>OX422209.1:604212711-604920711 GCA_949130495.1 Sambucus nigra
AAATCATAACTATTCTCTCAATATCTCTGTCAAACTCATGGGAAAGACCATTCCACTTTCGTTTGTCGATAATGGATCAGCTCTTAATGTTTTCCCATTGAGAACCCTCAATTGCTTGGGACTAAAAGTGAGCGACCTTAATTTAACCTCGGTCACAGTGCGCGCTTATGATAACACCATTGGGAAGTGATGGGATTCATAAATCTTATAATAGGGGTTGGCCCTATAAATCCTGTTATCGAGTTCCGAGTCATCGATATCCTGACATATTTCAAATTATTGCTCGGACGACCATGGCTCCATAATATCAAAAGTGTGTCTTTTTCCCTCCATCAGAAACTAAAGTTATTCGCCAATGGGAAGGTCATCACCATCTTGGGCGACGACGATAACACTTAGAATGCAAGCACCAGTAATCCGGTACTAGAAATACAGCCTGGGATAAATGATATGCTTCTATCAAGTTTCTGAGTCGAACCTCTTCCGCTCCTAGCAAGGGATAATTTCAGAGATAGAGTTTGTCCAGAGCACAACCCTCACAGCAATGTCAAGATACAGATGTTTAAAAACACAAACTTTATGCCCGAACTAGGACTGGGACGACGATAATAAGGAATACTTGAACCCATAGTATTGCAGAAAAATTTTCCTCCTTGTGGCTTGGATTATCAACCATCATCAGATGAACTCACAATGCTCTGCCAACCTCGATTGAAGAAAAGTCTAGAAAGTGCCAAGACTGTCTTAAGAGATTCCTTGAATAGAAGATTCATCAGAGAGGGTAAAGATTTCCCCTTTTGTGGCTTTCCTGAACAACGGTATGATCAGGTGGACAAAAAGATGAAACTAGTAATGGAAATATTTTTCCAAGACAGCTACTCATGGATCGAAAGTTCCCAGCATCATGTGCAACCTTTCATTGAGAAGACTATAGCTGTTACTGGAGATTTTGAGGAAAGTGACTCTAACAATTCATTCAACTTCCAGACACTATGCTCACACTCTGCATGATCCACTCAAGCACTACATCATCGGATCCATCCATCTTAATCAAAGTTGCTGATGCACCCCTCCTCAAATGGCATGTTATACCAGTTCCACCTGCTGAAATGCAACCCAAGCCAGATGTTTATCCCATTTCCTCTTCTTTTGTTATTCCTCCCTGTTCTGATTATAATGTAATTGAAACCTCATATGATGAGGTTCTCAACTCTATTTTTTGTAATAATGAAATAAATGAAGATTTTGAGTATCTCGTTGTGCCTTACATTAATTATCTTGATTCTAATCAAACTCTTGATGATGATGATTTTACAAATGAATAATTCTTAACAGATATTAATAAGGTTAATAACAAATAACATAACCGTGTTCAAATTAATGAAGATGAAACTGTTGTTATTAATCTTGGTTCTAGTAGCCAACTGCACAAGATTAGGATAGGGTCCACCCTTGACCAGCAAGAGCACGCGCAACTCAAAGAATTACCGAAGGAATTTATAAATGTATTCACATGGTCCTACAATGACATGCCCTTCATTGATCCAAAGATATCTCAACATGATATTCCAAAGCTCCTAGAATGCAAACCGGATAAACCAAAACCGCGTAAGCTCCAAACTGAATGGTCACTCAAGGGTAAGGGAGAAGGGTTCAAACAGTTGAACGTAGGCTTCATTCGGGTGATAGGATATACCACATGGCTAGCCAATATTGTACCTATGCCAAAATTCGAAGGAAAGGTTCGTATTTTCTTTGATTATCGAGATTTGAATAAGGCCTCTCCAAAGGATGATTATCCACTACCAAATATTGACATTATTGTAGACAATATGGACAATCATGCTCCTAAGTTATTCATTGATAATTTTATCGGATACAATCAGATCACTATGGACCCAGATCATGAAAAAAAGTTGCATTCATCACCCTTTGGGGAACCTTTTATTACACCGTCTACACGAGGGTTGTCACAACAATCTTGCATGTTTTTATACATAAAGAAGTCGAGGTTTACATGGACGATATGATCATCAAGTCTAAGACTAGGGAAGGTCACGTTCTTGCTCTCCGGAAGTTCTTCGAGCGACTACGGTGATACCAGATGAGACTTAACCCACGGAAATGTATTTTTGGCATTACCAAAGGAAAGATCTTGGGATTAATGGTTACCAAGAAAGGTATTAAAGAAAATCCTATCGAATTAAAAACCACACTCGAAATCCCACCACCCTCAATGGAGAAGGAAATCCGATGATTTTTGGGAAAATTATAGTATATCAATCGGTTCATCATCCAGCTAACATCTATTTGTGAACCCATCTTCATACTCCTCCGGAAGGATTCAAACAAGGTTTGGAACAAAGATTATCAAGAACCCTTTAACCGAATCAAGCAATATTTAACCAGACCTGCGGTACTCATTCCACCAAAACTAGGTCTACCCCTACTCTAATACCTAACTGTAACAGACACCCCAGTTGGGGCCTTGTTATACCAATACCTTAAAGAATTCCGCAGAGAGAGAGCCCTCTACTATGCCAGTCACAAGTTGGTTGGGTATGAAGTTAACTACACTGCCTTGGAGAAAGCATGTGTCTCCCTTGTCTAGGTCACCCAAAAATTATGGGACAATATGCGCGCTTTTCCCATCAGATTGGTATCCCGTATGGATCCTATCAAATACATGCTCGAGAAACCTATTTTGTCCAACCGAATGGCCCGATGGTTTATGCTATTAGCTGAATTTGATATTATATAGGTTACGCAAAAAGCCATGAAAGGGAGAGCCATCTTTGACTACCTTACTGACTAGCTTACGTAAGAAGCCGATGTTTGGTTCTCCGAATTCTCGGATTAAGATATCCTTTATACCTCCCATAAAGATCTCCGATGGAAAATGTTGTTCGACGGTGCCACCGACAAGAAAGGATGTGGTATTGGGATACTCCTGATCTTCCCTGATAACTCTCAAAGTCCCATTGCCATCAAGCTAGATTTTCCCTGCACCAACAACATGATAGAATACGAGGCATGAACGGCAGGCCTCAAAGTCACTATTAAGAAAAGAATTCGATGCCTAGATGTCTACGGGGATTTAACCCTCATCATTGGCTAAGACCTCAGAAGATGTAAAGTTAAGGACGAAAAACTCCTACGTTTCCATTCCCACCTAGAAGAGATGGCCTCCCAATTCTAAAATATCACCTTCCACTACCTGCATCGAGAAAAGAACAATTTAGTCGATGCCTTTGCTACTTTAGCCTCCATAATTGACATGCTCGAGGGAATAACGATGCCCCCTTCTAGTTCAAAAGCATGCTAAACAAACCCACTGCTACCACATTTAGCTAGTCACAGAAGAAGATCTTGATATAGCTGATTGTTGGTACTATGATATTTAGCGTCTCCTCAAGCATGATATGTATCCCTAAGATTCTAACAAGAAAGACGGAGAAATCCTTCAAAAATTGGTTGCCCAGTACATTATCTGTGATAAATCATTATTCAAGAGAGAATTCATTGGAACCCACTTACATTACGTCACAGGGTCTGACATTGAAGAGATGATGCAAAAAATCCAAATCGAGGAATGCAAACCCCACATAAATTGCCATATGCTTGCCAAGAAAATCATTCGATAAAGTTACTATTGAACTACCATGGTTTAGTATTGATCCGCCTATGTTCGGAGATGCCTTAAATGCTAATAGTTTTCCAACCTCCAACACTTGCCTCCACGAGAATTATACAACATGACCTTTTCCTTACCGTTCTTCGCGTGGGGAATCGATATTATAGGGAAAGTTATACCCAAAGCCTCCAACGGTCATGAATTCATCTTAGTTTCCATCTATTACTTCACCAAATGGGTGGAAGCCGAGTTATACGAAGTGATGAATGCCAAAAAGCTGGCCAATCTGATCCAAAAAAATATCATCTTCCGATATGGAGTCCCACGTAATCTAATGTCTAATAATGGGTTGTATTCCGAAGCAAAAGTCACAGAATTGATCTACGAGTATGGGATTCATAGACACAAATCTTCTCCCTATTGACCCCAAACCAACAGTGAAGTCGAAGATGCTAATAATAACCTCAAATCAATCATCAGTAAGATGACCAAGAGTTATCAGAATTGGGCTGATCAGATACTGTACTCCCTCTGGGGCTAGCGTACTTCAGTTAGAGCATATATTGGTGCTACCCCTTAGTCTCTGGTATAAGTCATGGAAGTTGTCCTACCCATTGAGCTAGAAATTCCTTCACTATGCGCCATGCTTAAAAGAAAAGACAGTGAGGAAGACTGGCATTAGATCCGTCTTGATGAGTTGTCACTCTTGGACGAAAGAAGGCTAAATGTTCTATATCATATATAAGGGTACCATCGCCGAATAGCCTGATCATTCAACAAAAGCGCCAAGGACCATGGTGTCCAAGAAGGGGCTTTAACCCTTAAAGAAATCGTAGAACCCGTTTGGGAACCCAGGGGGAAATTCAAGCCCAACTGGAGTGGGTCCAACATTGTGAAGAAAATCCTATTCGGTGGTGCCTTTATGCTCACTGATCTTAATGGAGAATAGATGGCTCATCCAGTCAACCTCGATCGTTTCAAGAAATTCTACCCTTGGTCCGAAATCTCGGCGTGCTATGACTCTTTTCACCTCCCTTTTATTCTAAAAAAATAAAAAAAATCTTCATTTCCCTCAACTCAAAACTACGTGAGGCCTGATCATCTTAAAACCTCTTTACTTTTAAAAATGAAACTCAAAATTTTTTAAAACCCCCAGAGGTATGTAGGCAGCTCATACGCTTTATATGAGCAGGACCCGCTTCTTTTTCACAAAATGCTATTCTTTTCTTATCTCCGAGAACGACAATTCATTTTATCATTTACATGAACAAAAGGATTATGTATGCCTAAGTGATTGATATAAATAATTCAAATGCAAAACTCATCAAGAGGTATAATGATATAATTAAAAAAATATTCCATTTTAGTATGATTGCACGAAATATTAGCATAGGGAGTCAAACATCTTCCCCCGCCAACCTAACCTTATTTCCCTAAAAACAAACCTAACTATTCCTAAACATCTCAAAATTATTCCCAACAACCAAACACATAACCATCATAAAAGCTTCACAAAGTGCCCTACCTACAACTACCAGAAGAACCAACCCCATTATCATCTACATCTTAGTGTCCCCAAACTTCCCCTACTTGGATGGAATATCAAAGGCAATCCATGGAACGATAAGCCCGGACCATTCTAGGGAAAATCACAACACCTCCCTCCATAGTTTCAAACATGGCGAGCCACCTTTTCCCAGTCTCTTTGGCTAGAATTTTAGTCACTACCCTCCGCCACAACCATTTTATGAAGTCCCCAGAAATATGCCAAACTCTGCCAATAGATTGGGAAGAACGGGTCGAAGGTCGATGGCCGAAGATTCTCCCACAGAGAGCCCATTCGTATGCGTAAGCCTTCCGGCAAATCTTCCATAGGAAAGAAGTTCAGAACGCTGGAAGGCATGATCTATTCCCATCCAACCTGATGCAGGATCCACTAGGGAAAGTAGAAAGAGGTATGCCAGAGGCCAACCAACCGAACATACTGGTATTCCCCTAATTATAGAATGGGTTGCAACCTCCCCCCCCCCCCCCCCCCGGGGCCCAACAGGGTACTAAAAAGCGCAAACATCGAGCCCCGTGCTCCACAAACCAATTTTCCTAGTTCTCGACAGTCGGGCCAAAGTTGATAAAATAACGGGCGAAGAAATTTAGCACAACTACCAAGGGGTATTCAGGAGGCATCACCAAATGAAATCTCTCAGTTAGCCACATGAACAGAATAATTGGGTTGCCATTCAGAAATTCAGAATGACCTTCTCGCCAAATGCTTAGACCATTTAAGGTCTCTAACAGTATCAATTTTGCAGTATTGTGACGGTATAACATCCACGCAGTGATGGCAATAATTTGGGGGTCCACCAGAAGGTCCCCGATCACTAATAGTAACTTTGAAAGTAAGCCAAGGGCGAAAGCTTCGATATAGCCTGCATCACCAACGTCCCACAGACGCACAGAATATAGCACAGCTAGGAGGGAAATCATTCCACTAGTAACCGATAACCGAGCCACCAAGGGTGAAATATGGAGAAATTTCGCTAATAATACCCGAGGGAACCGAGAGAACAGGCACGACTGCCGCAAAACTGGGATTTACCCCCAGCATAGCAAAAAACTCCTCGTAAGTAGGGCAGACTTCGTCCAAGTCAAAATGAAAGACATGATCCTCGGGGTACCAAAATTTTACCGTCGTCGTCAGTATGTCCCAGTCAAAGGGTCGATTACCTAATAAAGAAACTCGACGCAGGTGAAGGCGTCGTAGTCTACATAATATGAGCACATAGCCTCTAAGTTCTTATTGTAAGAGGTGAATTAAGCATTCACGGGATGAGCCATGTTAGAAATAATAATTCAAGAAGCAAGGAATCAGCAAAAGAAAGGAAATTTGTATGGATGAAGAAAACACTCCACCTTACCCTTTTTATACTTGAAAAACTTGGCTAGAGACAAGGGTCCTACAAAATTCGGATGAAACCCTGCCCCATCAGGGACAAAGTAGTTGAAGAAAGTGAAATCAAGCCTTGGGGTAATTGGACTGGACTGGCCTGTCGATAGGCAAGACAAGGGTTATGTCGATAGGCATCTCCCTATTTTTAGCAAATCTTCTTTTTCCTTATTTATAAAAATATAAAAAGATTATTTTTATTTTTATTTTTATTTTTATTTTTATTTTTATTTTTATTTTTATTTTTATTTTTATTTTTCAGGACAGTTCCTCATATTTTTACTTATCCTTTCTCAAAATAAATTTATTTTTAAGTCATTATAATCCTTTTTCCGGTCTCAGCAGCAAAGTAAAAAGTGCATTAAGTCATTAAAGAAAAGACAAATTAATAAAACCCTATTCCATATATATATGTATATTGCTTAATTACATTTGTCTTGTAAAAACAAAACATAAAGACAGCGGGACTCAGCCCAAAAACCCCAAAAAATATTCTCTCTCTCACCTTATCTTAATTTATCTCTCTCTCTAAGACCCCCCATTCCTACGACATACGCGGTTTCCCTGGTGACGAGCTAAAGAGCCTCCGATACCCTATCCAGACCCCTTCCCAGATGAAGCAGATGGCACCAAGCAGGAAGGAACCAGGATCGAATCTCGAATATGAGCGATCACCAAAGCCACCCAGTTCTGATATCTCACAGCCAAGTGGTCGACACCCGGATGTGATACAAAAAAATAAAAAAAAAGATCAAATCAGTAAGTCTAAGGCAAAAGAAGATATCAGAAAGACAAAAGTCAAATAAATGAAAGGTATACCTTTGGCTGAAGGACATCCTCCGTCAGCCCCAACACCTCTGAGTCCGTCGCATTGGGGCAATGTGTCATACTCAACGATCCTCCCCCAAGCAGTCTGATGTTGTAGGAAGGAGGAGCCAGCCATAGAAATGGAACCTCTAACGATGTCGCCTCTTCAGACGTCGATGCGCGACCCACACTATGGGGAGACCCCACTGGCTAACTTGTGAACCTACCAAAACCATAGGAGGAAGAAGAATAACTTCATATATGTTGGGCAGCATCAACCAGCTCGACACAAAATCAAGATAATCATAGGTCACCGTTGTGTCGGTATACGACGAGTAAGGTTCGCTAACCAACATCGCCACCAACGCCTCCTCTGGAATCTCCCGCAACCGCCTCATGTACCTCGGGGGCATCGCAGGTGGTACCATCACCTCGTCCTCCACCACCTATCGGACTACTCTCTGCCCAGATACCGGGAGTAGTTGAACTCATGCACCAACAGTCGATGCAGCTACGCGTTTACCCAGTTACACCCGTGTGCTGGATGGTCGTCCCCTAGGGATAGAAAGTCACCTACAAGATCCCCAGGGGAAAATCAATATATGAAAAAGGACATTGAAGAAAAATGATCTCAAGAGGAAAGAAGAATTTAACCGGTCGCTTGTCAGGCCATTCAAGACCTAACGCAAAACCCCCAAAGAAAGAGACTGCCTCGACTGTTGGTTGGACTTTTGCCACCGGTACATATGGCAGAAGTCCTCCACCGACTCATCTTTCAAACCTATCAAATGGGAATTAATCCCAATCACCTCATAGAACCACGTCTGCAAAAGGACAAGGGTCATCAATCAGAAGAAAGCAATCAAGGAATAAAAAAAGAAATAAAATGCATAAAGAAAAATGAAAAAAAGAAAAGAATACTTCCAAAAGATACGTGGCTCCAGTAAAGGTCTACCGGCATCACCTGTTGAATGCATCCAAAGACAAATAAAGGGATGCCAAAGTAAGTCTCCCCCAATCAAAGAGAGTTATATTCAAAAATACCCTCAAATAAGGCAAAAACACAAATGGATGATGTCGCTGCTCAACGACACCAAAAACCCTCCTAGCAATAACAGAATGAATAGACGGACATGTAACCCATTGGTTTCATCAATACGTCGACTCAATAAAACCTCCTTCATAAGAGAGAGACAGATGGAGTCCCCTGAGACTATCCGCTAGCTTCACCCAACGCCACCTCCACTACCGTCGGCGTCACCCGTAAAGTCCAGTCCACCTCTATCTGGGCCCCTCACAGTCTAGTCCCAACAGCTGTTGTACATTGATGGGAGTCACCGTCATCTCCCCAAAATAGAAATGCATAGTATGGTTAGTACTCCACCACCTCTCTCCCAAGGAACAAAGGGCAGTTGTCGAACAGGGAGTCTCATTCAGTGCAGACACCAAACTGCCAAAACCAGCTAATGAAACCACCCAATGCACCACCGGGGCATTATCCCTCGGGAACGCAGGCTCGACATAAATATATCAGTCTGTCAAAGGAAAAAACCCTTGTCAAAATTCAGAAAAAATAAGGAAATACACAAAGAAAAAGGGAAACACCAAAGGTCCTTAATGCTTACGTAACTACTAGGGCTCACCACCGTAGATAATTAATGGTGCACAGGCTCATGAAGAAGATTCCTCTAATCCGCAACTATCTCAAATGATTCAAAGACATTCTCATTGCCCAGAACTAGGGGCACCCTGGCCCGACATTCCAAATACGCCCAATCATCAACACTCAATCATGCCATGTGGACTGCACTACTTGAAAAATTAGGCATTTATTAGTCTTGAAAGAGAGAAGAACACTAGAATAGATCATCCAAAAGATCGTGCCACTGTGCTTTGGCATCCACTACACCCTACCGGTAGACACTTCCCTGAAATTTCGTACAAAAAATCCTGGAAAAATCCTTAAAATTGTTAAATAAATTTTAGAACATTTTTTCACCAAGAAACTCATTTTTCAAACTCTCAAATCCCCAATCAAATTAATACCACATTTTTCCCCCGGATTAAACACCACAAAATGGAATCCTATAATTATTTCCCCAGCAGTGCTACATCTAATCCTCGAATTAATATCTTTTCTCCAGAAGAGTCTCCAAATTTTCCCAAGAAAATTATACCCTACTTAAGCCCTCAACATTGGCTTCGACGATCAGAATTTGTCACTCCTACCCTGAGCCCTCAAGATTGGCTTCGGCCCTCAGAATTGATCACCTCTACTTAAGCCTTTACAATTTACTTCGACCCTCAGAATTTGTCACCCCTACTTTAAGCCCTTAGAATTGGCTTCGACCCTCAGAATTGGTCACCTCTCCTTAAGCCCTCTGAATTGGCCTCAACCCTCAATATTGGTCGCTCCCTACTGAAGGTACCTCGACCCTCAGAATTGGTCACTCTTACTTAAGCCCTCATAATCGTCTTTGACCCTCAGAATTGGTCACCTCTACTTGAATCCCTCAAAATTAGCTTCGATCCTCAGAATTGGTCGCTCCCACTTAAGCCCTCAGAATTAGTTTCGACCCTCAGAATTGGCCAGTCCTACTTAAGCCCTCAAAATTGGCCTCAACCATCAGAATTGGTCTCTCCCATCTTTAGGTCCTTATAATTGACCTCGGACTGCATAATAGGCCATCCCTAGCATTACCTTAGTCCTCTGAATCGACCTTAAACCTTTGAATCGGTCATCCTCGTCCCTTAGGTCCGTAGAATCGACCTCTTTCCCAAAACATCATGTGGTGTCTATTCGATGACTTTCACTTGTTCCAAGCTCACCCATCGAGGGGCTATCTAGACACCATATTATAGGGCACCCTAAATCTCTCCTTAAGTCCCTAGAACCTCCCCATTTCATTACAGAACTTATGTCATACTCTAAGTACCGATCTTAAGGCCCTCAGGTGCTCCCGAACCCCGTTTGAATCTAGTCAACTCTATCGTCATAGTGAAAGATAAATGAATCCTTTAAGGGATCTAAATCCCCTTTCTAACGATCTACCCCCTGCATAAATTGGCATTACAGTTCAGACGATCAAACCATTTTACTGTCAAAAATCGATTTGGAGGCCACCGGACGCTCCCGAGCCCCGATTTGACCCCAGTCACCATCATCATTAGAGTGAAAGGTCAATGAATCCTTCAAGGTCACTTAATACCCTTTATAATGGTCCACCACGTTCATGAAACGGCATAACCGTTCAGATGAATGATCCATTTTCCCCAAAAAACTGATCCAGAGGCCATCAAGCGCTCCCGGCCTTCGTTTGACCAAGGTCAACTCTTCATCTCAAATAAGAATGAATGTATCTTTGAACGTCACTTAATACCCTTTACAACAGTCTGCCCCGTGTGTGAATTAACCTTGTGGTATGGATAAATAACTTGTTAAGGTCACTGGGCACTTTCGGGCCCCGGTTGACCAAAGTCAACTCTTCAAACCAAGCGAAGCTCTTTGGAATGTTTAATTACCTCGCATTACCTTTCCAGCAATTCACCCTGTGCACAATTCTGATTTACAATTTTGACGAATGATCCATTACTGTACTAGGATCTCCAGTCCAAAGGATCGACGAGCGCTTTTAAGCCCCATTTGATCCAAAGTCAACTCTTAGATCCGGGAGCGACCCAAGGATTCTTGAAGGTATATGAATTACCTTTATAATGGTATGCCCTTTGCATGATTTTGATTAACGAATTGCATTCTATGATCGTTTTTTAGAAAAATCTGTGCGAGACTACCGGTTAGTAGGTCCATTTCCCTTCCTATTGGTAGTGCGTCTAGGGTCGCCTATCGATTTCCAAAGCTATGGGTATTCCGATCTGCAGTCCCCCTACCCTATAAATAGAGGGCATGATGTCACTCTCAAGGCACACCTCAGATCTATCAATATCAATGATCTCAGAAACATTCTCTTGCAATTAGCGAAGTTTTCTTATGTGAAATTCCTTTCCATCTTTCATTTCCATCATTTTCATACCCAACTTAGAAAAATCTCATTCTCTCTCATCTCAACATTCAAGGGAAATCATTAAGGATCAAGATGAATCCTTAATTCTCCAAAGAAGGTTAAAAAATCCTTCTCTCTTTCTGAATTTCTTTATTTTTGCATTAGTTACATAAATTCTTAATTTATCTTTTACTTTAGTTCATACAAATTAATAACTCACCCTTTATTAGTTATATTGCACATACTCTATTTTCTATAAAAAAAAATCCAAAACAAAGAAAAAGAGGGTTGCCGCTATAAATTCCAACGGGATTATCCATCACAATCTCTCAAAACTAAAAATACATTTTCTACACACACACATATAATAAATTCCCATTTGTATCTATGGGACAAACTCCACCCTTATATTTCATGCGAACTACGTGGACTTCAATTCCCTTCTAGGTTACGTAGGAATTTCGAGTTAAAACCTGAGACTCGAGTCCAATTTTCTAATTTTCTAATTTTTAAATTGTCCAATTTTCTCATTTTAACATTTGTATCCTTTTTATCTATACATTATTTCAATATACATTGTATTTGTGATCCTTATTGACGTTTTACCCCAGCATATGTTATCGTTTCATCTTAACGATCAATATCTCAATAAAAGCATACATCGTATTTTTTAAATATTATTTTGGGAACATTCTTATGTATTACCTCACTCTATCATTTTCATGGTATGAGTTGGTCAATTCCGATCTCCATTTATATATACACGTACACACACTTCACGAAGAAATTAAGGAAAACAGTAACACAAGCCCATGAGAGATCCAAATGGTTGGATTGGTGCCTGACACCTTCCCATTTCATAACTTAGCCCCCGAACCTCTGAACAATTAGTTTTGTAAGCATCATTTTGTCTTTGATTTCTCTCTCTAGCGGTTGCGACATTTTCTTTTGCCTGTTTTGTACAAAATAGGCTGGCGACTCCATCTTTCTACATCACCCAACATCGACGACGGCCGAAGTGCTCTTAGAAAAAGTGCGTGAGACCTTCTTCACCTTCTCCAAGGTAAAGAATAGCCACAAGTGTTGTTTGGGAGAGGTTGGGGGTGTCCACCCCCTCGCGGCACGTTTTAAGTCCCAGGTGTGCCTGTTTTCAAATTCGTGTCCTATTCTTAAACCGGGATTCCCGCGACTACACTTTCAACTGCTACGTATCGTGTTGAATGCCCACGAGTTGTTTGTGCCATTCGCGGTGCCATTTGGGGGTGTTCGCCCCTCGTTGTACTTTTTAAGCCCAAGTGTGCCTATTTTCAAATTCGTGTCCAATTACAAAATCGAAAGTTCCACAACTACGTGTCTGGTTGCTCCGTGTGACATTGGGCGCGCTCAAGGTGTTCTTTCCAATTGTGGTGCCGTTTGGGGGCGATTTCAAGTGTTCGCCCCCCCGCGGAACCTATTCAAGCCCAAGTGTGCACGTTTTCAAATTCTTGTCCTATTCCCAAATCGATAATCCCATGACTACGCGGTCAATTGATACTTATTACGTTGGATGAACATGAGGTGTTCGTGCCATCGCGGTGCCATTTGGGGGTTGTTGGGAGTGTTCACCCCATCGAGGCACGTTCTTAAGCCCACGTCTGCATATTTTAAAATTCATATCATATTCCTTAATAAGGATTCATGCTTCTATTACGACGATTGCTACATGTTACGCTGGATGTGCATAAGGTATTCGTTCCACTCACGGTGTCATTTGGGGCAATTGGGGGTGTATGCCCCCTCGGGGTACATTTTTAATCCCAGGTGTGCCCGTTTTCAAAGACGTGTCCTATTCTCAAATCGGGAGTCTCGAGACTATGCGACCCATTGCTACATGTTATTTGAAGAGAATGGCATGCTTATGCCACTCGCGTTGTCATTTAGGGTCGGTTTGTGATGTCTCCCCCCTCGGGGCACATTTTCAAGCTCAAGTGTGTTTGGTTTCAAATTTGTGTCTTATTCCCAAACTGGGAGTTCCAAAACTACATGGTAGGTTGCTACGTGTTAAGTACGACACACACAAGGTGTTTGTGCCACTTGCGGTGCCGTTTGGGGGAGGTTGGGGGTGTCCACCCCCTCGCGGTACATTTTCAAGCCCACGTGTGCCTCTTTTCAAATTTGTATCATATTCCCAAACTAGGAGTCCCGTGGTTACACGACCAATTACTACATAATAAGTTGGATGAGCACGAGGAGTTCATGCCACTTGAAGTACGATTTGGGGGTAGTTGGTGGTGTTTTCCCCCCTCATGGCACATTTTTAATCCCATTTGTGCCTGTTTTCAAATTCGTGTCCTATTCCCAAATCGGGAGTCCTGCGACTACGTAGCTGACTACTACGTGTTACGTTGGACATGCGCGAGGTGTTCTTGCCACTCACAGTACCATTTGATTGTAGTTTGGAGGTGTCCATCCCCTCACGGCACATTTTCAAACCCAAGTGTGCATGTTTTCAAATTCATATCCAATTACCAAATCGAGAATCCCGCATCTATGCGATCAATTTCTACGCGTTACGTTGGATGCGCACGAGGTGTTCATGCCACTCACAGTGCCGTTTGGGGGAAGTTAGGGGTGTCCTCCCCATCACAACACGTTTTGAAGACCAAGTGTGCCTATTTTCAAATATATATCCTATTCCCAAACCGATAGTTCAGTTACTACGCGGCCAATCGCTACGTTTTATGTTGGATGCACACAAGCTATTTGTGCCACTCACAGTGCCATTTAGGGGTAGTTGGGGGTGTCCGCCACCTCGCGGCACATTTTCACGTCGAAGTGTGCATGTTTACAAATTAGTGTCCAACTCCCAAATCAGGAGTCCCGCGACTACGAGGATGGTTGCGACGTGTTATGCTGGACACGCTCGTGTATTCGCGCCACGCTCGGTGCCGTTTGGGGTCGGTTGGAGGTGTCCTCCCCTTGTGGCACGTCTTCAATCCCAAGTGTGCCTATTTTCAAAATTATTTATTATTCCCAAACCGTGAGCCCGGTGACTATACAGTCGATTCCTACGTGGTACATTAGATGTGCACGAGGTGTTCATGCCACTCGTAGTGCTATATGGGGGCGGCTGAGAGTGCTCGCCCCCTCGTGGCACATTTACAAGCCCAAGTGTACCTGTTTTCAAATTCATGTCCTATATCCAAATTGGGAGTCTCGTGACAGTTAATAGGTTGCTACCAGTTATGGTTGATGCGCTCGAAGTTTATGCCACTCGCAGTGGCATTGTTGGGGTGGATGGAGGTGTTAGCCCCCTCGCGGCACGTTTCAAGACCAAGTATGCATGTTTTCAAATTCGTGTCCAATTTCCAAATCAGGACTCACGCAACTACGCGACCGGTTGCTATGTGTTATTAGATGCACACGAGGTGTTTGTACCACTCGCGGTGTCGATTGGAGGTAGTTAGGGGTGTCCGCCCCCTCGCGGCACATTTTCAAGACCAAGTGTGCGTGATTTTAAATTCTTGTCCTATTCCAAAACTAGGTGTCCCGCGAATATACAGTCAGTTGCTACATGTTATGTTGGACACGCACGAGCTGTTCGTGCCACTTGCGGTGCCATTTGTGGGCGGTTGGGGGTCTCTGCCCCCTCGCAACATGTTTTCAAGCCCATGTGTGTCTGTTTTCAAATTCCTATCTTATTACCGACCGGGAGTCCCGCCACTACGCGTATGGTTTCTACGTTTGACGCTAGAAACACATGAGGTGTTTGTTCTGCTTGCGGTGTCGTTTGAGGGCGATTGGGGGTGTTCGCGCCCTCATGAAATATTTTCAAGCATAAACGTACATGTTTTCAAATTTGCGTCCTGTACCCAAATAGGGAGTCCAACGATTACGCGACTGATTTTTACGTGTTATGTTGGATGCGCACGAGGTGATCGTGACACTCGCAGTTCCATTTGGGGGGTTGGTGTTATTCGCCCCTTCATTATACGTTTTCAAGCCTATGTGATACATGTGCCTAAGTGCTATGACAACAAATAATTATCCAACAACCAAACCAATAATTATCATGTACTCCTTCTAATTATCTCGTACTCCTTCTAACATACTATCCAACAACAAATCAACAACCAATAATTATCCAACAGCCAAACAAAATAAAACCAATAATCATCCCGTACTCCTTCTAACATACTATCGAACAACAAATAAACAACTAGTAATTATCCAACAACCAAACCAAACAAAACCAATAATTATCTTGTACACCTTCTAACATCTAAAATATTTAAAAGATAATGCATAGCAATTTATAAAAATGTTAGTTAAAATAAAGAATACCCCGTTCTTACGATCCAAGAAGGGCATTAAATAGAGTCTTCTAAATGTGTGATTAGATCAAATTGATCCTAGAGGTCCCAGCGTATTCTTATGCATGTCCATCTACTTATTAGTTTATTTCATACAATTTTCATAAAATAAAGCTAAAATTAATATCCTACATGGGGCAAAATCAACATTATTGATATTCTCAAAATTTGGAAACTTTAAGTTGGTGATGAGGTTCCGTTCTGAAAATTACCCTTGATCAAACTCAAGTAAGTCGGTGGATAGGCAATTTTCAAAAATTCAAATTACCTATCAACTAATCTCCTTGAATTTGATCAAGGATAATTTTCATAATAGAACAACCTCATCAACAAATTAGAATTTTAAATTTTGAGAAAATCAGTAATGTTAATTTTTGTCCCAGGTGAGATGTTAAATTACCTTCATTTGATGAAGATTGTATCAATGAAACTAATCAACAAATATATATGTACAATAACACGTGGAAATCGAGTTTGATCAATTTGGTCCAATCAAAAACTCAAAAGACTTTATTCTCAAACCGAGCGTCTCATGAAAGGGGTTCGGAAGCTATTTCTACAAATAAATAGGGTAAAATTGGTATATGTTGCTGAAGTTTTATTACACAACACACATGCATTACAAAAGGAAAGTTTTGAAATTTCACAACTAAACACACATAAATCATATTAAACATTTGTAAATTAAACTAAACATCCATACATCAAACTAAACATTCATAAATCAAAGTAAAGTGTTAATATAGCGTCAATATCAAAATAGGATACAAATAAGATTAACAATGATTAAATAATGTTTTGATACTCAATTTTCCTCTAAATCAACTAAAAGATCCTTTAAATTAGGGTTGTCATCAAGAGTTGACTGGAACTCTTTTGGAGCCTTTAATTGGTGCATGCACAATGGTAGACCAATTGCCATTGTTTATGCACTTCGAGTAGAATACCTTCTTAATATTCTAAAAGGCTCATCAACTATGCGATCTTTACTCTTAATATTTGATAAATCTACCATAATAAGTTTGGAGTCAAGATCAACTTCGCAAGAATTTGTAGTATTCTCCACTTTCACCCAATCACAATAAAATACGATTTATGTAAAATCTAACTAATCGAGTTCTAGGATTTGTTGTATTATCCCATAATAGGTTAGCACCAAATCTTCGGGATTTTCTTCGCCTTTGTTAGAAATATAGGTGGTCAAGGCCGAAATTTAAATTCCACTATTTTGTGTCAAAAAAATTTCCTCATATGGACATGAAATGAAATCAAAATTGTTGGTGCGGAATTACTTAAACTCTTTAGCATGAAAACTATGACCTTTTGCTCAGCGTGCAAGCCTTGAAGAGACACCACCTCTTTTTAAAAGCTGAACTTATTAATGAATTTATATTAGGGCCTATTTTTACCACACATAAATAACTAACCGCACACATAAGAGGTGAAAATTATCTCTTTTGATAAACATGCCCTGAAATCAGTTGTCGTGCAATTTCTCCTTTGATTTTGGTCAATTTTATTCTCATACCTCCTACGAAAAATTATAGAGTTTAGATAATAAAATATAAAATACATATAATCAAAGAAGAAGAATTTAGTGTATACCCACTCTCTCCAATCTTCGACTTCATTTTACGATTCGAAGACATAACAAGTTGTTTGCTCATATTGTAGATTTGTGAGTTTCATCTCTTTAGGGTTCCCAAAAGGTAATTCATCATCAAACTCGTTAGGTTCCTTGATAACTCATTCTCCATAATGATTGAACCTCCTTACCTCTTATTCTGGCATATGTTCCCTAGCGTATAGTGATGATTCCACAATTATGTATTCTTCAGCAATTGACCCTCCAATATACCCTGTATTCTTTATGTAATCTTTGAAGGTTTTCACTGAGTGCTAAAAAGTATATATCCAGTGATACATAACAGGATCGCATAATAAAGCCTCATCATATAAATGCACAAGAAGGTGGATGTTGATATCAAAGAATGACAGAGAAAAGTATATCTCAAATACAGAAACTACCTCAGGTAAAGTTGATGTCGTAGCTTTAATGTGCCTTTTGTTTACCACTTTTACACAAAGTAGGGTAAAACACAAACTTAATTACATAATTACTCGATGTAGATCTTTCTATTCAGTGAGGCGGTGCCAAAATAGTAGAGGGATTAATTGGATGATTACGTGCCTGTCATGAGACTTGCACTGTTTCAAATCATTTGCTTGGTATCTTACTATCCTATGTAAATTACCAAAATAATTAGTTGGAGTCTTCAATTTGAACAATGTGTCTAAGAGGGTCTTCTTCTCACTAGTAATCAAAGTGAAAGCAACCGAGGGGATAGAAATTCTTCCTATTGTAGGATCTTTTTTAACAACAGTTTCTTCTTTGTTTCCATATCTTGTAGATCGCGATGGGCAAGCTCTCCATCTTTTAAATGAGATCCACCAAGACATGTTCCTATCAAATGTTTTTAAACATTATCTTCTGTGTGCATCACATCAATTACATAACTTTCATGATGATCTTTCCAATATGACAAGTCAAAAAATATTGATAGTCTGGATCATGGCTTTGCTTTACTAGGGTCGTTCGGATCCCCCTAGATTTATGCTTCAGGTTTACAAACTGAGGGCGTTTGACTACGTACATATTATCCTGAGTCGCATCCATCGCCTTCTCCGATCTGCTGACTAGAAAGCCGAGCAGGTGGTGTCCTGTGATCATGACTAACAGGAAAATAGTTAGACTTGTCGTTCTTGAAAGGGTGATTGGTGGGCAAAAATCTACGATAACCCATATAACTCAACTTACCACTATGATATAACCAACTAGTTTTAGTTTTCTCCCCACATATGGGATATCCACAATAACCATGAACATTACAACCGAACAAGGTCCCGTAAGTAGGAATGTCGTGGATTGCCCACATCAACATTGCTTTAAGTGTGAATTCTTCACCCTTGTGAGAGTCAAATGCCATCACGCCTTTATCCCATAACTCTTTAAGTTCTTCAAAATGTGGCTAAGAATATATTCATATCATCATTGGAAGCCTTCAGCCCGTGTATACACCTCACCCTAGGACCCCTTAAGCACCTCCTTAGGTCCCTAGAACTCACTCATTCTCCATAAACCCTAGATCATACTTCGAGTACCGATCTAGAGGCCACTAGGTTCTCTTAGGCCCTGTTTGACTCCTGTCAACTTCCTCATCCGAGTGGAAGCTCAATGAATTATTAAAGGGTTCTGAATCCTATTTTTAATAGTATTCCCTTATGTGAATCGGCCTTAAGGTTCATACAAACGGTTTGTTTTACTATTAAAAATTGATTTGGAGGCCACCGAGCGCTCCCAAGCCCCGTTTAACTCCAGTTAACTTCCTTGCCTGAGTGAAATATCAGTGAATCTTCAAAGTGCTCTGAATCCCCTTTCCAATTATCCACGTTATGCACGAATCAGCCTTACGGTATGTAGGAATAATTTATTTTAGCTCGAAAACTGATCTAGAGGACACCGGGTGCTCTCGAGCCCCGTTTGACCTCAATAAACTCTTCAACTTCAAAGAAGTTGAATGAATATTCGAAGGGCTCTAAATCCTCTTTCCAATTATCCTCCTAGCACGAATCAGCCTTACGGTACGAATGAACGACAAATTTTACTCTGAAGGATCACCGAGCACTTTTGGGCCCTATTTGACCATGGTCAACTCTCTAAACCGAACGAAGCTGAATGAAATATCTAATGGCACTGAATACCCTTTCCAACGATCCATCACGTGTACAAATCATCCTTATGATTTAGAAGAACGATTTGTTTTCCTCCACAAATCTCATGTCTAGTGATCAACGGGCGCTTCCGAGCCCCATTTGACCCCAATCCCTGACCAGGGAGTGGCTTAATGGATTCATAAAGGGATATAAATACCCTTTCCAATGGTCTGCCCCATGCGCAACTCGAATTTTCGGTTATGTTTTAAGACTATTTTTTGGAAAAATCTGGCTCAGACTGTCAAATGGCACCCCTAGAACCCTATCAATTGACACCCCATTGGCCCTATTAATAGAAACCATGACCTTATATTTAAAAGTACCCCTGAACATCCCTCTCAGTAATTCATAGAACATTCTCTCGAATTCAGAGTTGTTCCTCTCTTAAAAAGCCTATTTCCCACATTCCTTCCATTATTTTCATACTGCATTTATTAAATTCTCACCCATCTCCTCATACCACCATCACATCATTATGAGATCAGCGCATCTACAATTAAAATCCACTTTAAGTCTTCATAAGGAGGTCCAATTCTCCAAGGCTATTTTGAATCAGTCTTTAAATTCTCTTATTTTAGCATTAGCTATTTTATTTTTACTTTAGCCCTTTATTACATCCCATATCATAATCTCAAACCTTTATTATTAGTATTTTCACATACTTTATTTTCATAAGAAAACTAAAAACAAGAAAAAGACTGTTCAGCTATAAATTCTAAAAGAGGGATTCTCACTACACACACATATAAGAGAAATCACCCATTTGATGCCCCTTGGGCTACGTAGGAATCTTAACTATATCCCTAGACTCGAGGCATCCCTTATACACATTTGTTACATTATTTTTTATTATATATTCTCAATGGATTTTATATTTATGGCCATACCGGATCATCTCCACTCTCTCTACCCAGGGAGGGGAAAAGGGTGAGAAAAAGGTCTCGTGCTTGCTTTCTCTAAGAGCGCTTTGGCTATCGTCGGTGTGGGGTAATATGTAAAGAGATAGAATCACCAGCCTATTTTGTCCAAAACAGGCAAAAGAACATGTCACCGTCTCGAGAAAGTGGCATCAAAGACAAACTGATGCTTAAAAACCAATAGTTCGAAGGTCCAGGGGCTAAGTTACGAAATGGGAAGGTGTTATGCACCAATCCTACCCTTTCAGTCTCTCATGGGCTTATGTTACTATTTTCCTTAATTTCTTCGTGAAGTGTGTGTGTGCGTGTATATATAAATGGAGATCGAAATTGCCCAACTCATACCATGAAAATGATAGAGTGAGGTCATCCATAAGAATGTTCCCAAAATAATATTTAGCAAATACAATGTATGCTTTAATCGAGATATTGATCGTTATGATGAAGTGATAATATATGTTGGTATAAAATTCCGATAAGGATCACAAATACAATGTATATTAAAATAATGTGTATATGAAAAAGTGACAAATGTGAAAAGGAGAAAATTGGACTCGAGTCTAGGGTTCTAGCCCTAAACACCTACATAGCCTATAAAGGCATCAAAGTTCACGTAGTTCGTATGCGACATAAGGGTGGGGTTTATCCCATATATTCAAACGGGAATTTATGATATGTGTATGTGGAAAATGTGTTTTAGTTTTGAGAAATGATAATGGGTAATCCCGTTGGAATTTATAGGTGTGACCCTCTTTTTGTTTTGGTTTTTTTATAAAAAATAAAGTATGTGCAAATGAACTAATAAAGAGGTGAGATATTAATATGTATGAATTAAAATAAAAGCTAAATTATAAATTTATGTAATTAATACAAAAATAAAAAATTTAAAGAGAAAGTGAATGATTTTGGACCTTCTTTGGAGAATTGAAGCTGGATCTTGATCTTTGATGAGCTCCCTTGGATGTTAAAATGAATGTTGGATGTGAGAGAATGAGATTTTTTCAAATTGGGTATGAAAAGGATGGGAATGAAAGATGGAAAGGAATTTCCCATAAGGAAACCTCGTTGTTTACAAGAGAATGTTGTTCAAATCACTGATATTTATGGATCTGAGGTGTGCTTTGGGAGAGAGGTCATACCATCTATTTATAGAGTAAGTATGGTGCCGATCGACATAGCCCTAGCCCTGCAAATCGACAGGTAATGCTAGGCACACTGCCGATTGGAAATGGACCTGCCAATTGGTAGTCTCGTGCAATTTTTTTGGAAAAACAGTCGTAGAACGCAATCCGTTGATCCAAATCACGTACGATGCATACCGTTAGAAAGGTAATTTAGATACCTTGAAGAGTCCTTTGGGTTGTTCCCAGTTCTGGGAGTTTACTTCGGTTCAAACATAGCTCGAAAGAGATCATCGGTCCACTAGATGGGAGATCGTCGGACGGAAACGAATCGTTTGTCCGAACGATAAGTCAGAATCACGTAGGGAAATACGAGGTAATTTAACATCCCAAAGAGCTTTGCTTGGTACGAAAAGTTGACTTTCGTCAATCGAGGCCCGGAAGCGCTCGGTGACCTTTTAAAGTAAAATAGGTTGTTCGTCCGTACCGTAAGGATGATTCACGCACGAGGCACACCGTCGAGAAGGGTATTATATTTCCTTTAAATTGTAATACCACGTATTTCCGCGTATTTAGAATTTAATTAATTGAGTTAATTGAGTAATTAAAAAGGAAAATACGTTTTAATTTAAATTACGTGAGTAGAGTAATTTAATGTGATACGTTTTAATTTAAATTACGTGAGTAGAGTAATTTGATGTGATGTAATAATGACTATGATTATTAAGTGATTAAATAATCATTATGTCTATTAGATATTAATCGAGAGTTGGATACTGATTAATATGACGATTAAAGTTTACTAACTGTGAATAGTAAATATCAAAAATTTAAGTGTACGGCATAACGATTGATATGGACGTACTTGAGCTTACCTCAACCGAGTGTCACGCGTAGACAAAATTGAGGGTGAGATGAAAACATATTTTTAAGAGACTCAAATGATAATTTAGAGGCCGCAGGTGATTCCAAAAGGGTCGAATTAGTCAAAATAGTGTACCCGGGGGGTACTAGTCGAGTGTCGGGTAATTTTTGGGCTAAACCGGGATCATACGATCGCATTTTGGTCTCTTAACATTTAAGGGTGAGGAGACCTACGAATTTTAGAACCCTAAGTCAGATTATAAGAGTTGGAGGCTAGGGTTAGAGAGAAGAAAAATACACCATAGCCATTAGAGAGAAGAGAGAAACAATTCCTAAGGCAAAAGAAAGAAGTGGGAAGGATTTAAAGGAGAGTTTCACCACCAACTTGTTGGGAAGAAGGAATCAAGGAGAAAGACCATCAATCACCAACAACAATCACGAAATCAGACTCTACTGAACAATAAGGCAAGTGGTTATTTGTAACATAAATTGAGTTATAATACCCATGTATAAGTTTTATGAAGAACATGACTTTTATGATTTTCTTGGAAACAAAGACTTGAATATGATACATGATTGATAGGGATTGCATGTAGAACGTTTTAGACCTCCAAATGATTTGATATCATAGGAGACTTGATGATTAATTCGAATTAAAAAAATCTGGGTTATGGATGAAAATATGGAAAGAATATATTTTTAAGGTTCTTGAATAATAGGAAGATTTGAATTAATCTGGACTAAATTTATAACAATTATGTTGTTTTAGATCGTTGGTAATCATCCCAGGGTATGTAGGAATGATTACAAATCGTTAGTTACAAGTTTGGTGAATTATCATGGGAGTTGGATAATAAAAAATGGTGTAACCCGCATGAAGAAGACAATCTGGGCCTGTCACTGCTCGATCGATCGATCGACCCTTGAATGTCGATCGATCGAGCAGCCGATAGATCGACCATATTCCATAGATCGATCGATCCAGTTTGGATTTTAGAAAAAAATTTGTGGAAATCTCTCTTCGATTACCGTCACTTAATGGGAACCTTCGTGATGATATGTTACTTATGTTGGGACTTAGTAATTACCAGTAGTTGTACTGTAAGACTTCATTATAAATTATTGATGTAAAATTGAGAGAAATGAAATGAAGGGAAGTAGCCGATTGAGTCGTGCATCGGGAATTTTGGAATTGAGTTACGGAACGAGTAAGGGTCGATTCCAGAAATATACTAGTAGGTTAGAGATAGATTAACTACTGAATTAAGGGAGGGGTAACTAGGACCCTTAGAGTGGTTTGGATACTTGAATAAATGCGATGGTGAAATAAATCGTGAATTAATAGGTACGATGAATATAAGGAAAACATATTTCGTACGGGCATGATTTGATAGGTCGGGTGGGTACCTACTAAATTTCCTGAATTTTTGGGTTAAGATAATTATACCTAAATTAATTGTGTTAGGGTCGATGAGATATTCGAAACTAACATAGAGTTATTATCTGTTTGGGGTCGATGAAAAATGCCAAACCAAACCTTACAACTGGTGTCGCGATGAAAGAGTCCCGAACCAGAATATGTGTATATACAAATAGTTGGGGTCGATGGATCATTCCGAACCAACTCTCACTTGAGGTCGATGAATCATTCCGAACTGAGGTTCCTTTATGTGTGTTATAAGGACATATTAGTGATAACAAATATTTAGTACATGTTGTGTGATAGATGTATACCAGATGCATAATTTACTTACATGAGATAGTAGATAATAAAATGGATTGATAATATCTTAGTAATAATTAAGTAGTGTGACATAATTATTACAAGTATAAGAATAACAAGAGATGAGTAAGTTATCTAAGTTTATGATATATGAGTATGGACTATTAAAATACTGCGTGTATGTTATGGGGACTTAACGAGTAGATACGGGCAGTGGAGTATTCTAGCCTAGTTAACTTGGGTAGCACAACTAGGTGGACTAAGTACCAAATTTAGGCGTGCACTATAGGAGAGAGGTGAGGTAACTCAAAAGAGTGTGCGAAGTTTTAACATGTGTAATCAATAACTCATAATTGTGATAACTGCTTACAAAATATTTTTACTGTTTTGAGTACTAACTCTTACTATGTAAAATCTCTTCAAAAACCTTTTAGGTGCCCAGCCATAGGGACACCCAGCATGACTTCATTCCAGGGATTTGGGAGCTACAGCACGTGTGGATGTTGCAGGGATTGTGTAGATGTTTCTCTTTTTTAGATCTAGTGTAGGATCTCAGTTTTAGTACTCTCAGTTTGGGACATGTTGTCCAATCTTTACAATTGCAGTTATTCTGATTTTAGATTTTGAGTTAGTTATATTTAGCCGTGGTTTTCGGCGAGACTTTATTTCATTCAGTTATTTATGATGATTGGTTTAGTACTGCTTAAATTGTATTGTTCCGCATGAGTTGTTTAGCTATTTAAGGAAGATAAAATTTGGCACTAACTTAATTTCACTTAGGTGGTTAGTAACTAAAAAGCTTTCGACAGTGATGCTAAGAATGAACCATTTTAGAAACCTATTTTAAATTAAATTAAGGCTTGATCACCCAAGGTTTAATTAGGCGGGGTGTCACAGATGGTATCAGAGCATTAGGTTCAAGTATCCATAAGATTTGTACGGATTACTATGTTTCAGCGTAACGTCCGGTTGTATTAGAGCCCTACTATGAGGACTGTTGATTCATTTTCTGCTTTTGGGATATCGTCCATATGCTCTTAAAATTTTGTATAAACTGTGTACTTATACAATTTGATATAATTTCAGATGCCACCGAGGAGACAACGAATGGAGAGGGATGAAGACAGGGATGATGTGAGGGAGGCTCATCAGGTGCCGCTGCCACCTCCCCCCCCCCCCCTTCCCAAACCGAGTTGATTTCCACTACTCGCGTTGCAGTGATAGTGGATCAGGCAGTCGAGACAACGATGAGGGCCATGGCAGACCATTTTCCTCAGCCCCAAGTACCACCTCTCGTGGCACCAGAAGTTCAGGCACCAGCAGGGCCATTTGCATGGCAGCGAGTCAAAGAGACATTTCAGAAAGGGCATCCACCCGAGTTTCAGGGTAGTACCGATGTAGTGGAGGCGTGCAACTGGAAGAAAAATATCCAGCGCAACTTGCGCATATTAGAGTGCACCGAGGTACAGAAACAAATGCTAGCTACTTTCGTATCTCAAGAGCGGCCTTACAGTGGTGGGAGTCAGTTACCACTGCCGAGGAAAGGGACGCAATGGAAATTTTTGAGTTTTGGGTGCGATTTAACCGCAATTACTTTCCTCCATCGGTAGAGTCAGAGATGAGGAATAAATTCAGTGAGGTGGTTCAGGGTGATCGCTCGGTTGCTGATTATGAGGAGGAGTTCACCCGTTTGTCTAACTTTGTGCCAAACGAGGTGAGCGATGAGAAGCGAAAGAAGTTGAAATTTATGGATGGCTTGGCCTGGAGAATCAGGCAGTATTTGATCGGTAATACGGTGTTGGTAACTTACACAGATGTCATCAATGCCGCTCTACTAAACTGTCTGGATCATCGCTTTCATGCGAAGAGAAGCAAGAGAGGTGAGCCTAACCATCCGGGTAAAGTGGATGGAAGTAGTGGCAGCCACACACCGCAACAGCAAACAGTGGGTCAGCTAGGGCAGGATTCCCGGCAGGGGAACTCTTCCTAGAGGTTTAGGCATGGGAGGCATCGCTTTGATAGACAGGGCCAGTAGGGTCCCCAGCATCCAGTTCCTCAGGGCCGATAGGGGTAAGGGAACCAAGGAGGTGGATAGCAAGGCCAAGGTCGTCAGGGCTAACGTCAGGGCCAATGACAGAGGCAATTTCAGCCCCAGTGTTTCACATGTGGCCAGCAGGGTCACAAGAGTAGGAATTGTCCATAGAAAGATAGGGCACAGCAACAGGGTGCCCAACAGGGGCAGCAGGCTCCGTTAGCCCCAGCAGCAGCACAGGCACCATAGCCAGGCCAAATGCACTACGGACGTGTGTTCAACGTCCGTGACGTTCCATTCCAGCCAGCACCTCCAACACCGCTGGCAGTCACGAGTATGTTTCCTATCCATGGACTAGAGGGTAGTATTTTGTTGGATACGGGGGCGACACATTCTTTTATTGCCACTATATTTGCACGGGCATCCGGCCTCTTAGAGACAGTCGACACTCATCTTATGTGCGTGGAGTCACCGATGGGTAGTGGGTCCCTTATTCACTCAATTTTTAAGGTTGTGGACATTATGGTCGGGAGATTGAGTCTAGAGACAAACCTTCTAGTGCTGGATATGGAGGGTTATGACGTCATCCTAGGCATGGATTGGTTGGCACGTTATAGGGCGATGGTAGATTGCTGTGAGAGGACTATCGTGTTTTCCATTCTGGGACAGGAGATGTTCCTAGTGGCGATGCCTTTCCCCGAGTGAGGATCGCGCACTCATTTATATTATATTGAGGAGGAGACCTCACAGGGGGTGGTCGTTTCTCTGGACTCAATCCTAATCGTGAGGGATTTTGAGGACGTCTTTCTGGAGATACCAGGGTTACCACCCAGCTGGGAGATAGAGTTTGTTATCGACCTAGCACCGGGGACGAGACCGATTACCAGGGAACCGTATCACATGGCTCCTTCGGAAATGCGGGAGCTGAGAAATCAGATTCAGCAACTCTTAGGACAGGGTTTCATTCGGCGGAGTACATCGTCGTGGGGTGCATCAGTTTTATTTATAAAGAAAAGGGATGGTTCGCTTCATCTGTGTGTAGATTACAAGGAGCTGAACAAGCTGACGATACGTAATAAGTATTCGTTACCTAGGATTGATGACTTATTTGACCAGTTGAGAGGGGTTGCGTACTTCTCAAAGATCGATTTGAGGTCAGGTTACCACCAGTTGCGCATTGGAGAAGAGGATGTACCTAAAACCGCTTTCCTATCGCGGTACGGGTCATACGAGTTCAGGGTAATGTCGTTTGGGCTCACTAATGCGCCTGCAGTATTCATGGATCTCATAAACAGAGTATTCAAGGAGTTTTTAGATCAGTTTGTGATTGTATTCATAGACGACATTTTGATTTACTCTCGCACGGAGGAGGAACACACCGAATATTTACGAATGGTTCTGCAGACATTACAGAACCATCAACTGTACGCCAAATTTGGGAAGTGTAGATTTTAGCTTCGGGAGGTTCAGTTTTTAGGCCACGTTGTATCCGACAGAGGCATCGCTGTTGATCCGAGTAAAGTATCGACGGTGAGGGATTGGGGGCAGCCCACGACACTGATCGAAATTCGCAGCTTTTTGGGGTTGGCCGGTTATTATCATTGCTTCATCAAGGGGTTCTCAAAAAATTATCGGTCCTTTGATGAACTTGACTCAGAAGGGAGTGCCCTTCGTATGGAATGACTAATGTCAGTTAGCATTTGATGAGCTAAAGGACAAGTTGGCATCATCACCCATTCTTGCCTTGCCTAGGAGCGTAATGGAGTACCGAGTCTATACTGACGCATCCTTACAGGGGCTTGGGGATGTGTTACAGCAGGAAGAGAGGGCTATAGCTTATGCGTCCCTAAAGCTAAAGCCACATGAGAAGAATTACCCCACCCACAACCTCGAGTTGGCAGCGGTCTTTTTTGCATTGAGGATATGGAGACACTATCTTCTGGGTGAGCAGTTTACTCTATTCACGGATCATAAGTCACTTCAATATCTCTTCACACAGAAGGATCTAAACATGAGTCAGAGGAGGTGGCTCTAATTCGTGAAGGACTACCAGTTTGATATACAGTATCATCCTGATACGACTAACGTGGTGGCAGATGTGTTAAGCCGAAGACCTACCGGAGAGTTGGCAGAAATTTGGAAGGCGAAGTGGAGTGAACTTCGACATGAGGATAAGATAGCAAGAGCATACATGGCAGTTTTAGCTATCACTCCCAAGAGTGTTATGCGGATAGTGAGGGCACACGTCGAGGACCCGTTTTATCAGGACAGAGTACGACAGTTACTGGTCGAGGAGGCAGAGACCTACTCCATCAGCTCAGAGGGTGGACTGCAGTTTAATGGGAGACTGATAGTACTCGAGGATGATGATTTGAGGCATGCCGTAATGACGGAGTGGCACGAGTCAAAGTTTTCGGTACATCCAGGTGGGGATAAAATGTACCAGGATATGTGACGACTATATTGGTGGTCAGGTACGAAACGAGACATTGCAGAGTTTGTCTTAAGGTGTGTTACATGTCAGCTCGTGAAAGTTGACCATTAGAGACCTTCAGGGATGCTACAGCCACTGGAGATTCTCGTGTGGAAGTTGGAGAGTATCTCGATGGATTTTATTACTGGGTTACCAACGTCGCAGAAGGGTCACGATTCCATATGGGTGATAGTGGATCGGCTGACTAAGGTAGCTCATTTCTTGCCATTTCGTACGGATTATGATACGATGCGGTATGCACAGCTATGCATTTCGGAGATCGTTAAGCTGCACGGAATTCCTATTAATATTGTGTCTGACAGAGACAAAATATTTTTATCTCATTTCTGGCAGAGCTTTCAAGAGGCCATGGGCACCGACTTGCGGTTGAGTACAGCGTATCACCCACAGACATACAGTCAGATTGAAAAGGTAAACTAGATGCTGGAGGATATGTTGAGGATGTGTATCCTAGAGTTTAGGGGAGGATGGGAGCAATACCTTCCTTTGGTAGAGTTTGCGTATAACAACCCTAACCAATTTATATCGGTATGGCTCCATTCGAGGCACATGGGAGAAATACTTTCCTTTGGTAGAGTTTGCGTATAATAACTCTTACCAATTCACTATCGGTATGGCTCCATTCGAGGCACTTTATGGGAGGCCTTGTCGTTCTCCCGCCTGTTGGTTAGAGGTGGGGGATAACAAGTTATTGGGGACAGAGATGATACAGGAGACTTCTTCCAAAATAGAGTTGATTCGAGGACGTATTCGAATAGCTCAGGATAGGCATGAGAGTTATGCTGACACTGGTAGGAGACACATAGAGCTAGATATGGGCGACCAGGTGTTGATTCGAGTATCTCCTATGAAGGGGATTATGAGATTCGGCAAGAAGGGGAAGTTAGCACCGAGATATGTGGAACCGTTTCCTATTATTGAGAGGGTGGGACCGGTAGCTTACAGATTGGGACTCCTCGAGAATCTTCAGTGAATACATGATGTGTTCCATGTGGCGTCGCTGAAGAAATAAAAGAGGAGCGAGAGGGCCTTCTAGCACATTCCACTTGAGCAGATTGACTTGCAGCCAGATGTCTCGTATGAGGAGAGACCCATGGCTATTTTGGATTATAGTGGGCGTAAACTACAATCCAAGGTGGTACCCTTAGTGCAAGTACAGTGGGGACGTCATAATATTGAGGAGTCTACTTGGGAGCGGGAGGAGGATATGCGAGAGCAGTATCCAGAGTTATTCACCGCAGGTACTTTTCCTACTTTCGAGGACGAAATTCCTTTGTAAGGGAGGAAGTATGTAATACCCCGTATTTCTGCATATTTAGAATTTAATTAATTAAGTTAATTGAGTAATTAAAAAGGAAAATACATTTTAATATAAATTACGTGAGTAGAGTAATTTAATGTGATACGTTTTAATTTAAATTATGTGAGTAGAGTAATTTGATGTGATGTAATAATGACTATGATTATTAAGTGATTAAATAATCATTATGGCTATTAGATATTAATCGAGAGTTGGATACTAATTAATATGACGATTAAAGTTTACTAACAGTGAATAGTAAATATTGAAAGTTTATGTGTACGGCATAACGATTGATATGGACGTACTTGAGCTTACATCAACCGAGTGTCACGCGTAGACAAAATTGAGGGTGAGATGAGAAACATATTTTTAAGAGACTCAAATGATAATTTAGAGGTCGCAGGTGATTCCTAAAGGGTCGCATTAGTCAAAATAGTGTACCCGGGGGTACTATTCGAGTGCTGGGTCATTTTTGGGTTAAACCGGGACCATACGAGGGCATTTTGGTCTCTCAACATTTAAGGGTGAGGAGACCTACGAATTTTAGAACCCTAAGTCAAATTATAAGAGTTGGAGGCTAGGGTTAGAGAGAAGAAAAACACACCATATCTATTAGAGAGAAGAGAGAAACAATTCCTAAGGCAAAAGAAAGAAGTGGGAAGGATTCAAAGGAGACTTTCACCACTAACTTGTTGGGAAGAAGGATTGAAGGAGAAAGACCATCAATCACCAACAACAATCACAAAATCAGACACTACTGAACAATAAGGCAAGTGGTTATTTGCAACATAAATTGAGTTATAATACCCATGTATAAGTTTTATGAAGAACATGACTTTTATGATTTTCTTGGAAACAAAGACTTGAATATGATACATGATTGATAGGGATTGCATGTAGAATGTTTAAACCTCCAAATGATTTGATATCATAGGAGACTTGATGATTAATTCGAATTAAAAAAAATCTGGGTTATGGATGAAAATATGGAAAGAATATATTTTTAAGGTTCTTGAATAATAAGAAGATTTGAATTAATCTGGACTGAATTTATAACAATTATGTTGTTTTAGATCGTTGGTAATCATCCCAGGGTATGTAGGAATGATTAGAAATCGTTAGTTACAAGTTTGGTGAATTATCATGGGAGTTGGATAATAAAAAATGGTGTAACCTGCATGAAGAAGACAATCTGGGCCTGTTACTGCTCGATCGATCGATCGACCCTTGAATGTCGATCGATCGAGCAGTCGATCGATCAACCATATTCCATAGATCGATCGATCCAGGTTGGATTTTAGAAAAAAAATTTGTGGAAATATCTCTTCAATTTCCGTCACTCAATGGGAACCTTGGTGATGATATGTTACCTATGTAGGGACTTAGTAATCACCAGTATGTGTACTGTAAGACTTCATTATAAATTATTGAGTGTAAAATTGGGATAAATGAAATGAAGGGAAGTAGCCGATTGAGTCGTGCATCTTGAATTTGGGAATTGAGTTACGGAACGAGTAAGGGTCGATTCCAGAAATATACCAGTAGGTTAGAGATAGATTAACTACTGAATTAAGGTGGGGGTAACTAGGACCCTTAGAGTTTTTTGGATACTCGAATAAATGCGATGGTGAAATAAATCGTGATTTAATAGGTATGATGAATATAAGGAAAACTTATTTCGTACGGGCATGATTTAATAGGTCGGGTGGGTACCTACTAAATTGCATGAATTTTTGGGTTAAGATAATTATACCTAAATTAATTATAATAGGGTCGATGAGATATTCCGAACTAACATAGAGTTATTATCTGTTTGGGGTCGATGAAAAATGCCGAACCAAACCTTAAAACTGGTGTCGCGACGAAAGAGTCTCGAACCAGAATATGTGTATATATAAATAGTTGGGGTCGATGGATCATTCTGAACCAAGGGTCCTTTATGTGTGTTATAAGGACATATTAGTGATAACTAACATTTAGTACATGTTGTATGATAGATGTATACCAGATGAATAATCTACTGACATGAGATAGTAGATAATAAAATGGATTGATAATATCTTAGTAATAATTAAGTAGTGTGACATAATTATTACAAGTATAAGAATAACAAGAGATGAGTAAGTTATCTAAGTTTATGATATATGAGATATGGACTATTAAAATACTACGTGTATGTTATGGGTACTTAACGAGTAGATACGGGCAATGGAGTATTATAGCCTAGTTAACTTGGGTAGCACAACTAGGTGGACTAAGTACCAAATTTAGGCGTGCACTATATGAGAGAGGTGAGGTAACTCAAAAGAGTGTGCGAAGTCTTAACATGTGTAATCAATAATTCATAATTATGATAACTGCTTACAAAATATTTTTAATGTTTTGAGTACTAACTCTTTATATGTAAAATCTCTTCAAAAACCTTTTAGGTGCCCAGCCACAGGGACACCCAGCATGACTTCATTCCGGGGATTTGGGAGCTGTAGCACGTGTGGATGTTGCAGGGATTGTGTAGACGTTTCTCTTTTTCTGATCTAGTGTAAGATCTCAGTTTTAGTACTCTCAGTTTGGGACATATTGTCCAATCTTTACAGTTGCAGTTATTCTGATTTTAGATTTTGAGTTAGTTATATTTAGCCGTGGTTTTTGGCGAGACTTTATTTCATTCAGTTATTTATGATGATTGGTTTAGTACTGCTTAAATTTTATTGTTCCGCATGAGTTGTTTAGTTGTTTAAGGAAGATAAAATTTGGCACTAACTTAATTTCACTTAGGTGGTTAGTAACTAAAAAGCTTTCGACAGTGATGCTAAGAATGAACCATTTTAGAAACCTGTTTTAAATTAAATTAAGGCTTGATCACCCAAGGTTTAATTAGGCGGGGTGTCACAGATGGTGTCAGAGCATCAGGTTCTAGTATCCATAGGATCTGTACGGCTTACTATGTTTCAGCGTAACGTCCGGTTGTATTAGAGACCTACTATTAGGACTGTTGATTCATTTTTCGCTCTTCGGATATCGTGCATCTGTTCTTAAAATTTTGTATAAACTGTGTACTTATACAATTTGATATAAATTTAGATGCCACCGAGGAGACAGCGAACGGAGAGGGATGTAGACAGGGATGAGGTGAGGGAGCCTCATCAGGTGTCGCTACCAACCAACCCCCCCCCCCCCAACCCGAGTTGATTTCCACTACTCAGGTTGCACTGATAGTGGCTCAGGCAGTCAAGACAGCGATTAGGGCCATGGCAGCCCATTTTCCTCAGCCCCAAGTACCTCCTCCCGTGGCACCAGTAGTTCAGGAACCAGCAGGGCCATTTACATGGCAGCGAGTCAGAGAGACATTTCAGAAAAGGCATCTACCCAAGTTTTAGGGTAGTACCGATGAAGTGGAGGCGTGCAAGTGGAAGAAAAATATCGAGCGCCACTTGCGCATGTTAGAGTGCACCAAGGTACAAAAACAAATTCTAGATACTTTTCGTCTGTCAGGAGCATCCTTATAGTGGTGGGAGTCAGTTACCACCGCCGAGGAAAGGGTCAAAATGGAAATTTCTAAGTTTTTGGTGCGATTTGATCGCAATTACTTTCCTCCAGCGGTAGAGTCAGAGATGTGGAAGAAATTTAATGAGGTGGTTCTGGGTGATCGCTCGGTTGCTGATTATGAGGAGGAGTTCACCCGTTTGGCTAACGTTGTGCCAAACGAGGTGAGCGATGAGGAGCGGAAGAAGTCGAAATTTATGGATGGCTTGGCCTGGAGAATCAGACAGCATTTGATCGGTAATACGGAGTTGGTAACTTACACAGATGTCATTAATGTCGCTCTACTACACTGTCTGGATCATCGCTTTCATGCGAAGAGAAGCAAGAGTGGTGAGCCTAGCCAACCGAGAAAAGTGGATGGAAGTAGTGGCAGTAGCACATCGCAACAGCAAGCAGTGGGTCAGCTAGGGCAGGATTCCCGACAGGCGAACTCTGCCAATAGGTTTAGGCATGGGAGGCGTCGCTTTGACAGACAGGGCCATCAAGGTCCCCAGCATCCAGTTCCTCAGGGCCGACAGGGCCAAGGGAACTAAGGAGGAGGATAACAAGGCTAAGATCATCAGGGCCAAGGACAGAGGGAGTTTCAGGGCCAGTGTTTCACATATGGCCAGCAGGATCACAAGAGTAGGAATTGTCCACAGAAAGACATGGCACAGCAATAGGGTTCCCAACAGGGGCAGCAGGCTCCGTTAGCCAAAGCAGTAGCACAGGCCCCACAGCCAATCCAGATGCACTACGAGCGTGTGTTCAACGTCCGTGACGTTTCGTTCCAACCAGCACCTCCAGCACCGCTGGAAATCATGGGTATGTTTCCTATTTATGGACTAGAGTGTAGTATTTTGTTTGATACGGGGGTGACACATTCTTTTATTGCCACTAGATTTGCACGGGCTGCCGGCCTTTTAGAGACAGCCGACTCTCATTTTATATGCGTGGAGTCATCGATGGGTAGTGGGTCCCTTATACACTCGATTTTTAAGGGTGTGGACATTATGGTCGAGAGATTGAGTCTAGTGGCAAACCTTCTAGTGCTGGATGTGGAGGGTTATGACGTCATCCTAGGCATGGATTGGTTGTCACGTTATAGGGCGATGGTACATTGCTGTGAGAGGACTATCGTGTTTTCCATTCCGGGACTAGAGATGTTCCTAGTGGTGATGCCTCTCCCCGAGGGAGGATCGCGCACTCATTTATATTACATTGAGGATGAGATCTCATAGGGGGTGGTTGTTTCTCAGGACTCAATCCCAATCGTGAGGGATTTCGAGGACGTCTTTCAGGAGATACCATGGTTACCACCCAGCTGGGAGATAGAGTTTGTTATCGACCTAGCACCAGGGATAAGACCGATTGTCAGGGAACCGTATCGCATGGCTCCTTTGGAGATGCGGGAGCTGAGAGAGAAGATTCAGCAACTCTTAGGATCGAGTTTCATTCGACGGAGTACATCATCGTGGGGTGCATCGGTTTTATTTATAAATAAAAGGGATGGTTCACTTCGTCTGTGTGTAGATTACAGGGAGCTGAACAAGGTGACGATACGTAATAAGTATCCGTTACCTAGGATTGATGACTTATTTGATCAGTTGAGAGGGACTGCGTACTTCTCAAAGATCAATTTGAGGTCAGGTTACCACCAGTTGTGCATTCAAGAAGAGGATGTACCTAATACCGCTTTCCTGTCGTCGTACGGGTCATACGAGTTCAGGGTAATGCCGTTTGGGCTCACTAATGCGCCTGCAGTATTCACGGATCTTATAAACAGAGTATTCAGGGAGTGTTTAGATCAGTTTGTGATTGTATCCATAGACGACATTTTGATTTACTCTCGCATGGTGGAGGAACACACTGAATATATACTAATGGTTCTACAGACATTACGGAACAACCAGTTGTACGCTAAATTTGGGAAGTGTGGATTTTAGCATCGGGAGGTTTAGTTTCTAGGCCACGTTGTATCCGACAGAGGCATAGCTGTTGATTCGAGTAAAGTATCGATGGTGAGGGAGTGGGGGCAGCCCACGACACTGATCGAAATTCGCAGCTTTTTGGGGTTGGCCGGTTATTATCATCGCTTCATCAAGGGGTTCTCAAAAAATTATCGGTCCTTTGACGAACTTGACTCAGAAAGGAGTTCCCTTCGTATGGAATGACTACTGTCAGTTAGCATTTGATGAGCTAAAGGACAAGTTGACATCATCACCCATTCTTGCCTTGCCTAGGAGCGTAATGGAGTACCGAGTCTATACTGACGCATCCTTACAGGGGCTTGGGGGTGTGTTACAGCAGGAAGAGAGGGCTATAGCTTATGCGTCTCGAAAGCTAAAGCCACATGAGAAGAATTACCCCACCCACAACCTCGAGTTGGCAGCGGTCATTTTTTCATTGAGGATATGGAGACACTATCTTCTGGGTGAGCACTTTACTCTATTCACGGATCATAAGTCACTTCAATATCTCTTCACACAGAAGGATCTAAACATGAGGCAGAAGAGGTGGCTCTAATTCATGAAGGACTACCAGTTTGATATACAGTATCATCCTGATACGACTAACGTGGTGGCAGATGCGTTAAGCCGAAGACCTACCGGAGAGTTGGCAGAAATTTGGAAGGCGAAGTGGAGTGAACTTCGACATGAGGATAAGATAGCTAGAGCATACATGGCAGTTTTAGCTATCACTCCCGAGAGTGTTATGCGGGTAGTGAGGGCACAGGCCGAGGACCTGTTTTATCAGGACAGAGTACGACAGTTACTGTCCGAGCGGGCAGAGTCCTACTCCATCAGCTCAGAGGGTGGACTGCAGTTTAATGGGAGACTGATAGTACCCGAGGATGATGATTTGAGGCATGCTGTAATGACGGAGTCGCACGAGTCAAAGTTTTCGATACATCCAGGTGGGGATAAAATGTACCAGGATATGTGACGACTATATTGGTGGTCAGGTACGAAATGAGACATTGCAGAGTTTGTCTTAAGGTGTGTTACATGTCAGCTTGTGAAAGTTGACCATTAGAGACCTTCAGGGATGCTACAGCCACTGGAGATTCTCGTTTGGAAGTTGGAGAGTATCTCGATGGATTTTAAAACTGGGTTACCAACGTCGCAGAAGGGTCACGATTCCATATGGGTGATAGTGGATCAGCTGACTAAGGTAGCTCATTTCTTGCCATTTTGTACGGATTATGATACGATGCGATATGCACAGCTATGCATTTCGGAGATCGTTAAGCTGCACGGAATTCCTATTAATATTGTGTCTGATAGAGACAAAATATTTGTGTCTCATTTCTGGCAGAGCTTTCAGGAGGCCATGGGCACCGACTTGCGGTTGAGTACAGCGTATCACCCACAGACAGACGGTCAGACTGAAAAGGTAAACCAGACGCTGGAGGATATGTTGAGGATGTGTATCCTAGATTTTAGGGGAGGATGGGAGCAATAACTTCCTTTGGTAGAGTTTGCGTATAACAACCCTAACCAATTCACTATCGGTATGGCTCCATTCGAGGCACATGGGAGAAATACTTTCCTTTGGTAGAGTTTGCGTATAATAACTCTTACCAATTCACTATCGGTATGGCTCCGTTCGAGGCACTTTATGGGAGGCCTTGTCGTTCGCCCACCTGTTGGTTAGAGGTAGGGGATAACAAGTTATTGGGGCCAGAGATGATACAGGAGACTTATTCCAAAATAGAGTTGATTCGAGGACGTATTCGAATAGCTCAGGATAGGCAAGAGAGTTATGCTGACACTGGTAGGAGACACATAGAGCTAGATATGGGCGACCAGGTGTTGATTCGAGTATCTCCTATGAAGGGGATTATGAGATTCAGCAAGAAAGGGAAGTTAGCACCGAGATATGTGGGAGTGTTTCCTATTATTGAGAGGGTGGGACCGGTAGCTTACAGATTGGGACTCCTCGAGAATCTTCAGTGAATACATGATGTGTTCCATGTGGCATCGCTGAAGAAATAAAAGAGGAGCGAGAGGGCCTTCTAGCACATTCCACTTGAGTAGATTGACTTGCAGCCAGATGTCTCGTATGAGGAGAGACCCATGGCTATTTTGGATTATAGTGGGCGTAAACTACGATCCAAGGTGGTACCCTTAGTGCAAGTACAGTGGGGACGTCACAATATTGAGGAGTTTACTTGGGAGTGGGAGGAGGATATGCGAGAGCAGTATCCAGAGTTATTCACCACAGTTACTTTTCCTAATTTCGAGGACGAAATTCCTTTGTAAGGGGGGAAGTATGTAATACCCCGTATTTATGCATATTTAGAATTTAATTAATTGAGTTAATTGAGTAATTAAAAAGGAAAATACATTTTAATTTAAATTACGTGAGTAGAGTAATTTAATGTGATACGTTTTAATTTAAATTATGTGAGTAGAGTAATTTGATGTGATGTAATAATGACTATGATTATTAAGTGATTAAATAATCATTATGGCTATTAGATATTAATCGAGAGTTGGATACTAATTAATATGACGATTAAAGTTTACAAACAGTGAATAGTAAATATTGAACGTTTATGTGTACGGCATAATGATTGATATGGACGTACTTGAGCGTACATCAACCGAGTGTCACGCGTAGACAAAATTGAGGGTGATATGAGAAACATATTTTTAAGAGACTCAAGTGATAATTTAGAGGCCGCTGGTGATTCCTAAAGGGTCGCATTAGTCAAAATAGTGTACCCGGGGGTACTATTCGAGTGCTGGGTCATTTTTGGGTTAAACCGGGACCATACGAGGGCATTTTGGTCTCTCAACATTTAAGGGTGAAGAGACCTACGAATTTTAGAACCCTAAGTCAAATTATAAGAGTTGGAGGCTAGGGTTAGAGAGAAGAAAAACACACCATATCTATTAGAGAGAAGAGAGAAACAATTCCTAAGGCAAAAGAAAGAAGTGGGAAGGATTCAAAGGAGACTTTCACCACCAACTTGTTGGGAAGAAGGATTGAAGGAGAAAGACCATCAATCACCAACAACAATCACGAAATCAGACGCTACTGAACAATAAGGCAAGTGGTTATTCGCAACATAAATTGAGTTATAATACCCATGTATAAGTTTTATGAAGAACATGACTTTTATGATTTTCTTGGAAACAAAGACTTGAATATGATACATGATTGATAGGGATTGCATGTAGAATGTTTTAGACCTCCAAATGATTTGATATCATAGGAGACTTGATGATTAATTCGAATGAAAAAAGATCTAGGTTATGGATGAAAATATGGAAGAATTTATTTTTAAGGTTCTTGAATAATAGGAAGATTTGAATTAATATGGACTGAATTTATAACAATTATGTTGTTTTAGATCGTTGGTAATCATCCCAGGGTATGTAGGAATGATTAGAAATCGTTAGTTACAAGTTTGGTGAATTATCATGGGAGTTGGATAATAAAAAGTGGTGTAACCCGCATGAAGAAGACAATCTGGGCCTGTCACTGCTCGATCGATCGATCGACCCTTGAATGTCGATCGATCGAGCAGTCGATCGATCGACCATATTCCATAGATCGATCGATCCAGGTTGGATTTTAGAAAAAAATTTGTGGAAATCTCTCTTCGATTACCGTCACTTAATGGGAACCTTGGTGATGATATGTTACCTTTGTAGGGACTTAGTAATTACCAGTAGGTGTACAATTAGACTTCATTATAAATTATTAAGTGTAAAATTGGGATAAATGAAATGAAGGGAAGTAGTCGATTGAGTCGTGCATCGGGAATTTGGGAATTGAGTTACGGAACGAGTAAGGGTCGATTCCAGAAATATACCAGTAAGTTAGAGATAGATTAACTAATGAATTAAGGGAGGGGTAACTAGGACCCTTAGAGTTATTTGGATACTCGAATAAATGCGATGTAGAAATAAATCGTGATTTAATAGGTACGATGAATATAAGGAAAACATATTTCGTACGGGCATGATTTGATAGGTCGGATGGGTACCTACTAAATTGCATGAATTTTTGGGTTAAGATAATTATACCTAAATTAATTATGTTAGGGTTGATGAGATATTACGAAATAATATAGAGTTATTATTTGTTTGGGGTCGATGAAAAATGCCGAACAAAACCTTACAACTGGTGTCGGAATGAAAGAGTCCCGAACCAGAATATGTGTATATATAAATAGTTGGGGTCAATGGATCATTCTGAACCAACTCTCACTTGGGGTCGATGAATCATTCCGAACCAAGGGTCCTTTATGTGTGTTATAAGGACATATTTGTGATAACTAATATTTAGTACATGTTGTGTGGTAGATGTATACCAGATGCATAATCTACTGACATGAGATAGTAGATAATAAAATGGATTGATAATATTTTTGTAATAATTTAGTAGTGTGACGTAATTATTATAAGTATAAGAATAACAAGAGATGAGTAAGTTATCTAAGTTTATGATATATGAGATATGGACTATTAAAATACTGCGTGTATGTTATGGGGACTTAACGAGTAGATACGGGCAGTGGAGTATTCTTGCCCAGTTAACATGGGTAGCACAACTAGGTGGACTAAGTACCAACGTTAGGCGTGCACTATAGGAGAGAGGTGAGGTAACTCAAAAGAGTGTGCGAAGTCTTAACATGTGTAATCAATAACTCATAATTGTGATAACTGCTTACAAAATATTTTTAATGTTTTGAGTACTAACTCTTTCGATGTAAAATCTTTTCAAAAACCTTTTAGGTGCCCAGCCATAGGGACACCCAACATTACTTCATTCCATGGATTTGGTAGTTGCAGCACGTGTGGATGTTGCAGGGATTGTGTAGACGTTTCTCTTTTTTAGATCTAGTGTAGGAACTCAGTTTTAGTACTCTCAGTTTGGGACATGTTGTCCAATCTTTACAGTTGCAGTTATTCTGATTTTAGATTTTGAGTTAGTTATATGTAGCCGTGGTTTTTGGCGAGATTTTATTTCATTTAGTTATTTATGATGATTGGTTTATTACTTCTTAAATTTTATTGTTCCGCATGAGTTATTTAGCTGTTTAAGGAAGATAAAATTTGGCACTGACTTAATTTCACTTAGTTGGTTAGTAACTAAAAATCTTTCGACATTGATGCTAAGAATGAACCATTTAAGAAACCTATTTTAAATTCAATTAAGGCTTGATCACCCAAGGTTTAATTAGGCGGGGTGTCACATAAATATTCATTCATTCTCGTTCGAGATGAAGAGTTGAATTTGGTCAAACGGAGCCCGAGAGTGCCAGGTGGCCTCTGAATCAATTTTTGGGGGGAAAGTGATCGTTCATTCGAACGGTTATGTCATTTTGTACACAGGGTGGACTGTTGGAAAGGGGTTTTAATGCCCTTCGAGTATTCAAAGAGATTTCACTCTGACGATTAAGTTAACTAGGGTCAAATCGGGGCCCGGGAGCAGCCGGTGGCCTCCAAATCGATTTTCAGTGGTAAAATGGTTCGTTCATTTGAAGCGTTACGCTAATTTGCATATGGGGTGGACCATTGGAAAGGGCATTCATATCCCTTTGAAGATTCATTGAGTTTTCACTCTGATGATAGAGTTGAACAAAGTCAAACGGGGCCCGAGAGCGCTCGATGGCCTCTAGATCAGTACTCGGAGTATGACCTAGGTTTTGTAGTGAAATGGGGAGGTGCTAGGGATCTAAGGAGAGACTTAGGGGGTAACAGAATGTGGTGTCTACAGAGTCCCTCGACAGGTGAACTTGGAACAAGTGAAATCCATCGAATAGACACTAAATGATAGTTTAGGAAAGAGGTCGATTTTGCGAAGAATAGAAACTAAGGGACGAGAATGATCGATTTATGGGTCGAGGCCGATTCTGAGGACCTGAGGAAATGCTGGGGAAAATCAATTTTATGGGCCGAGGTCAATTCTGGGGACCTAGGGTAAGGAGTGACCAATTATAAGGGTCAAAGTCAATTCTGAGGGATTAAGATGGGAGAGACCAATTCTAAGGGTCGGAGCCAATTCTGAGGGCTTAAGTTGAAGCGCCCAATATTAAGGGTCAAAGCCAATTCTGAAGGCTTAAGTAGAGGTGACCAATTCTACGGGTTGAAGCCAATTTTGAGAACTTAAGTGGGAGAGACCAATTCTGAGGGTCAATATCAATTCTAAGGACCTAGGTGGGAGCGATCGATTCTGAGGGTCGAGGTCAATTTTGAGGACCTAAGTGGGAGAGACCAATTCTGAGGGTCGAAGCCAATTCTGAGGGCTTAAGTAGGAGAAACCAATTTTAAGGGTCGAAGCCAATTCTGAGGGATTAAGTAGGAGAAACCAATTGTAAGGGTCGAAGTCAATTCTGAGGGCTTAAGTAGAGGTGACCAATTATGAGGGTCGAGTTTAATTCTGAGGACCTAAATGGGAGAGACCAATTATGAGGGTCGAGGTCAATTCTGAGGACCTAAGTGGGAGTGACCAATTCTGATGGTCGAAGACAATTCTTAGGGCTTAAGTAGAGATGACCAATTCTGCGGGTCGAAGCCAATTCTGAGGGCTTAAGTAGGAGGGACCAATTATGTGGGTCAAGGTCAATTTCGAGGACCTCAAGTGGGAGCGACCAATTCTGAGGGTCAAAGCCAATTCTGAGGGCTTAAGATAGATGCGACTAATTCTGCAGGTCGAGGTCAATTATGAGGATATTAAGTTGTATCCACCTATTCTGTGGGTCGAGGTTAAATTTAGAGGACCTTAAATAGAAGCGACTAATTCTGAGGGTCGAGGCCAATTCTGAGGACCTTAAGTGGGAGTGACCAATTCTGAGGGTCAAGGTTAATTATTAGGACCTAAGTGGGAGCGACCAATTCTGAGGGCCAAAGTCAATTCTGAGGACCTAAGTGGGTGCGACCAATTTTAAGGGTCGAATGAAATTATGAGGGCTTAAGTAGAGGTGACCAATTCTGCGGATCGAAGTTAAGATGAACAATTCTTAGGGCCAAAGAAAATTCTGAGGGCTTAAGTAGAGATGAACAATTCTGCAGGTCGAGGTTAAATATGATGACCTAAGTGAGAACGACCATTATGAAGGTCGAGGTCAATTCTGAGGACCTAAGTGGGAGCGACAAATTCTAAGGGTCGAAGCCAATTCCGAGGGCTTAAGTAGGAGCGACCAATTCTAAGGGTCGAAGCCAATTTTGAGGGCTTAAGTAGAGGTGACCAATTCTGAGGGTCAAGGACATTTCTGAGGACCTAAGTGGGAGAGTACAATTCTGATGTTAGAGGTCAACTTTGAGGACCTAAGTGGGAGCGACCAATTCTAAGGGTCAAAGCCAATTCTGAAGGCTAAGTAGAGATGAGCAATTCTGCGAATCGAAGCCAATTCTGAGGGCTTAAGTAGGAGTGACCAATTATACGGGTCGAGGTCAATTCTGATGACCTTAAGTGGGAGAGACCTATTATGAGGGTTGAGTTCAATTCTGAGGACCTTAAGTAGGAGCAACCAATTCTGAGGGTCGAAGCCAATTCTGAGGGCTTAAGATGGGAGCGATCAATTTTGCGGGTCGAGGTCAATTCCGAGGACCTTAAGTGGGAGCGACCAATTCTGAGGGTCGAAGTCAATTCTGAGGACCTAAGTGGGAGCGACCAATTCTGAGGGCTGATGTTAATTCTGAGGACTTAAGAAGGAGAGACCAATTCTGAGGGTCGAAGCCAATTCTGAGGGCTTCAGTAGAGGTGACAATTTTACAGGTCTGAATAGAGATGACCAATTCTGAGGATCGAAGCCAACTCTGAGGGCTTAAGTAGAAATTACCAATTCTGCGGGTCGAAGCCAATTCTGAAGGCTTTAATAAAGGTGACCAATTATGCGGGTCGAAGTAGAGATGACTAATTCTGAGGGCCGAAGTCAATTCGGAGGACTTAAGTAGAGATGACCAATTTTACGGGTCAGCTAATTCTGAAGGCTTATCCTGAGGGTCGAAGCCAATTCTGAGGGATTTAAGGAAAAAATTTCATGGGGGAATTTGGAGACTCCACTGGGGAAAAGGTGTTAATCTATGGATTAGATGCATCCTTGTTGGGTAATTTTCTTCAATTTGTGTGGTATTCTTTGGAGATGTTGCTAGGGAGATATCCAATTGATTTTGGGAATTTTTGTGGGCAAGTAAGTGTTCTGTGGGGGAAGTAAGTGTGGTATTAAAAATATTTTTCTTAGTGAAAACGGTTCTAAAATTTATTTGGTACTTTAGGAATTTTTAGGGATTTTTTTACCTTTTTTAGGAATTTTTGTTCGAAATTTCAGGGAGTTGCCGACCGGCAGGGTGCAGGGGGTGCCAAACGGTAATGGCACAGTCTTTTGGACTTCCTCGAGCAGGTGAAGGGGCAGGGTTGATTAGGTAAATTCTTTTTTCCTCTTTAGAGAACTTTTCTTCGATGTCCTTTTTTAGATGTTGATTTTTCATCGGGGATCTTGCAGGTGACCTTCTATCCCTGGGGGATGACCATCTACTACACGGGGGTGATCGGGGGGAATGAGAAGCTGTGGCGGTTGATGGCGCGTGAGTTTGGGTACATCAGATAATGTGACACCCAATTCTGGTTCTTTTCCTTCAGGATTTCTTATAGATTCATTTGTTGGTTATGGGAACTTGGCATTTGCATGCTTGATGTAGCGTCATTGCACCTGAAAAGACGCTCAAATAAGGCAAAAATGGATGCATATTTTGTTTGATTATCGTGATTTAGTGGCTTACTCTACACGCACTTTAATTTGCTGTTGATTTTTTATTTTGATAAAAGTAGGAGAATGTGTGTGTGTTTTGGAAATTTTTGAATTTTTTTGAGTAGAAGATGGCCTCGGAGGCTTGGTTGAAAAAGAGCTTCACTTTGAAGGGATTTATTTTGAGAAAAAGTAGGAAAAAATGAGTTTTCGTGGAATTTTTAGTAGAGTAAGGCCTTGGAGTCTTGGCTGGTATATGAATCATGAGATAGAAAGCTTGGTTGTAAAGTGGAGCTTACCGCCTTCTTTAGATTATGCTGAAATTGATGTGTTGAAGAGACTGTATTGATGCTAGATCTATTGCCCTGGGTTTAACTTTGAAGCTATTGTTGGTGATCGGGGACCTGTTGGTGGACTCTCAACTTGTTGCCATCACTGCGTGGATGTCATACCGTCTCACTTCTGTAGTAGTGATACTAGTAGAGACTTTAAATGGTCTAAATTCTTAGCGGGAAGGTCATTCTGACTTTTTGATGGGCAGCCCCATCATGCTGTTCATATGGTTATCAGAGAGATTTCATTTAGCGATCCCTCTTGAATATCCCTTGAAAGTTGTGTCAAACTTCTTCACCCATTATTTTATTAGTTTGGGTCTGGATATCGAGAAGTGGGAGAACTCGTTTGTGGGGCACGGGGCTCAAGGTTTGCATTGGTCAGTGCCTTAGTGGGGGAGTTACAACCCATTCTAGAATTTGGGGAATACTAGTATGTCCGGTTGGTTGGCCTCCGACATACTTCTTTCTACTTTTCCTTGTGACTCTTGCATTAATTTGGCTGGGAGCAGATTTTGCCACCTCGGACACTAGACTATTTTCCAGTGAAGGATTTTATTGAGCATCTGCGCATGCGGTTGGGCTCTTTGTAGGAGAATCATTGACCGTCGACCCATCCTTCCCAGTCGGTTGGTCGAGTCTAGCATGTTTTTGGGGATTACATGAAGTGGTTATGGAGGAGGATTGTTGCCAAGATTCTAGCTGTGGAGACCAGGCAGAGGTGGTTCGCCATATCTGACACCATAGAGGGAGGTGGTATTGTTTTCCCTAGGCTGGTATGGGCTTATTATTCCATGGAACGCCTTCAGTATTCCATCCAAGTAGGAGAAGTTTGGGGACCCCACTATCTAGAATATGATGGGGCTGGTTATTTTAGTAGCTATGGGTAGGATCCTTGGGGAGTTTATATGTGAAGCTTTTTTAATGTGTTTGGTAATGTATGGGAATAAATGTGGGAAGGTTGTCTTAGGAAAAATAATGTTAGGTTGGCAAGTGCAGTTGTTTAACTCCTTATGCCGATGTAATTGGAACGGAATTTTTTGTTTATGGAATAAAGAAAATTTTAATTATATTGTTGTGCCTCTTGATGAGATTTTCCATTTGAATTATCTATACCAATCGCTAAGGCATACATAATCATTTTCTTCATGTACATGATAAAATGAACTGTCATTCTCAAGGATAAGAAAAGAATAGCATTTTGTGAAAAAGAATAGGGTCATGGTTATGTAAAGCGTATGAGCTGCCTATGTACCTATGGAGCTTTTGAAAATTTTCGGAGTGTCATTTTTTAAAGAAAAAAGATTTTTAGAGGATGAGGCCCCATGTAGTTCTGAATAGAGGGAAATGAAGATTTTTTTTAGAAGGGAAGGGAGGTGAGAAGAATCGTAGCACACCGGGATTTCGGACTAAGGGTAGAATTTCTTAAGACGGTTTAGGTTAATTGGAAGAGCCATCTCTTCCCCCATTAAGGTCGGTGAGCATAGTGGTGACACCAGATAGGATATTCTTCATAAAGTAAGGGCCACTCCAATTAGGCTTGAATTTCCCTCTGGGGTCCCAGATGGGTTCTACTATTTCTTTAAGGGCTAAGTCCCTTCTTGGACACCACGATACTTGACTCTCTTATTGAATGAACGCGTTATTTGGCGATGGTATCCTTGTATATGATATAGAGCTTTTAGTCTTTTTTCGTCCAAGAGTAACAACTCATCAAGACAGCTTTGATTCCACTCTTACTCGCTGACTTTGCTTTCAAGCATGACGCGTAGTGAAGGAATTTTTATCTCAACGGGTATGATTGCTTCCATGCCGTATACCAGAGAGTGAGGGGTATCCCTAGAAGATGTTTAAACTGAAGTGCGGTAGCCCAAGAGGGCGTAAGATATCCGATTAGCCCAATGTCGATAATTATCAATCATCTTGCTGATGATGGATTTGAGGTTTTTATTAGTGGCTTCGACTGCTCCGTTGGTTTGAGGTCGGTAGGTAGAAGATTTGTGTCTTCGAATCCCATATTTATCGACCAATTTTGTAACTTCTGCCTCAAAATATAACCCGTTGTTTAACACTAGCTCGTGCAAGATTCCATATCGGTAGATGATATTTTTTCGAATGAACTTGGCCACCTTTTTTGTATTCAAAATTATATATGACTCGGCTTCGACCCATTTTATGAAGTAATCGATGGCAACCAAGACGAATTCATGTTCGTTGGAGGCCTTAGGTGTAAATTTTCCTATGACATCAATGCCCCATATAGAGAACAGCCAACCAGAAGTAATGTTATACAATTCTTATGGAAGCAAGTGTTGGAGGTTGGAAAACTGCTGGCATTTAAGGCATCTCTAAACATAGGCAGTGCAATCCTGAACCATGATAGTACAATAATATCCCTATCGGATGATTTTCTTGGCAACCATATGGCCTTTTATGTGGAATCTGCACTCCCAGTTGTGGATTTTCTGCATCATCTCATCAATGTCAACCCCTGTGATGGAGTGTAAATGGGTTTCATTGAAGTTTCTCTCAAACAGTGCTTTATTGCAGACGATGTAATGGACAGCCAATTTGCGTAGGGTTGCCCGGTCGTTCTTGTTAGAATCTTGGGGGTACTTACCGTGCTTGAGGAGGTGTCGAATATCGTAGTACCAATAATTGGATATATCAGGATCTTCTTTTGTGATGAGCTCAATGTGGTAGCAGTGGATGGGTTTAGCTTGCCTTTGGACTGAGAAGGGGGCCATCATTATTCCTTCGGGCATGTCAATCATGGAGGTTAAGGTAGCAAGGGAATCGATTAAGTTATTCTTTGCTCGGGGCAGGTAATGGAAGGTGATATCTTGGAATTGGGAGGCCAGATCTTCTAAGTGGGCATGGAAGCGTAAGATTTTATTGTCCTTGACTTTCCATCTTCTGAGTACTTGACCGATGATGAGGGTTGAATCCCCGTAGACATCTAGGTATTGAATTCCTTTCTTGAGAGCAACTTTGAGGCCTACTGTGCATGCCTTGTATTTGGTCTTGTTGTTGGTGCAGGAAAAATCCAGTTTGATGGCAATGGGAGTGTGAGAGTCATCAAGAACAATTAGGAGTATCCCAATTCCATACCCTTTCTTGTTGGAGGCGCCATCAAAAAACATTTTCCACCAGAGGTTTTCTTGGGAGATACAAAGGATATTTTCATCCGAAAACTCAAAAATCCAAACATCAGTTTCTTGCATAGGGTGGTCAACAAGGTAGTCAGAGAAGGCTCTTCCTTTCATGGATTTCTACGTGACATACATAATATCAAATTCGGCTAATAATATCAACCATCGAACCATTCGGCTAGACAAGGCAGGTTTTTCGAGCAAGTATTTGATAGGATCCATTCGGGACACAAGTTTGATAGGAAAGGCAAGAACACGCTTTTTTCAAGGCAGTGTGGTTAACTTTATACCCGACTAACTTGTGACTGGCATAGTAGATGGCCCTCTCTTTATAGGACTCTTCAAGGTATTGGGCTAGCAAAGCCCCAGCTGCAGTATCTGTTACAGTCAGGTATAGGAGAAAGGGAAGACCAGGCTGTGGCGGCATAAGTACTGGAGGTCGGGTTAGGTATTGCTTGATTAAGTCAAAGGCTTCTTGGCAAGCTTCGTTCCAAACCTTGGTTAAATCCTTTCAGAGGAGTTTAAACATGGTTTCACAAATAAAAGTCAACTGCCTGATGAACCGACTGATATCCTATAATTTTCAAAGGAATTACCGGACTTCCTTGTCCATTCAGGGTAGTGGCATTTCGATTATGGCTTTCAGTTTGGCAGGATCAGCTTCTATCCCTTTCTTATTAACCATGAATCCCAAGAGATTTCCTTTGGTAACTCCAAAAACACATTTTTGTGGGTTTAGTCACATCTGGTATTGTCATAGTCGTTAGAAGAACTTCTGAAGGGTGGGAACATAACCTTACCTAGTCTTAGACTTGATAATCATATCATCCACGTAGACCTCGACTTCTCTGTGTATTAGATCATGCAATATGGTTGTGGAAGGCCTCTCGTAGGTAGCCCCTGCATTTTTTAGACCAAATGGCATAACGGACTAACAAAAGGTTCCCCAAGAGATTTTATCTTGATGATTCGAGTGCATCTTGATCTGGTTACATCCAACAAAACCATCAATAAATGACTTGAGAGCATGGTTAGATGTATTGTCCACAATCATGTCGATATTGGGTAGTGAGTAATCATCCTACGGAGAGGCTTTGTTCAAGTCTTGGTAGTCAATGGACATGCAAACCCTTCCTTCGAATTTATGCATGGGTACGATGTTTGCTAGCCATGTGGTATATTCGATCACACAAATGAATCCCACATTCAACTGTTTGATCACTTTTTCCTTAACCTTGAGCGACCATTCGGTGCTGAGATTTCGCAATTTCTGTTTGACCGGTTTGCACTCTGAGAGAGTTGGAATCTCATGCCACTATAAGAAAAATGAGTATTAGAGATGGAAGTATTTGGGACAGCCGTATAATTTTATCCCTTTTGATACACCAAATGGGATGGTTTTTAATTACCATCCCTTTTGATAAATCACAAAAAGGGATGGTAATTAAAAACCGCCCCATTTGGTATAATAAAAGGCACGGTTATTAAAAATCGACCCTTAAAGTGTATGGAAATTATTAGCGCTTTTTTTCCCGGGGTAATATAAGGGATAAATTTTTAAAACCGCCCCATTTGGTATACCTTAAAGTTTTAGCTTTTTTCAAAACAAATATAAGGGGTGGATTTTTAAAACCGTCTTATTTGATATACCAAAAGGAACAAAATTTTAAAATCGTCCCTTTTGCTATAGGAAAAGGGACGATTTAAAAAATTCATCCCTTTTGGTATACCTTAAATTTTTCCCCTTTTGGTATACCATAAGGGAAGGATATTAAAACTGTCCCTTGTGGTATACCAAATGGGACGAATGTTTCGACCCTTTTAATCACTAAATGTATTTTCCTTCTATTTTTTTCACACATTTTTCCTTCCCTCATTTTCAATCTGACCCGATCTCCCTCCCTCGCACTGTGCTCTCCTCTCAGCGCAACAGCTCTCTTTCTCGCTCGATTAGTGACATTTCTCTCTCTCTCTCAGCTCATTGTCTCTCCCCCTCCCCATCCCACCCTTCCACATCCCACCCCATCCCAACACAGCCCTAGACTCCCTATCCCCTCCGTCGTCATAGACTATCCCCGATTGGTGGCGAGTCAAGATGGGTTCAAGAGGCTGGGTCGATACTGATCGGTTTTGGAGAATGGAGTAGGTCAGAGGTTAGAAGGTTGGTTCGTCGTTGGATCGAGTTGGGTTTGAACTTTGGGTCTTCGAGTGAACTGGTGGGTTAAAGGGTTCCGGGTATAGGGATTTTCAGGTTTGAGCAGGTTTGTGGGTTGAGGTATGATGGTTGTGTAGGACGATGTTGTTGTCTCGTGGTTATGGCCGGATATGGAGGTTTTAAAGTCGCGGTTTGAATCAAGTAAGGAGCTCGAGCCTAGGTGTAACAACCCGAGACTTTAGAGACGATAATTTATTTATTTTTGGGAGAAATAAATATTGTTTTATTTGGAGGATAATTAAATTATCTTTGAGGTCAAAATTTGAAGTTGTTAGAAAGTGTTTCGAATGATCATTCTGAGGGTGTAGTTGTGTACGGAAGGGTCGAGAAAGTCGAAATGACTGTACTTGGGGTCTATTTAGGTTCCGAAATAATTTAAGCTCGTTTGGCTCGAATTAAAGTTACCGAGTCATTTAAAGTGTGCATTATCATTTAAAGTTGTGTATCTTGGGAGATAAGGCTTATTAAGCCTAGGGGAGACTAATTCTCCTTAGAGAGAAAGAGAAATAGAAAGAAAGAAATAGAGAAGAATAAAAGAAGAAAAAGAAGAAAAAGAGAGAAAAAGTGGGATTTTTGGCCAATACGCGATCTCGAGGACGAATCAGACCCTACGAACTTGAGGCAAGTGATTAAACTTGCTAAATAATTGTGGTGTACCATTTATTTCATGATTTGTGGATCAAATTTATGGGTTTTAGGTTTAGTTTGTCAAAACCTAACTTTTGGGTATAATCTTAGATTTGTTGTGTGTATAATGGATTTGATGATAGAAATTAGTTTAAATGTGTTTTTGGATGAATATTAATGTTATATATATGATTGGGTTGGATGAAAATGGTTGGAAGATGATTAAAATGATTTTTGGGTATTTTGGGTTTATGTAGAAAATAACCCATTCGTAGCTTGTTGACCAAACCGAATCGATTCGCCCCTTCCAAATCGATTCGGTAGGAAGCAGACTTACAAGTCTTTGTGGCCGAATCGATTCGCTGGGGCCGAATCGATTCTCTTAGGGACCGAATCGATTCGAACGGGCCGAATTGATTCGGAAGCAGGGCTGTTTTGAGAAATTTTTGGGGAGCGAGTTTGGTCTGGTTTTATTCGAGGTTATCGATTGGGAACCTTTATAGGAGTATTTTAAGTATGTTTTGGAGACTTTTAGGGATATTCCCTTATAAGTTATTGTTTGGGTCATATAGATTTAAATTGAGAAATATCGATTAGAGAATATCGTACACCCTAAGTGGGGAAGCTCATTATTTTTGAAAATCATATTTGGAGAATAATTATGGAATAAAATGAAAGAGTAAGATTGTGGTTAGTGATATTGGATTTTAGAAATAAATCCCAAATGGGATCATTTCAAAGGTTCATATGATTGATTGAACCATATTATGGATTGAGAATTATAAATGCTAATAAATGGGCATACGGATATAGAAATATCCTTAACGATGATTGATTTGGGAGATGTCTCACACAATGAGAAATGCTAATCGAGGTGCATTAGGATAGAGAATATCCTTAACATAGATATAATTGAGAAACAATTAATAACTACAAGTGATGCGAGAAATTCAAGTGCGAAATAGTATAATGTATACTAAGTGGGGAAGATGTGTGAGAATTGACGATTAGTATCTCAAAAGAGAGAGATATACTAAATAATGACATTATTTCATCCACGCCTAAAAGCGTACTACGAATATATAAACAACGTGATAGGTATACCTTATATGATGGTATATCTTTATATGATGTGATGATGTATGTATGCCTTATGTGATGGTGTATATATATATATATAGTGAAGCATACCCCCCCCCTTGCTATCAGTGGGAATTTGCGTTCGATGAGGGTGAGCACTGTGGCTCGATGAGCAGTGTGTAGATATTCCCCAGGTCATAGTCGTCCATTGTATTGATATGTAATTTGCATTATATTTTTGGGGGTGAGAATTCGTGGGTATGTGTCATTCTCACTTGTCGGTTATGAACTATGACCGCTTCCCGGACGTTATGTGTGTGAGTGATCACGAGGTGGGTGTCATTTAGCCCCACCAGGTGGTCCCCAATTTGCTACGTGGTTTGGGAAACTGGAAGATGATAGCATTGAGAACCTGCGTCCTCGAGTTATAGCTCGTTTGGATGGTTATTATATTATGGATGTGATTGTTTACTTGGGTATCGAGGTCATAATGGACCTCACGACCAACATTGCCAAGGAGTAGTGTAACGGGGGGGTTCCTTGTTTGGATTTCGCTTTTGCGAGACGTCCCACGCATGAAACGCAGTGTAATGTTGGGAGTGAGGAGAAGTTAGTCCTTAATGCTTAAATATATATATATATATATATATATATATATATGTATATATATATATATATATATATATATATATATATATATATATATACATATATATATACATGTATATATATATATATAGTATATACCTCTCGACGATCGGCAGTGCCAGAAGTAGTTTATCGGGGGGGTTCCTTGTTTGGATTTCGCTTTTGCGAGACGTAGGGGTGTTCAAAAAACCGATTGGACTGACGGACCGAACTGAACCGAGCCGAACCGACCCTTTTTTTTCGGTCTTTTTTCTTAATCGGTCCGGTCTCGGTTTATTTTTTTGGTGGACCGACCTAGTCGGTCCGGTCCACGGTTTACAGTTTCAAAAACCCTATTAGGACCGACCCGGACCGACTGTATATAAAATAATATATTTTTACATATATATGTATATTTATAAGATAAATAAATAGTAAAAATATATATTTCAATATCTGATTAGTTTAAATTATAGTTTAATCCAATAGTAGGTTTGTTTTAATTGCAAATTTTGATATTTTTTAGTTTTTAATGTTTGAAAAAAATAGACTCGGGTATATTTGTACTATTATAAATGATGTAATTCATTAATGTGAGGACCGACGGGTTAGACCGGACCGACCCTATAAAAAACCGAACCGACTAGGGTCGGTTAACCGACATTATCGGTCCGGTCTAGGTCCATTTTTTTAGAGGACCGATCATGTCGGTCCGGTCCAAAAAAAAACTTAAAACCGAACCGGACCGGACCGCGAACACCCCTAGCGAGACGTCCCTTTCACGAAACGTCATGCACTGTTAAGAATTGGGAATAATTAATTAATTAATTGAATAATAAGAATTTGAGTTACAAGCATAATTCATTGAGGTCATAATGAATCTCGAAAATCAATATTGTCAGGAGTAGTGTAACGGGGGGGTTCCTTCTTTGGATTTCGCTTTGCGAGACGTCCCACGCACGAAACGCAGTGCAGTATTGAGACTTGGGAGAAGTTTAGTCCTTAGCACTTAGATGCTAATAACTCATATATAATTATGTGTATATTGATGGTATAACTAGAATATGAAAAATTCTAGTAAAGAGAATGCTTATGTATTGTGAATGTGTTGGTATGAGGATGGTTATGTAACTTTATGTGTTAAGTAAATGAACAAATAAAAGATAACTATAACATTAAAAGTTAAAGTGTGTGATTTAGAGGGAATTCAGATAAGTGTAGATTGGGAGATAAGTTAGATGATTTTAAATTGAATATTGATATTGGGATTTAGTTAGATTTATTTGCCTAATTAGAATTGGGCATTTATTTGGAGATCACGTGCATACGTTCAGTTGCGCGCTTTAGTTGAGAGGTGAGTTGGATTATTATGGAGAGTGCGACTCCATTAAATCATGTCATAATGCATTTATAATTATTATGCATTTTAATGCACTTGCTATAAAATGTTTTCACCTCGGGCTCTTACCCGTTTATATTTTCTCTTGCTATGCATATATATTGGATTATTTTAGGTGTTCCTCCGCAAGGACGCCATGGATGTTTATCCACCCAGTATATTCGTGGAGCTGTGGCAGTAGCGGACTGTTGCGGCATTTTGTCTTAGTCGATTCCTATATTTTGTATATCTAGATTAGGATTAAGTTTGTATATCGGGTTTATACCCAAGTATTGTAGATTAACACTTTTATATTCTCTCTCTCAGATTTTTGTATTGTCTGTGACCCGACAACATATTCGGGTATTTTACTAGTGTACATTTTGTTGTACTCTTTTATACATTATTGGAGCATTTGTGTTTCCCTAATCCTATTTAGATGTTATGTTGTAAGGTTGGTTTTTTTTGGTGTTAAATAAAAAGTTTTAAATTTTTGACATCCGCTTTTAATAGTTTTGGGTAGTTAGCCTTATATTATTTAGTATTGTCAGTTGATGTTGAGACTGAGCCATCTGAGATACCTGATTTAATGTAGTATAGGGCTGGCCACTCGTTATTATTTTGAGCGGGTTGTCACAGATGGTATCAGAGCATCAGGTTCTAGTGTCTTTAGGATCTGTGTGGGGAACTGCAATCTTCCGTAAGCGTTCTTGATTAGAGTATTATTATTAGGACTGTTGTGTTCATACGTCCATATTTCTTCTGTGATAAGAAAACATTGGAAAGGCGTTCTGATGAACTTGTTCTTGTTTCATATGCCACCGAAAGGAGGTCGTTCAGTCAGGGCAAGTAAATGGGTTAAGAATGGGGAGCCCCAAATGCCTCAAAGGAACATGACTACAGTTGAAGTTGCCAATATTGTGGCACAAGCAGTAACTGCTGCCATTTCTACGATGGCGCAACAATATGTCGTTCAAGCAGCCCAAACCCATTTAGGACTGTCTTTGTGGGAAAGAGTGAAGGAAGATTTTAGTAAGGGGAATCCTCCAGAGTTTTCAGGGGGAGTTGATACAATGGCTGCAAGTCAATGGAATAATAGTATGCAGAGGCACCTCCTTATGGTTGAGTGTAGTGAGGTGAAAAAGAAATTTTTAGCCACCTTTAAGTTAACGGGTCGAGCTCTCCAATGGTGGGAGTCTGTCACCACATCTGAACAAATAGATACTTTGCCTATAACAGATTTTTGGGAACTCTTTGATCGAAGGTACTTTCCTTCCCCGACTCAGAAGGAAATGAGGAGGAAATTGATGGAGGTATTTCAAGGTAATAGAACAGTAGAATAATATGAAGAAGATTTTTCTAGATGGGAGAAATTAATACCTGATGAGGTAAATACGGAAGAGGAGCGTATATCAAAGTTTATTTGAGGTTTAGATTGGAGAATTCGGCAGCATTTGTTAGAGGGCCCCGTGTTAGTGACTTTCGTCGAGGTAGTGAATGCGGCATTGTTGAAGTGTCATGAATATTGCCTTCGTTCACAAGGGGGTAAGAACTTTGGAGATTCAAGTTCATCAAGTAGGTTTAGCGAAGGGAATTCCAGTAATACCAGTGGGTATAGGTCGGATGATAGAGAGTCACATCGGCGTTTTGTTCCTCAAGGTGGGTCGAGAGAAATTGCGGGTAGATGTTTCTTTTATAAAGAAATAGGTCATAGAAAGAGAGATTGTCCTAAAAGAGGTCAAGGACCACGTTTTGATGAAGTTTTGGAAGTGCAACCCTTACAACAGATTCGAGGTCATTTTAGACCAGGGGACTTTGTGCGGGAGCCCGATGATGAGGAAGGGCAATCGGATTAGAGATAGATGATGTAAGTTATTTTCCTTGATAAATAGGAATATTAATGTATGAAGTTTTTGGATATCGTATGGGAGATAGTTTTGAGAGGGTAGTGCTATAACCCTATCATGTATGTAATGACCCGAAAGGAAATTTTGAGCAAGTTAGGCTCTTATGTTATTATCTTTTGAGAGAATAGATTACCTTGTAATAGGCTCAAAGAGAGCTATAAACTTTGTTATGAATATAAGAAATGTTATGTGTATCAAGTAGTAATGATACAGCTACTTACTTGAATATAATCATGTTAGACTTATATAATTGTTGTATTCCGGATATGGATGACCCTAATAAATGGCAATATGTTAATATGATATAAGATATCATTACTGAAAAGAGTTTAGAAATTGTGGTTATTGGGATGTAGGAAAAGTTTAGCTCATAATTATGCTAATTTTTGTGAGCTATATGTTGTTTTTGTGAGCTATATGTTGTTGTATGTATGATGATTGTTAAGACCTTGTGTTATGGGCATAATGCATTTTATATATGTATTGTAAGACATAAACTTTCTTTTAAAAAATAAAATAAAAATAAAATAAAAAATAAATAAATAATAATAATAATAATAATAATAATAATAATAATAATAATAATAATAATAATAATAATAATAATAATAATAATAATAATAATAATAATAATAATAATAATAATAAACTGTTTTCAAAAATTAAACTTTTTTGGGGGGGGGGGCCTTTAGGCCATATCAAAATGATTTTTCACCAAAATATTTTTAAACTCTAGTCCAGATTTAACAAACTCTCAATCCCCGGCGTCGCAACATATTAGTGTATTGGGAGGGTTCCTTGTTTGGATTTCGCTTGCGAGACCTCCCCCGCATGAAAGTGGCGAATGTCTGGAATTGAGAGGAGTTATTTCTTTGGACCATTCAAAAAAAATTCGTAATTAAAATGTTAGTATTATATATGTATATCTATGGGGTTTTGGAATTTTGGAGGCAAATGAAGCCTCATTATGATTGGTACAAGTAAAGCTCGGATAAAGGGTGTATGGGCGCCCTAGTGGTTAATAAATTGGTTTAATGAAACTTAAAATAAATTAAAATAAAATTCGTCGTGAGAAGTTAGAAGATTGAGTATAGGATTAGTGAGGATGAGTGTAGTAGGAACTAGTTGAGCTTTGGAGTATTAGGCTTAGCTGAATTTCGAGGACAAAATTCTTGTAAGTGGGGAAGTTTGTAACAACCCGAGACTTTAGAGACGATAATTTATTTATTTTTGGGAGAAATAAATATTATTTTATTTGGATGATTATTAAATTGTCTTTGAGGTCAAAATTTGAAGTTGTTAGAAAGTGTTTCGAATGATAATTCTGAGGGTGTAGTTGTGTCCGAAAGGGTCGAGAAAGTCGAAATGACTGTACTTGGGGTCTATTTAGGTTCCGAAATAATTTAAGCTCGTTTGGCTCGAATTAAAGTTACCCAGTCATTTAAAGTGTGCATTATCATTTAAAATTGTGTATCTTGGGAGATAAGGCTTATTAAGCCTATGGGAGACCAATTCTCCTTAGAGATAAAGAGAAATAGAAAGAAAGAAATAGAGAATAAGAAAAGAAGAAGAAAAGGAGAGAAAGAGTGGGATTTTCAGCCAATACGCGATCTCGAGGACGAATCAGACCCTACGAACTTGAGGCAAGTGATTAAACTTGCTAAATAATTGTGGTGTACCATTTATTTCATGATTTGTGGATCAAATTTATGGGTTTTAGGTTTAGTTTTTCAAAACCTAACTTTTGGGTATAATCTTAGATTTGTTGTGTGTATAATGGATTTGATGATAGAAATTAGTTTAAATGTGTTTTTGGATTAATATTAATGTTATATATATGATTGGGTTGGATGAAAATGGTTGGAAGATGATTAAAATGATTTTTGGGTATTTTGGGTTTATGTAGAAAATAACCCATTCGTAGCTTGCTGACCAAATCGAAGCGATTCGCCCCTTCTGAATCGATTCGGTAGGAAGCAGACTTACAGGTCTTTGTGGCCGAATCGATTCGCTGGGGCCGAATCGATTCGCTTAGGGACCGAATCGATTCGAAAACAGGGCTGTTTTGAGAGATTTTTTGGGAGCGAGTTTGGTCTGGTTTTATTCGAGGTTATCGATTGTGAACCTTTATAGGAGTTATTTTAAGTATGTTTTGGAGACTTTTAGGGAGATTCTCTTATAAGTTATTGTTTGGGTCATATAGATTTAAATTGAGAAATATCGATTAGAGAATATCGTACACCCTAAGTGGGGAAGCTCATTATTTTTTAAAATTATATTTGGAGAATAATTATGGAATAAAATGAAAGAGTAAGATTGTGGTTAGTGATATTGGATTTTAGAAATAAATCCCAAATGGGATCATTTCAAAGATTCATATGATTGATTGAACCATATTATGGATTGAGAATTATAAATGCTAATAAATGGGCATACGGATATAGAAATATCCTTAACGATGATTGATTTGGGAGATGTCTCACACAATGAGAAATGCTAATCGAGGTGCATTAGGATAGAGAATATCCTTAACATAGATATAATTGAGAAACAATTAATAACTAGAAGTGATGCGAGAACTTCAAGTGAAAAATAGTATAATGTATACTAAGTGGGGAAGATGTGTGAGAATTGACGATTAGTATCCCAAGAGAGAGAGAGATACTCAATAATGACATTATTTCATCCACGCCTAAAAGCATACTACGAATATATAAACAATGTGATAGGTATACCTTATATGATGGTATATCTTTATATGATGTGATGATGTATGTCTGCCTTATGTGATGGTATATATATATAGTAATGCATACCCCCTCCTTGCTATCAGTGGGAAGTTGCGTGCGATGAGGGTGAGCACTGTGGCTCGATGAGAAGTGTGTAGATATTCCCCATGTCATAGTCGTCCATTGTGTTGATATGTGATTTGCATTATATTTTTGGGGGTGAGAAGTCATCGGTATGTGTCATTCTCACTTGCCGGTTAGGAACTATGACCGCTTCCCGGACGTTGTGTGTGAGTGATCACGAGGTGGGTGTCATTTAGCCCCACCAGGTGGTCCCCAGTTTGCTACGTGGTTTGGGCAACTAGAAGATGATAGCATTGAGAACCTGCGTCCTTGAGTTATAGCTCGTTTGGATGGTTATTATATTATGGATGTGATTGGTTACTTGGGTATCCAGGGCATAAGGGACCTCACGATCAACATTGCGAAGGAGTAGTGTAACGGGGGGGTTCCTTATTTGGATTTCGCTTTTGCGAGACGTCCCACGCATGAAACGCAGTGTAATGTTGGGAGTGAGGAGAAGTTAGTCCTTAATGCTCATATATATATATATATATACCTCTCAACTATCGACAGTGACAGAAGTAGTGTATCGGGGGGATTCCTTGTTTGGATTTTGGTTTTGCGAGACGTCCCACGCACGAAATGTCGTGCACTGTTGGGAATTGGGAATAATTAATTAATTAATTAATTGAATAATAAGAATTTGAGTTACAAGCATAATGCATTGAGGTCATAATGAATCTCGAAAATCAATATTGTCAGGAGTAGTGTAACGGGGGGGTTCCTTCTTTGGATTTCGCTTTGCGAGACGTCCCACGCACGAAACGCAGTGCAGTATTGAGACTTGGGAGAAGTTTAGTCCTTAGCACTTAGATGTTAATAACTCATATATAATTATGTGTATATTGATGGTATAACTAGAATATGAGAAATTCTAGTAAAGAGAATGCTTATGTATTGTGAATGTGTTGGTATGAGGATGGTTATGTAACTTTATGTGTTAAGTAAATGAACAAATAAAAGATAACTATAACATTAAAAGTTAAAGTGTATGATTTAGAGGGAATTCAGATAAGTGTAGATTGGGAGATAAGTTAGATGATTTTAAATTGAATATTGATATTGGGATTTAGTTAGATTTATTTGCCTAATTAGAATTGGGCATTTATTTGGAGATCACGTGCATACGTTCAGTTGCGCGCTTTAGTTGAGAGGTGAGTTGGATTATTATGGAGAGTGCGACTCCATTAAATCACGTCATAATGCATTTATAATTATTGTGCATTTTAATGCACTTGCTATAAAATGTTTTCACCTCGGGCTCTTACCCGTTTATATTTTCTTTTGCTATGCATATATATTGGATTATTTTAGGTGTTCCTCCGCAAGGACGCCATGGATGTTTATCCACCCAGTATATTCGTGGAGCTGTGGCAGTAGCGGACTGTTGCGGCATTTTGTCTTAGTCGATTCCTATATTTTGTATATCTAGATTAGGATTCAGTTTGTATATCGGGTTTATACCCAAGTATTGTAGATTAACACTTTTATATTCTCTCTCTCAGATTTTTGTATTGTCTGTGACCCGACAGCATATTCGGGTATTTTACTAGTGTACATTTTGTTGTACTCTTTTATACATTATTGGAGCATTTGTGTTTCCCTAATCCTATTTAGATGTTATGTTGTAAGGTTGGTTTTTTTTGGTGTTAAATAAAAAGTTTTAAATTTTTGACATCCGCTTTTAATAGTTTTGGGTAGTTAGCCTTATATTATTTAGTATTGTCAGTTGATGTTGAGACTGAGCCATCTGAGATACCTGATTTAATGTAGTATAGGGCTGGCCACTCGTTATTATTTTGAGCGGGTTGTAACACTAGGGTACCCAGATTTGATGCCATCCATAGGGGAAATGGGTCGTATGGAGCCGGGTATGGGTTCTGGCAGGTTGGAGTTAACTACTATGGATCGAGACAGGGGAAAGTCGGGTTAGGTTTGGGTCGACAAACAGAACGGAGTTTTGAGTTCGCCAGATTTCTATGGTTGCTAGCCGGAGTTTTATTGGTGGTCGCTCCAGGTTGTATGTTTTTATATTTTATTGTTCTGTTTGTTATATTGGGTAAATCATTGTTGTTATGATTATTGATAGGGGTATGTTTTTTAGTTCGTTAACAATGTAAGCAATCAACCTTTTTTTAATTTGATTTTTTCAAACTGAGATTTTGTGTTTTTTATTTTTTAATTGAATTGTTTAGGGGGTCCTTGACTCCTTCTAAGTTCAGAAAGTTTTATTAATTGAACTGTTCAAACTGAGATTTTGTGTTTATTATTTTATTCTTCTTAAATCCTAATGATAATGGGGAATGCAGGGCCCCTTACTACTTTTAAGTACATAAAGTTTTTCAAATTCATTTTTAACGAGTCTTCCAAAATAATGCACCAATATGTGAATGATTTGGAAGATGCACTAATTTTTATTTGGAGTCTTATTCTCTAAGGGGAGCATGAGGCTTTCGTATTATGAATTTTACGAATGAAAGTATCAAGACATATGTAAGGAATTTTCGTATAGACATTCTTTGAACTCAGAACTCTTCGATTTTTGTACTCATGACACGTTTAACCATACATCATGTAACTTTTCTTTGCCTCTCTTTATGTAATGTTTCAGTCATTCACATGCCATGTTTACAATATCGGTGGAGCGAAAGATAACCACAACAGTGCAAAATGATTATGGTGATGACATCTTGAGTGAAAAACTTCATTTAGTTGATCATGATGGTTTTGAACTAACAAAACGAACTAGTGTTGATGGGATGCGTTTCCGTGCAGGTAGTGGAAAAATAATAATTTTGAAATGTACTGAAACATTTATGTTTAAACTGACACAATTTCTTGTCTTTTTAATGTTCATAATGGCAGCCTGTTGCATATGCAATTAGCAATAGTATATAGATTTCAGTATTGATGGTTTATTATCCATGTTATTTTATTTTTTATTTGCATAGCCTATGAGTTCATATCAGTGATACAATTGGCTCAGATCATTGATGGGATTCGTTCACTCAATTGTGTAAGTGATTGTTGGGTTTATTCATAATTTATCATTTAGAGGTTTAGTTTATCATTTACAATCGTGTAGATCACATTTTCCTTATTATATTCTTTTGGAGAATTTTTTTCCTTATTTTCATTTCAGTGTAGTTTCCGTGTGACCTATTGGGAAGGTGATGCCCCCCATGAGAAAGCGATTTATCTTATTTTTGTGATTTTATAATTATCCATTAGTTTACCACTTTAGGTGATAGTTTTTATATTAAGTACTTACTTAGAGTTATTGTTTATCTAGGGTGAAAACGTAAAGCATCCATAAAATGGTCATGTAAGAGGCATGAGCATCTCACACGGGACCAATGTAACTCGTATGAATCGATCGCGTAGCCACCAGACTCCCCGTTTGAGTATACGATGAGAATTTGCAAATGGTTAAACTTAGGCTTAAAAACATGTCGTCAAAGGGAGAAAACGTAAAACATCCACAAAACGGTCCTGTAAGAGACACGAGCACCTCGCACGAGATCAATGTAACTCGTAGGAATGAACGCATAGTCACCAGACTCCCAGTTTGAGTATACAATGAGAATTTATAAAAATTTAGACTTAGTCTTCAAAACATTCCATCATAGGCTGAAACGTAAAACAACCACACAACTGTCCTATAAAAGGCATGAGCACGTCGTACGGACTAATGTAACTTATAGGAACTGATCACGTAGTCACGGGACTCCCGATTTGAGTATGCGACGATAATTTGCAAAAATTTACACTTGGGATTTAAAACATGTCGTCAAAGGATGAATATGTAAAACTGCCATAAAATGGCCCCGTAAGATGAACGGGCACCTCACACGAGACTAATGTAACTCATACGAACCGACCGCATAGACACTGGACTCGCGGTTTGAGTATACGACGATAATTTCCAAATGGTTATATATAAGCTTTAAAACATGCCACCAAAGGGTGAAATGGTAAAATAGCTAGAAAATTGTCCCATAAGAGGCACGAGCACCTCGCACGGGATCAATATAGCTCGTACGAACCGATCGCGTAGTCTCTGGACTACCCGTTTGAGTATACAACGAGAATTTGTAAATGGTTAGACTTAGGCTTAAAAACATGTCGTCAAAGAGTAAAAATATAAAACAGCCCCAAAACGGTCCCGTAAGAAGCATGAGCACCTCGCACGGGACTAATGTAACTAGTAGATACCGATCGCGTAGTCACGGGACTCCCAGTTTGAGTATACGAGGAGAATTTGTAAAAATTTAAACTTAGGATATAGAAATTATCGTCAAATGGTGAAAATGTAAAACAACCACAAAACGATCCCATTAGAGGTATGAGCACGTCGCGTGGGATCAATGTAACTCGTACGATTTGACCGCATAGTCACCGGACTCCCGGTTTGAGTATACGACGAGAATTTACAAAAATTTAGACTTTGGATTTAAAACATGTCGTCAAAGGGTGAAAATATAAAACATCCACAAAATGGTCCCGTAAGATACACGGGCACCTCACACGGAACTAGTGTGACTCGTATGAACCGAACGCATAATCACCGAACTCTCAGTTTTAGTATATGACGAGAATTTGTAAACGATTAGACGTAAGCTTAAAAACCTGTCATCAAAGGGTGAAAAAATAAAACAACAACAAAACAGCCACATAAGAGGCACGAGCATCTCGAACGCGACCAATGTAAATCGTACGAATCGACCGCGTAGTCACCAAACTTTCAGTTTTAGTATACGACGAGAATTTGCAAAAATTTAGACTTGGGCTTTAAAACATGTCGTTAAAGGGTGAAAACTTCAAAAAATCGCAAAACGGTTCGAGATGAGGCACGAGCACCTCGCACGTGACAATATATAACTCGTATGAACAGATTGCGTAGTCACCGGACTCCCCGCTTGAGCATACGACGCGAATTTGTAAACAATTAGACGTAGGCTTAAAAATATACCATAAAAGGGTGAAAACATAAAACAACCACAAAACGGTCCCGTAAGAGGCACGAGCACCTCGCATGGGACAAATGTAACTCGTACGAACTGATCGCATACTCTCTGGGCTCCCGATTTGAGCATACGATGAGAATTTACAAAAATTTAGACTTACGCTTTAAAACATGTCGTCAAAGGGTGAAAACGTAAAACATCCACAAAACGGTACTGTAAGAGGCACGAGCACCTCGCACGGGACCAATGTAACTCCTACAAACTGATCGCGTAGTTATCGGGCTCCTCGTTTGAGTATATGATGAGCATTTTCAAACGATTAGACTTTGACTTAAAAGCATGTCGTCAAAGGGTAAAATGTAAAACAACTATAAAATGGTCCGTAAGAGCCATAAGCACCTCGCACAAAATCAATGTAACTCGTAGGAACTGATCGCATAGTCACGGGACTCCCGACTTGAGTATTCTAAGGGAATTTACAAACGGTTAAACTGAGCCTTAAAAATATGTCGTCAAAGGGTGAAAATATAAAATGGCCAAAAAACGGTCCCATAAGAGATATGAGCACCTTGCACGAGACTAATGTAACTCATAAAACTGATCGCGTAGTTACGGGACTCTCGATTTGAGTATACGATGAGAATTTGTAAACTATTAGACTTAGGCTCGTCAAAGGGTGAAATCGTAAAACACTCCCAAAATGGTCCCGTAAGAGGCCCGAGCACCTCACACGGGACCAATGTAACTCGTATGAATGGACCGCGTAGTCACCAAACTACCCGTTTGAGTATACGATGAGAATTTACAAAAATTTAGACTTAGGATTTAAAATATATCGTCAAGGGAGAAAACGTAAAGCATCCACAAAAGGTTCAATAAGAGGCATGTGTACCTTTCACGGGACCAGTGTAACTCGGAAGAACTGACCGCGTAATCAACAGAATCCACGTTTGAGTATACGATGAGACTTTGCAAACGATTAGACTTAGGCTTTAAAACATGTCGTCGGAGGGTGAAAATGTAAAATAACCACAAAATGATCCCGTAAGAGGCACAATCACCTCGCACGGAACCAATGTAACTCGTATGAACCGACCACATAGTCACCATACTCCATATTTTAGTATACAATAAGAATTTGCCAACGGTTAGACTCAGGCTTAAAAACACGCCGTCAAAGGGTGAAAATGTAAAGCATCCATAAAACGGTCCCATAAATTTCACGAGCACCTCCCACGGGACCAATGTAACTCGTAGGAACAGATCGCGCAATCATCGGACTCCCGATTTAAGTATATGATGAGAATTTACAAAAAGTTAAACAAGCCGTCAAATGGTGAAAATATAAAACAACCACAAAATGGTCCCAAAAGAGGTACGAGCACCTCGCACGGGACCAATATAACTCGTAGGAACTGAACGCGTAGTTAAGGGACTCCCGATTTGAGTATACGACAAGAATTTGTAAACAGTTAGACTTAGGCTTGAAAACATGCCGGCAAAGGGTGAAAATGTAAAACAGCCTCAAAACGGTCCCGTAAGAGGCATGAGCACCTCATACGGGACCAAAGTAACTCGTACGAATGGATCGCGTAGTCACTGAACTCCCCGTTTGAGTATACGATGAGAATTTGCAAAAATTTAAACTTAGGATTTAAAACATGTCGTCAAAGGGTGAAAACGTAAAGCATCCACAAAACGTTCCCGTAAGAGGCACGAGTATCTCACACGTGACCAATGTGACTCATATGAATCACCGCGTAGTCACCAGACTCCCCGTTTGAGTATACAATGAGAATTTCTAAATGGTTAGACTTAGGTTTAAAAAATGTCGTTAAAGGGTGGAAACATAAAACATTCACAAAACGGTCCTATAAGAGGCACGAGCACCTCGCACGAGATTAATGTAACTCATAGGAACTGATCGCGTAGTCACCGTACTCCCGGTTTGAGTATACGATGAGAATTTACAAAAATTTAGACTTAGCCTTTAGACATACCATCAAAGGGTGAAAACGTAAAACAGCCACACAACGGTGCTTTAAGAGGCACGAGCACGTCGCATGGGACCAATGTAACTCGTAGGAACCGATTGCATAGTCACAGGACTCCCAGTTTGAGTATGCGACGAGAATTTATAAAAAATTATACTTGGGATTTAAAACATGTCATCAAAGGGTGAAAAGGTAAAACAACAACAAAAAGGTCCCATAAGAGGTACGAGCACCTCGTACGAATCGACCCCATAGTCACCATACTCCCCGTTTGAGTATACGACAAGAATTTAACAACAGTTAGACTTTGGCTTAAAAAGATACCGTCAAATGGTGAAAACGTAAAATAGCCACAAAACGATCCCGTAAGATGCACGAGCACCTCGCACGGGACCAATATAACTCGTAGGAACTGGTCATACAAACCGACCGCATAGTCACCAGACTTCCAGTTTGAGTATACGACGAGAATTTGTAAAAATTTAGACTAAGGTTTAAAGATTATTTGATTACTGATATCTTTCATGTTTTGTGTCTTATATTGTTTTACATGTTTACATTTCAGCGTTATATTTTTTCATGTGGAACACATGAACGAATCAATGGATTGAGCCAGGTAAACTGTTTATTTATTGTTATTGTTGATATGCACGATTGCTTCAATTTTTTATGGAAGTGCAGGCTTTTGTGGTGATTAAACAGGTTGGTTTTCATGTATAAACAAAGGAGACTCTGGCAAAAAAAATTTAAATTATAAAGAATCGTTGATACGCGAGATTTTTGTTTTTAATTTTTTATGGTCGTGCGGGTTTTTGTGTGGATTAAACAGGTTGGTTTTCATGTATAAACAAAGGAGACTCTGTCGAAGTTTTTTAAAATTTGTAAAGAGTTGCTAATATGCGAGATTGTTATTTTTAATTTTTTATGGCGGTGCGGGCCTTTGTGTTGATTAAATAAGTTGGTTTTCATGTATAAACAAAAGAGATTTTGCCAAATTTTTTAAAAATTGTAAAAAGTTGTTAATACGATTAGCTAATATATTTGGATATTTTATTTTACCATAATATTATTTTGATAAAATGATTATTTATTGATTGCAGGTTGAGCACAAGAAGTTTAAGAGACATGTCTTTTAGCGTATCTACTATATGTGACACTGAGAGAAATTTTTGTAGCATGGCAACTATATTTATCATCTTGATTTAGGGACGACTTTTCTTTTGACAATTGTATTTCTTATTAATTAGTGTGATATTGTACTCATTTAAATATTTTGACTTGAATGTAGTTTAATGGAAGAAATTATTGTTGGATACGTGTTTCAATGAATGCAGTTGATATATTGCGTTTATGATTGGATGATTTGATTTATAACGAAAATTAGACGTCATTTATTATTGCAACACAAAGCATTTAATAATATAATTGTTTATGACATTTTTTTATTAATTGAGAATACCTTTAGGGACGGTTATAATCCGTCCCTAATACCCATTTTGTATTAATTGAGAATACCTTTGGGACAATTGTGTCGTCCTAATTGGGTTATCAATTGGGACGGTTCTAAACAGTCCTAATTGGCCCTGTCAGAATCTAAGTAGTATTAAAGACGGATTGACCATCCCTAATACTACTCGCGGGAGCGGGAATTTTTTCACGGGAATACCTTTTAGGACAGAAAAATCCATCCCTAGTGCCAAATGTAGAGCGTCCATGAATTAACATTTAGGAAGGTAAAATCCATCCCTAAAATATTTGCGACGCCCAGTATAAGGGGTGGATTTTTACAGTTGTAAAATCCATCCTAAATACTCTTTTGGGACGGATTTTGTGCTTCTAGGGACGGATTTTTACCGTCCCTAATACTCATTTTTCTTGTAGTATGCTAAGCTATTTCGGGATCAATGTTGGGAATTTCGTCATAGGACCATGTGAAGACATCCACAAATTCCTCCTGTAATTCATCGAGTAGCGTGCGCTCTTGCTCATCAAGGGTAGACCCTATACTAATCTCGCGCAATTAGCTACTAGAACCGAGATTAATAATAATTTCATCTTTATTAACTTGGATGCAGTTATGTTATTTATTATTAACCTTATTAACATCAGTTAAGAATTATTCATTTGCAAAATCATCATCATCAAGAGTTTGATTAGAATCAAGACAATTAATGTAAGGCACATCAAGATACTCAAAATCTTGTTTTATTTCATTATTGGGAAAAACAGTGTTGAGAACCTCATCAAAGGAGGTCTCAATTACATAAGAATAAGGAGGGACAACAAAAGAAGAGAAAATGGGAAAAATATCAGAGTTAGGTTGAATTTCAACAAGTGGAACAATTATAGCATGCCAATTAAGGAGAGGTGCATCAACAGCTTTAATCAGGCAGGATGGATCCGATGATGTAGCGCTTGAGTGGACCATGCAGAGTGTCAGCCCCAATGTCTGCAAGTTGAATGAATCCTCGGAGTCACTTCCCTCAGAATCTCTAGTAGCATCTATAGTCTTCTCAATGAGTGGTTTCACATGATGCTGGAAACTTTCGACCCATGAGTAGTTGTATTAGAAAAAGATCTCCATTATTATTTTCATCTTCTTGTCCACATGATCATACCACGGTTCAAGAAAGTCATAAAAGGGGAAATCTTTAGCCTCTCTGATGAATCTTCCATTCAAGGAATCCCTTGTGACAGTCTTAGCACTTTCTAGACTTATTTTCAGTCGAGGTTGGTGGAGCATTCTGAGTTCTTCTACTGACGGTTGATAACCCAAACCACAAGGAGGAAAGGATTTCTTTAATACTATGGGTTCATGTATTCCTTATTGTCATCATCCCAGCCCCAGTTCGGGCATAAAATGTATGTTCTTGAATGAGGGCTATGCTCTGGACAAACCCACACTTTAAAATTATTCCCTGTTGGGAGCAGAAGCCGTTTAACTCAAAAATATGATAAAAGTATATAATTTTCCCCATGCTATATCTCTAGTACCGGATTGATGGTGCTTGCATTCTCAGTGTTGTCTTCATCGTCCAAGATAGTGATGACCTGAGCATTGGCGAGGAACTTCAGTTTCTGATGGAGGAAAGAAGACATACCCTTGATACTATGGAGCCGTGGTCATCCAACAAACAGATTGAAATAAGTTGGGATGTCGATGACTTAGAATTTAACAACAAGATCCATAGGTCCAGCCCCTATTATAAGCTTTATAGATCCCATCACTTCTTGACAAGTATAATCATAAGCGCGCACTGCAGTAGAGGTTGGAGCAAGGTTGCTCACTTTCAATACCAAGAAATTGAGGGTTCTCAATGGGAAAATATTAAGAATCTATCCATCATTGACAAGTGAAAGTGGGACAGTCTTTCCCATGACTTTGACAAAGATATTGAGAGCATAGTTATTATTTGGACCAATCTTAGCGATGTCTTCTTCGGAGAAGGATTGTATTCTAATAGAGGTTAGAGATTCAACCAGATTCACTCCTTCTTCTGGCATGGTGGAAGGAAGGACTGTGGATCCGATGAGTAGTTTGATCAAGGCATTCTAGTGCAGCTGGGAAGACATAAGGAGTCCCTACAGAGTGATGTTAGCTTGAGTTTTCTTCAACTGATCGAGGATCTTGCTCTCCTCGAGGGTTATTTATGTTATAGGAATTTTCTTAACACCTTTTCATTTATAGATCATTGATGGTTAGGGGTTTGGAACCTGGTAATGCCTCCCTGATCGAGTCATATAGTTCACGAAAGAGGGGAAAATAGAAACCCCATTTCCTCATCTAACTCTGGTTATTCAGCCACCTTGCTGATTTCTCCTAGTAGCTCCTCAAACGATATTATTCCACATATACTGACTAATAGGTTAGTCTTTTCTAAGCTTTGATCTTATTATAAACTATCAAAGTCGTCCCCCAATCCGGTAGCAACAACATCATTTTGTTATGAGAAGTCAATACACTCCACAACCTCAATGGCCTCTTCATATAAATCCTCCCATTCAGCAGGGAGATCTAAAAGTGAAGGGACCAGGCACCCTTTTAGTTTCAAAGAATCAAGTAGTTCGAACATACTGCAAATTTCATCGATTTGTCAGAATAAGTATACCATGATCAGGACAACATCATCTAAACGTACTTTATCAGTAGGTACTACCCAACTACCTGACTCTCGAGCCCATTTTTGAGCTTCCAAAAATAGCATACTGAATCTCTGACAATCAATGGTCATTTCTAAGGGAAATTTCAGCCCGAACTCTAGAAGCTGGTTTAATACCGCTGATAATTCCATATCTTTCCCTCCGAATCAGGTAAGAACATCAATGCATGCTCTAGTAAGGAGTGGTAAAGCCTGATCGGAAAAATAGGTAGCATGCACGCAAAAATATGGGCAAACTTGGAGTGATTTAGGAGGATATGTGGGTATGATGGGTGATTTACAGGGTACGATCGGGGTAGATGGATCAAATTCTGAGTCTTCTTCTAAAAAGATTGCATTTGTATGATTTGAAAGTGAATTATGGGTAGTGTTTGGTTTAGGATTGGCTGGTGGGGCAATGATACCCCAGTCAATCAGACCTTGGATTATATTTTGGAAGTGGAAATACTGATCAATGGTGTGTCCGACGTTTCGATGAAAATTGCAACGGCGTCTGGTTTGAAATTTTTGGGAAGTGGGTTTGGTAATATACGAGGGTCCAATGGCTTGATAAAACTTTGGCTTAAAAGGTCTTGGTAAACTTTGGAGAGGGGAGCGTGAAGCTCGGTGTATTCCTTTTTTACTAGGTCAGGGCAGTTTTTTGGTGCCAATGAAGTGATAGGTTGAGAGATGTTATTGATGGTCAAAACTGCGGTATTGGCAGGCTTCTCATACTTTCTGGGAGAGAACTGTCGGGATACTTTCTTCGGCTCAACTTCCGTCTTGGCAAGACTCTCTTCCATTTTTACTCCTACTTCTCAAAGGGCTTAAAAATGAGGGTAGTACTATCCTCCCATCGTCGCTCGGACATGGGATAAGAAGTTTTTCTTCACGATACTGACTTGCTCCTCTTCGAAAGGCCGATTAAGTATGGTCGTTGCTTTCTCTCTCCATCTTTTTATAAACTTTCTAACAGATTCCCCAGGGTTCTATTTGAGAAGTTCTAAATCAAAGCGAGTAACCTCCAATTCTCATTATACTTGTATTGTGACAGAAATTTATGGGCAACATCCTCCCAACTGTGAATCATGGACTCCTCGAGAGATAAGAACAAACGACGAGCGTTGTCCCTTAAAGTCTGTTGGAATATTTGGGCCACCCTCGGAGGCACCTAGGAGAGTCATATCTCGATGGTAACTTCGAAGGTGAACAATTAGGGGTCCACTTCCCCTGAACTTCTTGATGCTAGGAATCTTTAAATTTTTTGACAAGCTTGATTTAGGATAGGGAGATATATGGGTGTATTCCATGTAGTTCTCGAAGATTACAACTTGGTAAAACTTCTTGGTCAACATCTTGAGGTCATCCTTGACCTTATTCAACTCTTATTCCTTCGGATTAATGGTCATGGGTATGTTGACCCCTGGTTGGGCAAGATTCGACATAAGGGGCTAAGTTGGCGGTGGCCCATTGACGGGAGGGGGATGTGGAGCCCAAATAGTCTCGGTGTGGGCGGACCCATAGCGCGAGGGAAGAGTACCTCGGGCTCTTTAGGAATAGGGATTCAATTTTTTTGCATCTCTTGAACATGGGTTTGAAGGTTGTCAATCTTAGCAGTGTGTTGGGCTAGGATCGTCATCAAATTTGGCTGCACATTTGATACTTGGTCGACGCTCTCCATGGAAAGAGAATGAAGGTGAATTATGGACTCGGAGTAAGTAGCGAGGGAACTAAAGGAGCCTCGGGGTGGTTCGACGAAAGACCGAAGCCTATAGGGAGCCAAGTTAAGGGTCGAATATGAGATCGACCTGAGAAAGAGAAAAATTAAAATTTATTTTTGAAAGAGAAGGGGGGAAATTGTTATTTTTGAAAAGGGGGGAAAATGTTTTTAACATTTTTGGAAAAGAGGAGGGAAAAATGTTTTTTGGGTAAAAAATGAGGGAAAATATTTTTGGTATAAAGAAGGGAAAAAGTTTTTGGTTTTTTTATAAAAGGGGAAAAATATTTTTGACACTTTTGGCAAAGAAAGACGAAAATCGGGAAAAAGGGTCTCAGCATGATTATTATTATTATGTTCTCACTTGTATTAGGTTTACCTAAATGTAAAAAGAAATGTCGGACGGGACCCGAGCTTAGAAAAATCGTGTTTGAAAAATATATAAAAACATGGTTGGACTTGTTGCCAGGCTCATGGACAGGGTCCTCATAAAATTGCGTTAAATTTGGGCGATATGCCGACCCGTCATTTCGATAGAGTTTAGGGTAAAAACCACCAAACTAAATATGAGTGCCCTAGGTTTGACACCTATATGAGGGTATGCAGATGCCGGCAAACTAAATATGAGTGCCCTAGGTTTGATGCTTATATGAGGGTATGCAGTTTTGGGGTTAATTAGAAGGGTCCCCCCTTTGGCATGACTTCCACGATATATGTCTTGCTTTTGAGAGCAATCGGTACATGTGGACAAACCATTTTATATATCTGAGTGTACGTGAATTTTCCCACTATATACCTCGTGGGGATAGTATGTGTGAGAGCGAATTAGATATACTTGAGATACGTGAACGAGTTCCCTGCGATATACCTCCCGCCATGACTTCAGTCAAGCAGTACGATGCGGGGAACCTTTCGATATACGTCGAAAGTACTTGACCAATGGAAGGTGAGAGTCATATCTCTTAGGCTAACTGCGACCTACCGGACCAGCGCCTATCATGAAGTGACCCCCCAGTTACAAAACAAAAATTTATAAATAGTCATGCTCTTTGGTGATGAAGTGTGCAAAATGCATGATTCTTAATTAGTATATTATGTAGAGAGTATTTTATTTGGCATGATGAGCACTATACTAATAAGAAAGAATGTACAAGTATCAAAAGTAAATCTAATATGGATCATGAAGATTATACTAAGCATGGATATGTGAGGGTGAGTGATGTGTGAATATTTACAATTGAGTGTGTGGTAGTGAACCTAAACATGGATCAACTACGAGTGGTGTGTGACAAATGTGAGTGGGCATGGATATATACAAGTGTGATAAGTGGTGGTGTGTGTTAATGACACCTAAGCATGGATATTCGAAATGGTGTGTGCAACATGTGGAATTAAGTGATCCTATGTGTAAGTAGTGTTAACTGTACATGGGAAGTATCTAAGTAGTGACATAAGCATGAAGTATATATTGTCCTCCCATTGTCGCTCCAACATAGGGTAAGAAGTTCTTCTTTACAAATCTCACTTGCGCCACTTTGGAAGGTTGGTTGGACATGGTGGCCTCTTTCTCTCTACACCTTGCTGTGAAGTTACTAACAAATTCCTTGAAATTCCATTTGAGAAATTCTAAATCACGCGGGTAACCTCCAACTCCTTGTTGGATTTTTATTGTGACATGAATTCATGGGCAACATTCTCCCAACTGTGAATTTTAGATTCTTCGAGGGATAAGAAACAGCGAAGAGTGTTGTCCTTCAAAGTCTGTTGGAACATTTGGGCCAGTATTTTCTCGAAGGCACCTAGGAGAGTCAAGGCTCGGTGATAACTTCAAAGATGAACAATTGGGGGCCCACTACCCCAGAACTTATCAATGTTAGGCATTTTGAACTTTTCTACCAGCCTTGCTTTAGGATAGGGAGATATATGGGTGTAATCCATCTAGTTACTAGAGATTCAAACTAAGTCAAACTTCTTGGTCAACATCTTAAGATCTTCCTTGGCCTGGTTCAACTCTTCTTCCTTCAGATCAATAGTCATGGGTAGGTTTGCCCCTAGCTAGGAAAGATCCGACATAGGGAGCCGAGCTGGCGGTGGCCCATTTACAGGAGGGGCACGGGGAGAGTGCTGATATTCCTCAGGGACCCAAATAAGTTCAGGTGTGGGAAAACCCATAGCGCGAGGGAAGAGGACCTCAGACTCTTCAGTAATAGGGAACCAATTTCATTACATCTCATGAACCTCGGTTTGAAGGTTGTAAATCTTGGTAGTGAGTTGGGCAAGGACCATTATCAAATTCGGATGCACATTCGGTACTTGGTCTGCGTTCTCCATGGAAAGTGGATGAAGGTGAATTCCAAACTTGGAGGAAGTAGCATGGGAACTAACGGAGACTCGGGGAGGTTTAATAAAAGACCGAAGCCAGTAGGGAGACAGGCCAAAGGTCGGGTATGTGATCAACCAGAGAAGGAAAAATGATTTGAATTTATTTTTGAAAGAGAGGAAGGAAAGACTTTTTATTATAGGAGGAAAATATTTTTGTCATTTTTGGAAAATAGGAGGACAAAATATTTTTGGGTAAAAGGGAGGAAAAATATTTACGGTAAAAGGAAGGAAAAATGCTTTTAGTTTTTTTATAAAAGAGGGGAAAAATGTTTTTGACACTTTTAGTAAATAAAGAGGAAAAGCAAGAAAAAGAGTCTCATTATTATTGTTGTCGTTATTATTATTATTTTTATTATTATTATTATTATGTTCTCACTTGTATTAGGTTAACCTAAATGCAGAACAAAATGCCAGATGGGGCTCGAGCCTGGGAAAATTTGGGTTCGAAAAATATGTAAAACATGGTTGGCCTTGTTGCCACCCTCATGAATAGGGTCCCATTTTAAAAAAAGATGAAATCGCATGAAAAATTGGGCGGCATGCTGACCCATCATTTCGATAGAGTCTCGGGTAGTAACCGACAAACTAAATATGAGTGTCCTAGGTTTGACACCTATATGAGTGTATGCAGTCATTGGGTTAATTGGAAAGGTCCCCCCCTTTGGCATGACTTTCACGATATACGTCTTTGTTTTTAGGGCAATCGAATCATGTATACAAGCCAATTGATATACCCGAGTGTACATGAATTGCCTCACTATATACCTCATGGGGACAGTATGTGTGAATTAGAATTCGATATACTCGACATACGTGAATGAGTTCCCTGTTATATACCTCCCATCATGACTTCGGTCAAGCGGTACGATGCGGAAAAAATCGTTTGATATACATCGAAGGTACTTGGCTAGTGAAAGGTGATAGTCATATTGATTAGGCTAACTAGGACCTTCTGGACCAGCGCCCATCACAGAGTGACCCCCCAGTTACGGGACAAAATTTGATCAATAGCCATGCTCTTTGGTGTTATAGTGTACAAAATGCATGATTCTTGATTAGAATATTTTGGAGAGAGTATTTTATTTAGCATGATGAGCATTGTACTTATAGGGAAGGATGTATAAGTATAAAAAGTAAATCTAACATGGAGCATGAAGATTACACTAAGCATAGTTTTTTTAGGGTGAGTGGTATGTGACTATCTATGAGTGAGTTTGTGGTAGTGAACTTAAGCATGGATCAACTACAAGTGGTGTGTGACAAGTGTGAGTGAGCATGGATATATACAAGTGTGATAATTGGAGGTGTGTGTTAGTGACAACTAATCATGGATATTCTAAATGGTGTGTGCAATATGTGTATATAAGTGACCCTACATGTAAGTAGTGGGAAGTATCTACAAGTGTGTGAGTGAGTAATGATATAAGCATGATGTCGATATGTATAAGGAATAACAGAGGAGAAAAAAGGAACATACAGGTAGGTGTATATGCACACAAGTCGAGAATCATAACACCTATGCAAATAGAGTTTAGACCTCTTAAGTCAGTCCCCAGCGAAGTCGCCACTGTGGCCATCTCGGATCTCTCCTATTTCTTCCGGTGGGGAAAAAAGAAGGGGGGAGAAAAGGTCTCACGCTCACTTTCTCTAAGAGCGCTTCGACCGTCGTCGGTGTGATGTGAATGTAAAGAGATGGAGTCATCAGTATATTTTTCACAAAACAAGAAAAAGAATATGTCGCCGCCTTGAGATAACGACATCAAAGACAAACTGATGCTTACGAAACCATTAGTTCAAAGGTTCGGGGGCTAACTTACAAAATGTGAAGGTGTTAGGCACCCATCCAACCCTTTCGGTCTCTCATGGGCTTGTGTTACTATTTTTATATATTTCTCCATGAAGAGTGTGTGCGTGTATATATAAATGGAGATCGGAATCTCCCAACTTATATCATGGAAAAAATAAAGTGAGTTCATCCAAATGGAAGTTCCCCAAAATAATATCTAGAAAATACGATGTATGCATTTATCGAGATATTGATCGTTATGATGAAATGATAATATATGTTAGATAAAACGCTAATAAGAATCAAAATATAATATGTATAAAAATAATGTATAGATGAAAAGGAGACAAATACGAAAATGGGAATATTGGACTCGAGTATCGGGCTTTAACCCGAGATACCTACGTAGCCTATAAAGGAATCAAAGTATGCATAGTTCGTATGCAGCATAAGGGGTGGGGTTTATCCCATAGATTCGAACGGGAATTTATTATATGTGTGTGTAGAAAATATATTTTAGTTTTGAGATGGTGAATAATCTTGTTGGAATTTATAGATGTAACTCTCTTTTTCTTTGTTTTGGGTTTTTTTATAAAAAATAAATTATGTGAAATATAACTAATAAATGATGAGATATTAACGTGTATGAACTAAAGTAAAAATCAGATTAAGAACTTATGTAACTAAAGCAAAAATAAAGAATTTAAAGAGAGGGGGGGATTTTTAGACCTTCTTTGGAGAATTGAGGCTTGATCTTGATCCTTGATGGCCTCCCTTGAGTGTTGAGATGAATGTTGGATGAGTGAGAATGAGATTTTTGCTAAATTAGGTACTAAAAGGACGGGAATGAAAGATGGAAAGGAATTTTACGCAAGGAAACTTTGTTGATTGCAAGAGAATGTTATCGAGATAACAGATATTGATGGATCTAAGGTCTTCTGGGAGTGAGGTCATGACCTCTATTTATAGGGTAAGGGGTGTGCCGATCGTCATAGCCCTAGCCCTGCCAATTGATAGGTAACCCTAGGCACACTGCCGATAGGCAGGGAAATGGACCTTCCAATCGGTAGTCTCGTGCAGATATTTTTAAAAAAATGGTCATAGATTGTAGTTAAAAAAATTATAATCATCCATGGTCAATACCTTTAAAATGGTAATTCAGAGACCTTTAAGAGTCCATTGGGAAACTCCTGCGTTCGGGAGTTGAACTCACGTCAAACGAGGCTCGGAAACGCTCGTCGATCCTTTGGACGGGAGATCGTCGAACAGTAATGGATCGTTCGTCCAAACTGTAAGTCATAATAATGCATGGGGAGGATTGTTGGAAAGGTTATGTGAGGTACTTATGCATTCCAAATAGCTTCTCTCAGTTCAGAGAGTTGACTTTGGTCAATTGGGGCTCGGAAGCGCCCAATGACCTTTTGGAGTAGAATGTGTCGCTCATCCGTACCTTAAGGCTATTTCATGCACGGGGTGGACATTTGGAAAAGGTATAAAAATCCCTTCGAAGATTCATTTACTATCGTTCGAGTTGAAGAGTTGACCTTGATCAAACGGAGCTCAGGAGCGCCCGGTGGCCTCCGGATCAATTTTGGGGGGAAAATAGATCGTTCGTATGAACAGTTATGCCATTTTGCTCACGAGGCAGACCATTAGAAAGGGCTTTCAGTGCCCTTCTAATTTTCAAATAGCTTTCACTTTGATGATGAAGTTGACTGGGGGCAAATTGTGGCCCGGGAGCACCTGGTGGCCTCTAGATCGATTTTCGTTGGTAAAATGGTCCGTTCGTCTAAACCGTTATGCCGATTCATGCACGGGGTGGACCTTTGGAAAGTGGATTCAAATCCCTTCGAAGAGTCAATGAGATTTATCTCTGATGATAGAGTTTATCTGAGTCAAACGGGGTCCGAGAGCGCTTGATGGCCTCGTAATCAGTACTCGAAGTTTGACCTAGGGTCTGTAGTGAAATGGGGAGGTTCTAAGGACCTAAGGAGAGACTTAGGGCATCTTAGAATGTGGCATATACAAGGAGGAAAATGTTTTTGACATTTTTGGAAAAGAGGAGGACAAATTATTTTGGGTAAAAGGGAGTAAAAATTCTTTTGACATTTATGATAAAAGGAAAGAAAATGCTTTTGGTATTTTTGCAAAAGAGGGGAAAAATGTTTTTAACATTTTTGGTAAAGATGTGCAAAAATGAGAAAAAGGGTCTCGACATGATTATTATTATTATTATTATTATTATTATTATTATTATTATTATTATTATTATTATTATTATTATTATGTTCTCACTTGTATTAGGTTTATCTAAATGCAAAAAGAAATGCGGGACGAAACCCAAGTCTGGAAAATTGGGTTTGAAAAATATGTAAAACATGGTTGGACTTGTTGTCAGGCTCATGGACAGGGTCCCGTTTAAAAAAAGAAGAAGAAATGGAGAAAAATTTGGGCAGCATGCCTACCCATCATTTCGATAGAGTTCGAGTAGTTACCGGCAAACTAAATATGAGTGCCCTAGGTTTTATGCTTATATTAGGTATGCAGTTTTTGGGTTAATTAGAAGGGTCCCCCCTTTGGCATGACTTCCATGATATACATCTTGATTTTGAGAGCAATCGGTACGTGTGGACAAACCATTTTATATATCTGAGTATACGTGAATTTTTCCGCTATATACCTCGTGGGGATAGTACGTGTGAGAGCGAATTCGATATACTTGACATACGTGAATGAGTTCCCTGCGATATACCTCCCGTCATGACTTCAGTCAAGCAGTACGATGCGGGGAACCTTTCGATATACGTTGAAAGTACTTGGCCAATGGAAGGTGAGAGTCATATCGCTTAGGCTAGCTGCGACCTACCGGACCAGCGCCCATCATGAAGTGACCCTTAGTTACAAAACAAAAATTTGTGAATAGTCATGCTCTTTGGTGATGTAGTGTGCAAAATGCATGATTCTTAATTAGTATATTATGGAGAGAGAGTATTTTATTTGGCATGATGAGCACTATACTAATAAGAAAGAATGTACAAGTATCAAAAGTAAATCTAACATGGATCATGAAGATTATACTAAGCATGGATATGTGAGGATGAGTGATGTGTGAATATTTACAATTGAGTGTGTGGTAGTGAACCTAAGCATGGATCAACTACGAGTGGTGTGTGACAAATGTGAGTGAGCATGGATATATACAAGTGTGATAAGTGGAGGTGTGTGTTAATGACACCTAAGCACGGATATTCGAAATGGTGTGTGCAACATGTGGAATTAAGTGATCCTATGTGTAAGTAGTGTTAACTGTACATGGGAAGTATCTACATGTGTGTGAGTAAGTAGTGACATAAGCATGAAGTATATATGTGCAAAATAAATAATAGAGAAGAAAAAATGGAACATACAGGTAGGTGCATACGCACACAAGCTGAAATCAATAATACCCATGCAAGCAGAGTCTAGCCCTCTTATGAAAACTAGTCTCTAACGGAGTTGCCACTATGGCCATCCCAGATCATCTCCTCTCTCTCTTTTCATAGGGAGGGGAAAAGGGGGTAGAAAAAGGTCTCACGCCGGCTTTCTCTAAGAGCGCTTCGACCGTCGTCAGTGTGGGGTGAAAGTAAAGAGATGGAGTCGCCAACCTATTTTGCACAAAAAAGCAAAAGAAAATGTCGTCGCCTCGAGAGAGCGGCATCAAAGATGAACTTATGCTTATGAAACCAATAGTTTGAAGGTTCGGGGGCTACGTTATAGAATGGAAAGGTGTTAGGCACCCATCCAGGCCTTTCGAACTCTCTTGGGCTTATGCTATTATTTTCCTTAATTTCTTCGTGAAGTGTGTGTGCCTATACCATGGAAACGATAGAGTAAGGTCATCCATAGGAATGTTCCTAAAATAATATTTAGAAAATACGATGTATGCATTTATCGAGGCATTGATCATCATAATTAAATGATAATATATGTTGGCATAACACGCAAATAAGGATCACAAATACAATGTATATTAAAATAATGTATAGATGAAACGGCGATAAATGTGAAAATTTGACTCGAGTCTCGGGATTTATCCCGAAATGCCTACGTAGCCTATAAAAGCATCAAAGTCCACGTAACTTGTATGCGACATAAGGTTGGGGTTATCCCATAGATTCAAACCGGAATTTATCATGTGTGTGTATATGAAAATTTTGTTTTAGTTTTGAGAAATCGTGATGGGTAATCCCGTTGGAATTTATAGGTGTAACCCTCTGTTTGTTTGTTTTGGGTTTTTTTTATAGAAAATAAATTATGTGCAATATAACCAATAAAGAGGTGAGATATTAATGTGTATGAATTAAAGTAAAAGCTAAATTATGAATTTATGTAATTAATACAAAAATTAAAAATTAAAAGAGATAGTGAAAGATTTTGGACCTTCTTTGGGGAATTGAAGCTTGATATTGATCTTTGATGAGCTCCCTTGGATGTTAAGATGAATGTTGGATGTGAGAGAATGAGATTTTTTCAATTTGGGTAAGAAAAGGATAGGAATGTAAGATGGAAAGGAATTTCCCATAAGGAAACTTCATTGTTTACAAGATAATGATGTTGAGATCACTAATATTGATGGATCTGAGGTGTGCTTTGGGAGTGAGGTCATACCCTCTATTTATAGAGTAAGGATGGTGCTGATTGACATAGCCCCAGACCTGCCAATCGACAGGTAACCCTAGGCACACTGTCGATAGGAAATGAACCTGCCAATTGGTAGTTTCGTGTAATTTTTTTTTGAAAAAATGGTCGTAGAATGCAATCCGTTAATCCAAATTGTACAAGGGTCACACCATTAGAAAGGTAATTCAGAGACCTTCAAGATTCCTTTGGGCCACTCCTGGGTTAGAGAGTTGACTTTGGGTCAAACATGGATCGAAAGCGCTCATCGGTCCTTTGGACGGGAGATTATCGGATAGAAATGGATCATTCATCCGAATAGTAAGTTAGAATCATGCACGAGGCATACCGTTGGAAAGGTTATGCAAGGTTCTTCGACATTTTAAAGAGCTTTTCTCGATTTGGAAAGTTAACTTTGGTCAACTGGGGACCAAAAGTGTCTGGTGATCTTTCAGAGTAAAAAGGTGATTCGTTCGTACCACAAGGCCAATTCGCGCACTGGGTGGACCGTTAAAAGGGTATTCAGTGCCCTTCGAATATTCATTCAGTCTCATTCTAGATGAAGAGTTGACTTTGGTCAAACGGAGCTCGAGAGCGCCCGGTGGCCTCCAGATCAATTTTTGAGAGAAAACGGGTCGTTCATCCAACGGTTATGTCGTTTCATGCATGGGGTAGACCATTAGAAAGGGGTTTCAGTGCCCTTCGAAGATTCAAAGAGATTTTTCTCTGACGATGAAGTTTACTAGGGTCAAATCGGGGCTCAGGAGCGCTTGGTGGCCTCCGAATCATTTTTTAGTGATAAAATGGTTCGTTCGTCCGAACCGTTATGCCAATTCCTGAACAGGGTAGATCATTGGAAAGGGGATTCAGAGCCCTTTAAATATTCATTGAGCTTTTGCTCTGATGATAGAGTTGATCGGAGTCAAACAGGGCCCGGAAGCACTCGATGGCTTCTAGATCAGTACTCGAAGTATGACCAAGGTTTTGTAGGTGCTAGGGACCTAAGGAGAGACTTAGGGGAACATAGAATGTGGTGTCTACAATATTCTTGCATACTTGTGTCTTGTCCAATGTATTCACTCGTTCTCCTATAACGACATGTGAATCGACAAACACATACATTATACTTTGAATTATTATTTTGGGAACACTCCTAAGGATGACCTCACTCGTAATTTTCATGATGTGAGTTGAGTGATTCCATTCTCCATTTATATTATACGCATAAGCACACACTTCAGTGAGTTTAACGGGAGAAGATTAACACATGCCCATAAGAGACCAAAAGGGTGGGATGGGTGCCTAACACCTTCCCATTCCGTAACTTAGTTCCCATACCTTTGAACTACTTAGTTTCGCAAGCATCAGTATTGTTCTTGATATTGTTCTATTGAGGTGGTAACATTTATTTTTCCTGTCTTGTGAAAAACAGGCTAGCAACTCCATCTCTACATATTAACCCACATCGATGACGGTCGAGCGCTTCGATAAAGGGCGCAATCCCTCGCGCACACCATTGAGAAAAAGGGGGGAGCCCTCCTTAGACCCCCTTGGGATGGCCACGGCTTGGGTATCAACAAAGATAAAAATATGAACTCCTTTATCATGCACGGTGTCGAAGGGTGAGAACTATCCAATAACTCTGATTAGTACATAAATTACCGAAAGGGTTAAACCCATCAGTTGAGATTGCAAGATAGACGTTTCCCAATTCCTTGCAAATTCATGGTGTCGTGCGTTTGAAATTTTCCAGATGAGTGAATAAACCAAACGACACATTATATTCCCACCCACCTCGCATCGAGCATGCCATGTCATCACCTCTGATATCCAAGGTACTATAAAAAAACATTTCAAAACCTTTTGTGGACTTGTAAGCACTTACGACATTTTGCAGCTTTAGCCTTTTCATTCTCACAAACCACATATCTAGGCTAACTGCATACAAGACCCTCGTCCTTCTCTTCATGCTCGTTGTGGTATAATATGCAATCATACTTGCATATATGAACAGATTTGTATTTCAAACCCAAACCCTTTAAGCTTTTCGTCATGGTAGGATAATTTTCTGGTAATGTGTTCTCTTTTGAGATAATTTTTGTAACCCACTTAAGAAGTTTGATTAGGCTATTGCCAGACAAATCGAATTCACTCTTCAAATTATGCAAACCAATCATTTCATATAATACCAATTAATCTTTATCAAAATCTTTATACAACGGTCTATCAGCATCGACTTTCAACTGTGTATTTTGGATCTCCCGGTAGTTCAGAATCAAATTGTTCATTTACTTGGTCATAATGTGCATTATCCGTATCCATTAGTTGGTGGTTTTGATGTTTGTGGACTCCGTAATAATCATCAATTAAGTTGGTCAATGGACAATGTATTGGTGAATTATGTACCACTTCAACTCATTGGGTTCGATCACGCGGTCGGGTACAGATAATTCTTTTGAAACATGAGGTACATTTTTTTACCATGATATGTTCGTATTTTATAGTCTTGAATAATTCCTTACTTTAATAAATGCAACTCAACGTCTTCTAATGATTGTATTTTTTGTTCATAAAACGGGTGCACAGACAAGAAATCTTGCCACAATTGAAATTTTTATAAGCATATATAATAAACTATTAAATTCCCTTTACATAATTATTTGTTATTCTTTATCTCTGGTCTATCAATAATATGTTTCTTAATCTAACTAGGTTCAATATTTAAATCATTGGATTTTGGAACCACCTTCGGAGGGTCAACCATTTTTCCCTTGCGATATCTTCTTAGGGGATTCCACCTTCTTCTTTACTTTCTTATCGACATTTCTACCTTTTTCAAAATTAACTAAAAGCAACACGGGTTGAAGAAAAATACAAAAATCTCTAATGTGTCCTATCTTATGTCAGTTAGTATACTTATATGATTTTGGTTTGATTGGGTCGACGGGGTGCTTGAGATTTTGCTTCCCAAGTCTAATGCAAAACTCATTCAAGTATCCTAACTTATTGAAAAAGGATAATGTGAGCATCACCTTCCTTTGGTTTTCTTAATATACAATGTTAGTTAAAGATTCGCCAATGGTATCTGGAAAAATAGTTTTGGATGCTATGGTAGTAGATAAAGAGACTTTTCTACTAAAACCTAGACCATGTTTATTCGAGAAGGATAGTTTGGATCTAGAAAGCATATTATCCAACTTTTGAGACTTATCTACCAAATTTAACTTAAAGTGGATGCGAATAGGACCTCAAGAAAAGAGATTTTATTCCATAGGTCTTTCCTTGAGTTTTCACTCTTACATAGGGACATACTAAGGAACTCAACCTCAAGTCGAAGTAAGTCATTGGTACTTCGTTTTATATGTGGCTCACTACACACTATATGTGGAACATAAAAAAAACTCACACTACTCTCATTCAGCAAAGCCATTTTATTCTCGACATTGGCTAGCATAGTGGAGAGTTCAATTTTATGCCTTTCAAGGTTTATGAATTCCTTATAGAGCCTAACATAATTGACTTGGAGAATATTTTATTTTTCTTTTTCCTCTACAGTGCTCAAAGAGGTGTAAGAAGTAATCACTTCTCTAATAATCGGAGGAGGAGAATAAAACTCCTCTGAGTCATCTAACTCATGAAAGTTCTTTCTTACCATAAACGCAACATGTGGACATTCTTAAGAGTAATCATCCGAGTTTGAGTCATCATCACTAAAAATTTCTTGATAATTGTTCTTGCCACCACTTTGACTTAAAGTCGAGGGACATTGCTTCGAAATATGACCTCTACCACCATAAGTGAAACATGTGATGGATTTTGGAGATTCACCTTTCTTATCTCCACTTCCTTGACCATTTTCAAATCTAGGCAAATAATTCTTGGGAACGCCTTTAGATTGAAAACATTTTTGCCTCTATGTGGTCAGTTCGTATGAGTTACATTGATCCCATGTGAGGTGCTAATGCCTCTTACGGGGTCTATCTGGGGGCTAGTTTGGGATTTCACCCTCTAATTGTGTATTTTAAGCCTAATCTAGATATTTTCAAACTATAGTCATATTTTCAAATCGAGATTCCCATGACAAAATGGTTTGTTCCTACGAGTTACATTAGTCCCGTGTGAGGTGTTCGTGCCTCTCACGATGCCGTTTAGGGGTTGTTTCTATTTTTCTCCCTCTAATGGCAGTCATGTGACAACGCGATCAGTTCTTATGAGTCACATTGGTCCAGTGCAAGGTGTTTGTGCTACTCACTGGGCCGTTTGGAGGTTCTTTTGCGTTTTCTCCCTCTAACGGCATGTTTTTAAGCCTAATGTAGATATTTTCAAATTATCGTTATGTTCTCAAAGTGGGAGTCCCGTGACCACACGATCATTTTCTATGAGTTACATTGGTCTCGTGCGAGATGTTCGTGATTCTCACGAGACCATTTGGGGGCTATTTTGCGTTTTTGCCCTCTAAAGGCATGTTTTTAAGCCTAATAGATATTTTTAAATTATCGTCATATTCTCAAACTGACAATCTCGTGACTACGCGATCAGTTCTTACGAATTAAATTGGTCCCGTTCGAGGTATTCATGCCTCTTACGGGGTAGTTTGGAGGCTAGTCTGGGTTTTCACCCTTTAACTGCATGTTTTTAAGACTAATCTATATATTTTTAAACTATCATCATATTCTCAAATTGAGATCCCCGTGACTACACAGTCAGTTCATACGAGTTACATTGGTCCTTTGCAAGGTGTTAATGCCTCTTACGGGTCCATTCGGAGGTCGATTTTGAGCTTCACCCTCTAATGGTGTGTTTTAAATCCTAATCTAGATATTTTTGAACTATCGCCATATTCTCAAATCGAGAGTCCTGTGACTACGTGGACAGTTCCTACGAGTTACATTGGTCCCGCGCAAGGTGCTAGTGCCTCCTATGGGGCCATTTGGGGGTTTTTTTGGATTTTGACGGCATGATTTTAAGCTAAAGTGTGTGGGAATTATAAATATGCAAACCATTTTCAAGATGTGGGAATTATAAATATGCAAGATATTTTCATGGGTGTATTATTTTCAAGTAATCAAATAATATTATCTGAACATAAACATTGAAGGCTACTTAAAGGACTTTATTATCAAAACCAAGCAATAAGTCTAAAATGCTCACGTATGGCCCAGTTTATGGTTCTTGCATGAGTACTATATATCCATCTACAATATGCATGCATAATTATGTACATTAACATACATAGCAACATTTTATTACAGATGGAGAAAAAGGAGATGTGGACAGAGTAATTTGTGGGAGTATGCTTACGAGTACATGAAAGTAACGACCTGATATTAGCCTTCCTTTGATATACCTTGCAATTTAAACCCCAACATACCCTTAATATAGGATCGAACCTGAGCAATTATAACATCAACAAGTGATACACATAAGTAAAATGAATTAATGTTATATGATTAATATTGAGATATTAACTCATATGTGATATATTCAACACTACAAGAACATCTCGCCTACCCCCATGAACATTTCAAGAAGTACCTCGGCATCCTCTATAGTAGAAGAAAGGTGCTGGTAATAGTAATGGCATAAGGTATCTGCTACGCGTGCAGATGAGTTCTGCCAAACATTAAGGTTTTATTCGGGTACCTGCTGAAAACGTGAAGATAAGTTATAATGATGCCTATAATATTTAGTAGCATATCACGAGTCAAATTGACATGGTATGCCCTTATCAAAACTTGCTACAGCTTCCGGATCACAACTGAATTGGCTAGGCCAACCTGCTCTATCATCTGGTCCAGATCAACAAGTTATTTTGGAGGAAAGCCTACTATCTGCAGTTGATAAGACCTGGGCCCACCAAGCCGAGAAGATCAATGAATCTGTGGAAATATATAATGGTATGGTGGTGGTTGAATAGAGACCAAATAAGGTGAAAGAGATTGATCATCAACTCAACGAACATGTATAAAGTAATTCAAGAATGCTTCCCAACCAAAGAAGGTCTTCAATAATTGCTTGGAAAAACTCAAGTGTGTTCAAGTAAAATATAATAAAACCTAATCAGGTTTTATTCCCTTCCTGCCATTGCCTTATTGGAGACTAAAGTGTGTTCAAGTAAAATAGAGAAATTTCAAAAGAAGTGGAGGTTCCATAATAGTGTCTATAACGTTTCCAAACATTTTGACTCCTACTTTTTTCTCTTGCGTCTATGCTAAATGTGATAAAGGAGAGAGGTGGGAATTGTGGAATGAATTATTGAATTTTGCAGTGAATTGTAAAGATCAATGGTTGATAGGAGGGGATTTTATTGTAGTGCCCAATCATGAAAAGAAGCTTGGAGGCAATGAAATTGATAGGGGACTTGTGATAGATTTTAACTTCGTCATTAATGAAGCAGGTCTTATGAAATTATCATTTTCTAGTTCCAAATATACATAAAGTAATAATTTTTTTTAGTGCTCATTTAATTTGTGTTATTGCTTGTTCTTGAAATACATACTATATAATTCACATATAAAGTTTAGGAGTTAAGATAAATACGGACATAATGTGATTCAAACTCCTTACAAGAATTTCAGGAAAATCACAAAAAAACTTAAACCAAACTAGCACTAGATGGTGAGATGAGCAATTTTACTTGTCACAAATCTATTGAGGAGTGCAATTATATTCCATGGCTTTCTTCTCTTTTGCTTTCCCATACTCATCAATCCCACATACGTATAACACATTGTAGCCACGGATATGACAATAACGAACGCATCGGCACTTAAAACACATGCTCAAAATTAGTTATAGATTCCCTAATAATATACCAAAGTTGTGCATTCGTATCCATCAGCAAGAACTTAATACCACTCTCAATCAACCTTGGAGCATCTTTATCTCTTTGACTTAAAAGGCCTCGTTGGAAAACTTTCATCATTCAAGAGCTGATGCTTTTTCTCATTTTAGCTTCGCTGGAGCTAATCTCAAACAATGTGCGAGGTCTCCGACAGAGAAAGACACCAAGGGCATCAGCGGGGGAGGTAGAGAGGGAATGCGTTTAGTTATGAGGAAATTTGGGAAATACTCCCGCCCACTTGACCTTTATTCAGGTGGTCTCTCACAACTGGATCTCTACTAGTGTTAGACATTCGATGAAGGTCTTTTCTGAAAAGTTGAAGAAAGTTAAATAGCATCTTTTCATAAGGAATAGAGATGTGTTTACCATTGTATTTCAGTTGGTGTAGAAAGAAAAAGTCAAATTGTTAGAAAAAGAAATTGGGTTTTTCCAATAAAGAACAACTACATAAAGAGAAAGCTCAATATCTGCCAGAACTCTAAAAAGAAGAATACTGGAAAAAACAGGCTAGAATTAAGTGGATTCAACAAGTTGCACCAAATCTTTTATACAATCATAAAAAAGCCATTGATCACTCCAAAAATTTATCTTTCCATACTAATAATCCATCTTAAATGAGGTTCAATTTTTTATCTGATATGAATAATATTCTTCTTGTGTTGGAAGCATAACCATTACAATTAGCCATAATAGGATACTAGTTTTTGCAGTATTTAGCGTGCATGAAAGACTTCGAAAGAGAGTTTACAGTTCTAAATTTCCACCAAAGTTTAGATATAAGAGATTTGATGATATTTTCCATAGATCTAATTTTAAACCCTCATTCTTTAATTTATTTAAGCATTGCATCCCACTTTTTCTAATGAAGCTTATGACCAAATCAGTCTCTCCCCAAAAAAAGTTTGCAAAAATCTTTTCAATCACTATGATGACTTGTTTTAAAGGATCCAAAATAGAGAATAAATAAATTCTCATACTTTAGATAACATGTTTACTAATAATTACTTTTTCAACCATAGATAAAAGTTTACTACTCCACAATTGGACTTTAGTATATACTTTGTCAATGAGATAATCAAATAATCCATAATATTTCCTACCAACATACAAGGGGCAACCAAGGTAGGTAATTGGAAAATATTTTTTTGAGAATTTAGTGATATTACCAATCATATTAGTTTTGGAACTATTCATCAAAGGGGATGTTTGGTATCCACTCTTAGCCTTGTTTATAAGTTAACCATAAGCAGTTTCACATTCTTCAATGAGCCTCATTAGTTCTCTAATATATTTATTTCCTCAATTAGTAAAAATAAGAACATCATTAGCATAAACCAAAAGGGATATAATAGGGAAACCTCTAGCAGTAATGTAAGGTTTTATTCTACCCTCCATAATCCTATCATTCGAACTCTTGCTAAATACTTCTACAACAATGGTAAAGAGGGTAGGGATACAGTATCCCATTACCTCAATCCTCTATATGAAGATAAGAAAGCTATAGGACCACTATTAAGTAGACAAACAAACAACAATTTAAAATATCCTTCCAAACAAGATCAATCCATAATTCACAAAAACCAAATTGCCTCACCACCTTAATGAAAAAAATATCGGCTCACTTTATCATATGCTTTAGACATGTGTAGTTTAAAAATTGCATTCCCACCATGAAACTTATTATTAATGCTTTGAGCAAGAAGAATATTATGAGCAATTTCTCTTCAAAGGACAAAAGCACTTTGATATTTATAAATGATTTTAGGCAATATAAAAGCAATCCTAGCAAGCATGAGATTATTTAAAATATTATTAAAGAGGTTACATAAAATAATAGGTCTAAGTTCACTAAAAAGAGTGGGACATTGAACCTTATGAATCAAGTCTATACGATACTAAAACAAGCTTTTGGCAATTGACTACCAGCAAATAAGCTTATCATATCATCAACAATATCTGACTTAATAATATCCCATCACTTTTGGAAGAAATAACCATGGAAACCATCTGGACTAGCTGAACAATCACCATTTATGCCAAATACTATAGATTGAACTTCATTTATGTCTGGGAAACTTGTGAGAGCATCATTATCTTCATCATAAATTAACTTAGGTTTAATATGAATGAGGTAACTGTGAACACCGCTTTGAGATTGAGAAAAAATAAGGTCCATGAAGTGATTAGAATCTTTTTGAGGAATTTTTTCAAACTGAATCAAATTTCCTTGATCATATTTCATCTTGTGAATACACATTCTCTATCTTTTAGACTTGTTATTGTAATTAAGAGGACTGAATCCCCAATTTATATAATTATTGGTTGAAAAACCCTACCAAGGTAGCTTTTACACGAGATATTGAAAAATAAAGAAAACATAATGAAGGAGATATTGAACACTTGTTTTCAATTTACTTTACATTCACACTATCATTTTATATACCAAAAAGAACAGTTATTCTTCAATGTTTTGTTTCATAATATAAAAAAATATAAAGTAATAAATAAATGGGGTTATGAACTTACTAGCTCCCATTCTAAGGCCATTCTCTGAATTCTCAAATACTTATTTTGTAATTAACCTTAAACCAGAGGTTAGAGCCCCTGATGCGGCCAGACCAGCCAAGAAAGACTAAACAACACAATGAACAAAAGGATCTTAGTATTTCAAAATCGGATAAAATATGCAAAGGGAGCAAAAATAAGGGCCTTTTAGAATTAGGACCCTGGGGAAACAAGTTTTAACTATTAGGATGTTGTCCACATATATGTCCAGATATTCGCAGACTGAAAGTATGGCATGGTATCTATGTGTTGAATAAAGTATCTAGTCCACATTTAAAATGAATGAGCGGATCCATTCAAACATTTAAAAACAGACTTATTTCTGAAGAGAAACTTTGGGGAGTTTACTTGAATGAACTCGGGCAGCATGAATGAGAGATATCCAACCATTTCACCCTGAACTTGAGCATCTGCAACTCTTAAAGCACCACTAGTGGCACATATTCCAATATAAGTTCCAATTATTCCTTTCCCAGATGTAGCTAGATCCAACTATGGCAGATACAATGAAAATGTGAATTAAAATGGATTAGTAAAACGTTGAACTTTGGAGTGATACAAATTAAAATTGAACGACCCAAAATTTGTGGCACTTACCACTAGTACCAAAAGGGTACTTATGAAGAAAAGAACATATCCAAAGAGAGTTCGTCATCTAGTATTGATTGTTGCCTCTTTGTGTGCCAGATTTGCGAGTGTTCCTAGTGCGAATGGTTGATATACAAGAGTAAGGACCCCTAAGGGATGGTACATTTGTACAATTAAGGAAGTTATATGTCAAATGAGTTGGAGTGATACTCTGATTTTTGTTACGAAAAACCCCATATGTCGCTAAAAAGTCCCGGAGTCCTTGCAGCAAAATACCATTTAGGGGGTTATTCGAACATACAGGGGTTATTTCCAAGTAGTTAAAAGTCAAGGGAATTTTTTATTTTCTCCAAAATCAATAAAATTAAGTCAGCTTTTTTCGTGGGCAGTTCAGTAGGGCATATTTAAGTGCTAGTAAGTTTTGTTTCAAACTTATGTGATTTTCTATAATCTAGTTCCCATGAAGTTGGAGTTTACAAAATAAAATTGTTTTTGCTTAAATTCTTAAATAAAATTGAAAACTTTACATATGAAATTACCAATCTTACATATTCCAAAACTACAAATACTCATAATAATCAAACATAAAACAAAATCAAATATTAAAACATTACGAGGAACAATGAATCATAATAATCTTCCATTGTCAGCCTACTGTTCCATGAAAAGAGGCACCCCTTTCCAAGAAGCCAACAGACCAACATTGCGCCATATTTTCTCTGCCAAAAATAGTTCATTTATTCAACAAACACATATTGACATTAAAAAAGCTTAGAGGCTTTATTCAACAAACACACATTGTCTTTGTAAGACTTTGGTTAAAAAAATACGAATGGGTTTAAAAATTACCTGATTGGGATGAGTGGCGAGAGAGAGCTGAGCAGAGAGAGAGAGAGTTGAGTTGAGCCGAGAGAAATCAAAGCAGATATAGAGGATGAGAGGGTGAGCGGGATACCACAAATTTAGGATAATTAATTTTTTAGGGTATTTTATATCTTTGTCAAGTGTACTCCATTTTGGCACACTTTGAAACAGTGCCATATTTTGGCACTATTTTAAAGTGTGCCAAATTGTCATTAAAACGTGTCAGAATTTGGCACAGTTTTAAACTGTGCCAGATTTTTAATATCAAGGTATGCTAAATTACTATTTTTGGTGTAGTATCCATTGCATACAAAAAGGATATAAACCTAGTTTGTTACACCTAAAATATTGGAAACCTACTCTGATACCAGTTGAGAGTGTGTCTCTCGATGATAGCTACTGAAATAAAAATCAATTCACCGAATTCAAGAAAAAGTTTTACTAATTTGTTATTAACAAAAAGGGTTAACAATCAAAAAGTCGATGTGATAAAATATTTTACTAGATTTTAGAATCCCAAATTTTATTTTCTTAGATAACACAATGATTCTAAAAAATACGAAGAAAGTAAAATACCCACAGGATAGGATGTAAGAGAAAAAAAAACACTAATGAAAAAACCTCGAGCCAATAATAACAACAATGCATTATGATAGAGTATTACAACTAGAAGAAAAAATTATAACCACATGAATTTATGATTGAATATAAACTCTTTCAAACCATATCCTTCAAGGAGAGCACCAACTGCTGAACAATGTTGCATAACCGCCACGGGTTTTGGTCTGAGACCAATGTCGTTAAATCTCTCACCAAAAATTTCTTCTTTAAAGTTGAAACAACCTATTCTAAGAATGGAACGTTCAAGCAAACAAAAAAGGTACACTAAGGATTTTGAGGGAATCCTAAAGGGTTGTGTTCGTGAATTACAAGTTATGGTTCTTTAAATCTCAAAATGAATTTTTCAAGTTAAAGAAGAGAAAATATTTACTTATGAAAAAAATAGTTTAGAAAACGTTTTTTTATTACAAATATGAGTAAATAAATCTCTAAGGTTTTATCAAAGAGCTAAAATCCTAGAGCAATGGCTTAAATAATTCGAAGAAGATGAGTGAAAAATATGCTCTCAAATATATGACATATTTTGGTCTGCAAAATGATTTTTCAAAGCTCCCAGTCTTGGTTTGGAAGAGTATGGAACACTTAACTATATCACCTTTTGATTTGAAAGTGATTAAAAGTTGATACATTAGGTATCACGCTCTTATGGAGTCAAATATTCACTTCAAGGTCTAAGTCAGCTGAAAAGGTGTACTTAATACAAAAGGCAAGAAGATCTTAGAGAAAGATCTTGTGCAAAAAGGTGATTTTGACGCTGTGAGGTAGGTTCGCCAGTGCACCGATGTAGTGAGCAAATTCTTCATTGTGGGGATGCTGAAGCGAGACAGATGGCGCAAAAAAATAAGAGTTTTTACGAGGGACATAGAAAGACCGGCGATGAGCCATCACTGTAGCGAATAAGATCTTTATTGAGGTGTCGCTGTGCTAAAGATGCTTTCAGGAGGTTTCACAAAATTATCTAGTTTTGCCTAAGAGAAATTCTGGAAAATAACTTTTAGTAAAAACTTTAAGTAAGGTTGTCTTAACCAAGAACACTCATACTTAATATTCACACGAAAAATGAAATTATTTATAAAAATAGATTTTTCTATATGAGCTGATTATTTGTATTGTGTATTTAATAATTTGTTCAACCAAGGTTAAGTAAAAGGATTTTTTTAATTTATGAAAGTATCTAATCAAGGTGTGAATCTAAGTCCTCTAAGTCTTATACATTTCCTTAAGTGGTATATTGTACTCTTACATACTGGAAATCACAAACTAAGCCAAGGACGAAGGGAATGAAATATTCAATCAAGATTAGTTCAAGCCAGCCATCAAAAGTTAACAACTTTTAACAAATCCATATCATAAGCTCTGAAAGTAAAAAAAAAAAATCAAGCATTTAAAAGGAAGAATACAATCGTCGAAGCAAGTACAAGTTCAACCAAGATTCAACCAAGGAAATAACAAGGTTCATTCAAGTTATCATCAGAAAATTTCACAAACAAAGATTATTAATTTACAAGTTCTTTTAACAATGAAAAAGAGAAGCGTTAACAAACATAAGTTCATCTAAGCAAACTACATGCAATCATTAATGCAAGGGAAAGTTCTTTCCAATGAGATCATAAGAGTTAGAGCACTCAGAAAGTTCAAAAGCATATCAACAAAAGGAATCGAGGTAATTAAGCCAGAATAAAAGCTCACAAATATATAAATGCATATCAACAAGATCTAAACACTTAAAAAAGTCTTCACACACAAAGAATAAAGCATCTCATCAAGCAAGAATATCTCAATAATTATTCAAGGGAGTGAAGTAAGATCAAAGGGTTAAAAACACCTCTAAATACCCACAATAATTTAAACATGGTCAAAATCCTCTTAACATAGCACACAAGATCTAACAAGTCTTAATCAAGAATTCAAGAACACAAACACATAAAACCAAATAGTATTTGAGTTTTAAGAATTTCTGTAAGGCATAAAACTTCTCATTTGATTAAACTTGGTGATGTTGTCTAAAATTGGTTTATCAAAGTAAATCGTACCATCAAAGCTATACACAACAGTTAAAGTAAGAGAATAAAGTAGAAGAGAGATAATGGCCATACATCCACTATTATGCCTTATTCTCATTATATATATATATATAGAGAGAGAGAGAGAGAGAGAGAGAGATAAAGAGATGATCTCATGAGGTCTCAGTTTGAGGACCCTAAATGCGGCCCATTTTTTTAAAATAGTAAAACAATATCTTTGGACTGATTTTTTATGGTTTTTAAACATTTTAGTAGGACTATAAAAAAACCAACTCAAAATGATTTTTTTTGCTATTTAAAAAAAATCGGTCAAACTTTGTCACTTTTTAATTAATTTTTTTTCTATTTATATAAGTTGGTTTATACACCATGTGCATTGTGCACGTGCCTTGTGGATAAGTATTGATAAGATGGAATGTCTCTAGAAGTTGGACAATCATCGGTCTAACGATGACGTGTAAAAATGAGAGGTCGTGGCCTGTGAGGCACCCAGTTATGGCCTTCTGAGGTAGTCTGGTACTTAGAGTCCGCGGTTGATCTATGCACAAGGTCGTAGTTCTGAGTGTGTAAAGGGGAAGATGGAGAACCATCTGTGGTCTGGTTAGGTACCAGGTCATGGTCTTCTTTACAAGCTGAGGACTCTTGCTAATACTTGAGCATATATTCATTACGTTAGTGTGGGATTCCTTTTCACGCGTCTCTTATCAATTGGTTGACATATTTTGGGTATAACAGAAGCCTCCTAAGCCTCCCTGCTAAGAGGTAAGTGATTTTGTATTAGGACTTTGTTCATGTCCGTGCAGTGTTGCCACGAGGCCTAGGCCTTACTTGATATAGAGAGTTTTAGGTAAGCCTTTTGAAGGCTAAAGCTTTGTATATATAAAGCCTATCATTAAGAGGATGAGGTTTTGCTGATGCTTCGAACTTTTGTTGAGGCATTTTGAATTATGCTACATTTTGAATTCCATAACCCCTTATATAAACGAGCTGAGGTTGTGGCCTCATTCACCTTTCCAACATTTGAAAGAAAATATTATTGAGAGATTTCCAGCATAGCGTAGGCAATTTTTTATGACAGTTTTCGAGGATTATTTTCTTCAATTCTGGTTAGATTTCTTCCTCTTTATCTTATGATTTCTTAGTAGACTACCTTTCATTTGTTCCTGTTTTGTTTCCATGCTTTAAATCTTATAAATAACCCCTGAAATCATTAAAATCTATAAAACTGGGTTCGATGTTTTTGGGGTTTGTGTTTTGGTAGAACTCGATTGGGTTTTTGAGGATTTCTTATGACCCGATAGGTTTTGAAGGATATTTGGTAGATTTGGAACTTGACGAGGTTTTGTAGGAATATGTGATGTGTTAAGAATGCATTTTTAAGTTTAAATCAAATCACTTTTTGGGGTTTAAGGTCAGTTTTGGCTAAGAAAACAAACTTTTGTTCTTAGCGTGTTCTTGGCCAAAGCCCTAGGGTATATAAATTGGATTCATTTCATTTATTCGCCAAATGAGTTTTGGTGTTCGTCCATTCTGGTACTTGTGGCCTTGTACTAATGGTTTCAGCCTTGTCCCATTGGCTGTGGTCTTTGCCCAAAGTTTAAGGTTTGATATAACAAGTCGCGACTTTGGACTTGCACTTGACTTGCACTTTTAGATAATGGACCTTCAATTTGAGAATCTATAGACTTAAGTGTTCTGATATTAAGATGCAGCCTTTTTGCATGTTGCCACAGACTTAACATTATGTTAACCTTGGCTTTAATATCTATAGTTGTGTTTTTTATCGCGACCTTTTTTATTGAATCTCCTTTATATCTTGTTCATAATGGTTGTATCGCTCTAACTATGAAGCTTTTCCTTCTTTTACAAATGCTTGTTGAGACCTTATGCATTGGAATACTTGGTAGTACTTGGAGGATTTCTAGATAAGACACCATGGTGTTTCTCCTCCCGCGGTGTTGAATATTAAACCATTAAATAGTCATGGACCTTGTAAGCTTGTATATTGCCCAACCTACGTTCGTGTTGACACTGATTTCGCAGACTCGGTTGATTGTAGGGACTTTATGGAGACCATAGAGGCCAGCCATGGAAATGAGGATAATATCTTAATGGATAACTAAGTGCCAGTGGAGAGAGTAAGGGACAAGTCCGCAGCCCTAAGTGGAGAAGTTTAATACATAACGACAATGATAAATACTAAAACTGAGCCTTTAGGGCACAATAGTGATGGAGAAAGGGACCTCACAGTCTTAAATTATCCTTGTATTACAAACGAAGAATGGTTGAACCATTTGGCCAAAGTTTATGAATTTCCAGAGGGGACTGTATGATCTATACCTTCCACGGATCAAAGATCATGCTCCGCGATCCTCGATGATGAAGTTTATTTTCCTCTTCATGCTTTCCTCCTCGGACTCAAACTGTCAGTACTAGTGCCTATTAGAAAATCCTTAAGTTGAAGAATCTAGCTCCTGATTAGGTTGATCCTAATTGGTGGACGTCCATATTAGCTTCCTTAGTAGTTTGGAAGAAGAAGTTTGACAGAGACATCACGACCACGTAGTTCTTTGACTTCTACAAGCCGAAGGAGAATACTATAGATAATCCTTGGTATTATTACATAGATACATGACAAGCTAATAAATACCTCATGAGAGATAGGACTTACTGATAAGCACACAAAAGTGTACATTTTCTACCCCGAATAGACGTATTTTAGTTGCTAATTCTGCGCAATTTGGGTCTTATGCGCTTTATTGTCTATTTTGTAGGTCGAATGCACGTTACGGTGTTCAAACGCGTATTTCAAGGCAATTGTGCGAATTATAGAGCTAATTACCCTTGTCCCGTACCCTAGCGTACCCTAAGCCTAGCCTAAACTTTGTCCCGAGCCGTGTGTGTTTGATTTGTTCCCTTTCGTATTTTTTATATTTTTAATTTTTAGTTTGAATCGTTTTTATTTTTTTAGGATTTATTTTTTATTTCTTTTTATTTAATGATGTTTTATTTTGATTTTTAATTTTTAGTTTTTATTTTATTAGGATTAGTTTTTTTTTAGGAATTCATTTATTTTTTTAGTTTTATTTGAATTTACATTTTTCTAGGTCTTTAGTTTTAATTTTTAAGTTTTAGGAAAAAAAATTTAAGACTTGAGTTTTTATTTCATTTAAGTTTTTATTTTTATTTTTATTTTTAGGATTTAATTTTTAGTTTTATTAGTTTTAGTTAGATATTTTTTAGGGTGTCATAAGTTAAACACACACACAATCCCTTACAACCAATTAATACACACTCACCCACATACTAACACCCTACACCTCACACACACACTAAGCCCCCACCACTTCATCTCCCCCAACCTCATTCTCTCTCACCTTCCTCTATCACCATAACCCATATACTCTCTCACCTTCCACAACTCAACCGCGGAGACAACCCTCTGCCTCGGACCACACGCACCCTGCTCCGGCTAGATTCAACTCAGCTCCCCAACCCCTGCCGGAATCAAACCGGTGGTGACCCCAAAACCCAATTCAACCCCCATCACCTGCCAACCCTCTAACCCGTCGTGACCCATTACCCCTTTGAAACCCAATTCCTCCTACACGACTTTCTTACCTGCATAATCCAATCTCAAAGACCAAAAACCAAAATAAAGTCCACATGTTTTTTTTTTGCCACATAAACCATTTAAACCCTTTTTCCCATTCTACCCCCAAAACCCCTTTTACCAAATCAGATTTTATTCCCTCACCCCACTTTCCACATGACCTCATACAATCCATGCACATGTGTGCATTTTCCTATTTTAATCCCAACATTTCCTCACACCCCATGCTCTTGCACTCCCAAATACCCAAACTAACCCTTAGCTCCATGCCTACTATTTAAGGGAGATGAACAACATTTGAAGGGGATCTCCAATTTAGTTTTTTTTAACTCTTGTGTGATAAATTTCTCTACACCCCTCTTTAGAGGGTATTTGCATTTTTAGCAAATATATCAATATAGAGGTGTGTAGTGAAATTGATCTCTAGGATGAATTTCACCCCACCCATCTATAATGAATTTTTGCATTTTTAGCAATTAATTCATAATAGATTGATGTAGTTGAATTCATCCATTGTCATCAAACTTGAGGCTAGAAACCCCATCTAGGGTTTTAGATAGAGAAATACCATTTTAGTGTAGGTTTTTTAGATTAGAATATTTATTTTATTTTTTTAGATAGTGAGGGGAAAAAAATTGTTGTGAGGATTAATTTGAGTGAAGAATTTGATGTAATTTTGTTTGAATCATTCAAATTGAGAGATATTAATTTCAACTCATGGATAAGAGTTCAATTTCACTTAAAGAGATTGGTTTTGATTGTTATCTTCTCATCTCATTTATTTTATGCCTTTGATTACTAATTTGTCAAATTTCATACCATGTTAGGCTAAATCCCATTTCAAGGGGTGGGGTGAACCCTTATTTGATGTTATTTTGATTTAATTAGTTTTATTACTTGAAAATTTCGTTTGAATATTAATTTTGATCCCTCACCCTTAAATTTACGCCTCGAGAGGGGGTAAATGATTTTCAAGAGAAAATCAAAATTCTAGTTATAATATCCATTTTAGATTCGAACTAGAGATAGGGGTTTCTTAAGTAGGGTGTTATTACTTGAATTTCAACTCTAAATTTATTTTCTAAGATTTACATAAATTTTAATCGATCGATCCTAGCGTGTGATTAATTAAAAGGAGGGTAGATCTATTTTTCTAGAGCTGTGGGGTGTTAAACTTAATTTTCTAAAAGGTTACTATTAAAATTACATTTGCAACGAGAGTTGATTTGTAATTTTGATATTAATTTGGGAGAATTCAATTAATTAAATTAATTAGTTAGAATAGCTAAAATTTGTGGTGTAATCCCACTCCTTGATTGTTCTCAAATTTATTTACCTCATTTATATTTTATTTTTGTGTTAGACTTTATTTTTCATTTTAGTCACTTTTTAGTTTGTAATTTGATCGTCCATATAGTTTAGTGTTATTTCACCTCACCTCACCTAATTTTTTTATTATTTGAAAAAGAAAAAAAATAGAAAAGAAAAATTCCAAAAAGAAAATAAAAAGTGAATTACAATTGAATTTGTCTCTAGCTTACCCACTTAATGTGGATTGGCATCCTTACTTACCGCTACCCTTGAGTTTGTTATATATTTTGTAGGTATTTTGAGGATTTTGACTAGAGGATCTTTTCAAGCAACGACAACGACAAAAAAAATACATACCGAAAAGTTTTTTTCAATCACTTACGGTACTAAAAATAGGAAGGGCGAGTATTTTTTCATTTCCGGGGACAAGTGGGAGTCACACTCTGCAGAGTCTGAAAGAGATAAAGCACATAAAATTTTATGGTCTTTGGGCCGCCCTTATAAAAGGTAAAATAATATGCATAATATGTTCGTGACTTTTGGGTTTCACACTTGACTTAATATTGACTTGAATTATTTTTGCAATCAAAGGAAAAGGATAGACGCTGCGAACCTTATCCCGAAAAACAAGAAAAACTTTGTTTATGTGGTCACACTAAGAGCCTTGTACAAACTTGGCTACTATACTCCCCACGTTGCACCTGTGAGGCAAGTACTAGGAGGTGATAGATTTCTATTTCATTGGTTGTGGCCTACTCTATTTAATATTTCATTTTCCAACTATGGGGGAATAACCCGAACAACTCAGTTCGGGTAAATACCAACCCATAATGATTGGGTAAAGAATCGCAGCTTAAGATAACAACGAACAAGATTGCCACACGCATTTATCTCGGGAAAATATGAGTACAATTAGAGGGTGACCTCATCAACGATTGAAGGAAAGTCATTCACGGCACCATCTCTTCCTCTCCTATAAATGTAATTCTTACCCTAAGGAAATGGGGCATGTAATTATTACTATTAGAAAAAGAGTAATAAGAAAGGAGAAACACCCCGTGGATATAGGTCATTGTCGAACCATGAAAATATTCATGTCGTGTGTCTTATTTTATTCTGTTTGCTATCAATAGTTTGGAATTATTTATCAAGTGATAATTGCACCTAAAATTGGCGTCGTCTATTGGAAACGAGTTTTCTTTTCTTAAATCAGTTAGAAATAACAAACAACCATGTCTCACCCACACAACACACCTTTTTCGTTTAATGGCAACCAGTATAATGGACTTCCAGCACCCAAAGTAAGGTCCGAAATACACCCCAATAGGAGTCAAAGCGCTCCTCATGCGCGTTATCACCCGTAAGAACAACACTCTAGCAGAGCAACGAGCAACCTAGATCCACTCAAATTTCACGTCTCGTCGATGCATATAAACAGAAGCTCTGCCATCAAAAGGAGGCCATACATATCCAAGAGAATAAAAATGCATGTCTGCTGCGACGTCCAGAAAGTATGGAGTGAGATCTCAATGAAGATAAACGAATGCACTATATAAATACTCCTAGCCCTTAGGCGAGCAAAACTCACAGCTGAGAAAGGAGTTCTCATCGCGATCAGGAGCACTCTGAATATGAGAGTCATCAAAAAGATAAGATCAAAGGATGGGACATCATAGACACGATATCCTCAATCCCGTCAGGAAAGAGATGGATTAAAACCCTGTTAATCGTGGGGCTAGATCCATTAAGGAACTGGCCAGGAGGGCCCTCATCATCCAAATGAAGTCCCCCTTTTTAAGATATATTGAAGAACTATAACCCCCCAAGAATTTTTCAACTCATAGGTCCAATATATATGATGGAACCGACCATATTGACAATGTACGTTAGTACAGATATGTCATAACCTTATAAAATAATAACGCTGCTCTTATGTGTTGTATATTCCCCCTCATCCTGAGGGATATGGCGCAAAAGTGATTTGAAATATTTCCACATAGGTTGGTCAATAAAATCAAGAAGCTCGTTGAATCCTTCACTGCTCGATTCATCACCAAAAGTGCCCATTCGAAGAGAATGGATTCTCTCCTCACTATGACGAAAAAGCCCTAGGAAACCTTATGGTAATACACTAGGTAGTACTAAGAAACTTACATTGAGATTAAGAACTGCTCCAAACAGGTTATTGTGGTCTCGTTCAAAATAGGGTTCCCCAGCGGCTCCATGTTGCATCAATCCTTCCTACACTATGAAGGAGGAGGACACTAGCGATGACCTCATGCCTCATATTAAAAAAAAGGCCAAGGTGGAAGATGTGGTCGAGTGCCCAGAGTGACAACGGGTGCTCAAAGGCAACCAAATGCAACGATAGGGAGAATGCCCACAAGAGAGGGGGTAAAAAATCGAATGAGGGATCAGAGAATGGGAATAAGGCAGACCCTGCTAAGGCTTTCTAAGCGGTCAACACCATATTCAAGAAACCAATTTATAAAATCTTGGGCAAATCAAGGATCATCAATTCCTTAAATGGCCAAAGAAGATGGAGGAGACCCCATAAAGAGAAATAAATCACTTAGATGCACATACCATAAAGACAATGGGCATAAAATGGAGAACCGTAAAGCCCTCAAGTCCCATCTGGAAGAATTAGATTAAAACGACCATTTGAACGACTACATAGATAATAAAGGGGCCAAAGCCGTCATTGACATAGACTAGAAGTCGGATAGTGTCATAAAAGACAAATTAGGACATGAGGTTGTTATCATCCATGGTGCCTCAAGTCCTAAGCAGATCCAATGCAACGTTGTTCGGATGGAAATGAAAAAGGTCACTACGGTGATGGAAGCCTTCCAAATCGACCCTGCCAAGAGTCTAGCGGGGAACCGTTAGTTCCCAAAAGACATAAATTACAACAATCACATAATCTTCATGAAGTATGACCTGAGTTAGGACTCCTCCTTATGATGCACCAATAATCACCCTCAAGATTGCAAATTGGGACCTGGATAAGTTAGTAGTTGATCAAGGAAGTTTCTCTAAGGTTCTTTATTTAGAGTTATTCAACAAACCTAATATTAAAATGGAGGACATGAAATAAGCGACCATCCCACTAGTCGGCTTCGCTGGAAAGATGATTATGGCACTAGAAAATGTGGTTTTACCCGTTCGAACTGGAAAGATCTTGAAATTAATCGAGTTCCTAGTTGTAGACATTGATTCTCCTTACAATGCCATCCTTAGAAATGATGGTTACACCTATTAAAGACTTCCTCTACACTTATTTACAAAAGCTCAAATGCATTATAGATCGTGGGATAATGGAGATTAGGTGAAACTATGCAGTTGCTTAGTAATGCTTTATCGTTGCCATTAGGCGCAAACATGAGAAGAAAAAAAGGAAAGAGGTCATATATGAGCCAACCAATCATCTAAGAGGTAACCAAGAATAGAGCCACATCATCCAAATAACAACTAAGTATGGTAGACCGGGGGTAGAAGAGATAAGGGTGGCCCCCATAGACAGGGTCATGGAACCATTGCAAGAGGTAGTGTTCGATGACTCTCACCCTGAGATGAAATTATTGATCAGTAGTTCACTCATCGACCAGGAAAAAGAAGAGCTGATTTATTTGCTCAAGGAAAATCAAGATGTGTTCACTTGAAATCCTGATAATATGCTTGGAATCACTCCCGAAGTCACGTGTCATCAACTTCATATGGACCTGACTTACCAGCCCATCACATAGAAGGCTCATCGAATAGCCTCGAAAATAGTAAAGGTTGTGAAAAGGAAGTAGGGAAACTTCTGGAGGCAAGATCCATTAAGGAAGTTCAATTCCCTAAATAGTTATCAAACCCGGTAGTAGAAAAGAAAAATAATGGGAAGTGAAAATGTGCATAGACTTCACCAACCTCAACAAAGCTTGTCCTAAAGACAACATTCCTTTACCAAACATCGACTAATTGATCGACGCCATAACCAACAACGAAAGAATGAGTTTCTTAGATGAGTACTTAGGGTACCATAAAATCCCTTTATTCGCCCCCCCCCCCCCATCAAGATAATACCTCGTTCATTACCACTCTTGGCCTATACTGCTACAAAGTCATGCTATTTGGTCTCAAGAATTTAGGAGCTATACATCAACGGTTGGTCTCCAAAATGTTCAAGAAATAGCTAAAAAACACCATAGAGGTGTACATGGACAACATGCTAGTAAAAAAAGCATAAAAATGACCACCTGCAGAATTTGGTAAGGACTTCTGAGATCCTCAGATACTACATGATGAAGCTCAATAAAGCCAAATGCTCTTTCGGAGCCCAATCAGGAAAGTTCCTTGGATACTTGGTTAGCAAAAGGGTAATTGAGGCCAACCCCGATCAGATCACGACAATCAATAATAATTAGCTTCCAAAGATTCTTAGCAATATTCAAAAGTTAATTAGAATGCTTCCAGCTCTCAATCGATTCATCTTCAAATCATTTGAGAGGTGCAAACCATTTTTTAGTTGTTGAAAAAGGAGAAAGGCCTAACATGGAAGAAGAGATGCTCAATGACCCTTGATGAAATCAAATCCTACCTAAGCCAAACTCCTCTACTTTTAATCCTAAATTTGGGGGACCCACTCTACATGCATCTCACGGTATTTGATCACGTAGTCAGCTCGGCCTTGATGTGTAAGAAAGAGGGGCACCAAGCTCTTATTTACTACGTCAGCAAGACACTCTTTGATGTTGAGCAATGCTACTTTCCACTTAAGAAATTAGTTTACTCTATGGTCATTGCTTCGTGAAAATTAAAGCATTACTTTGAAGCTCATTCAATCATATTCATCACCTTTTTCCTGCTTAAAGCAGTCCTCTGGAAGCTGATCTATCTGGACGGATGTCCAAATAGTCGATGGAACTTAGAAGGTTTGATATCCACTATCAACCAATGATCGTAATAAAAGTGATAAGCACCCAAAACTGTACAATATATACCCCGAATAGATGTACTTTAGTTGCTAATTCTCGGCAATACGGGTCTTATGTGCTTAAATGTTTATTTTGTAAGCCGAATGCACGTTGCGGTGTTCAAATGCATATTTCAAGGCAATTGTGCATTTTATGGAGCTAATTACCGAATTCCCCGAGCCTAAGCCTAGCCTAAACTTACCTTAAACCGTGTGTGTGTTGAGTTTGTGCCCTTTTATATTTTTTTTATATTTTTAGTTGGAGTCATTTTTATTTTTTTGGATTTATTTTAGATTTATTTAGTATTTTCTAGGTTTTATTTTCTATTTTTCTATTTCTTTTTATTTAGTATAATTTTATTTTGAGTTTTAGTTTATCAGATTTAGTTTTAGTTTTTATTCTATTTTATCTTATTTTATTAGGATTAAATTTTTTAGGATTTATTTATTTTTAGTTTATTTTGATTTTACATTTTCTTTTTAGGATCTTAGTTTTAGTTTAATAGATTTCTATTTTTTTATTTTCATTTATTTTTAGTTTCAATTTTATTTGAGTTTTTATTTTATTTTAGAATTAGATGTTATTAGGTTTTTATTTTATTTTATTAAATTTATTTTATTAATGTTATTTTTTTAGGGGTCCAACTTAAACACACACATAAACTCCACTTACCCTTCTACCACCTCACACCCACCATATTCCCCTACACCCTAAACCACACAATCACCCCCATCCATCTTCTTCCCCAAAACTCACTTTCTCTCTCTTACACCTCCATCATCAAACCAACACACCAACAAACACAAAACCACCACCATTAAACCCATCTCCCTCAACCCCCATAGACTCCAAACCCCTTACCGCTGGTACCTCCTTCCGACCATCACCGACCCTCACGCTCGAATCCGGCCAGCCCTACTCTCCACCCCAGCAGCCGGCGCTGCCTCCGGAGGGCTACCAAACCTCCATCCCCTTTATTGACTCCCTTCTGCCGGCTACCCGATCTGCCCGGCGTCAACCCCAATCCCCCGCCTCACCACCTCGCCAGCAGCCGCTTCCAACTCCGGTCTCACCTTCCGGCGCCAGCACCATTTCTTAAACCCAACGCCGGCGTCGTGTCCGGCCTCTATCTCTCTCCTCGATTACGTAGCTCCGATCCTGACCTCCATCCACCTTCAAAACCCATGGCAACCCATCTAATTTCCATACCCATTTTCAAACCTCAACCCATTTCTTCCAAAATCGTTTTCATCGCCTGTTAACAAACCAACCACCAAACCACTTAAACCCCATGTGACTAATTAAACCTTTAAGTCCCAATACCCATTATACCCCCAACAACCACTTTTTACCCAATACCCAAAAATACCCCCATAACAATATCAGATTTTTATTCCCCAATTCCCTCACCCATTTATCCTCACACCTCACCATTCCCATAACACACCCAAACCACATGCACACTTAAACCAATTACCCAAATTAACCCCCCATGCTCCATGCCTTATATAAAAAGAAGATGAAGACCCCAATTCAAAAGAAAGCTTTGGAGAGAAGAAGACTAGAGAGAGAAAGTTAGGGAAAGATAGAAAAAATTAGTGAATTCTAGAGAGAAAAATTAGTAGAGAAAAATTGTACACACTTGAGTGAATATTGGATTGAATATAAGTGCAATTGCTTCTCTCCTATATGTTGGTTTGATTCTCTTCTATCTTTCTCTTTAATTTTTTTAGTAAGTTTTATTAGATTGTTAATAATTGAATTGTGACTATGGTTGGCTAATCACTCCATTCAAGGAGTGAAATGAAGCCCCATATAATTAATTGGATGTATTAATTAATCTAGTCTACTTTGTTTCATTTAGTTAATTTTTCTTTTCATTACTACTTGAGTTTATGCATTGAGAAATGGCAAATTATCCTTGAGAAAGGATTAAAATCTAATATACTCTTAATTTGTGGATTCAAACTAGAGATAGTTTGACCCACTAATTAGATTATATTAAATTTTATTATACTCATACAATAAAATTTCGTTTGATTTAAGATTTATTATATGGATCTATTCTAGCTAGTGATTAATATAATACTTCGAAATCAATTATTCAATTGAGTTGTGGGAATGAAAATTAGATTAACTAAATTATATTAGTTTTGTTTTGTCAATTGATGAGAATTAATTGATAAGATGAATTAATATTTCGAAAATTAGTATACTAGAATAATTAACACATTTAATTGATAAAGTGGTGGTTAAGTTTCATTCCTTGAATTTTTCTAAAATTTAAGTTCATCTCATTTGTTTTTACTTAGTTCTTATTTGGCACACTAGTTAGTTTGTTAATTTCATCTCTTATATTAGTTTAGAGTTAATTCACCTCACCTACTTGTTTTAATATTTGAAAAACATAAAAAAATTAGAAAAACCCAAAAGTAAAAAAAAAGTGATTAAGTGAATTATATTCATAATACTCTCTTGTTTAGCATGTTCACTCCCTAGATTAGGATTGACATCCTTACTTACCACTCTACACTTGAGTTTGATATATATTTGTAAGTATTTGAGGTTTTAATTTGAAGGAGCTTGTACAACAACGACAAAGATACTGAAAAGTTCTTTCTATCAAAAAGGATAAGTGCTAACAAACTTTATTATTGAGTTTACAGGGGGCGAATGACCCTATGAAAAGGACTTCACTAATAAGTCAATCAACCAAGAGTTTGACCAATTCAAAAAGTGGACTCTATATGTAGATGATGCCTCTAATTCAAGAGGGGGAAGAGTGGGAGTTGTACTCATTTATCTCGAGAAGACTATGATCGAGTAGGGGATCAAACTTGTCTTTGAAGCATCTAAAAATGAAGCGGAATACGAAGCCTTCATCACTAGGTTACGCAAAGCCTCCTCTTTGGGTGCGAGCCACCTCGACATCTATTACAACTCAAGACTAGTATCCAACTAAGTGTTCGGAGATTACAATGCCAAATATGAGTGAATTTTACCATATTTGTAAGTTTTCCAAGACTTAATCCCTAAGTTTGAAAGGTATCATATTTAATAATTCCCCCGGGGGAACAACAGTCACGCCAACACTTTAGCCGCTCTACGGTCGACACTAGACTCCGATTTTAAAAGAGTCATCGAAATGGAATTCCTCACTCGGCCCAGTATTGCAAAACTTATGGTCATCAAGCAACTCCTCGCCATTCAAAAAGCTTGTAGCTGGATGAATCCGATCACAACTTATTTGCAAGAAGACATCCTACTGGATGACAAGAAACTAGCCCATTAGATCAAGATAAAAACTTCCCATTTCTACCTATAACCTCAAGGAAAACTCTATAAAAAGGTCTTTCAATGGACCCTACTTTTAATGCGAGCACCCAAATGACGTCGAACAGATCCTATACGAGTTTTATAACGGTATTTGTGGAAGCCACGCAAGGGGAAAATCTCTGGCTTTTAGAGCGATTAAGGAAGGTAATTGGTGGTCATACATGCAGAAAGATGCAGTATCTTACATCAATAGATGCAAGAAGTGTAAAAAATTCTCACCCACGTTTCCCCATCCGACTAGTGACTTAAAGTTATAAAATGGCCTATGGTCGTTCACTTAGTGGGGTTTGGACATCGTAGGCTCACTATCCACAGCATCAGGAAATCCCAAGTATCTCTTGATCGTCACAGACAATTTCACAAAGTGGAACCATTGGCGAACATCAGAGATAATAATATGATCAAAGTCATCTAGAGGAACGTCATAACTCATTTTGGCATACTAAAAATGATTATAACATACAATGGAACGCAATTTGAAAGTAAGCCATTCCAAAACTTCTATGATAATCACATCATCAAGCACCATTGTAGCTTAGTGGCTTACCCCCAAAGCAATGGGCAGGCTGAGGTTTCTAACAATACATTGCTCAACGACATGAAAAAGATATTATATAAGGCAAAAAGGTGCTTGGGTAAAAAATCTTTCCCATATCCTTTGTGCATACTATACTATGCCCAAAAGTTGAATTGGGGAAACACCCTTTGCTTTAGTCTATAGAATGGAATCCATTATCCATTTTGAAGCAGGCCTGCCAACCATGAAGACCATAGTTGACGAATAAGATTTGAATGAAGAAATCATAAGAACTGAGGTCGACCTAACCGATGAATGATGGGAATAAGCCTTAATCAATTTAGCTTCCTACCAATAACAGTTGGTAAATCAATACAACAAGGGTGTCAACCCAAGAAGATTTCAGGTCGGAGACTAAGTCCTCAGGAAAGGGCTTGGTAGCGTGAGGAAGCCATCATATGGAAATTTAGGTCTTAACTAGTAAGGACCGTTGGATACTATTAGAGATAATCTCCAGGGAGCCTACCATTTGGAAACAATGGAGGGCAGGGAGATCTCAATGGCCTCGAATGCGGACGATCTTAAGAAATTTTATTTTTAGCAAGTTTAATTCTATTTTATTTCTCACAAGTTTATTCCATTAAATCTCAGCTTTATTGGTTATGTTTTCTTGAATGCTTTAAGTTTAATTATGCAGTTAATTTAATTATTGTTCGGTCATTATTCTAAATGGAAAACCAGTTCTTTTTACCTACAAAATATTATTATGTCTGATCAATGTTTGGTCATCGTCATAAATGCCTTGGTATGATTACACTTAATAAAAAACTCAAGGTTAAATATTTTCGTCATAAAAAATATGAAAGCATCAAGGATAGACCGTGCAAGTAAAAGACCTAAGGGGGATCCCTAGGCAATAAGCATTTCGACTTTCATCGGCTAAAGATCCTGAACGGGTGGACAACCCCATACCCAGGTGCATTTTTTTATAGATTCTGGCCTAAACCTCAGGTTATGTGACGACACAATCTAAAAGGTAAGATGTAAAATAAATACATGCTTGACATAAGAGGGGGAAATGAAAAACATGGAGTTAACCAAGAATTTCACAAAGTAGTCATTTCACAAAAAGCTTATATATCAATAAAATTACAATATACAGTCCTAGGACAAAATATTTACCCTCGTCTAGTTATCATCTCAACGACTACACTTTTTGTCTCTCATAAGGATTTGGCCTAAACTCGTCGTCGCTATCATTTGTCGGCAAGTAATCTTTCGCCAACTGAATAGGAACAACTTCAAGAGGGATCTAACTTTTATCACTTTTAAATAGAAGATGATTATAAGCAGGGCACTACATTTGGTACTAACACTAATGCTCAAAGTCTTTTAGGACCTTCATAACGGCTAGGGCATTTAGCCAACCATGCTAATATGACACTTGTTTGGCTTTATCCAGCTTAAGGGAGCATCCACTCATCCGCCATCATAACTATTAGCCCAAACTGCACGAGGACCTTTTTAAAATAGATACTTTAACTTCATTATGTCGCGACCAAGTCGTAGCTTGATCTCACCATCTCTCTTTGAGTCATCCTCAACTTTACCAAGCCTCTCTCTTAAAAAAATATCTTAATTATGTAACAAATCTACAACGTCATTGATATCCCTAGCGTCACTCTTCAATTTAGATGAAAAATGAGATTGTTCATTGAAAGCACTTATCTTTTTTGAAAATCTTGTCGAATAGAGAGAAAGGCGCCACAAGCCTGGTTACCGGCTTCTCGATCAAGTACTTGATCTAGATCATTAGCCTCTAAAGAAGGGTCAACCCCTACAGTTTTATTTTTAAACTATAAGAATTGAGAGAAAATCACTCAGACATAAATGAAATGATTTCAAACATTGGAGGTTTTTTATTAGGTCAAAAAATGGGGTAAACCCTTATAAACACTCAAAAATATGTGAATACAAGGATTTTGGGTAGCTAATCTAATCCTAACTAACTTTGACGCTCTGTTTTCTTCACCTGCTCTTGAGAGTTAGAGTTTTTTCCTTGGCCGACATTCGCTATTTCTTGATCGACCAAAACCTTTGTCCGATTGCTACTTAAGGCCCTGTCTCATTCTTTCTCTCTTGGTGGGGAACCTGGATCATACTCCCCAATTAACTCAGATTCTAAAGGGACATTGGTCTTGACCAAGTCCGTGCCCCAGCCTTATTAAAATTCGACTTTCGAATAAAAGTCAAATGTTTCTTATCCTAGGTGAAAGCCTACATGAAATCGTGATCAAATACCTTATCCTTAGCCACTTTCAAGAAACGAGGATGATTGACAATAACCTTCTTCATCATGTTATGCTCCGTCCTCAACTTGCCAAGATCTGTTTTAAACTTTTCAACCTATAAATTGGTAGACTTTTTCTCATTGTCATGTGCATTTTTGGTAGCGAGTGAAGACACTTGAGACTTATCCAGTGCTTTTGTCAGGTCATTGTTTATCTTGACCTATTTGGTACCCCTGTCAGGCATGGTAATAAAGTCTGCCATAAACTACAAAAATAAAACCCCAAATCAATGCGACGACCAAACTAAGGAAATAATCGAATCAATAGTTGTCAAACTTATCGGAGATAATTCCTGTAGGACATGGGAAGAAAGCTAATCGGAGGTCAGCTTGTCGACCTGTTCTCGGTCCAATGCCAAAATAATCTCCCTTAACGGACCGGGTGCCAAAGATGGATTCTTGGCCATCGATATGGTTTGGTGTCCCTTCATCATATTAGGGGCATCCACCTTCTTAGTGGGAATAATAACAGAAGAAGAGGGAATTATTTTATCCCTCTTTACCTTCTTTTTTAAAGAGAATTCATAAGAGTAACAAGCTCAGAGGGACCCCCTACCTCCCTTATTTTGGCAACCTTTTTTTAGGAGATGGAGAGGTAAGAGTCATCTACAAGAGTAAGGTTTATTTTTCTTAGAGCCATGTCATCCTCCTCGGTATTAAGGATGTTATTCACATTTACAAGCTCAAAAGAGGATGATGCGGAGGCTCCAAATGATCCCTTACTTATTGAAAGGACTGGTATCTCAGTGATAGAATCCACAGGACTAGATCTGAAGCTGGACATAAAGTTGGTATAGTCAAGCAGAAGGGACGTTGACCTTAGGTGCTTTGCACCAAGAACTAAAGGCCTCATAAGCCTCTAAGCTTTAATAAGATCCTTATGGTTAAAACGAGACGGCTCCTCATTTTTTAACCCATCTAAATGAAATAAACAAGAAAGTAAATATTAGTATCTCTATCGGCTAATTATTAGACAACAACAATATAATTTGAAGAAAAAATGTTGTCAACCTATTTTCCTCCGCCTAGCAGGCCACAAAACCCCTTTATCTGGTTCATCGCCCTTAGGAATGGGTGGATGTTACTGATTTTTGGCGATAAATTCATGACTCCAATATCCCTTACTAAAATCAAGAAGATTGACCACTAAAACCTTATCGGCTTTTCTTGCCTTAGAATAAAAGACATTATTAGTCGTCTTTTACCATGAATAGCAGTATATTAGTTTTGAAATCCCTATTTGGGTTCTATATAGTTCATTTATTCTATGAACACCATTTACAATCCTCCGTGTGTTTGGAGAACATTAGGCATGAATAACCTGGAAGGATTCACAGAACTCTAAGAAGCGTTGATTGGGGGGAAACTTTATACCCACCTTAGCCACTGATATACTGTGAATCCAGTGACTGCCTTTGAGATTATAGCAATCGTCCGGTAAACCAGTATACTCTACAGTTACCCAGTTGGGAATGGATTACTTGTTCCTAAACTCCCCTAAATTTCTATCATTCATGATGTAAACCATTTTTTCTCAAGTATAGAAGGAAAAAGTGACAGAAATGAATAAATCTTAAAGACCATTGCAAGAAAAATTGAAGATGTGAAAGAGAAGAAAACTTATAAGTAAAAGAGTTTACAAGAGCCACAACTGCTTTGAATAGTTGAAGTGATGGAGAAAAATGATTGTTTAAAGTTTTGATAGCTTAAGTTATCACATCATTCAAAATAGAACCCAGGGCCATTAATTGGAAGAGGCACTTCTTTTTTTAAGAGGATTTTTTACCAGCGTACCTCCGACTAAAATAAAAAATTATAAGTGTGCCCTTTAAGGGCCCAACGGGCAAAATAGAGAAAAACCCTTATCTAAGAAGTGTAGGGGAATAATCCAAATAGCCATAACAACTTAGGTCAGGTAAATACAGGCCCGGAATGATTGGGTAAAGGATTGCAACTTAAGATAATAACGAATAAAATTACCACCCAAATATATCTCGGGAAAAGATGAGTACAATCAGAGGGCGACCTCGTCAACAAGTGAAGAAGATCCCTTCACGACACCATATCTTCCTCTCCAATAAATGTAACCCTTATCCCAAGGAAATGGGACATGTAATTCTTGTTATCAGAAAAAGAGTAATAAGAAAGGAGAAACACCCCGTGAACATAGGACATTGTCGAACCACATAAATATTTGTGTCGTGTGACTGGTTTTATTTTGTTTAGTATTAATTGTTTGGGATTATTTATTGTGGGATAATTTCACATACACCAACTTTTTGTGAACTTTTTCCTGTTTGTTAATATTCTTGCGTAAATGCCTCCACGGAAGACCAACCAATAATGGAAAATGATAAATAATTTATTCTTTCCCAACTGGAAAAGTTAGATGAAAGTGTCCACAACCTCAATCAGGCCCCAATAAAGACACAGGGCAAGAAGAGAAAAAGAGACATGAATAAAAAAGGGTCCTGTTATATTGACTAAAACACCAAGTGAGGTCACGACAGACTGCTCAAACTTTCAAGAGGTGGATAATACGGTGGAAACAATAATTGATGTGTCCATTTCTCCAAATATCGCGAAAGAGTATGGGAGAGGCCAAAATGCTCCAGTCCTATAGGCTTTAGTGATTCTCCACCACGGACGTTTACGCCAATAAATGCCATGGATCCTACCCCTGTAGATAGGGCATTCAAGCCTCGACCTCAGCTCAGGCCATAAGATCCAGAGTCCATATGGGACATTAAGGCCACCGCAGTCTCAGTAATGAGTAAGACTGCCAATTTCTTAGACATTAAACATTTGTATAGGAAAGATGCTGAGGACTTAGAGAACTATCAACTTCACTACCTTCTCAGGGTAAGCATGCATATCCACAATCATTTCTCTAAGTTTTATCTGTCTTTTTTTTATTTTTATATTTATTTATTTTCTCCAAGTTACCGAGGCTATAATGAGCCAAAGGGCGAAGCATGAAGACATGCTTGCTGATAATAAGGTTGTGGAGGCTAAACACAAGGACGAAGTTGAAAAAACCAACTCTTCCTCATTTGAAGGTGGAAAGAAATCCACGAATACATCTTTTAAAGTTCCATAACTTGATGCAACGGCTAAGGTGAAGGTTACTGAAAAATCCAAGATCGATGTTGAGGCACTTAAAGTATCTGAAGCAAAGTGCCTTGAACCTGCCAAACAGGACACATTTAAATAAGATAAAGTTACAGGTATTGAGGTTCAACTTATCTCAATGTCTCAAAATCACTCTGCATCTTTTTTATATCTCGCACATTTTTATTTTTATTTGTATAAGTATTTCACATTGATGATGAAATTTCTTAAGATTGACCAACTACTTTTATTCTGTACAAAAGAATCCCGTTTAATTCACCAATTCGTGGGAAGATACTGAGCTTCTGTGGCCATATAAAAAATGGTTGATGATCACGTCGTGACCCTTCAAAAGTTAGTCGATAAACATACTGATGTTTTGAAGGTTGTTGGTGAAGATTCTGTGGCCAAGTTTAAAACTTTAAGAGACTTTAAGACTGACCAAAATAAGGCCTACATTTGCAGCTATAAGGAAATAAGGTACAAAGTTGCCTAAAACTTTTTTAAGGCCAGGGGTACCATTTTCTCTTTGAGGTTTACTGATGTCGAGCACACTTAATGCGAGGCTGAGATCAAAGAAGCTAAAGAGTGACACCTGAGGGGGGGGGGGGGGAGAGGAGGCCATGACTATTGCTACTTTGGAGGCTGAGGAGACTTAGACTGCCGTGGAAGAAGATGATGATGAAGAGGAAGATGCAGAGTCTTAATCCGCGGCTTGTATATTCCTTTGCTTGTTTTAAACTTATAATTTTTTATTTATCAAAGTGATGAATAATATTTTGATGTAATGAAATCTTCCTTCACCTTCACAGCCTTATATTTTTACTTTGTCTTTGTCCTACCTGGATTATTATCATCTTGTAACATTATTTGAATTATGGATGCAGCTCGTTATTAACTTTGCTTAGTTTTACTACTAGACTTGCATGTGGATATGTACTTTGAAGTTTGCTAGAGGTTTTAGGTTACATTCCACCACTTTTGGGGTATTAGTATCCCCCAAGGCTTGCCTTGTAACACCTACAAACTTAGTTTATTCTGAGATGAACATTTTCTTAATTTATGCCACGACCTTGTGGTCTGAAAGTTGTCTATGACATTTGGGATACTAGTGGCCCCCAAGGCTTTAGGCATGACTTATTACCCTTTGGTGGCTGCGGATGTTATAATGGTGTCTTCAACTTTCGCAGTATTCCCTTGCTATTATGGTCTTCTAGTTATTGAAATCCTCAAAGTATGTTGAGGTATTATTTAGGAGCCTCCCCAGGTTTCTGGGGCATATTTTAACAGTCCCCCAACTGATGTACTATTCTGGAGTTTGCCCCGAGTCTTTAATAAAATACTCACTCCAATCAAGGTACCGCATTTTTAGAGGATCTGTCTAGATACACTAGCATGAAGTTCTTACCCATTGGGATCTCTGTGCAGACTAAATCTGATTACTCTAATTGAAACCTGCATTTATTATGACTTAGATTTTGTTATTGGAGATGAACATAAACCTTTTTTTCCTGAGCTATCTTCCTTAGAAGTCTTCTCGGCCTTAGCCATCTTCTTCAGCGGCCTTTTCTGCTCATCTTTGATTTTTAACTGATTTATTTTTCTTAGAAGTCTGCTCTGACTTAGTCATCTTTTTTTCCAGCTTTCTCTGCTCATCCTTGATTTTTTTGGCTGAGATATCTTCTTTAAAAGTTTGCTCAGCCTTAGCTATCTTTTTCTGCGACACTTTCTGCTCGTCCTCGTCTTATTAGCTTAGCTATCTTCCTTAGAAGTCTACTCGACGCTAGCCTTTTTTCTTCCGTGACCATCTCTGCTCATCCTTGATTTTTTGGCTGAGCTATCTTCCTTAGAAGTTTGCTCGGCCTTAGCCATCATCTTTCACAGCCTTCTATGCTCGACCAGCTGTCTTTGGGGGTGATTGTTTTTAGGTTTTGTATTAAACCCTTTGAACAAAAAATTACAAAGGAATAAAGGTAAACCATTAACTTTTCATTGATGTTAATTTGCGAGGGTAACAATATTTATTTTTCTGGCATAACTACGGCTTCGTTGTAATTGAAAAAATTAATAAAATGTAATACCTCGTATTTTTATGATATTTACTTTGGGGATTAATTAAATTAAATGTGAATTAATTGAGAATTAATCCGGATAAAAATATTAACGTGATGTGAGTTAGTATTTGATTATAATGTGTATATATGGCAATATATGAATATTGGAATTATTGAAATTGTCGCGAGATTGAAATACGGCAATTTGGAAAATTTTGTTGGGACGCGCGTGACAGTCGCGTCAGGAATATATTTATTTGAATTAAAAAGTGAATTTTATTTCTATTAATCGTATGGTCATTTTGAGTGCGCCAACGTGTCCGTAAGGGTCGAAATAGTCAGAAAACACTAGCCGGGGGTTAAGGTTGGGTCCCGGGGCATTATTGGGCCATACCGGTAACTTATAGGGGCATTTTGGTAATTTCGGAAATTTGGGAATTAAAACCCACGAAAATTAGAAACAAAAATCTGACTTATTCTTTATCCACTAAACCCACTAACTACACTAAGGGACTTAATGGACTACGGGAGAAGTTAAGAAATAGTCCCAACTTGCCAAAAACCAACCACACCTCCATTGTCATCATCCTTGAGAAGAACTTGTAGAGAGAGAGAGAAAGAGGAGAATTCTGCAGAGAGAGAGAGAGGACAGATTCAACCTTCAAGATTCAACCTCCAATTTCAGATAAAGATTAAGGCAAGTGGTTTAATTACAATTGATCCAATGCTATGTTTTTCCATGTTTAGGAATTATCGAATTTATCTTGGAAGATGATATAAACCCATGAATTGGAAGTTTAAAACTATGAATTATGTTAGGGACTGCATGTAGTAACATTCTGGACGAATTATGTATTCAAAACAAAACCATTCATGATCTAAAAACGGATTTTAGAAGAAGTTTATTAATGTTCTTGAAAGAAATAGAAATCTGGAATTCTTGATGAAGTTTTGATCTAAACAAAGCCCTTGAATGATGAATTATTGGTTTTAGAACGTTAATACTGTTATAGGATGATTGTATGATGATAGTATAACGTTATCTTAGAGTTTCATGCTTGTTAATGGTGTTTTGGGATGATTTGAAAACTGCAAAACGAAGCAGTCCGTAGCCATACCTGGTGCGTTCGATCGATCGATGTTCATCAGTCGATCGATCGATCGAAGGTAAAGGTCGATCGATCGACCTTCCCAGAATGAGTAAAGTTTTTCCCTATTTAACTTTTAATGGTGGTAACCCTTGGAAAATATTATTGGAGACCTTATGAATACCCTTAAACTTAAGGAAGTCCAGCAGGCATGGTTATGAAACTTGGACCTTAATTAGAATTCAATTTGAGGAACTATTCTAATCTAATGAAATTCAATAAGTGAGAAGATATTTGGGTTAAAAGTGTAAATTGGAATACTTTGATGAAATGAGATTTGGGGTAGAAGTAAGGACCTTAGGAATAATGATGTTATATGTGGGAATAATAGGAACTTAATAGCCTATTTGAGATAGAGTTCAAGTATAGGAAACTACGACGTGAGACTTGTCGACGGTTTAAAATTTTATATTATCGAGAGACTTAAATATATAAAATTGGAATAATGGTATAAGGTTGTAGAGTATACCTTTAATAATATTGAAATATCTAAGATGTGTGAATGCTTAGCATATGATTTTATGTGTATGACATACCTACCATACTTGCTATCACGGGAGGTTTGCATTCGCTTAGGGCCCTCTAATCCTTGTGTTGCCCGGATTTAGACTGGTTACCTCGATGAGCATAGGTCAGAGAAGGACTTATTGGGATGTTAATAAGTCTGCTGATCGTGGGAGCGCAGGTATGTGCGTGACCCATGTGATGTGACTGTGTTCGCCTCAATTATTTGTGATGTTGTTCTGAGAACGATTCCTGAGAGATTCGGAATACGTGATCCTTATGTACGTGATGTACCGGGATGGATAGCAGAGTATGTGTACACCGCAGCTTAGTCTTGGGGTGCTTGTATTGTATATTTATGACGTGAATAATATACACGTAGATAATGGGAACTTTCATGTTGTGGTTATGCATATAATTATGGTAATATTTTGAGAAAACATAACGGGTTAACCGATAGTAAATTGTATTACAAATTGAGAATCTGAGTTTAAGTAAAGTTCTCTTTAAATTGATAACGCTAGAATGCAATATGGGGATTGAGTAGTAAGGGGTAGAACTTATTACGGTTTGGTTAGATATGGATGTCACATGAATGGGTACAGGAACGTTAGGAGTGCACAGTTAGACGAGAGGTGAGTATTTCACGTGAGAGCACGTCCTAACATGTACTTTACATTCATTGTTTTAAATGTTATTAAAGTACTTGCTGTTTTTAAAATGATTTCCACTTTCGGGCTCTGACCCATTTGCTTTCAAATCTATTTTTGTAAAAACCATTTTAGGTGCCCAGCCACAAGGACACCATGCTTAGGATTCTCATTCAGGTGACGAGCTGTAGCTGTTTGTGGAAGTTACAGGACCTTGCTTGTAGACGATTCATATATTTTGACTCTATATTCAGCACTTATCAGTTGTAGGGCATGTCGCCCATTTCTCTTAGAGACATTTCATTTTATTTCAGTTATTCAGACTTCGGGCATGTAATTAATTCAGGATTCAGACTTGTTTTATTTCATTTCATATTGGGATTGTTGTGAGGAGTATTTCCTCAAGACTCATCTTTACTTGTTGATTTATTATAGTTGGACTTTATCGTGAATGGTTGTGTTACATTTCTATATTTCATTTACTGCATGTTAATCATACTTAACTTAAAATTTGGCAAGTTACTTTTTAAATACTAGGTGGTTAGTAATTATTAAAATATTTTCGACAGTGATGCTATTAACTGAACCAACTTGGCATTTTGTATTGATTTAATAAAGGAGTAGCTACCCGGTATTTAATTAGTCGGGGTGTCACATAAAATTCTCCCTCGAAGCTTTCTGGAGGCCGCGACCTTAATGAACTTCCCCAGTATCCCTTCTTTGATTAGTCTCTCAACTTCGTTCTTCAGGTTGCGACAATCATTGGTTGAGTGGCTATTGTCTTTGTGGAATTCACACTACTTGCTTTTGTCTCTCTTGTTAGTAGGAGATTTCAGCTTTCCTGGCCATTTGAGGAGGTTTACTTTTTTTACTATAGCCAAAATAGCTTTCAAGTTATGGTTGAGAGGAGTAAACTTTTCATATGGCCTCTTTGGATGAGCTTCGTGCTTCCTTTTCTTTGCCTCAGCCATTTCTGGCACAGACTTCCTTTCAGAGGCCGCGACCTTTGTCCTCGTTTCAATATCTTTGGCCTTCAATGTGTTGGTGAAACCTGCGGACTCCGACACTTCTATGTACGTGTAAAAAATAAGAATTATGTCCTCATAGGTGTAACCATCGTTTTATCCCCCAGTGACTCCCGAAAATGACACAAATTTTGCTCATGGCCATACTAATAAAGCCCCACCGAAATGATTGAAGTTGTATACCAGATCTCGCCACATTAGGTTTCACGGTTAAATTTGCATGTAGCTTTTCCCCATATTCCCAGCGTCCTTTGATTTTCCCCTTCAATCGGATTCTCTGAAGTAATTACCCAATAAGAACAAGTCAATGAACCATCATCTTTGGAGAAAATTTTCTTTCGATAACTACCCCCTATTTTATATTTGTTTTTCTTGAGTTCCTAACTCAGATTAGTGAAGAAATTTTCATATAAGGAGAATGAGAATGAGATTAAAGTTATCGGTGACAAATTTTTAAAATAAAAGTGTGTGTATATATATAGATAGATAATATTTGAATTTGGTATTGGTCTTCAAGCATCTCAATTGTCGTATAATTATCTAATGCAATGATCATTTTCAAAGCCTGCCTCGAAGTTGGAACCAATTATTAAATCATATCTATAAAAAATTACAAACTGACCCACTTTAATTTTTTCCAAAAAAAACAAGCCCCATAAGGGTTTTTAAATTGATCCACATATCTAATACCTAAATATAAATATGGTGTCCTCACTGTACTGTGACACGTGGCAGGAATCATTCCTCTCTTAATTTCATGGGTCGTTATTTTGAGGCATTCAAAGGCCACCTATTGGGAAGGCAAACAATTTTCTACTTTTACTCTCTATCTGAACTTCGACTCTTCCAATTCTCAACATATATATATATATATATATATATATATATATATATATATATATATATATATATATATATATATATATATATCAGATCTCTTGACAATAAAGAAGGAAGTGTCATCTTCTCTTCCTTTCCAGCTGCTTTACCTAATCATATACAACTTTTTATCACATGGGAGCCATCCATCCACCCGGACTCTATTTTCAACATTGTTGGAAAGAGCTGAGATTAAAGGACAAAAAGTCTCCTGCTCATGTGATGAGCATCCTAAGTGAGTTATATGAGTCGCAAAGTGTGTACCCATGAACATGGATGGCCTGATCATTTTTTTAATTTGCATATTTACCTCTAAATTTTTCAGATTGAGAAGTCTCTATTTCATACATTCCCCTGAATTTTGACTCTATTTTCTGTATTTACATTTCATTGTCAATATTGGATTCTTTTTTTTAATACGCAGATCATCCCTCGCCACTTGTCTATAAGTATAACTCACTATCTATATCTCTATCCTTTATAAAATTATATGTACCCGCTGTTTGATGAAATGCTTCATAGGGAAAGTGTTAACATAATAGTCGGTATACAAGATGAGCTAATGTAAATAGCTAAAGTAGAACTTAATATCTCATAATGCGTTGTTATGTTAAATTGTTTCTATTTAAATTACGTCTTGACCTAATATTTTTTTTCATTCATATACCTAAACAAAGAAATTGAGGATTGTGTTTTTGATTTTTGATTTTCTTTTTTTCTTAAAAGATTAGAAAATTTACATTTTAATTTGTCTTCTATTAACAGGGTTTTTACATAAGGTATTCATCTCTCTCTCTCTCTCTCTCTCTCTCTCTCTCTATATATATATATATATATATATATATATATATATATATATATATATATATATATATATATATATATATATATATGAAATAAGAAATTGTCCGTTCGTGTATCTCACTGTTTGTACTTATTCATGAAGGTTTTTTTGTCCATACGTGAAGATATAATATATTTTAGGTATTTAATTAGCTGAAGATGCAAACGCATGGTGTAATAAAATTGGTTCAACTTTTCAGATCTTATACATTCAATGTTTAGTGAAAAATGTTTGCTACCTAAGCATGACGACACAAAAGAGGCTTTACCCTCACAATATATATTATAATGATGTATACCCTCACAATATATATTATAATGATGGTATATATATCCATTAACCTCATTTGATATTATTCTCCCTATAAAAAAAATTCAATTTTAACTCTATATAAATCGTAATCAAGCCTTACAAGGTGGCCGCGCATCGCGCGATGTTAAAACTTAGTTAGGAGTAATTCGAAGTGCTCGTCGGAGAATAAAGAAAATCAATCAAAAATATAATTTTTTTTTCCAAATAAATCCTAATTTGTGAGGGTAAAAGGTCCCATCCCATGCGATACGAATACTTGAAACTCAATACTCCGGCTTCACCTGGTGCTAGCACGTCACTCGGTGATTGCCAATTTGAGGAAGTGATGTGATATGATATATCGTACATCTGAAGTAAAATAAAATCGGAGACGACCATTTCAAAGCGACGTTCTCGCCTAACCTCATTTCTCTCTCATACTCATCAATCACCTATGGCAGATACCATTGTGATATTAATCGGTGTTGTTATGCTGATTCTGATCCTCCTCCTCCTCATCCTTTTTGCCTGCAAACCCTGGCGCTGGCGTTGGCCCTCCACCCGCCCGATCAAGGTCTATAGCCTTTCTTCCTATTCTCGATCAAACTATGAATTGTACTTTCTACATCATTTTATGCTCTCAACGGTGTCTCACCTCATTAGGTTTAATCAAATTCACATTTCAATTGAAATCACCTAAGACAATTAAGTTAATGTCTTTAAACGCTCAGGAATTATTACTTCTGGATTGCCATTTGTAAAATTTTTAGGGGCCTTTAGTCTTAAGACCACAACTCTTGAACAAATGTTATTTAATATTTGCTACGTCCCAAATTAAGAGTTCATATTCTCTTTTGTATATATTAAGGATAATTTCAATAAAAGACCAATTTATTATCGGAAAATTTGAATCGTAAAGAAAAGATTCTCTTTTGTATATATTAAGGATAATTTCAATAAAAGACCAATTTATTATCGGAAAATTTGAATCGTAAAGAAAAGTGGACTATTAGTTTGGGACGATCCAAAAAGGGATAGTATGCAGACTCTTAAAAAGTTTATGGGTTTAAGATACCAATAGGATTATCGCTTGGAGTGATGATATATAAATAGACTTTCAAAGGATTTATTAGCTAATGTCCCCATTTTTTTTAGTTATATTATAAACTTTTTCTGTCATAATAGAAATAAATGTGTTATATTAAAAATATTTTTGTCACATTAGACTACTATGCATGCTATATTAGCTATTATACCTAATGTGAACTAAAATAACGGGTTTACCATACGGCGTAGTTTTGGTGTGAAGTGAGGGGTTTTCGCACATGAAAAGAGTTTTATCGGCAAGTTCTCTAAAATTTTATAAGTAAGGATTTTGAAGGATCATTTTGTGTTCTTCAATGTTTGTATGTATAAAAAAATTATTAATTTAAAACACCTAGCATGTCATACTCGTATGAGAAACTCAGATGGTATACTTTGCAACTCTTTTAGCTTTATAGGCGAGCTAATCAACACTTGAGTCAAAACATTGTAGGGGTTTTGAATGTAGAATGGGAGGATTGCAAAATTGATGAGATTGTATATGACATGTGAGTTTGAATCACTTGTCACAATGTTGTGTATTCTGAACTTGAATTGTTAAAATTCCTGCTTGAATTAAGCGTTTTCATCTTCAATTGTTTGGAATGCAATTCAATGTGTCATGTAGGTGCAAGGGAAGCCCTAGGTTAGGCCAAAGAGATGGGGTGGGGGGCGTCTGCCCCTTGAGTTCTCTAATTTTTTTCTTGTGTATTGTTCTTCAGAGTCTGTACAAAATTTTCCATGGCCTATACCGTGATAAAATAAGTTGCTGCTAAACAATTGTCACGGCTTCTGTCCACAATTGTCGATGTTGTTCCTTACCTTCGAATAGTTTGTCTATGTAACAATTTTAGTAGCAAAATTTTCCATGTTAGTTTTATTTTTTTAGAAATTTCTCTTTGACAAATTCAAGGACATAGCCTATGAAAAAATAATTACGCAGCATTTTTGCTATTTAAAAATATTGTTACGTCTCTGTCCACAACTGTCGATGTTGTCCCTTACCTCCGAATAACTGTCTGTGACAATTTTATTGGCAAAAGTTTTCATGTTAGTTTTATTGTTTAAGAAATTTGTTCCTGTGACTGATTCAAGGGCATAGCCTATTAAAAAAAGTTAACACAGCATTTTCGCTATTTAAAATTATTGTCACGGTTTCTACCGTGACTAGACTATTAAGTGGACTTCAACCCCCTTCAACAAAAATGGATTCACCACTGTGTATGTGTGCTTCTTAATGTTGACGCAACTCTGTCTAGTAGGGGTGGCAAAATGGGCAGGTTGGGCAGGTTTGAGTTGGGTCACTAATTGGTTATTCACTATTGCAGCAGACCAAAACCCACCCATTAAGTAATGGGTTTAAACCAGCCGGGTCAAACTGGATTGTGATATTAACGAGTTGACCTTGTAACCCTATACATAATCCAATCTTCTTTCCTTTAAAAAGCTTATCCTTTTAAAATTTTAATTACTATATCTCTTTAAAATTAACATATTTCTCTCTCTAAAGGTATCTATCTAACATGCAAACTTCGTTCTTACTCTAAAAAAATTAGCTCTCTAAAATTTTATTACTCTCTCTCTCTCTATAATATGCTAACCTTTGTCAAATTAAACAAATATTTGTAAAACTGTAATATCTTTCTATTTAAAAGTTTTAGACTGAGATCTTTTCAAGGGAGAGGAGGTTAGCAGAGAGAACTATATTACAACTTTAGAAAGAGAAAATGAACTAGCTTTTTAGAAAGAATTTTTTAGAGATAGAAAGAGATTACAATCTTAGAGCGAGTAACTTATTACTGAGAGAAAAGTGTTAGAATTTTGAGGAGGGATTTTTACAGAGACTGTGATCACAATTTTAGAAAGAAAGGGCTAGTATATTAGAGAGTATAATTGTTTTAGGGAGAGAAAGAGATAACAATTTTAGAGAGATGAACTTTTTTTTAGAATGAAGTTGACACTTACATTTAAAGAGAGAAAGAGATTACAATTTTTGAGAGGAAAATGGGTTAACTTCTTATTCAGATATATTTTATGGAGATAAAGAGATTACAATTTTAAAGAGTTAATGCGTCAGCATCTTAGAGAGAGAGATTACAATTTTATAGGGACAAAATTTTTAGAGAGAGGAAGGAGTTGCGTCTTAGTGAGAAATACTTTTGGAGAGAATGAGATTATAGTTATAGAAAGTTAGTTCTTGGGATAATGGGTAACCTAATGACCTTTGATCAAATATGTCTTATTAGGCAACTCAACAAGGCCAACTCAAATAATGGGTTGGGTTGGGTATTCAATGGGCAGGTTGAGTTAGTTGAATGGGTTGGATAAGTTTTTGCGCTCCTAGATTTATTCATTAAAATATAGTTTAGAACTGTTATTCTATTGAATGCATGGGCTAATTTATATACCTCTTGTATATTCTTCTTTACTTTTAATTTGTAGTGTCTTGATGTACTCTATGCCTGGTTTATACTTTCTCTCAGTGTTTTATTTTATGTATTATTAATCCATTGTGAAGGTAAATATTAAAATCCTGTCCCCATACTGAGCTGCATTCAAATTTTGGATTTTTAGGTTTGTTTTGTTGGTCAAGAACAGTTTTTTTCTATTTGATTTATCTATTAAGATCTTGATAAATATCTTGCTCCTTCTTATTTATTTGAAGGCTTGTCACTGATTATGCGTCCTGTTTACGTCTTTATAGGTTGATGAGCTAGAGAGGCCTCTTGTTTCTGAAAATTTGGATCTGGTTGAAAACCCGAGCAATGAGACTTCTGGGAATTATGCTCCAGAGGGAGCACGTCATCAAGCTCGAGGGGATTTTAACTCACCTCGGATCCATGAACCTGCTTCTAAACATAGGCTTCCGACTACAGCTCCTCAATTGATCCGTAGTATACAACTTTACTACTTTTTTCTGAATTAAATATGAGCAACAATTCATCAAGGTGTATTTACTTTTTTGATTTCCATGTAAAAACAAATTATATTCTTCACTTCCTCCAGGTGATAGCTTTGTTCTAGATATATCTGACCATTCGGAAGATACTTATGTTGGTCAGACGCTTAGGCATCCAGTGGTGACAAAAAACTTGACTGACAACCAGAAATTGGGCCGAAAAGAAGATTCAAGTTACGACTCAAGACTTGCTGCCGAAGATGATAAGTTTAGAGAGTTTGTTCCAGAACATACTGCACATCGAAGTAATTTTTCCCTCTTCCGCTTGTAAACAAGAGTATTGGCCATGTTTGATTGGCAATATTTTTCACGGAAATATGGAAGAAAAAATTTCCATGCTTGGAATTTTTTTCACCTCTCCAATCAAACACGCCATTCTGGTCCTTATAATTGGGTGAAATATGTAAAACATGTCATCATATCTTTCGGTTAGAAGCGCAGGAAGCATCCTAACGCTGGAGGTTATATCTGGTCCTTCTCATGGGCTCCGCTCTTCCATACAATCAACAAATACATCTGGGCTTCCACTGACTCTTGGAAGAGTTTCACCAAGTGATTTTGTAGTAAAGGATTCAGAGGTGTCAGGAAAGCACGCAATGATAAACTGGAATTCAAATGTAAGATTCTGGAAAGCTTTACTGCTTAGATATGGATTCTGGTAAATTGTGGTATTGGAATTTGGTAAAATTTCTTACATTGCATTATTGTTTCAGAAGTTGAAGTGGGAGTTAGTTGACATGGGTAGCTTAAACGGAACACTTTTGAATTCCCAGGAAGTCCACCATCCTCATTCTGGAAGTAGACACTGGGGTGATCCCATTGAGCTTGCAAGTGGAGACGAAATAACTCTCGGGACAACTTCAAAGATAATAGTAAGTCTCAGTTCAAGTCGTAATTATGACAGTAAGAGTTTTACAAATGTTGTGATATGAACATTAACTGCTACTTATATTTAATGTAATACATTTAACGAAGAGAATTTAACACTTTGGCTAGTCGTTGTGGGTAGGTATAGATTGTTCCTCCTCCCCAAATCCGTTACTCGTTGACGAGCTTGCTATTTTTTTTGGCTCACAAAGAAGCATCAGACATTGGCAATGTTTGGGATTTTGGGGATGAGGATGTAGTTTTTTTTTTCCAGGCATTTGAGACCTTTTTGAAACTTTTATTCGACTCTCTCCGATTTTTCTTGCCTTTTTGGTTCTCACCTTTGTATACTTCTTGTATATTCACTCCCCTAGGCCCCTTAGGTGCCTTTTTGTGATGTACATCTATACTTGTAAAAATTGAAAAAGGGTAAGATTGTGACCCATGTCACGGAATAAAAATTTTCACTCATGGATCTTCGATTAATCAAACATGGGAAAGAGGTAAAATCAAAACTAAACTTAAAGAGCAAACCTTGAGTTTAGAACACAATAACTTTGCATATCTGGTTCTAATGGCATCGCATCCCTTTTACTATTGTTTGGATTGGTTGAGTGGATGGATGGGCCTCCGCTTGGCGTGATCCGGAGTTGGCTGCTTTCAGGCCGACTTAGTCGATAATATGTGGTTGAGGGAATTCGTTTCCAAGTAATAGGTTGATAGTTGCAATTCGATAGGGAGAAAAGTATTTGTTGATGATGGGGCTGTCTTGTGTAGGATTTTCAAAGCCTTGCTTAAACTTTCCGAATGCTAGGATGATCCTCCCCAAAGTTAAGTAGGTGGGTGGATACCCTTTGAGATGAAAACTTTTGCTTATGAATGAGATACGGTGGTCTCTCTTTAGCCCTCTTCACAAAATGTGAATAGTGTTTCTTCTCACCCCTCTCAAACCCTAATTGGATGAATAATGTAATTAAAACCCCTTCTTACAGCTTTATAGACAAGTACAAAAGAAGTTTGGGCTAAACAGGGTTTCTTAAGAATCTGAGCCTAATTATTTGGGTATATGGACTACACTAGGACCCAAAGATAAATAAATAAATTGGCTTAAAATAAATACTCGGAAATATCCAATTACAATTATCGTAATTTATTTTCTTTCTTTATTTAATCATAATTAATTCCACGCACTCCAACTTAAATATCGCATAATGATGTATTATTTGCAAAATTGATTATGGTACATAATATGATTCCCCACGTTAAGCTTTCGATACCCGCTTTGTCAAGTCAATTTGCTGTTAAACGACTTTAACCAACATGTAATCAATTTCTTTGATTCTCAGGTTCAACTTATTTTGCTACCTCCACTGGATTATAAATAATTCACGGGTCAGGGTTACTGGTGGAAACAAAATCTTAGAAGCCAATTAAGTGGGTATCACAATCCTGGATATCACACCTACTTACATAACTATCACCCAATATGCAGGAATCATTTGATTCAATCTAATATTTAATCGCACTCATAGCAATCCTAGCGACAACTACATAAGTAATTATTGGGATTAAGAATCTACGCACCCTTTGCAAATGGTGTGAGATTTCCCAAGTCTAATCTAGATAATCCTTAGATTCAAATCTCACGGGTGGTCCCGTTCAATACATTTCTGGGATGTAACGATCACAATCCTTTGTTTGTTGAATTATCTCATAAGTTCCCGAACCATCGCCGTTTCTTCGTAGCTTGAGATAAACTATTAGGATTGTATCGCATCCGTTCCGATAGGATGTCAAGGCCCCTTTTAGGTTGTGAACATTTCAATAGTGCTAGAACTGGAATTCCAATCTCCTCGTAATCAATTCGAAGTCGCATCATTGGAATTCCTATTGAGCTCTATTGACCGATATTAATATGAAACAATATATTTAAACAAATATCAAACATTCTCACAAACTTCGTTCTCATTTCAAAATGTATAAAACAGTCCTTTATTAATCAATAATAAAATGTTTTACACGATTTTATGAATAAACCCCAACAATCAACATGCGTGTGGGGTTTCTCTAGGAGGTTGTGTGACTAGGGGGATCACAATAGAGGTTCCGTGGGAGTTGATACGAACCTTGTACCATAAAATATTTTTCATTCAGCTAGATCTTTTTGAACTGAGCAAATACCTTGCATTAAGCAGGTTTCTTGCACTGCTCAACCCCCACGTACTTAGCAGGTCCTTTTGTCACTAGCTAAATCATTATTCATGAAGAGAGCAACAATTTATTTTAAGATATGTGCCCCTCAGCGTGTGCCATATGTGACACGTTTCATCTCCTTATTACAAATGCTGGATCCACTTGCACCCATAGCCTATGCATATTGACACCCCTCATTATTACTCAGATTTCATTGTTCAGGAGCCACCTTGTCAAAAAAATAAAATCAGGGGACCCTTTTGAGAGTCTCTTTTTATAGATTCGCTCTCATTTCTAAAGTGATAGAACTTCAAACCTCATTCACAGGTGCTGCTTTCTCCTCCATCAAACTCACCTTACTGTTCTTCAATTGCATGCTACAAATTCCAGCAGTAACATCATGAGCTCATGGCACACTACCCTCCGATGGTCGGGTGAAATATTTTTAGGATAATGAAGTTCTTGTGGGTTGGAATGAAAATGTGCTAAGCTTCTCCCATTCTCGTGTAGTGAAAGATTATAATATTTTTGTCACATAAATAAAAAGACATGTCAATTAATCATAAGGTTTTTCCGATACTGCTCTGAATATTGGTTCAGAATCTGAATGTATTAAAAATAGGATACACCTCCAGTAGGTTATATTACCGATTAGATTAGCGTTGGAAGTATGGTTTTGTTAAATTGTTAGTCACATTTAGAATTTTAACCCTCCAAATATAGTTATTGCTTTGACCAAATTTTTTAAAACTTGATTTAATTGTATTTCTTTATCCCATACGGTGGTTATGTGATTACCTTGACCAAAAGAGGTGAAATATAAAACCAGTAAACTATTGGTGTAGTACTATTTTCTGACTGGAAACTTAGTTTATACTGATAAAAAAAGAAAATGAACTGTGTAGCTTTGAAATATATGAATGACTTATGTAGTTTTGAATAGTGGATGATCTATATAGCTGCTAAATATTTATCATTCCTCCCAATTTAATAAATAAGCAAATACATTCCCTTTTCGTGGTTAATTTTTCATTAATCATCTGCTGTAAAATATGATTTTCCTCAATAAACCCACATGATTAAACTATTTATAGGTGATTAAAGTAGTTGATCCAATGGTAGGAGTGTTGGCATCACACGATGAAGTGGAATCTTATTTTTTGCCCTCCCCTTTAAAAAAAAAGGACATGAATAAAAAATTATTTCGTATGTGTATCTCTTGTTTAATATTATCATGTAATATATATAAAAAGAGGATCTCCTCCAAAATTTATTGCTTTTGGGTTAGAATTTTACACCTTTTAGCTTCCTTTCTGCTTGCTGTTGTTGCAGGTCCAGATTACATCTCAAACAGAACAGGTCCCATTCGGAGTTGGTGTGGCATCAGATCCCATGTCTATGCGTCGAGGAGCAAAGAAGCTGCCTATGGAAGATGCCTGCTATTACCAGTGGCCTCTTCCTGGGGCTGACCAGGTTTTAGAATTATTTTCTTTTGTTCTTCCAATGATCACGCGCTCTTTGGAAAGACTAATCTTTTATAATTGCTTAACTTTCAGTTTGGACTGTTTGGTATATGTGATGGACATGGTGGAGCAGGTGCTGCTATATCTGCTAGCAAGTTAGTTTTTACTTTTATGTTTATAATACAATATGTTTTAAATTTCACACATGCACAAAACGTGAAATTTTTATTTTAAGTTCGCATATTGGAGTGAACAGTTCTCATTTTGATATTTATCTGCAACGATCAATAAATGTTCATCATTGAGCCGAAATACTTATATTTCTTGTGATATTATTTTACCTATTAATAAATTATTTATTGAATTTCACACAATATACCAAATTATAGTACTTCACAATTATCAACGAAAATGAGTATCTTTTTTTTTTCACGTCATTTGAACTGTCCTTTAGACCTTGTAGGTGATGTCACTTGAGGTATTTTTTTCACTATTGTACTTTCCATGTCGACTGTTAAGTTCACATTCACCCATCAGTGTTTACTCATATGCTATACTTGCACACCCGTTAAGCAGTTCTCAGTTGTGGGATGCTACAATTTACTTTCAAATATTTTTCTCTCCAGAATAATGCCTGAGACGGTTGCTAGTATCTTGTCAGATTCATTCAGAAAAGAGAAGGTGTTATCACAATGTGATGCTTCTGATGTCCTTAGAGAAGCATTTTCTCAAACAGAAGCCTGCCTGAATCATTACTATGAGGTTTGTCTTCAACATTAGTTTACTTGTGTGTTTTTTCGTGTTTCATGTATATATACTTTAGTGGTGTTTTCCTAGTATTGCTCGTGTATATCACTTGGTGATTCTCCCTGTTTTTTGTTTTTTCAATCAAATTTATTTCGTTAATGACTTGGTTACTCTTTATCATTTTGTTTTCATATGTGCTCTGCCTTAGATTATTGTATCTAGGATTACAGATTTGTACTGGAAAATTAAATTGTGATGGCTAAGTGATAATATTCAATTTCTTCTTGGCTCTGTTGTTCTGCACTTGACCTCATGATCTGATGGTAACTATATGATATTTGCACAACGGAATAAAGAATTATATAGATAGGGTTTTTGATGTGAATCTAAGAATGCCAAAGCGTTATTATTACAACTACACACCAACTACTAACTACACAACACCAACTTATCTACACAAAAGCAACAACAACAACAAAAAAACTAAACTAAGTAAATGAGTTTTTCTCTATCTATATATTCTTTTTTTCAATATTCAAGTGTCATTACAAATGATGGCCACGGGCCTATTTATAGGAGAGGTTACCTTGCTAGCCACGCTAATATCCAAAAAGACAAAAAATGACAACTAATAACTAAAAAAAACTAATTAGCCCAAACATGCTTGGAGACTAATAAAAGACTAAAAATAAAAGAAAATGACAATAATACCCTAAATTAAAAATACAAAATAAATTATAGTTTTCTCCCAGGAACACAATCATGTGCCACGTGTCGCTACGGATCACCATACACATCATTTTCCCCTTCTTCGAAAAAGCTCGTCCTCGAGCTTGGAGGGTGACTCATCAATGTCACATGATATACACCACGAAAAAGTTTCGGACCTTAATCAAAATCAACCAAAAGCGGGCTGCCTAATTGGAATTAGGCCCATATGTATGAACCTCATCAATAATGGGTCTAATAAGCCCAAAACCTGGCGAAGTTCTTCTACGAAATCCGAGCAATAAAAAACTGACAATCATATCCACTTTCTCTACACCACGAGTACATGGTTGCAGCTTGGAGTGGTGGATCCTTGAATATGACCATTCGGTAACTCCTGCGACCGCACCTTTGCAAGTACGATGGCGAAACATATCCTGCCTGATCCTCGGTTATGGGAGATTATGCCAATAAGACTTGGCCCGCCTGACCCTCGGTTATGGGAGATTTCTAAGACTAATATAACTTGACAAAATTAAAAAGTTCATATGCTGGAAAGCGATAGAAGAAAAAATGTACCTCCGGATGCTGCTCGTTGGCAAATTCACGAGTGACCATCTGTACTATATACTCCTCCTCAGCTGGACCAAGAGCAACCAAAGGACATGGACTTTAGGGGGCAATCACATCCCCCCCCACCTTAGCAACCTCTTCTTGCCCCCCTTCTCCTTAGCCCGCGGCAGCAACGTTGATCGAGGGCTCAAAAATGATAACAAGAACCTGGTCATAAGAGGGAGTGGGGGCTAACGGAGCAATGGGCTTAGGTAACATACCTACGAAGCACAACGGAGAGCAAGTCAGAACGGAAAGTCAAAAGAAACAAAGCGAATATAGAACATCAAGAGAACAGGCTTACTACAGGTAACGAACTAACAACAACGGGGGATTTAGGAACGACATCAACAATCCTTGCAGCTGGCACACTCAAGACCAGCCTGCTCGAGCAAAAAAGTAGGATCAGGTGAATAGCCGCTACTTGATTCCGTGGAAATATCAGAAATAATTGTCCCTAGGGGGAAATTGGAGGTTACCTGCGAAGTAGTAGGGGCCGTTATCTCCTAGCGAATAGCTTCCTCCGAGACGGGTAAGGCCGCGCCATGCTTCACCTTCAGATTGCTATCTTCAACATCATCGCACGAACCACCTCGCGCATCAACCTGGAAAAAGGGGAGAGTTGGAACATAATGGAGTCTTCATCACAAGGTAAAAGAAGAAAAGTTAAGGACATTAGAAGAATGATGGAAATTATACCTCTTCTTCCAAAACATCCTCTAAAGCTTCATAATCTTGAGGAGGCGAGGCATGCTTAGAAGGGGAAACTATTTTCCTCAACCTGCTTCGCCGGACCAATGCAGTGTCCTCCTCTTCCTCTTCCTCTGCTTCTTTTCCTCCGTCCTCATCACCATCATCGTCATATCACCATCATCAGCAGAACCACCAGCTGCTACATGTTTCCCAGGCAACTCCTCCTCGCTTGATTCGCCCGGTTCCTCCAACACAAGCTTAAGAGGGCTAATTGCCTTCCTTTTTTTACTACCTTCGATGGGATGAGGGACGTATGAGAAACCACGAGAAGCCATTTCAGCGGACATAAATGCCCTATCCTCTTCACTAAAGTTCTCCCAGGTCTGTCTAAGACGATCAAACATTAGGTTGACTGCTTGAGTGACTTTGTCATTAGGAGTATGGGCTGCTGGAGTTTGTTGAACAGTCTTGGGCTTTTTCGTTGGAGCTTTCTGGGTAGCCCTAACTGCTGCCCCAGATGAGGCAATACGTGGAGAATAACCTTTTTCAGGTGGTCTTGAGGAACCAGGGGCAACGATGGCTACCTCGGCCAGAAGAGAGGTCTGAGAGGCTTTCTTCTTCTTCACAACTGCCTGGTCCACATGAGCTAACGGAGGCCGTTCGGAGGGGACAGTGGCATTGGCAGCACTAAGAGGGAATACGGACGGGAAGGTGGTCCAATTCCTTAAAACCAACTCTGTGGGTTGGAATCTTTAAACCTTAAGGTACCGAGGTTCCTTCAAAATGTTACTTTGAAAACGGACCAATTGGTTTTGCCAAAATACGTTTATATACATGGTTGATCTTTCTCCTCGAGCCTCTTTGCTCGGAATCACAGAGTTGGCTGGATAACTGGCACACAGACTCACAACAGCTGAAGCCAAATAGTTCGCACAAGCAAAAGAAAAGTTTGTTGGTTTTTCACAGGTGAAATGGCTCAACAGAGGGGCTCCTTGATCATAGCCAAATTGAAGGGCTACACGGTGGGGATTGTAAATGGAATAGAAAGAGGACCACTCCATATATGATGGCAGGTAGGAGGGGATCAACAAAAGAGGGACACTGTTCGAGGGAAAGTTCCTCGTAAGAAGATCAATGGGAACGATGGGGAGTTCCTCCTCAGCAAAAAAGTCATTAGTAAAAAACTGATCCACCCCAACATAGGGGCGGGGTAAGAATCTTTCGGCTCGATCGATCAAAGAAACAAGGGGCTTCTTAACACTTTTGTTTTTCCAGCAACAAATACGGGGGATTTTTACGAGCTGAGAAAAGGGGTAGTTCCAATGCCAGCAGGAGCATACTCGGGGGAATGGGCGTTATGGAAAGCTGTTAAAAGGACATTATTTGCGTGATTAGAGACATCAAACATGCCGATGCTCCGTGCAGAATCGGCCGCCACGCGATCCAGCCAGGTGTACAAAGAGCCAAGAACGATAGCGGCAAGAGGGATCTTCACGCCGCTCGTCATCTGGACAACCACGCTTATTAAGTCCTTTCGAGGGCAGTCACGGGGCTTGCCTGGAAGATAGACTTTCGACAACATCACCCAAATGTACCCTGCTAACTCGATCTGGGAATCAAAGCCTTTCCCTGCGATGGGGCTGTTCAAACACTTGTTTCCCCTGGGGATTCTCCTTGGCTGCCTCGCGAGCCCTAATAACAACTTTGTCTTCAATGAAGTAAAAGCACCTAATCACTTTGGAGTAGGTGCACTTGTTGTAAGTAACCATGCAATCCTTTACCACTGCCTCCAGTTCAGCCCTCAAGGCTTTTTCCTTGCCGGAGACTGCCTCCTCGAAGAAGGTATCAAACCATGCAGCCTCCAACCCTAGAAGCTCACAAACATCTTCCAGAGTGATAGTGAACTCGCTCCAGGAAGCCACAAAAGTGTGTGACCTATGGCTCAAGCGGGAAATCAGCAATTGGAGGGCGGTGTTGTTTTTGGCGAGGGTAAGATCACCCAGCCAGAGGGAACAAGACAAACCAACAAGAGCCAGCTGGACGGAATACTTAGAGTGGATATATTTAGTCCAAGGACCTAACTCGTCGCAGGTGCCGGAGGAAGCTTCAAATTCCACTTTCGAATAAGGGAAATCGCCACGTTCAATGCGAAAGCGGGTGACGGTAGCAGTAGGGATATAGGCAAAGTCTTCAGCATCTTTGCCCTCCACCATCAGTAGGTTAGGGTTCTCAGTTGGCACCAACTGACCAGGGAATCGCACCGTCGTTTGCTAGAAGCGGTCAGGCTCGCCGAAATATGGAGCACGGCGATAACGCGCCCACTGGTGTTGGCGCGCTTGGGTTTCAGGGGAAGCACTACTGGAGGAGTAAGTTCGTATAACGATAGGTGCCATGGAAGTTTAAAGAAATGGAGTGAAGGGTTAAGTTGAATAAGTGAAAGAGATGAAGATGGCAAAACTCTCACAAAAATTAAAGTTACGCGCAAGAGAAAGAAAACCCAAAGGTGAATGTTCGAAATAAGGATACCCCTTTTTGTAGGGGCAACACGGACCCCAAAAGGTGACGCTTGGAAAAGTGTGATAATGAATAGTTTGGTTTGCGTGCTCGTCAAGCACGAACGACTGCAGAAGTTCAAAGGTTGCAATGATGACGTTTCGGGGGGCTGACGCGCGCATTAGCGGAGTGGGTTACACGCGCGTATCCTGGTGCTGCCATGTGTCACACGCAGAAGTACAAAAGACAACCTCATTTAATGCGGCATGCTTGGGGTCTTTTCGTCTTGGTGAGCGAAGTGTTTTGGGGGAAATTTGAATAAATCTCTTCACTTTCTCCAAGTCATTTGCCGCAGGTAATTATGAAGCCCAAAAGAGGGAAGAGATATTGTCCACGTACGGTGATATACTTATTAAACCAACGAGCTGGTTCGAAAGATAGAGAAGGGAAAAGAATGGAGATCAATAAAACGTTTCGTACAGATATTTCTTCATGCAATAAATAAATATCTCTACGAAGGGGCAAATGTAGGGGGGAGTCCCCACCAGAGAGTGATTAACTTAGTCAAAAGATTGATTGACCTATGAAGAAGGGGAATCAAGGCCACTCGAGCTAATTACCTCGAGGGGCCCACCTCGAAGTTCCTTCACAGAAGTGGCTCGAAGAACCTTCCTCAAAGATTCTCTAACGAACATGGTTCGAAGGATCCAACTTGAAGACCAAAGTCACCTGGATGACAATAGTTTGTAATAAGAAATAGAATAATCTGTATCATTTACTTTATCTTATAAATGTATGTTGAGTGAGGTTGTTTGGTACCCACGAGAGACCATGCCTGGCAGGGCATGGGAGAGTTAACATGCTCTATCAAGCAACCTCCTCTTGGTACCCTCACAGGGACATGGTTTGGAGGATTGAGAGCAAGGCAACGTTGGGAATATTTTTACCAATCCTCTTGGCACACTTGGGCAAAAACCTCCACTCAGCACAAATGGTTGCTCGAGCCACTACATCCGAGCCACCTCAACTCTTACCTGTTCGAAGGAACTCCCTCGAGGTACCTCAATCTCGCACCACCGGTTCTAAAGATAACTCTTGACCAACAAACCGAAACCAGGTTACTCGAGCTGCCTGTCCGCTGAGCAACCTTAGAGCAGATACCAGCTCGCCTGACTGATGTGACTGCGCACCTAACAGAGTCATTATTTAACCACTCTTTGACATCATAACGTCCGACATTTAGGGACTCGAAAATATAGCACTCAAGTGGGTTTATCTTTAGGATGGCAGGTCTAGTTCACCAAACTTGACCCTTTAGCCATCTTCTGGTATGCCCCAAGCTGACGTATTACGCTCCTCATTAATGCCCACAATACTTCCAACCAATAGAACGACTTCCCGCCAAAATTAGAAGATCCCATGCATTTAATGCAACATCCCATGCATTTAATGCAATATCTCTTGCATTTAATGCACCCAATCAGATCAATCGCAGACAAGCTTACTCGAGCAGCCTGGCCCCATATAAATACACTAGATGAACAAATTAGAAGAGAGAGCATATTCAGAGCCTAGAATTGCTGCCCAATTTCCTCCATACACGAGAGCTATTGTGAGAGCATTTAACACCCCATACCCATTTAATAACTCTATCATTGAGCATTAACTGAGCCTGAAGTTTATGCCTTGCCCTTATTGTGCCTAGTGTGCTTGCTCTCTCCCTTCGACCACGCTACCTGCTGGTCCCATTCATTTATTATGCCTGTTATGTATCTCTTGTGACAATATATCATTTAATACAAGTTTGAATATTGAATCCCTTTGTCTCTTATTCACCTGCGGTCACTGCCAACACTTAATATTGAACAGTGTCAATCCCGGTCTTGATAAGGGGTTACGCCTCACTTGATACTAACTGTATTCCAAGAACCCACAACTTACACTCTACACCACGAGTACATGGTTGCAACTTGGAGTGGTGGATCCTTGAATTTGACTGGACGGTAACTCTTGCGACCGCACCGTTGCTAGTACGATGGCGAGACAAGCGAATTGAAGACGACGACATTTCGGAAAGCCGGATTTAAAATGACAAATAGTCGGAAATGGAAGTCATACGTTGTGTCACAAATGGGTCGTAAGATCAATTTTGATCGGATTTGAGGTCAAATAGGGGGTAGGGGATTGGATTGGAGTAGGGAAGCTCATTTTTGTTGGGTTTGATTGTGGTTGGGCATAAATGAGAGGGGAAAAGGGAAAAATAGGGTAAAATTAGGGGCGGGGGCTAAGGTTTTGGTCGGAGGGGTTTTTGGATGGTTCTTGATGATTCTTGTTTTTTTTTTTTAGGGTTAGGGTTAGGGTTAGGGTTAGGGGGAAGGTAGGAGACGGTGTTTCATTTGACGAGTTGGTGGTTGTGTGGTGGTAGGAGGTGGAGGTGGAGAGAGGTGACGGTGGAGGGTGGAGGAGGCTAAAAGGGTTGGTAACCCCCCCTTTTAGCGGTGATGGAATTAAGGGTTTCCATCCACCCGATTCTCATTTGAACATGTATCAATCTAAAGATTGAAGGGTTGCCGGAAGTGGAATCATAACTCGATACCCACTTCACGTACCACGACGAACACCAAGAACAAACGCAACTCTGATTCTAATTTGATGTGAATCTAAGAATGCGGAAGCGTTATTATTACAACTACAACAACTACTAACTACACAACACCAATTAATCGACACAAAACTAACAAAAAAAAAAAAAACTAAACTAAGAAATTTTAATATTCAATTGTCTTTATAAATGATGGCCAACAGTCTATTTATAGGAGAGGTTAGCTTGCTAGCAAAGCTAATACCCCCCCCCCCCCCCCCCCCCCCCACCCAAAAAAAAAGGACAACTAATATCTAAGAAAGATTAATTATCCCCAAACATGCTTGGAGGACTAATAAAAGACTAAAAATGAAAGAAAATGACAATAATACCCTAAACTAAAAATGCAAAATAAAATATAGTTTTCTCCCGGGAGCACAATCACGCGCCACGTGTCACTACAAATCACCATACACATCAGTTTTCATCTCTTTCAAATCTTTATTATTTTCATAAAAGTCTGATAACAAGTGGAGACTAATGGTTACCTCCAATGGTTGTTTGTTGAATTTCTCTCTCTCTCTCTCTCTCTCTCTATATATATATATATATATACACACACACACACATATATATGTATATATATCCTCGAAGGTTTTAAAAGGCGAATTGAGGCGCGCCTCGAGGCGAGGGGCACTGAAGAGGCTTCATGAGGCGTACGCCTTTGCTGTTTTTTCTGAGGCTTACGCCTTGTGAGTGTGAGGCGTCCGCCTTGAGGCTATGCGCCTCGAGGCTCCTGAGGCGTACGCCTCTTGATTTCTGTCCTGGGTTAAGGTTTAAGTGTCTAAACAACTTAAACGAAAAAAAAACATGCGTAACCTTTCAAAAGCCCTCGTCTCCCTTTGTTTCCCCAAAATCGAAGGCAAAAAAACTACAAACCCTAGCTGTTTCACAAAACCGAAGGGAAAAAGCAGTGATTTTGGTTCAAAAGCCCTCGTCTGTCTTTTTTTTTTTGTTTTCGGACCTTTGTTACAGCATTCCGAAGGTATATTTTTCTGTGCCGAGTTGGTTTATTTTGCATTTTTTGTGCTATATATATAAAGATATACATATATAAGGAATTTATGTTACTTATATATAACGGGTTTTTAAATATACTATTATACTACTATTTTTTAAATACATGCAATTAAATTTAATTATTTTTAAAATATATTTTTTTAAAATATTTTTATTTTTTAAAATTTAATATTTTTTTTTCCCGGGGGCAACTTTAGCACCGTGCCGTCAGCACGGGCACACACTAGTATATATATATACTGTTTTTACTTATATATATATATATATATGTATATGGCTTTAATGCTAACACAAAATCTATATTATTGTAGTGAGTTGCCATTATGTCAAATAGGAAGGATCCCGCTTGGAAATACGGGAAGGAGGTGGAATTGCTGGATAAGGGTTACAAATATATTGAATGTGGCTTTTGCGGGAAAATTATTAAAGGTGGGGTTAAGCGAATGAAGGACCATCTTGCGTGTACCAAGTTTAATGTGGCTAAATGTGTGAAGGTACATCCGGAGGTTAGCCAAGAGATGAAAGATTTTTTGATGAAGGGTGTTGATGTTAAGCAAGCGAAAAGAAGAGAAGATGAGGAAATGATTAATAGTGCCTCTTATTACAATAGTCAATCATTTGGAGGGTCAAACACGGGTAGTGGTTCTACGAGGGGAATTCGAGGACCAATAGATCGTTTTATTGTCAATGTTGATTATGATAGTGAAGCAACTACCATAGACAAGGGACACGAAAAAGATCTTCGCAATCAAATGTGTTTAGATGTTGGAAGTTTTTTTTTTTTTGAAAATGGTATTCCTTTCAATGTAGCAAGTAGTCCTTCTTTTGTGAACATGTGTCAGGCAATTGGGAAATTTGGTCGTGTTTCAAGCCTCCTACACCTCGTGAACTTAGCACATGGGTTTTGAAGAAGGAAGAGGAGACGACAAATGAAATTGTTAGTGGGGTGAAAAAGACATGGGCACAAACCGGGGTTTCCATATTATCTGACGGGTGGAAAGATATTCGAGGGAGAAGTTTGATAAATTTTCTTGTCAACAATCCATATGGTACTGTTTTAAAAAAATCTGTGGATGCATTCGATGCCATCAAAGATGCTAATTTATTGTTTAAGCTACTTGATGATGTTGTGGATGAAGTTGGGGAGGATATTGTTATCCAAGTTGTGACAGACAATGCGTCGAACTATAAGGTAGCAGGAAGTAAGTTAATGGAGAAGAGAAAATGGCTTTGGTGGATGCCGTGTGCCGCACATTGCATAGATTTAATGTTAGAGAAGCTTGGAAATTTGCCTCAGCACAAGAATGCGTTGCTTAAAGCGAAAAAGGTAATACATTAGTATTTTTTATATCAATTTCTTAATATATTTGCCATAATTTGATTTCTAATTTAAGTATTACAATACTTTTTATGATGGTTAGGTGAGCAATTTTATTTACAATCATGGATGGATGTTGGCATTGATGAGGAAAAACACCAACAAGGATCTTGTTCGTCCAGCTGCAACTAGATTTGCCACTGCATATTTGACATTACAAAGTATGTATGGGTTGAGTCAAGGATTGGAGACGATGTTTACCTCTAAAGATTGGGCAAACAAGCCAGAAGGGAAGGAAGCAAAAAAGATTATTTTGCGAGATATCAGTTTTTGGGGTAGTGTGGCTTATGCAATTAAGACCACAAAGCCTCTTGTTAGTGTATTGAGGATGACGGATTCTGAAAAGATGCCGGGAATGGGATTTCTCTATGGTGCTATTGATAAAGCCAAGGAGGAGATAGCAAAAAATTTGGATAATGATGAGGGGGCGTATAAGGAGTTTTGGAGTATCATTGACGAGAAGTGGGATTTCCAATTGCATCGTCATTTGCACGCGGCAACATATTTTCTAAATCCCCACTTCCAATATGATGATAATTTCTTCACGCATTTTGAGATTAAGTCAGGGTTGTACATTTGCATGAACAAACTCATCGCCGATCCAGTGGCGATGGAAAAAACTGATTTGCAATTGGATGCGTTTCTAAGGAGAGAGGGAATGTTTGGGTATTCACAGGCGAAACTTACGTGTAAGAAAAAGAGTCCCGGTAAGTACATAAATTATTGAAGTTAATTTTTTTTAAGTTAATATTTTTAAAATTTTACTTAATGTTAATATTTTCTTTCAGCTGATTGGTGGATTCGATTCGGAGATGAAACCCCAGAATTGACAAGTTTCGCTGTGAAAGTTTTAAGTTTAACTTGTTCATCCTCCGCTTGTGAGCGTAACTGGAGTACGTTTAATTAGGTAATTAATATTTATGAATTAATTCTCGCTCTACGAATATAGTTATAATATTATGACTAACTTTACAAAAATTTATAATAGATACACACAAAGAGGAGAAATCGTTTGGCAACATCGAAGCTCAACACGCTCGTCTACATCATGTATAACAAAAAATTGAAAGATAGGCACTTGATGAAAAAGGCACTTAAGGAAGATCAGGATCCGTTGGTCATTGATATTGTGCCTTCTGACGATGAGTGGGTTGCCGAGCCATCCAATGGATGCCAAAGCGATGTATCGGGGTTGACAACTGAGGGGGGCACGAGTATACAAAAAAAAAAAAAAAAAGGAGAAGGTTGAAGAGTTCAAAAACTACAGGAAAAAGGTCTAAATTATTATTTATACTTGTCTTCTTTATTTTACTAATTTCAGACAAACAACATAACTAATTTTTAATCTTATTATTTATTAGATAAAGGAAAAGGATTGCAATTGGTGGACGAAGAAGAGGAGTGGGAGGATCTCAACTCAGACGAGGAGGATGATGAACTGATTCGATATGCAGATGATTCCATGGATGAGCCTCTAAGCGATGATGATGGGGATGGATGTGGAGATGAAGCATATTATCCATTTTCCCGGCCATTGGATACCGATGATCCACTACTTAATATAGAGTGATGATACATTGTTTGTTTTGTTTTGGGTTATGGTTTGGTGATACACTATACTTTGTTATGGTTTGGTGATGGTGATGGTGATTTTCATTATGGATTTATTTTGTCTTGACGGTATAATATGTATTGTGATGATGACATTATGGTGTTATTAGTTGTATTGTGTTGTGGAATCAAGTTTACATCGTTTGTTTTCATGATAGTTGTGATACTTAATTTGTTCCTCGTTTAATTACTATTTTTAGTTACTTTTGTGGAAAAAAGTTGAGGCTTACGCCTCGGACAGTCTGGAGGCTTACGCCTCGCCTCACAAAGGCAAAACGCCTCAACTACGCCTCGTGCCTTTTAAAACCTTGATATCCTCAGAATTTCACCCATCACATTCCATATCTCATAGATGTCTCTATTTATTCTTCGCTCTCAATATAAAAAAAAATGTCTTCCTCATCCAACAATATCAATACCAGACACATACAATTTGATGACATGTCTTTGAGCACTGGCTGTTGTGAAGAAGATGCCCATCATTCTCCAAGCAGAAGAACAGGCGCAACACCGGTGGCATCGGGGCTCTGTTCTCTATTGAACACAATAAGGAAATAGGAGACAATCGAATTACGCAAGATTGTTTTCGCTGATATTCCTAGGTATTACCTCAATTATTCCCCTCGTTGATTTCACATGAGGTGTGAACTATTCAATGGTATTCCAGAGGATATTGTTGTATAGGACACCTGCTATATAGAAAGTGGGATGCGACTGGGAGGTGGAATCTTTTCGGTCATCAAACAAATCATGAAAGCTATTCAAACTAGCATACAGTTGCAAAACCATTCAATTGAAGAGTACAAATGAACTGAAGAGAGTTTGTATTGAGAGTCTAGTGCACTATTGTAATGCTATGGATGCCATGTACTGAAAAGTGTGTACACGAGGACACTAGCTACAGAGGCTGCCTGAGGATTCCACAGCACTCTTAGTAGCATTGATTGGACTATACATTTGAACTTGTCCAATTTAGAGAATTTCCCATTGGCATGACGAGGCACAAACTCCAACCAATACAAAAGGCAACCATTATCTTAGAGGCAGAGGTAGTAACTGATACGAACTCTGACATGACATGCCCTTTTGTTTAGCACAATGACATACAATGTCCTAGATAAAGAAAGAAGGCAATTTCTATAGGAACTACTTTTAAGGTAGAATAACAATAACAAGAATTGCTAAAGTAACCCAGCCCTTCAAAATCAAGATTCACGCCCTTTATATCCCTTAAAACGTCTCAAGAGAGAGGCTTCGAAAGCTGGTGTCCAATAGTGTTTGCACATGCATTCCCCAACTAGAAAACTATCAGCCACTCTCATTGATGCATCATGCTTGTGGTAGGCCTATATGGGATCAGTCCCATTCAAATATGTTATAGCTAGTAGAATTTTCCAAAGATTCGCTTGAAAGCTTCTTTACCATAGCATTTGATAATGTTTGTACCAATTAGAATTAGATTACCCGCACTAGGCCCAGTCATCACAACAAATGATCTTCATCCTTAACCTAGCCTTACTATCGTTTCAGTTTGAACGTAGCGCGCAGGAGTGAAGGGGTTGTTGGGGAAACATTTAGAGAGAAGTACAACGAGGAGAGCTCATGGACAACAAATGCCCGTGGAAGAGGGATTGCTAACAAAGCAAGCCGTTCAAGCGATTGTCTGATTGATGAATAGCTTTCCCTGTTACATTCACTGACCATACTATAGTTATGACCATACTATAGTTACAATTGTATGGAGCCACCATCGCATAGTTATGTGTGCTTATTCATCGTCAAACTCAAATGAAAGAGAACGGGGGAGATAATGTTACAATTATGTTGTGTGATCCTCCCACTTATGTGCTCGTAACTTGGGTGTCACGTAATGACGTTGCAAACATGATATGTGGAACTACTCTCTTTCTTGGCTTGGTTACAGATGGTGTCTTGAAATTTGATTTTATCGAGTATTTGCGGAGATCTGTGGTAGCAATTAGTCTTAATACTATTGTGACAAGTCATGATTAGTAATAAATAAACTTTTATATCACTCATACTACTTATTGCTGTAATAATATGTACGTTCATTTACATGGTGATATACTCAAATAATTGACGTAGCGAAAAGCGATGAAATAAAGGGATCAAACCCTTAACCCTTGAATCCCCAAGGCAGAAGCCTCACAAGACCTCAAAAGAGTGAATAAACTTCAAATTATATTGATAGTATGAATGATGTGATTACATGCTTACACCTCTTGTCTATTAGGCAAGTAAAAAAGGAAACAAAATATTAAAATAATACACACTTAACCCACTAGAGAAAGCAATGGAGGAGATGAATTAACACCTAACCCACCCATTTAAGGAAATATTCAAAAATTATAGAAGTGGCCTTCGTGGTTCATCACTTCACATAGTGCATATTGAGGTTTACCACTTATCATAGTGCCAGAGGCACTTGATTTATGTTTATTCAATCAAAGGCAGAATTTAAGGCAGACTGTTACTGTTACTGTTACTGTTACTGTTACTGTTACTGTTACTGTTAGTACCCCCGGTTGTTCCACATCAATAACAATAAACAAATATTTATTATAGAGAAAATAACTAATATTTGCGGGAGTGGTAGGTAACGTTCATGGGTCTGAGAGCAATGAGGTTGACAAACTCTTTGATGTTTATTGAAGCAGAAACAATAGCATCGGAGGGTTTGATTGAACCCCAAGATTGTAACAGTGGGGTTCATTTGAATCTCGAGATGCCTCCACTGATCGATGCACTTAATATATGTACAGCTTGTCTTAGTGTGTGTCCAATGTTCGGATATGTCAAATTTCAGGAAAACTGGTCCGCAAAAGCCTTTAGCATTTGGTTCACAACCCTGCCAACTCTTGGGAATCCCAGGGCGATAGACTCCAAACACAACGTAAAATTATGAATTCTTCCTTACTTGGAGAGAGTGTGAATGATATGAAAAATAGGTGGATTTGGTTATTTATTTCAGAGACGTTAGAAGTGTTGCAACAAGCCCTCATGCATTTAGAGGGCAGTCCTTGCTTCCAACGAGTTTTCCTTAACGTGAATAGGAATATCCCTTCAATTTTGCCCCTTAAGAGGCCATCGTTTTGCCTTGTGGCATTTGGCCATGATGGTTGAACCCACAAAACTGGTTTTCCAGCACGCATAATTCAAAAAATGCATTATGCATGCACCATTGTATGTGGTCAAGGAATCAAAGATAAACAAAGACACAATTTAAAGAAATTTTAATTAAAAGAGACCTCTTAATATCTCTCTTAAAAATGCAGAGTGTAATTGTAGAGGTACTTAATTTTCAGACACAATCTAATGATATGTTATGAATGCTTTGGTTAGTGTGTGAGTTATACTTATTAATCAAGTATAACTGTCCAATGCATTCATGACACATCACTGTGTTAGAAAACAGTTTCCCCACATAATTTATAGCAATAATAATCAAGCACGCTATGAATTCCCGAGGGGGTACTCACAAATTCTGAGCACATCACTATATATGATAGTACTCACTACAATTTTCTTTTGCTCAAATTGTTTAACTTCTTAACGCATTTTTGGTTAAGCAATGATATTTCAGCATGAACACACAATAGTGTTGTGGAAAAGTGGCCTCAGCGGCACCTAGGTGCTAGGCAGTGGATCTCTAATGCCCTGTTAGGCTCTAATAGGCATAAAAATGACGTTGGAAAATCAGGCGTGTAGGGTCGTGCTCAAGCGTTATTGGGCTCGGCGGAAATTTTTGGTTTACGCTTCTATTAATTGAAAAAAGAAGAGTTGATATGTGACAAAAATACTCCATTTTGTTAAAGACAGGAGACACAAATCCAAATGTGTTACATAATCTTGTCAAAGAAGGGCCATGTGAAGACGTATAGCACATTTTTTATGGATCAATAAGGTTCTCATTTTCAGATTCTTAACCGCTAGCATGCATAAAGGATGAGCTGGCTATGCGATACTCGATGAGATGCACAACAACTTTAATTTTAATGAGTAGCTTTGTGTGTCAACAATTGAATGGATCAAATTAAGGTTGTGTCTGGATGCTAACTGGTTGCCTAAAGTACGTGATTGGTTGCGTAAAATACAAGAATGAGTTGCACAAATACAACTTTAATTCATATAAAGTAGGTAGCTTTTCTTGATGTAAACTACACGTCAATGGCCAAAAAACAAAACCAATACAATTTTTAGAGAGAGAAACAAAGAATTTCTTATATATAGGATGTAAGCTATCTCCAAATGAGGAGTATATGGGTATTTATATGGGTGTAATTACTTGCTAATCAATTAATTACTAAAATGACTAAAAATGACAACTATTAACAAAAAAATACTTAATTAGTTCGAAACAGAGACCAATTAAAAGACAAAAAAAAAATAAAAGAACTAAAATAAAGGAGAACTAATAAGAAATATTAAAATGACTCATATGCCCTAATATGAAATCCATTCCCATCATTCTCTCCGGCTTCAAAAAAATTCGTCCTCGAGCTTGAAGGGTAAACGGCAACGCGGTTAGACCTCCTTTCATGAATTCTTCAATTTGAAACGGGAGGTGACCTCGTACGCAACTTGCGTACCTACTTGCAAGAAACTTTAAAAAATTAGGCAAGAAATGCAAGGGTTTAGGCTTGAATTCATTCTGGAGCCGAGGGTTTCAAAAAATTGTCTGAAGGTCTCGGAATTGATGATTCTTATGGTAGGATCTTGATTTCGGAGAAAACCCTCTTGATTTCAGCCAGAATTTTTGTTATTTCTTCCTCCGTCGAGGAATCCTTGTTGCTTCTCGGGGTCCTTGCTTTTTCGTATAGGTTTGGACACTTATCGAATTTTTTTTTTGGACATTCTGACCTGCTTGAGACTGCTGCCAGGATTTATGGGACCTCCGGACAGGGCTAGGCAGCGGTCGGAGCCCATGGACTGCCTGTCTGGGTCTAACAACTTGGTTGGTTTATCAAGAAAGTCTGGATTTCCTGTTTTGTTGAGAATCTCAAGATTTTTAGGCTGTTGTCCCGTATTCTTGGTGTAACACGGTCGACCTAGGGTTTCGGGTATTTGGTTAGGGTCGGATTAGACAGAATTTCGGTCGGGAGATATGGGAAATTCTATTGGTTCTTTCCCGGGTCTATGGGAGGGTGGTTCTTTTGGTTCGTTCATAGTGGTGAGAGGCGGAAAAGGGTATTAAATTTTTGGTTGAATTCTAGAATTCGTTGATCAATCTTATGTCTTATTCTTGAGTCTCTTCTTGATATTAATTTGATATCTTCGAGGCCATTGAAAGTGTAGTGTACGATCTTGTTGATAATCTACATACCAATACACCAATTGGGGGAACGACACCTCGCTCTAATACCAATTTGACGTAAACTACATCTCAATGGCCAAAAAAACAAAACTAGTAGAATTTCTAGAGAGAAACAAAGAATTTCTTATATTCAAGATGGAAGCTATCTCCAAATGAGGAGTATATGGGTATTTATATGGGTGTAGAGGGGGCTTGAAGGTAATCCTGAGATTAGGGATAATCCCTCTATTTACAACAGTGTCTGGGGTTAAGGCAGCGTGGCATCTCAGCGTGGCATCTCAGCAAGGCAGCTCAAGCGTGGCATCTCAGCGCGGCATCTCAGCAAGGCAGCTCAAGCGTGCCATCTCAGGGCGGCATCTCAACAAGGCAGCTTAGCGTGGCAACTCATATTTTAGCTTGTTGTGTTACTTAGCCATATTGTATCTTTGGTTTGTATTGACTATGAGCTATAACAATTGTAATGATGTAACGAGAATAATGATTTTGTGCGAGGTCGAACGGTACTTATGAGAGACCAGGCTTGGCAGGGCTGGGAGAGCTTTCGTGCTCTATTGAACGACCTCGCCGTGGGAACTTTGGAGGGACTTGTTTTGGAGGATTGAGAAGTGAGACACCGTTGGGGCTTGTCCTGACCATCTTGTATACACCTGGTAAAACACCGAAGGACCCTGACTGTGGAACCTCGGGCGGAGCAGCTTTGAGTTCCATCGGGTGTTGGGTTGTGAACCAAACAACCCTCTACTTAATATCACATCTACTGCAGGTGATGTCACTAGCCAGCTAGACTATGTCAAATCTGCACTTGAGTAAACCACCGTGGTATTTGGGCTGTCAGACAGTTGGTGAGCCACCTCTGTGACGACAGCCCCTGACACAGTGGTTAGGCAGAAGGCATGTTTTGGCATTTAATGTTTATGACGTGGAGATAAGTAGTGCATCAGGTATTTAATGTTTGTGACATAAAGTATGAGGGATGTCTTTCACATGCATTGATGATTGAGTTGTCTCGGGGGTGGTGTAAGGGGGGGGGGGATATTTAAGGACCCCAACCACCTCTGGGGAGAGGATATTCTTTTGAGAATTCAGAACTTATTACTAGAGGATATACATCAGAGAGAGATTATTACGGAACCAGAGAGTTTATTCACCCACCATTGTCATTTATTACGAAGCTTTTAATACTTGACAGAGATTCTTGAGGGTGTTTGGTGTGTTTGACTGTCTGCCAAGGTATATCTATGGTGCTTACTTCTCTCTCCCCCGAGATGAGTCACTTCTGAGTTTGTTATTATCCTTTGAGTTATACACGAGAGATTTGTGAGTATAAACTGAGTTTGTCTTCACCAAATTGTGTTTGTGTGTCCCATAGTTAATCAATAGTTTTGCTGGTTAACTTATCATTACCGTACTCAAAAGGGGTTACACCTCCATCTAATCTAAACTACCCTCTTACATTTGACGATTCTGCTGGGGAGGCATTATTCTAAGCAAGGAGTATGACGCAGGATAACGTGAACCGAAGGCTTAACTTTGATGACATTCAACACAATGAAGAACGAGCGACGAGAGAGTTAGAGGCTTTAAGGGACAGGGCTCCTCGAATAGAGGTACCTCCAGTTCAGGCGGCAACAGGCGTTCCAGGGGTGACGCAAGCTTCCACGAGCGCTGGGTTGGGACCAGCCCAAGTGGCACTCCTCATGAATAAATTTTACGAGTCTTTGCAAACTCTCGTAGCTTCAACGGTGTTGGGAGGATTTGAAGCCAACTCCTTTGTGACACCAGGGGCAACCCAACGGTCCCAGGCGTAACGGGAACAATCCCAGCAAGTATACTCTCTGTTGTGAATCCAGCAGTGGGAACCTCAGGAGTATCAACGGCTCCAACTGTGACGATTTCTCAAGCTACAACGGGCACTCAGCGTATGGTCCCGTTGGTTGTTGCTCCAGTAGCATCACCCATGGAGGAGATGAGGAAAGAGATGTCATGCAAGCTTCCTCGCAATCTACTGGCGAGGTAGCTTCGGTTTATGACGACTTTCAGACACCTTACCCCCAGGAATACAACGATGAGCCCTACCCAAAAGATTATATTCCTCCTATTTTTGAAAAATACACAGGAAAGGGTGGAAACCCTAAGGAGCATATTAAACGCTTCGTTGAACACTTGGGGGCGCATTGCAATTACAAGAAACTCAGGTTGAGGGAATTTTCTAAATCCTTAACCGATAAAGCATATAGTTGGTATTCTCATTTAGCTCCCAAGAGCGTTTCTACATGGGAGGCGATGCATGTTTTGTTCGTCCAAAAGTTCTTTTTGGCGGAAGATGAGTTTACTTTAACCCAACTGGGAAGGGAGAAGCAACGACCAGTGGAAGACGTAGTGGCATACGTTCGAAGGTTCGGGGAAAGTTCCCTCGATGTGAGGGAGGAGGCCAGAGAATCCAAACTACTGCAGATCTGTGCGGAAGGGCTGCTTCCTGAGTACATCTGCCATCTTATAAACGAGACGCGCGAGAGAACTTTTGCGGCTTTCTTAAAAGCAGCAAGGAATATTTCGCTAGTTGTACAACCAAATCCAGTGGTGGTGCCCATGATGTTCAGGCAGCCGATACAACCTGTGGGAGGGAGGTCTCAGCCCCCACGGGTGGGGTATACCGAAGGAACGGACGGGGGCAAGGTACCGAAGAGGGATAACAAGAGGAAGTTTGGAAGAGACAGGGAAGACCCACCACCGTTGCCTTGTACAATAGAGAGGCTGTCAGCTGTTACAACGCAATGATTCAAGAAGGGACGGTGTACGAACTAAAGGGCATCCTCGTTGGGGAACCCGACGCTGCAACTAGGGCGGATCCCAAATACTGCCAGATTCATCGAAAGATCCAACATCCAACGGAGAGTTGTTTCACGTTAAGGAGAATCATCGATAAGTATGTAAAGGCAGGAACGTTGCAAATCTTTGCGGAACGTTAACAACAATCCACTCCCAGCGCATGGGGCCAATCTGGTAGTGGCCTACGACGAGGAAGCAGAGAGAGAAGAAAGAGAACTAATGACGAAGCCGGAGGAGTCTGAAGAATCTTTGGAAGATTGCATTAGGGGAATGGCTAACGTAGTGTTAGCTTATGATGAAGCAAGTGCCAAGGATGTGGAGGATGTATATAGCGTTGAAGGCGAGGAAGTGGACCAAGCTATAGAATACTGTGCAGTCTCAAGATCCCCAAAGTTTGCCTGGTTCTTCGACCAGGTAGGGATACCAAAGAAGAGTAGATTGGAGATAACCCAAGCGATCCTCGACATTGCAAGAAAGAACGCGGTCCCTTCGCTAAGATGGAAGGGACCCATGGCAAGGTTGGTAAGGAGGTTTCTGTCAGAGATAACGTTCAGTGACACAGATAGGGCTGTAAGGTTCCCGCACAATAGGCCATTGTATTTTTTCCGCCAGCATTAACGGGGTTAGCTTCGCAAGAGCTCTTATGGATGGGGGAGCTTCCATCAATATTATGCCAATCAACTCTTTCCACGCAGCCAATATTCCATAAGAAAGGTTGGTCCCCATGCTTTTGGTGATTTGCGGGTTATGATAACCAGTCTTCCAGGTCCATCGGTTACGTGAATGTTGGGATTGTGATGGGAAATCTGAGTTCCCACATCAAATTCCACGTAATAGAAAGTGAAACTTCTTACCAACTGTTGATAGGAAGGGTGTGGATGCACAACCAAGGGTTAGTTCCTTCGACGTATCACCAATGCGCCAAGACAAATATCAAGGGATCGGAGTTGACCATTAAAGCTACGAAAAGGCCTTTCGCTGTCGAAGAAGCTCACCTAGTAGATGCAGCCTTTTACACGGAACTAGAGGACGTCAGGGTCCTAACGAGAAGAATGAAGGGGGCATGGATCCCCTCGATCAGAGAAAGGATGGGGCCTTTGAATGAGCAGAATAAAGAGGTTGCAAGCAGCAAGGGAGTGGCGGCAGAAGAAGCTCACCAGGTGGTCCTTTGGTCCCAAAACATCTCGAAGCAGCTCAAAGACAGGATGAGGCCTAAAGTGGATTCGATGGAACATGAGGTCCAACGACAAAGCGTGCTGAGTCGATTTTCAGGAAAAAGAGTGGCTGAGGCTTCTAGAGAGAAAAAGAGGAAGGCAGTTGCAGTTACCAGTAGGCAGTGCAAGAAGGTCGTTACCGAAGAGGGAAAAGTGGTATATCGATTATAATGGTGTGAACGGGCGACCGAAGAAGCTGATAATGAGGCTAACCCGATATATGAGTGCTTTTTGGTGGATCAACGGGGGCTATGTATGGTGATAGACAACTCCAACATACAAGAGTTCGTGGAAGATGTCGCTGAAGAACGACATTACATGGCAGATCAACCGAAGCCACAGGCACAAGAGTTGGAGCAGTTGAACCTAGCGAAAGAAGGGGAGGATCCAAGGCCTATTTTCATCTCGAAAGATCTCAGTAAGGATAAACGAGAGGCCTTGGTGGAGTTGATTCGGGAGTTCATAGACGTTTTTGCGTGGAAGTACACAGAGATGGAAGGGCTGGATGAGGGAGTCAGCTGCCACAAGTTGAACGTGATGCCTTCAGCCATATTGGTGAAACAAGCAACGAGAACGTACAAGCCTGAGCTAAACTTAAAGATCAAGGAAGAGGTCCAACGCTTATTGGCAGCAGGGTTCATCAACCCAATACAGCACCTGCTTTGGTTGTCTAGCATTGTCCCGGTGGGAAAGAAAGACAAAAACCAAATAAGGATCTGTGTGGATTTCAGAGATTTGAATAGGGCTTGCCCCAAGGATGAGTTCCCTTTACCCTCCATCGACAGCTTGATAGACGCAACGGCTGGGCATGAGATGTATAGCTTCATGGATGGGTATGTAGGGTACAATCAGATCAAGATGGACCCCACGGATGCAGAGAAAACGGCGTTTAGAACCCCGTTGGGCAACTTCTTGTACAAAGTAATGCCGTTTGGACTCAAGAACGCTGGGCTACTTACCAAAGAACGATGATGGTCATTCTTCACGACTTCTTTCACAAATTTTTGGAATTCTATGTGGATGATTTAGTCATCAAATCAAGGAGGGAGGTGTCCCATCTGAGCGATTTGAGGAAGGTGTTTGCCCGATGCAGGAAGTATAAATTGAAGATGAACCCACTAAAGTGCGTCTTCGGAGTAACAAGTGGAAAATTTCTAGGCTTAGTGGTCGATCGACAAGGGGTGCAGATGGACCAAGACAAACAGTGAGCGATCTTGGAGATGCCAAGTCCAAGAACGACGAAGGAGCTGATGAGTTTCCTCGGTAAAGTTTCCTATCTTAGGAGATTTGTGCCTCGATTGACCGAAATGACATACCCGTTGATGCAGCTATTGCGAAAGAACACGAAATTCAAATGAGAGGAGGTTCACCAGGAGTCTCATCTAGGGCTGAAGAAGCTGCTCGTTTCACCACAGATCATGGTTCCCCCACAGGCAGGAATACCGTTACAGTTATACCTCACATCCACTGCGAGGTCCGTGGGAGCTTTGTTGGCACAAGAGATTGACGGGGAAGAACGGCCGGTCTACTACCTCAGTAAAATCATACATGGGCCAGAGGTCAGGTATAGTAGTCTGGAAAGGCATTGTTTAGCCTTAGTCTTTGTAGCACAGAAACTTAGACCTTACATGCTATCTTTTACAATCCATATTGTAATCAGATGTGATCCTATTAAGTATTTGTTGACAAGAACCATATTGATTGGTAGGGCAGCTAGGTGGTTCCTCATACTCTCAGAATATGACTTGAAGTGCGTGGTCCCTCACGCAATCAAGAGCCAGGCGTACGCCGACTTATTGGCAATCTTCCCTTCTGGAACGTTTGAGCCACCTAAAGAAAGTATTCCAGGAGACGACTTGCAGGCCAATTACTTAGATGCAAGTGATGAAGAATGGACGATGCAGTTCGATGGATCTTCGGCGGAAAGGAAAGGAGGAGCAGGGGCTATTCTTTCAAAAGGAATGGAGGAGATTTGTCTTTCCTACAGGTTAGATTTCCCTTGTTCCAACAATGAAGCAGAATATGAAGCGTTGGTACTAGGGTTGCTAGAGGCCCTTCAAAGGGGGATTCGGTCACTTTGCTTCAAGGGTGATTCGAACTTGGTGATTCAGCAAATGAATGGGGAATATGCATTGAAACACCCGAGTCTGGCACCATACAGAACAATCATTCAGAGGCTTTTCGGCTAGTTCCATCGGATCAAGATCATAAGACATCCCCGAACGATGAACCGCCATCCAGATGTCTATGCCACCATTGCTCAGAAGATGGTCATGAGAGACGATACAACTACAGTTGTGATTCAACGGAGAACAACTCCTTCGATAGTATAGTCAATTCTACCGATGGAGGACGCTGACCGGAGGGGAGAGATTAGAAAGCAACTGGAGTCTGGGGAAGGAGCGATGGAGCTGAGAGAATTAGCCCAGTACTTTACAAGCCAGGGAAACCTTTACTTCAGAAACGCAGGAGGATGGTTGTCTAGATGCATAGGCCCAGAAGAAGCAGAGCAGAGGTTGAAGAAGATACATGAAGAGCAGTGCGAAACAACTGAAATACCTCTTTATCGAAGAATTCAAAGGGAGGGATATTTTTGGCCTAGAATGAAACAGGACGCAGTAGAGCTACAACGGAAGTGCGACAAATGCCAGTTATTCTTCGAGGTAGCCGAATGTCATTTCGTGGAAGCTCAACCTGACTGGAGCCAGCCCTATATTGACTTCATTAAAGATGGAGTTGTCCCAATAGAAAAGATTGATGCGATGGGACTTGAGTGAAGGACCCCGAGGTTCTACGTTCAGGAGGGGCAGCTTTATCGAAGGGGCTACTTCAACAGGCCATTGCGTTGCATCACAAAGGAAGAAGCATCCGAGGTCCTCAAACAGGCGCATGATTCAGCTCACATAGGAGGAGCCAAGTTGTATGACCAGTTGATGACGTTGGGGTATTATTAGCCAACGATGGAGAAGGACTCTGCTGAGTTTGTTCGAAAATGCAAGGCTTGCCAACTTCATGGAAATATGATCCATGTCCCATCGGTGGACCTACACTCCCTGACAACGCCTTATCCTTTTCACACTTGGGCGTTCGACCTGGTGGGGGCAATACATCCTTCTTCGAGGGGGAAGATATGGATATTAGTAGCAACAGAGTGCTTTATAAAGTGGGCTGAAGCGATACCACTGAGAAGGGCAACAGCTGGGGTGGTGAGCAACTTCATTAGAGAATACATCATTTGTCGCTTTGGGATTCCAAAGGTTATTCACTCTGATAACGGAACTCCATTCGTCAATTCAGAAGTAACGATGCTCACAGAGTGTTCATCATACTTCAACGGTGGCATACCCAAAGGGAAACAGTCAAGCTGAAGCAACTAACAAAACCTTGGTTAATATTTTGGCTAAAACAATAGAAGATTTCCCAGGATCGTGGGATGACAAGATACCAGCTGTATTGCGGGCCTATCGAACAACCAAGAGGAAGCCCACAGGGTATACTCCGTTCTCCCTTGTCTATGGAGCTGAAGCGATCCTTCTGGTGGAATTAGAGGTTCCCTCTGCTCGATATGCATTGCGAAGTAGCATGCTCCCTCAGAGTAGGCATGTGCAGTTGGAAGCGTTGGATGAACACAGAGATAATGCGATGTAGCATTTCCAAATGTATACGAAACAGCTCTCCAGGGCATATGATAACTTAGTGAGATTGAGGAAGTTTGTGGAGGGAGACCTCGTTTTGAGGCTGCAGTGAAGCACATCAGGAGGCTTTCCCTACCTAAATTTGCAGCAAATTGGGAGTGACCTTTCATTGTAAAAGAAGCTAATGATTCAGGCTATTGCTTAATTTCTAGGATGGAAGAAGACATGCCATTCAAGATTAAAAATAAATGGTTGAAAGTCTATCATGTGTAAGCAATTAAGTTTAGACCATTGTTGTATCTAGCTTTGTTATGATGAATATTCAAGTTTTTGTTTATAACTCGAGTGGAGATGAAAAGAATTGTAGAACTTTGTAATATATGCAAACAGTTATAACAAAAAGAAAGGATATGGAGAAAAGTCTACATCTTTCTCATTCATTCATAAACTTTGGGGGCATTACAAAATTGGGAGCTACTGCCCAAGAATTACATAAAAAGAAGAAAAAAGAAAATGTATACAAAAGTTTATTGGCCTAAGAGGAACCACATGTCTGGAGCACAGAAAAAATCTCCAGGAAGACCCGAAGAAGCTGCTAGGCAAGACTGTTGGGTATTTATAGAAACCTCCAATCTCGTTTGCGCTTGTGTGCGCTCGATGAGGAGTTTCTCTTGTTTCAGCTTCACCAGACGCAGAGCTTCTTCGACATCCTCTACCTCCTTATTGACAGCTTCAAGAAGAGGAGCTAGCTCAGCCAACTTAGCTTCCTCAGCTCGTTGATCCTCTTGATGTTTTCGAAGCAGTTCCCTCTGGCTGTCCAGTCGCTGGCTCGTCAAAGTTTTTAAGTGCGTGATAAGCCAGTCAAAGCGGAGACAATCGCGACACAACTCCCTCAGATAACCCAGGAACTGATTAAGGAGGGCTCTGGTAACGTCTGGAGTAGGAGTGCTGATGAAATCAGCAACAACGGTTGCCATGCCCGAAAGCCTATAGCTCATCAAAGGGATGTTGGAACGTAAGCAATCCACAGTAAACGTCTCAGGATGGTGGCTTGCAAGCTGCTCAACTACCAAGCGATGGCTGACAGGCATCTGAGGAGAACGCTGAAGCACCATGAGGCAAAAGTCGTGAGGAGCCAAGTCAGACAGAGGAAGCTCACAACTAGACTCGCTATCAGCAGCAGCGCCAGTCGTGGAACCTTGATCGTTATGACTGGAATCTTCTGAGATAATGGGTTCCTGATGAGGTGAAACGATGGGCAAAAGCGCCGGTGGAGAGTCCTCCCGGGCAACCTGAGAACTGGCAAGAGAAACAATGAGTTTAATGAAAAAATCTTAACAAAGTATTTTCATTGTTAAGTCACCGATATAGGTGGAGTTTATGGAAAAATCTTAACAAGTGTTTTCATTGTTAAGTCACCGATATAGGTAGAGTTTATAAAAAAATCTTTAACAAGTATTTTCATTGTTAAGTCACCGATATAGGTGGAGTTTATGAAAAATCTTAACAAGTGTTTTCATTGTTAAGTCACCGATATATGTGGAGTTTATAAAAAAATCTTAATAAGCGTTTTTGTTGTTAAGTCACCGTTACAGGTGGAGTTTATGAAAAATCTTAATAAGTGTTTTCATTGTTAAGTCAACAATATAGGTGGAGTCTATGGAAAATCTTAACAAGTGTTTTCATTGTAAAGCCACTGGTATCGGTGGAGTTTGCGAAAAAAAATCTTAACAAATGTTTTCATGGTTAAGTCACTAATATTGGTGAAGTTTGAAAGGTTGAGAAATGAGACTCTTTTAGATTGTACATTGTCAAGAATAAAAGACAAACAACGAGAAATGAAGAGAAACTAGCGAAGTACCTCAACAGTAGTGGGAGAAAGAATGGGAGCCACCACGGAGGCCATAACAGCGGGAATTGTTGAGGGCAGGCTTATTTCCCCAGAAGCCTCAATGGTACCCCAACTGAAGAAGTCTCAACGGCCGGTGAAGCTTCCCCGCCAACGAAAGGTACCAAGGCCAACATAGGAGTTTCAAGAGATGTCCCAACATGGGTGGGTCTGGAAGAACCACCATGTTGGGCAGAAGCATCAACCTTGGCATTGGAAATATGCAGGCCACTAAGAGAAGGATGGGGCAAGACTTGGAGAAAGCTGCAAACATGAAGCTAAGTGTTAGACACAAAGAGCAGGTACAGAAAGAGGGAGAAGTACACCTAAGCGTTACTAACCTTAGTTATGGCACCAAAAAGGGGAATCGCAGCTAGGGGTCTCGTCAGCACAGTGGGAAGAAGAATGTCAGCTAACAAAGACGCCATTTCAACCTAAGGCATCCCAACATATTAAAGTTTGGCATGTTAAACAGAAAAAGGGATGGGAACAGGAAAAAAAGAAGTGAGATCTGACAAGTGATTGATTATATGTTACCTCAGGGGCACTCTCCGCAGTTGGAACGAAGAGCGGAAGGACCTCGTGTTGAGGTGATAATCCAGAAGGGGCTGGGGGAGTTGTCTCTGGTTCAGAAGAGACACCCACAGATCCAACGGAATCCCGCCCACTACAGCATCCTTCGCGCGAAGAGAGGTCGAACGACGGGAGTAAGTAAGCCCGATCATAGGGGAACGAAGAGGAGTCACATCGGCCTGAGAAGAATCGAAACGTCCCCCCACAAAAGGGCTCACGGGTGGGCTGGGTCTTTCTTCTGCAACTCCTTGCACGAAAGTTGTTAAGAGTTAAACAGATGCAGCTTGCCTTAGAAAAAAAATGTGTGAGTAAGAACAACAACACGCATACTTACCTCAGATTCAGAGGGAGAGTGGGAGGATATAACCACTGGCGAAGGAGGGAGGAGGCAGCAATAGAGGGAGCTGGAGAGAGATGTACATCGGGAGTTCGTTTCTTCTGGGACTTGGTACCCAGAGTTTTCTTCCTCGCACCCATAGCACCAGTACCTTGAGGAATCTTTGAACTCTTCCTCCTCTTTGCCCTCGGTTCAGTTGGATCAACCAGAATAGTGGGGAATGCAGCCGAAGGAGGAATGGCAGGAGCGCGTCTTTGAAACTCAGCATGTATCCGTTCCACCTCAGCCTGGACTCTCCTTCTCAGCTCCTCATTCATTTCTGCACATGGGAGGAGGAACGGAGGCAATGGGGAATGCCTCCAAAGGTGCTTGGGGCTTAGATTTCGAGGAAGTCCCACTCTTGGACTTAGCTTTTTTGGCTGGTGGCTGGGAAGGCCCTTCGCCAGAAGCTGCTTCGGTAGTAGGAGCAGGCTGTTTGGAGGTTGCAGCGGTTTTGGGTTTGGGTGTGGCAGTAGGAATCATGGAGCAATGGGGAGGAAGCTCGGTGGGAGGTTCCTTGGGGGTTGTGCTTAGGGGGAACTCGATACCAAGAACGAAATTACCTTTTAGTCCCAGCTCCAGGGCAGAAAACGAAAGAACTGGGGGTACTCGGGATCCCCCTCGATGAACTCAGAAATTTGGGCCTGCTGTCTCAGCCAGTACTTCATTGCAAATAAAGGGGTCACGTGATGCTTGGAATGGTGACTCGCCCAGCCATAGTAGAACTTACTCCCCACGCAGCAGTTGATGAGAACAGGGAACATGCCTCGCTAAAAGTGACTTTGGGGTGAGGTAACTGGAAAACTGGGCGAGGAGCCCCCTGATCAAAACGAAACTGGCGGCTGCATCGGTTGGGATTGTAGTGCTCACTAGTGTAGCCCCACTCTGTGTAGGAAGTCAGGTACCCCGGCGAAAACAGAAGGACCACAGCTAGCGAAGGATCTTCAGCGATGAGGTCTAAAGTGGTTGCCTGGACCACTCTTGCTTCATGTTGGAAAAAACCCCAAGTGTGGAGGAAGATATCCTCTTCATAAGGCCTCATCACAAAATTCCCAGGTTGATCAATAATAGAGGTCAACTCCTTTCGGCTCTGTCTCTTGTGATAAACAGAGGAACGTGGAGGCAGAATTGCTTCCCCCGAAGGAGGACGGTTGGCTTTGGCTGCTACAGCGGGGAAACGAACATAAAGGAAGCTCGTTAGAAGAACACAATTGGCAAAGTTGGCCAGGTTATAACGACCAAGAGATCGCCCCATGTCGAAAAGGGTCCTATAAAGCCATGTGTAGAGGGATCCCAGGGCAATTGCAGCCAGAGGGAGCTTGATTCCCCGGGCCAAACAGAGAGATATGTTGATGAGGTCCCTTCGAGGTTGGTCATTGGGTTTCCCCGTCAAAAGGAAACGAGAGAGAATGACAAGGATGTAGGCAGGAAGTTCCAGCGATGTGCCTTGACCAGGGGCAACCTCAGAGGAACTACCTTCAGAAGAGGAACTACCTTCAGAGGGATCCTTAAAGAAATAGTTTATAAGAGGAGTGAAAGTGGCTTTGTTTGAAGAGCTGATGCACCTTCGGCATATACGGTCCAACTCCAAACGATCAGTAGCCTCTTGGGGCTCATGGCCTGTTGCCTCAAGGCCCATGAGCTCACACACGTCTTCCAATGTTATCGTAAACTCGCCCCATGCAGCAATGAAAGTATGAGTGGTAACGTTCCAGCGAGATACCAGAACGGGAAGGGCAACATTGCTCTTGGACAGAGTAAACTCACCAAACCATTTAGCTCGATGAAGCCCAATTTTGGTGAGGGTATCAACGTGGGAACTCTGCATGTGGGAGTTCCAGGTAGAGAAATGAACAGGAGAGCCCCCAGGCCCTTCGAAGTCAATATGGGACCACGGGAAGTCCCCTCGCTTAAGACGAAATCGAAGAGTTCCCTCTGGGGGAGAGAGCCCCAGTCAGCAGTACTTTCCTCATCATCATCAAGCGTCATGGCGTCATACTTAGCGTTGAAAACGCAAGTTTTGCAAAACATAGCAAAATCATCACCCTTGCCGAAGATAGGGGATCGGTGGTAGAAGTGCAGCTGGTCCTGGCGGGTGGTAGTCAAAGAGGTGGCAGTAGAGTGGTGGCAACAGTGGTAGCTGGTGGAGCACTGGTGGTAGACGTGGTAGGATTGCTTGAGGAGGCCATCGAAGACGACAATAAAGTATAAGAAAAGCTTAAAAAAGGCACCAGAGATGTAACAATGGAGTGGTTAGAAGGCGAGGACGATTGCAGACGAAAGAAATGGGGAGAAAAAGCTTAGTAACAATGGAATTCCGACAGAGTCTCTCTTTAGAATAGATGGAAGCTTGAAGAAGACGCAGGAGAGAGAAGGGTTTTTGAAAAAATAGACATTTGAAACCTTTAAAGAACCCGTCTGTTGAGTTTCCCACCACCACACGTGCAAGGCCGCCTACAATCATTTCAAATGGACACGTGGTACTTCGGTAAGTGTCTTGACAGTTGAAAAGACAGCGCCACGTCATTAATGAAGTGATGCTTGGGGAATAGAAAGGATTGCCTTCTTAAGCAAGTTTGAGTTTTGGCGCCATAATTTTTTGTCAGACATATCCAATAACTCCCAACGAAGGCACTGCCCCAACGATTCAAAAAAGCTGCGATGTCCCCTCGCCACAAGTCTAAACGTTGTTTAATTATGACTCAGCTACATCGGGGAGAATTTCTGCTTTTTCGAACTAGACGAAACCTTACAAGGGATAATTTCACAAGTCTTAACGATAGGGAAAGTCCTAACGGAAAAACTCACTGCCTACAACTATACTCCACAAACAGCACAAACGGGAGAATTTCACTTCCCCAAAGGAAGCAAAATCAGAACGGTTGGAGCTCTGTGAAAGGAAAAAGTTGTGATGTCTCCTCGCCAAAGCGCCAATAAGCCGCAGCGCTTCGACTCAGGTACATCGGGGAGAATTTTACTTTTTCCTACAGGCGGTAACGTAGTGGTCGTAACGAAGGGAAAGATGCCAAAATTTTTTCACACAAAGAAGGTTCATCGGATCGAGAAGTTTTTGTGCAGACATTTCCTGTTCCCACAATAAATCTCTCCACGAAGGGGCAAATGTAGTGGGGGGTTGAAGGTAATCCTGAGATTAGGGATAATCCCCCTATTTACAACAGTGTCTGGGGTTAAGGCAGCGTGGCAACTTAGCAAGGCAGCTCAGCGTGGCAACTCAGCAAGTCAGCTCAAGCGTGGCATCTCAGCGCGGCATCTCAGCAAGGCAGCTTAGCCTGGCAACTCATATTTAAGCTTGTTGTGTTACTTAGCCATATTGTATCTTTGGTTTGTATTGACTATGAGCTATAACGATTGTAATGATGTAACGAGAATAATGATTTTGTGTGAGGTTGAACGGTATTTACGAGAGACCAGGCTTGGTAGGGCCTGGGAGAGCTTTCATGCTCTATCAAACGACCTCGCCGTGGGAACTTTAGAGGGACTTGGTTTGGAGGATTGAGAAGTGAGGCACCGTTGGGCTTGTCCTGACCATCTTGTATACACCTGATAAAACACCGAAGGACCCTGATCGTAGAACCTCGAGCGGAGCAGCTTTGAGTTCCATCGGGTGTTGGGTTGTGAACCAAACAACCCTCTACTTAATATCACATCTACTGCAGGTGATGTCACTAGCCAACTAGACAATGTCAAATCTGCACTTGAGTAAACCACCGTGGTATTTGGGCTGTCAGACAGTTGGTGAGCCACCTCTGTGACGATAGCCCCCTGACACACAGTGGTTAGGCAAAAGGAATGTCTTGGCATTTAATGTTTATGACGTGTAGATAAGTAGTGCATCAGGTATTTAATGTTTGTGACATAAAGTATGAGGGATCCCTTTCACAGGCATTGATGACTGAGTTGCCTCGAAGGTGGTGTAGGGGGGGGCTATTTAAGGACCCAACCACCTCTAGGGAGAGGATGTTCTTTTGAGAATTCAGAAGTTATTACTAGAGATGATATACATCAGAGAGAGATTATTACGGAACCAGAGAGTTTACTCATCCACTATTGTCATTTATTACGAAGCTTTTAATACTTGACAGAGATTCTTGAGGGTGTTTGGTGTGTTTGGCTGCCTGCCAAGGTATATCTAGGGCGCTTACTTCTCTCTCCCCCGAAATGAGTCACTTCTGAGTTTGTTATTATCCTTTGAGTTATACACGAGAGATTTGTTGTCTTCACTAAATTGTGTTTGTGGGTCCCATAGTTAATCAATAGTTTTGCTGGTTAACTTATCATTACCGTACTCAAAAGGGGTTACGCCTCCATCTAATCTAAACTACCCTCTTACAATGGGTGTAATTACTTACTAATCAAGTAATTACTAAAATGACTAAAAATGACAACTATTAACAAAAAATACCTAATTAGTCCCATACATGCTTGGAGACCAATTAAAAGATATAATAAATATAATTCCACCAAGTTAATTATTTTTGTTAAAATCTATTTTATGATTGTTTGTTGAAATCCAATTGGTTTGTAACTTTTTGGTTAACTACATGAATGTAGTACAACTTGACTACACCGAGAATTGTGTCGGGTTAAAATGCTACCCAATTTCTTTGAATTAAAGCTGCATCTGTGCAGCTCATCTTGTACTTTGGAGCCAATTTTCCTTTTTCATTCATGTTGGCACACAAAGCTACTTGTTTTATTAGAAACAAAGCTGCATGTGTGCATCTCATCGAGTCCCGCGCTGCCTAGAATGCATAAATGAGAATCTAAGGGATCCATACAAATGTTGATGTGCATACATCCTCACATGATCTTACTTTGGCGTGATAGCTAGATTTTTCTTAGCATGCTGGCTTCTCTTTTTTATTTAACAAAGGCCACTCAAACCAAATATCTCTGCCTAGACTCTTCCCAGCCCGTTGTCTTTCCCAATCCAGTTAGGCCCCTTGTGAGGTAGAATTCCATCGCCTAGGCTGATTTCTAAAGCAATATATATATAGGGAGAGGTTCATAAGTGAACCTAAAAGATGAACTTTTTAATGAATCTTAACAAAATAACACCTAACAGTTCATTAATTTTAATTTCTATGCTGTAATTGGTCCGCGCCAGCTGCAACGAACACGCGTGTCGATTTATCCCACCCCCTCACCCTCCCCGCCTCCCCGCCCCCCGCCCCCCCACCATCACCATGGCAGCAGGGCCTGGGAGGCGGGGGGGGGGGGGGGGATCGATCGACACACGTGTCCGTTGCCGCTGGCGCGGACCAATTACAACATAGGAATTAAAATGAATTAACTGTTTAGTATTTTTTGTAAGGTTCATTAAAAAGTTCATCTTTTAGATTCACTTGTGAATATATTGTGAGCTGTGAGACTGTTACAAAAGGGGTGAATACTCCCTTGAGATAAAATTGTTACAAGTAGGTTTTGGCGATTCTTTACTTAAGAGGGTACTTGAGGTTGAAAGGAGTTTAAAGTAAGTCTAGGTGGTTTGAGGAGAGTATGAGGCGTAGCCTGCCAACCCGAGAAGTATGTTAGGATAATATAACGTAGTATGTATGTATGAACAATGCATAGTTACATATTACATATATAAAGATCCTCAAGAGATGGAGGAAGGAGGTGGTGAGAAGATATGCACCCAGAGCAAGCAGAGAGAGAGGGACGAAGAAAACAATATATATGATCGACTATGATGAGTGAAGATCTGATGCCAAATACCAACTAATAAATGTGAAGAACACTTGAATAACAATCTGTTGTTTGATGTAGGGTTTTATAGGTCATTTCGAGGAAGCCAAATCTAAGCTTTGTTAATGAAATGACGCCTCTTTGATTCTTATTCTAATTTAGTTTTGACATATTGTTTTCTTTGCAACAAAGTAAAGGGTTGTCTTGTTTTCGTATGTTCTTCTGTTGTGAGAAGTTGAAAGGCTATATTGTGTGATGAAATAATCAAAATGTTTCAGGGTTGTACTGCTACAGCGCTTCTTGTTTGGGCTGATGGTCATGAAAATTTCTTTGCGCAATGTGCAAATGTTGGAGACTCAGCTTGTGTTGTAAAGTACGTGCTCATTATTTCAGCCTTATATTCATTGGTTAAATTTTATGATCATAATAATCCGAATATCGTAGCTTCAAATCTTTATATTATATCTTCTGTTGTTTCCCAATAAAGACCATAGAGAAATAAAGCAACTGGAAATTATTGATATCCTTGCCCTGTACCTCTTTGCTCAATTCGTGTTCCTTTGCTCAATTCGTGTTCCTTTGCAAGTCCTTTTAGCCCTCTTAATACATTTCTGGGCTATTTGTATATACATAGAAAGGGAGAGGTTTGGCTTATACGTTGTGTAAATTAGTGTTACTGTTGTTCTCATTATACAATAGTTATGATATTCTTTATTATGATCCCATAGTTGGAATGAATGAGCGTCACTTGTTTGCTACAATGGCCAAATTTGAGTATCTTTGGCATTTGAGAGACGTCCAATTAGAAAAGTGTTCAACTAAAGCTCCGTTTACTTATTTTGTGTGTGGGTCTCCTGCTATCATGTCGAGTGGGGAAACGAAGGTGGCTACAGGTGTCGTGAGGCGCGAGGATACACGTTTGGACTTATATCAATTGTGCACTACACATAATGTTTGCAGAATGTATATAAGTGTGATGTGGAGGCGCTATATTGGTGAGTTGAGTATGAAGTTAGTCCAACTCAGTTGCAGAGTTTGCTTGGCTGAGCTCTGTACAACCACCACCGGAGTTGCCGTTGTTCCTTTGTTGCATTCATCTTATTGGTTCAATGAGGACCCCTCACAAGTTGATTTTTGTGTCTAGTTTATCTGTGTTCCTCTTATTAGTTAAAGTAAATTACATTAAACCCTCCTGAGATGAGGCTGGATTACAGGCCATTCCCCTAAACTAGAAAAACCCGCGACAAATAACCCCCTAAGCTATTAAACTTTGACATTTTAATCAAGTTTGTTAAATGAACATCGGTGATAAAAAGTGTCAAATAACAAAAATAACCTTCTATTTTTAATCCATTTGACAAAAGTAAAAAAATGACATTTTTATTACAAAAACAAAAATATAAATATTTTTTCAAAGATATTTTGCTCTACCGCCACTCATGCCCATCACATAGACCACTCACCACAAGCCTGTCACCATGCATCTTCACTACCACAGACCCTCATTGAAGACATTAAAGTTATTGTATATAAACCCCCCAATGCTCACTTCACAAAGCAGGACAAATAATCAAGAGCAAGAGAGAGAAAGATTGAGAGTCCTTAAATAGTGTAGAAAGCTATAGTTATAAAGAGTTTCAAGAGCCTTTGATTTGTAAATCATTGCAAGTATCTATGGCTTGTACATTATTATATTACTTGTAAATTGTTGTAAATATATACTATTACAATTTTAGCAGCCTTCTTTGTTAATTTCCTTTTATGTAATCTTTCGGGTCATCCACTTTAAGTACTTAGATAAAATTATTAATATATGATTATGTCCTATTATGAGTTTGGTTGTTTCTTCAAGATGAATGTACGCAAGTTTTGATCATTTCGCTCGTGTCCTGTGTATGCCATCGCCATTTGTTGTCGTTATTTTGGCTGTTGTCTGCCTTGACTGGACTGGCTGCTACAGTAGCATGTAGTTCTGTGGACTATGGATTGAACAAGTCAAAACTTTGTTATCCTACAGTTCCTTTTAAAATTGGTATATATATATATACGAAAAGTCTCCTGTAAGGACTCCTTATGGTAAAAATCCCAGTACCTACATTTTTTTTAAAATAGTAAAATAAAGAATTTTTTGATGAAACTTCATGGATATGATCTCCAGGGAGAAAAGATCATCTCCAATTTTTTTCATCAAAAAATTCAATAAAAAATCGTTGAGATGAGGTGATATGACAAAAAATGGTATAAATATGCATTTTCGACCGTTGAAAGTTTGGGTCGGCGCTAGCGACTTGATTGATTGAATTTTTTGATGAAACTCTATGGATGTGATCTTCTCACTGTCGAGATCATATCCATGAAGTTTCATAAAAAAATTCAATCAAAAAGCGGGTGAGATGATTGTCAAACTTTCAACGGTCGAAAATGCATATTTATACCATTTTTTTACATATCACCTCGTCTCAACGATTTATTTAAGGAATTTTTTGATGAAAAAAATTGGAGATTATCTTCTCCGAGTGGAGATCATATCCATGAAGTTTCATCAAAAATTTCTTTTTTTTTTACTATTTAAAAAAATAGTATGTACTGGGTCTGCACCATAAGGAGTCCTTATAGGAGGGGGCCTCTCTCTCTCTCTCTCTCTCTCTCTATATATATATATATATATAAGAATTCTCACCTACATCATACCTAGTTGTAGGTCCTAAATTTTTTTTTTTCCAATTTTTTTATTTTTCTCTTGAAATTAACTTTCCAATAAACTCATGTTCAAAAAATTAGGTCAAAATATATTTTGTAGCTTTTTTAAAAAAATTCACAAAAAATTGCTCAAAACACCTTATTTATAAGGGTCTGCGCGAGTAGATTTTTAAAAAAGAGCTACAAAATGTATTTTTACCTAATTTTTTGAATATAGGTTGATTGGAAGGTAAATTTCAAGGGAAAAATAAAAAATTTGAAAAAAAAGATTTCTTAGGGCCTAGAACTAGGTATGATGTACCATCATGATGTAAGTGAGCCTTCCTCTCTCTCTCTCTCTCTCTCTCTCTATATATATATATATATATATATATATATATATATATATAGTCAGGCTCCATTACGTTCCTTAAATAAGTTCCTCAATGGTAATGGTGATGTTAGACATAAGGTTTTGTAGTTTTACAAATTTTGTTGTCTGCAATGGTGAGAAAAGAATATGTACTTGAATTTGTAATCGTTTTTCAAATTTAAAGAACGCCTACAAATTCTGTAAACGTTCCTACGAACTCCATTAGTTCATATGAATTCCTACAAACTAATGTTGTTCATAGGAACGTTATTTTTAGTTAATACAATTAAATTACATTTGTAAAAATTCATACTAACAAATGTTGTCGTAGGAAATATTTTTTCCATTTCCTACGAACAACAGTAGTTCGTAGGAAACCATTTTGCACATTCTTCACCCTTTCACTGTGGAGTCTACTGTCAATAACAGTAAAAAATCACTTTATCATTCTCTAAACTTACCATCCATGGCATCCACCATTGTGGATGCTCTTATATACGCTCCTATTTTTTTTAAAATAGTAAAATTTTTTATCTTGGCCTGATATTTTTTAGAACCTATCTAAACATTATATGAACACCCTATAGAAGTATCAGCTCAAAATAATTTTTTTTATTATTTTAAAAAAGTCGGTCAATATATGTTAGTTTTAATCTAACCGACATATATTGACCGATTTTTTTAAATAGTAATAAAATATTTTGAGTTGATTTTTTTTATAGGGTGTCCGTAGAATGTTTAGATAGTGTAAAAAATATCAGGCCAAAATTATTCTTTTTACTAGTTTAAAAAATAGGAGCGTATATAAACAACCATATTGCATGTGTAGATCCATCACACACGCATTAATATAGTATAATTTTGGCCAAGTGTGTATAAACCTCTATTTATACACGAAGTGATTAATAGTATATATATAGAGAGAGTGGCAGGATTCAGTAAGGAGTTGTTAAGGACCAATTTTTTTAAAATAGTAAAAATAAATATTTTTTGGGTGCTATATGACCATTTCAGCACCCCCCACCCCCACCCCCACCCCCACCCAACACAACCAACCAAGAAAAATGAGCACAAAATTTATTTTTGTATTATTTAAAAAAACAGAGATCCTTGAGAAGTCTTTGAGTAACTGGTCACGGGATCCAGTCCATGTATGATGTGAGTGTCATTTCTCTCAGTGTGTGTGTGCGTGAGAGGGAGAGAGAGAGAGAGAGAGATAGATAGATAGATAGATAGATAGATAGATAGAGAGAGAGAGAGAGAGAGAGAGAGAGAGAGAGAGAGAGAGAGATTTTTGCAACTTATTTGAGTAAACGTAAAATTGCTTAGAAGTTAGAAATGCACGTGTTGAATGTGGTATACTATTTTTGGGTTTTAGTTTATATGGATTAGGAATATGATTCATATTCCAAGCTACGGTTGGTTTCGGGTTCGAGACTTGGGAGCGGTCTCTTAATATTATAAAACAATATGGAGTAAGACACATCTACCTCTCCCAAACCCTGCAGTGAAACGGGAGCCTTCTGCATTGGGTACGACCTTTTTTTAGGGGTATGATTCATATGAAAGGTAATTTCGTCACTGAAATTAAAAAATCATTTCACATATGATTAATATTTAAACGTACTTTTGATGGAATTGTGTTAGGCGTCAAAGCTTAATAGTTTTGGGGGTTATTTGTCAGGTTTTAGTTTGAGGAAGTGACCTTTAAACATGACTTAGTTGAGGGCGGTGTAATCAATGAATTATAAATGAGAAGTTGAATCAGAGAGAGAACACTTTTTAGATAGGGTATTATTTTGGGTTTACTTGACAATCCTGTGCTTTTTTATTAGAAAAATTGTCTCCTTTGGCTTTTACCCATTTACCTTAACCGAAATCTACTAGGGTTACATCCAAATTTTAACAGAATTAGGTCATGCGCTAAAATAACTTCTTAATTTTTTTAAATAAATTATATCATAATTAATGTAATTAAAAAAAAATCAAATAATTATAGGGGTGAGTTGACCATTATAATTCAAACTTTAAGAACAACTAATAACAATTTAAACATACCAGCCTTTCAAACCCAGACAATAAACAACAGATTCATCAAAATCGAACCAAAACCAATCTTAAAATTGAACTATTCAAACCCAAATCGAAATCAATTCAATTGAACAGTAGAAATCAAAAGCGGATTCATCAAAATCGAACCGAAACCCAAACCATAATGAAAATTGAATTACCTTAACCAAAATCGAAATCGATTCAATTGGACAACCCAAACTCAAATCGAACCATTATCATATTCATTAAAATTGAACTGGACCCCGTCTATAAAACTCAACCCAAATCAAAATCGAAGAAATTGAACAAATACGCCTTTTGGGATCGATTCCTTCATACATTTGGGCTTCCGTTGATAATGAATTTGATGGCGAGGTAGTGTCGGAATCCCTCTAGTATTTGTTGGAATTCGGGCTTTGAGTTGGTTTTTAGTCTCGATGGAGAGAGATGAAGAGAATGGATGGGGAAAGAGAAGGATAGATAGAGAGCAGAATATTGAAGGCGGTAAAGTTTGGATTTTTATGTGTGTGTGTGAGAGAGAGAGAGAGTAGTGGAGTGGTGGTGAGAAGCATTTTGGGTTTCTAGTTACATTGTTTGGTTGGATTGGAATGGTTACTTCAGTTATTTGGAGTGTTCGGTTTGGGTTGTATTAATTCATAACCAGGATAAGGTTTGTTTCGATTTTTCTATTTAAAAATGACTCAAATTAGGGTATTTTAGTCTTTCAACATGCGTTTGGGCTTGAGTGAAGTGGGTCAAAACTACATGAGACAATTCGAAAAAAACATTATTCTGGTTATGAATAAATACAACCGAAGACAAACACTCCAAATAACTATGTAGTAATTGAATTTATGGTATGCATGTATATATTATACATAAAAGGCCAACTATTTTGTCTTAAAATTTATATTAATTTTACTTCTAACTATAATAATTCAATCCAGAGTCATTCACACCAACTGATGACCAATTCAAATACATGAAATGCTTCTTTTTTATTGAAGTACTTCAAATTTAAACTGAGTCAACGCGGTTCCACTTCAAAATCCAACTACCGGTACCTATTATTTAGTGGGGGCTGGGTCGGGGGCTGAAATTAGACATCAGTACCCTTTTTCGACTTATTCTTTCTGATCTACTCATATTTTTTTGGGGGCGGTGGGAGGTGGGGAGTGGGGTAATATTCCGCCAGAGATGTAGGCTCAGGTATAGACCCTAACTGTGTATTCAAATAACACTATAACTCAGAAAATCCCCCAACCTCCCTTATTTTTTTTTGGTGCGTGTGTGAGCCAATAAATAACTTCTATAAACAAAGGAGGAGAGAACCATAAAAAGGAGGACCCTATACAGACCCCTACACAGTCTAATCACGAAATCATAATTTCTCGAAGTTAGCAACACCCAGCCTGTCCATTCTATCAAGGCCTTTAGTGGATTTCGGGAGATCAAATGCTTTGAGAAAGACAGTCCTGTAATTAGAGTGTTCCCAGTTAGCAAAGGCTGCCAGCAACTTTATTTCCCAGTTAGCAAGGGCCTATCTTTGGAGTTTGAATACCGATCTATGAAGATTCCACTCGGCACAAATAATATCACTAATTTGTATTTCCACAATTTAATCAACTGGTCCGGAGCAGATTTGATGTTTACGGATAGGCTCTTGTTTCTGGAGTTCCGTAGAGTCCAGCACAGGATAGAGGATAAGGAGTGTGATTTATACCTTTCGCAGAAGCATTGACATGAAGCTACTAGTCATTTAGGTATAATAGATGGAGAAGAGGCCGAGTGCTGCCTATGCCTAGCATATTATAGATTGCCTGTGCCTAGTACTTGTAATGTAGCGCTGCCGCTTATAAAGTTGACTCCCAGAGACAGATTTTGCTTGATCCATTCCAATATGATTTTGTAACATCCTCCACTGTTTCCATCCCTTCAGTATTGATAATTGTCGAAAAATAGTTCAAATTTTCATTTTTGCGCTGTGTGAACATTCTCTTTTTTTTATATATATATTTTTCTTCTAACTTTTTTACTTGGTAGGCACTCGAAGTTACAATCCAAGCGCGTTTGGTCCCACCCATTGTGAAGCTTATGTTACTAGATGTGTATTTAATATGATTGAATTATCCTAATTCGTTCTCATTTTTTTACACTTCCTCTTTATAAATGGGTGTATGGTCCTATCATGGTTTGTGGCAGTCTTGATGGTAAGCAGATTAAGATGACGGAAGACCATAGAATAAGCAGTCATTCAGAAAGACTCCGTATCCAAGCAACAGGAGAACCTCTGAAAGATGGGGAAACACGACTATGTGGTGATTCAAATTTTTCTGTTTTTTAATTTCCGTAATTGAATATCAATGAGCGATATTAGTTTTACTCTGCATCTTCTTCTTTATTATATTTTAATTTCTATCCTTTTTCAGGTTTGAACCTTGCACGGATGCTTGGAGACAAATTTCTTAAACAGCAGGATGCTCGTTTCAGTTCCGAACCTTATATAAGTCAAGTTGTGTATATACATCAAGGAAGCAGGGGATTTGCACTATTAGCCAGGTGCTCCTTCTTCCAACTAGAGTTATGTTGTTCGTGTAAGCATTTGCTGGTTGTTCGGAAGTGAATGACCTCTCAGCTTTTGATTCTATCTAAAGTTTCTTATTAGACTCAATTTCTAAAAAGGGCTGGGTGGTCAGCTGATCATTGCTAGACAAAAGAGAGAGAGTTTCGATTTGGAGCTCATTCTGTTTAGTTTTAGTTTCGACTTTCTTCCTTTCTTTTTCCTTTCCTTTCCTTTCTTTCTTTCTTTTTTATTTTTATTTTTATTTTTTATTATTAATTTGAATAATTGCATGATGTAGTTTAAGTGTTTAGAAAACGGAAGGAGAAGAATATTTCGATGTTTCGAATTGATCGCCAATTACTATAAAAACTCTATTTTTTCAATTAATCAGCAATTAAGTAAAGAAGTCTGCAATTTTTTCAGAATGACGTTTATTTTAGCACCTAGACCCCTAGGCGAGGCACTGGACCACTGCCCAGCGCCTAGGAGGCCACTTAAACTGCTTTAGAACATGGGTTGGACTAATATTGTCTGATTTTGCAATTGATTGGCCACTGGTGCAAAATTAATTTTGGAAGGAATTCTTTTAGTTGGATTGCCTATTACTGGATAACTTTTTATTTCTACCTTCCCCACGCAGTCCTGGCATTCATTCAAAAATTGGGACACATTTAATTCTTAAAAGTTTTGGGACACATTAGAATAATTATAACACAGACAATTTATAGAAAAGGAGGATAAAATTAAGCCCCAATAATATTCTAATGTTGGCAAACAACTTGTTCGCTTGGCTTTTGTACTGTGTTCTATATCAATAATAATAAATAAATAAATGACTCGTCCAAAAAAAAGGTACGCAAGCAAAGGTCATTAGCAAGATATCAAAATTTTTGGTTGGTTTTGAACCTCCTTAAGGCCACGTTTGGCATATATATGAAATACATATTGAATCGCATTTATTGGTTTTTGCATGGTGGATTTGGTGCATGGGATGCAGTGATGGCTTTTGGGACGTGGTTAACTCAAAGAAGGCAGTTCAGCTTGTTCATCAGGTAACACTTCACTTCCCTTTGATGAATGGACTATTTGTGTTTTTTTTTATTTTTTATTTTTTATTTTTTATTTTTTATTTTTTATTTTTTATTTTTTATTTTTTATTTTTTAATCCTAAGCCTAACTTGATTTCTCTGTCTTGAAATGCACAGACAAGGGAGATAAATAATATGGATGGAGAAACTTCTGCTAATAAGGTTGCTAATTTTTTGTTGAGTGAGGCCAGAGCACAGCGTACCAAGGATAACACTTCTATAGTTTTCTTAGATTTCGACACCACCACTAGAAACTTTTCTTGTAATTAACCTCGAGGTCTTGTAATTACAAATTTTTATTAGTTTAATTGTTATAATTAAAATTAGTTTTCTGTAACTTATTAATCCTTTTCCCCCCAATCTTATCTCAATAATTGCTCCTCGGCAATGTGATTTTGTTGAATTCTCACATACTAGAATAGGTTCACTTGGAAGGACGGATAATGACAAGAAAAAAATGATTTTGATACAGAAAGAAAAAGTGGAAGAATACTAGTTTCCTTAAAAGTTCAACAAATTTTATCCGTCAAAATAGAGGAAGATATTTAGTCTAGCAATAATTCTAGGCCGACTCAGAAATGGGACGCATTGGTGCGATACACGTGTTGCACAGTGCTGTGTCTAGGCTTCATTACTGTTGGATCTGGACACAAGACAATACAGGTGTGACACGTAGGGGTGTCACACCAAATGTCCCGTATTTGTGAGTCGGCGTAAGACTGGTTTAGTTTTGGGTTGTTTTGGATTCATTCAATTTTTTTTGTAAGTGCATCCACTTAAAAGCATTATTAAGTTAATTTACTAAAATGAAATGTGTATTTATAGGCATGTACCTAGTGAATGTCTCATTTTAAAGAATTAATTTATTAATTATTTTTAAATGAATGTAGTTTCAAAATTTTTGAATGGTATCAAGAGTTCACTTTATTATTCTTATTTTCGTTTAATTCTTTGCAAATCAAACATTTTTAAAATGTTAATAGGGCGCATTTGCATGCATTGACTGCACCATTCCTCTATGTTTGCACCCACTTGATTTTAATTTTGTTTGTAATAGCACTCAAGGATATGGTTGTTTTTATTTTTTAAATCGTACTTCAATTTATATTAGTGAAATTGCACTTATCATTGTTATGAACCAAATTTTGGGTTGTTTTTAACACCAACCGGTTATCATTTGTGAATCTAAGGTTGAATTTTCGATTGACACGTGAATGTGTATTTTAAAATTGTTATTTAGTTTGCATCGCCCAAAAAGTGATTGCATAGATTTCGCGTATGAGATTTTAATTTTTTTTGGTAGCATACCATGAGGTGTCCAGTCAGTTTACGCGCACTTCGACTAATCTCCATTCGCGGTTCGTGGCTTTCATTGGTCAAACATTATTTTGACACTGCCGGGGATCGAACTGGGGATCAAATACAATCCACCCCCAAAACTGTCACAGTGACAGCGTTATACCACTGAACCAAGAGGCTTGGTTATCTGAGATTTTAATTAAACCTTTAATTTTTGCGCATCCTAAATTTTTCTCTCACAGTACAATAGTGTTAATCTGTTATTCAAACGCATCGTATAATATTTTTATGCATTATGTGATGCTAGGAAGGAAAATTATAAATACCTTTCACAACACCCTTACGCCCCGTTTGGTTCGCGGTGATATTTTGGATGGATTGTGATTATCAAGAAAATGATTACCAGGAAACCTTTTACTAGGATTCTAAATTCTTTCGTTCTGTTTCGTCAACCAATGGATTACTATTGGGACTCAAAATTTTGTGTTTGGTTCATACATGGAAAGTGACATGGGAATGTACAATATATATCAATAATACCCTTTAGAAATTCAAAAACGAGGGCAAAATAGTATTTGACACATTCCCTCCCATTACCTCATTTTCCAAACCTACCCGTCATTCTTACTTTTCACCCTCACTTTACTCTCTCTCACTCCCTCTCTCGAATTTACATTCAACAATGCAAGAAGGTCTTGTAATCTCTTTTAATCTTCCTACCGCACCACGCAAGAAGTTCCTGCAATCTCTTTTAATCTTCATCCCCTTGGTAGATTCATGTTTATTTGACTTTATAATCATGGATTTAGGTTTGGGGTTTTTGTGAAACTCTAATGTTTTTTATGCATAACTAACTATATTTTCTATTTTCAGATGAAACTGGATTTTACTCTTTGAATCTGAGGTATACCATCCATTTTTCTCTATGTTTGGTTTAGCACTTTCTTAGATCACAAAATTCTTTTTCTGTTGTTTATTACTAATTATACGGTTCCATTTTTTCAACTAATTTTTTATTTCTTTTTTTCAGGGTTTTTTTAAATAATGGTTGAGCACTTACACATTTTGAAAGATTTAGTCAGGGTTTTTCACCATTGAGAAGCATACAACTATCTCCTCCTTTCTGTAGCATGGTTTTTCACATATAAGGTTGCCATTTGATACTGGGTGCTTAATTTATTGAAATTACAAAGTTATGCATATATAGATTTTATTGGATTTTAGCTTCATTTGATACATTTTTTTTAGCTTCATTTGATTTTAGCTTCATTAATACAAATGTGTTTGAAATTCACAAATACAGAACATTTGTGAAAGTTGAATTTGATACATGAAGCTAGGAAATCTTTTAATAACCACACCATCAAAAGCTAGGAAATCTTATTGAGTTTAGAGGTTGAATACTTGTGAATGTCCGCTTAAATTTGGATTGTGTTTCAGAATTTCTAGACTTGGTATTTATTTTAGCTTTAGTTTTGTTCGATTTATGTCTGATGGCATATAATTTGTTTTAGTTTGGCTTGATTGGTAAAGAGAGTACTCTTAATGGTCATAGGTGGGGGGTTTAACTCTCACACTCGATAATGAGGGGCCACTATCCAATTTAGTTATGTTCTTAGTTGATTAGTAAATTCTGATTAGTAAATTTTGCATGACTATCCAATTTAAATCTTCTTTTAACCAATGCGTTTAGTGCAATACGACAATCTCACTTTTACTATATGCAATCAAATAGGTTATATTCTTTTCTGTAGATATGTATCTGTTAACTTAGTAATAATTCAAATGTGTTTGGTTGTATTATATGAGTTCGGAGATTATTAGAAAGCTGTTGATTAGAAAGTTGCTCAATACTTTGTCGAGAGAATGTTGAGGCACTCAAAACGGCCACACGAGTATGTATCTCTTCTTTATGTGTTTATTGGAATGTTGCGTTGTGCAAATAGGAAAAGTGTTTTCCACAACAATTCAATGCTAAGAATGCTTAAGATATTCCCACAACACTTCACTGCCCTATTGTGCGAAATGGGGCTACAAGTGTTCTGGGACAGTGCATCATTCGGCTCGCTAAAATTTGAGGCATTCATGTCATTAATATTGTAAGATACAACACTGGATAGTTTTGATGAGCTGATCACATGCTTTTGTAAGTTTTGATTTGAGTCATTTCCATGTTTCTTCTTATTTGCAATTTTGGGGACTGAAAATTAAAGACATCAGTTTGGGGAACAAAAAATAACAGGCAGTAAGATGTTTGTTTGCTTTTAACTTTTTAATATATGTTTTTTAGTTTTGATCTACATAGGCAGGGGATAAATTTCATGGCAACTTCGAAGCTCCAGACTCCAGCTGAAAGGAATTTTTGCTTCTATTCCAACACAAATCAAACAAGAAACTAGGGATTCCTCTTCATTTTGGGCAAATAAAGGAGCTGCAAAACCTACTACAAATCCTAATTCTGTCCATTTTCCATGCAAAGTAAAGATGCACACTAGCTTCTATTTGTACTGAGCTGAATTCTTATATGAATGAGTACGCTTTGGATCTTCTTATTCAAATCATGAATGGAGTTTCTTATATGAATGAGTAGGTTCAAATTTCCTGTGTATTAAGTCCCTTAATGTGTTTTGTTACGACATTGTCATATGTTAATATGTGCAGAAACTTAGAGCTTATTGATATGAATAGTTTATTAGAGGGATTTGGAAAAGGCACGAGGGTAGTGCTTTGAGATTTTTTTAGCTTATTGGCGTTCAAATTAGGCGATATGATTTTTTTGGAAAAGGCACGAGTGTTATGGGAATCCTGACAGTTTCAATTCATTTTATATCATTTACAAAAATCTGTTCAAACTATGCAGGAGTTTCGGTTGGCACTAAATTTGTAGATGAAAATAGGTTGGCATATGTTAGCCTACATTTGAAAATGACGGAGATGCAGTGGGGTTCACCACCAAACTAAAAAAGGTACTTGAGGAGTAAATTACAAATATAGGCTTTCATTTTTTCTTCCATTTGCTGTTATGAAGTAATATATAATATCATTTTGTTTACTACTGCAACTTGCCAACTTGACAACCTATTCTGTTTTTTAAAATTGAAGTGATAAGAATGTTTATAACAAAATTAGGTGTTGGAGTAGTGATATGGTTGGAATATATTGGTAAAACAATTGGAATTCCGATAAAAGTGACTTACAAAGTGATAATGTAGGGTTGTGCTTAGGAATGTTCGTAAAATTACTTTTGAATGTTACACAATATGCCTAAACGCATTTGTAATTCTGCTCAAGTGAATTTCATTTTAGCATACATAGGTAATCCTGCTCAAGTGGAAATTACTTTTGAATGTTATGATGTTTTTATTGGATTATGAGAATTCTTTTGACCAATTGAATAACATAATCAATAGTTCTTTCGCTGTGGTTTCTAAAACCAGCTCTAATAGAAGACTTTTGATTTTAATTTATTCTGCTTTAGATTTCAAACCTCTCCCTATTAAATATTTTGGATGACCTCTTTTTAAAGATATAAGGAATATTATCTATTTATCCAAAGTCATTGCAAATATTAGAATTAGATTAAATAATTTAAACTCTAAATTTCTTTCATAAGGAGGTAGATTGATTATGATGAAGCATGCACTTTCTTTTATTCCAATTCGTACATTAGTTTGTCTTAATCCTCCTCAATAGGTTATGATTAGAATTGAAATATCATTCTCTAAATTATTTTGGGGAGGCCCTATTGTAATATGATTTTCATGTGGTTTTCAAAACTCTGATTTTGAATTTCATTGCTGTAGAAGACAAATAAGGAAGCTGAGTTAAGTTGTTTGATAAACTAAAAAGTGGCCCCACCGACCTTAAGTAGTGTATCCTGTAAGAAGAATTTTTTATTTTTTTATTTTTTATTACAATATCTGGACATAATGGGGTAAACAAAATAAGAGACAGTTGCAAATGCGTGATCTGCTGTTTACAGATACTGGCATTAGTTACTGTATCTGCGTCGTAATGCCGAGTTGATGCCAAAAAAGTGAGAAGTATACTAGAAAGTACTACTAGGCTATAACGTGCCTAGATGCTATTCCCAATCACCCGTGTACAGATTATTACTAACTAAAGTTGTGTTTACTAAGTTCCTACAAGAATAATATGACACTGATATGTTTGAGGAATGTTTACATATGCTCATATCTGATCATAACGGTTTTTATGTTTCCATGAATACAAATGTTTGAGGAATGTTTGTTTTCCCCATAAAAATAGGTGTTCATTTTAGAATTTCCAGATCTGATGTAGTTAGTGTGTGATCTTATGAAGTTGTGTCATGGTAAAAATATAACACTAACTGCCAGATCTGATGCAGTTAGTGTGTGACCCATGAATACAAATGTTTACATATGCTCATATCTGATCTGATATGTTTGAAGAATATAACACTATTATGATCATATCTGATTATAAGAGTGTTATGAATACATATGTTTGAGGACTAAAAATGTTATATTCCTCAAACATTCCTCAAACATATCAGTGTTATATTCTTCAAATGTTATATTCCTCATACATTCCTCAAACATATCAGTGTTATATTCTTCAAATAGGAATACAAATGCTGATATAACACTGTTTATATTCCTCAAACATTCCTCAAACTTTTCTATTCCTCAAACATATCAGTGTTATATTCTTCAAACATAACGGAGAGTTTACATATGCTCATATTTGATCATAACAGTTTCTATGTTTCCATTTTACATGGCATAATCTTATTCTTTGATTTCATTTATTTGTTAAGGATTTTAGGTGACATCTTTTATCTTTTTGTTTGTGAATGACATCTTATATCTTTTGTTTTCTAGAATGTTTATGCATTTCGAGAAAATGAAACATAAAAATTACACAGATTACAAAATCACATTACATTTTCAAATGCACATTTTTAGATGTATCCTCTGTAACAGAGATCTTATTGCTAAAATTGTGTAGTACAAGGGATTTTTCCACACTTTCTTCTTGAAATCTTTACTTTATAGAACAATTTTTGCTGATATTTTAATGGTATTTTTAGTAGACCACAACATTTTGCATTGTCATTAGACAATATGTAGTAAATTTCATCCACATTTTTTCACAAAATTTAACTCAATACGAGCCACTTGGTTCTGAGTGTGGTGTTTTTTTTTTATTAATCAAGAAAGGTGCCTATATAGATGGGTTCCATGTCCGTGCTAACTGTTATATCGGCGATATTGATGTCTGTGAAACCAAAATGCTCTGTCTGTGTATTATTCAAGTGCAAGGTTTGAAAAGTTTAATGAATATAGGTACAATGAAGAAGCGATCCAAATGAAACTTATGGATATATATCGGTCGACTTCACTGGTGTACTAATTAAAGCTTTAAATGCGTTTTATTATTTGTTTTTAGAAGTATTCAATTTCCATTTTTATTTAAAAGAGGGGTAATAATCAAAGTAAGAATGTTACTAATGGAGTTTTTTTTTTGTTTTAGGGGAGGACATGGTATTGAAACATGGAAATGAGGGGTGAGAGTCTCCATTGTTGCTACTGCATCGATGAAGGATGAGATATACGTTAAGGACGTTGAGGAATAAGAAAGAAGTGAACTCCGTCATCAGGGATACCATCAACAAATTTCTCCTCCTCCGCTGCTAATATAGCTTGGGATAACGAAAAGCTAATGATATATGCAAGGAAGCAACAGTCCAGGACTGGGGGTTAGAAGATGTATTTTGTAGTAGAATCTTTTTGAACTTGTTGAAATTAGAGTTTCCATAAATGACATCATATTAATCTGACGTGTCATAATTGTAAGTTCATTTCTAACCCAGGTGAAGAGATGAAACTGCTGAAGAGAAGCCGAGGGAGGAAATTGTTGTGGACAGGCGAACTGACAATGAGCTTCAATTTCACCTTCTAGAGAATATCATGTGTACATTATATCTCTGATCAACAGTGAGGATCAATCGGGGAAAGCGAAGAAGATGATGGTTGAGATGGTGCAAGTCAGCATGCATCAAAGGGCTCTGGTATTCACCCCTGCTTATCTACCTACCACTAACTGTGCTTCTGAAGTTCCTTATGAAGCACCTTATGAAGTTCCTTCTAAAGTTCCTTCAAAGAAAATTCTAGCAAGGTAGTTATTCAGAGATTGCCTCAATGGAAGAAGTAATTTCCAAAATAATTTTTGTGGTTATTATCATTGAGCTGGACACTTGCTAGAGCATTATGTTCATATTATAATTATATTCGGGTGGAGATAAAGTAATTTTGAAATACATTTTCTCTCTTTTGTAATAGGTATTAACATTTGAAATCTGAAAATAATTTGTTTGCTATTTTGTAGGTATTCACATTTGTCATATGCAGATTTTGAAAGAGCCAAAAAAGAATTGTCATTTTTATTTACCAAGAGTAAATGTTTTATTGAGTATTATGCGGGTTATTGTTGTATCTTCTTCATTTTTTCTAGAGAATTTATTTAAATTTGTTTTAGTTCGAAAAATTTATGGTTGTATCATTGTGTGTAGTTGCAATTTTGCAATTGTGAATAAAAATGAATGTCACATATGATGTTTATTAATTTATATTAAAAATATTGGTGGTGTGAATACTAATGGATTTTTGTCGAGCCTCACAATTCCATCCATGAGCCTCACAATTATAAAGTGGTACTGCCATAACTGATTGCAGTGATAGTACACCTGCTATCTGTATACACGCCGACCACATTTTCTTATCAAAATTAAAGAGGGTAAATTATATACATTATTTTTTTAGCCCCACACATAGCATACACGCCGACCACAAAAAAATGGAGCACTTAGTTTGGCTTCTCAAGGTGATCAGACCCCCATACCTCTCATTGCATAGCGATATAGCTCCTTTTTGTATTTTTGGCAAGATGTATCCTTTATAATTGCCAAAAAGGAGCTAAAACTAAAACAAAGAAAAATAACGAGTTAAATGAAGAAAATATATCTCGACATTAAATGGAGCAAATATTTTATCACCCCACCCCGGGAAAATATTATGAATTACCCATCTTTATTGAAAAATAACAAAATGGGTGTTAAAATTTTTGAAAAATAAATTATTTTATTATTATTATTATTATTTGGAGATAAAAATAGTTTATCCAAAAATAATAATAAAAATATGTTTTTATTTTTATTTTCTCTTTGTTGTTTTTAACAGAAAAAATAGTGACAATCCCAAAATGTTTTTTTTATAGTTTATTTATTAAAAATTATTTTTAGCTATTTTTAATAGAGAAACGGTAAACATTTCCAAAACAATTTTTAACTATTTTCTATGAACATTATGTTCTTTTATTTGTTTTGGAGTTAAAAAACATTACTTACTTTGAAAATTTTGTCCGGGAACGAAATTTTCATCGTTTTGCAATTACGTACTTTGAAATTTTTTATCGTTTTGCAATTATATACTTTGAAATTTTCGTCTTCCCTTTCGGAACGGGAATATATGAAGAAGCTACTCCTGTATTTCAAACTCAAGACCTGCCGTAGCTTTGGCGAGGGCATTTTCCATTGCACTAAGGCACGACTTTATGATTTTCCAAATTATCAACGTGCCTTCAGGCACGGGCATACCCTAGTATATATGTATACACACACACACACACACACACACACGCGCGCGCGCGCGTATATATACACAATATTATAGTTCATTATTTATAAATATATGAACTCAAATATGCTCTTTTTTTTAAAATATATATTCCAATATTTAACAAATATAATAATTTGTTGTCAATATGTGTATTATATTGTAAGTTAATCAAATTAACTATTACATGAGTAAAAAAAATGCCTAAATAAAATTTGTCCGACTTTAAATTTAATACAAACTGACATAATAAAATTGTCTTTACAAAATAAATATTTAAGTTTTATAGGTAGTTTTTATAATTTAATATTTTTAAGGGCATTTTTGTCTTCACAAAAATTATTTGTAAGGATTCCAATGAGAAAATAAGAATCCCACATATATTGGATGTATTTTGATTCCACCCACTTTCCCACAACGAAGGTAATCTGATTCCATTGGGGTCCACATTCCCATGCAACTTAACCTCTCACCAAACGCATTAATCTTACACTTTCCCAGGAATGTTCGAAAGGAATCAGATTCCACGTAAGTTTATCGCAAACCAAACGGGGCCTTAATGTTACATTTGCATCTCTTAATGAATCGCACCTCATGGGCGGCAATTTAACCTACTTATTTTTTTTTAAATCAACAACAGAATACCCCAAACCATTATCCTCTCAAGGCCCAACTCTCCAGGCTCTTAATGGGAACTGATGTAAGCCCCCTACCTTCCTTCTCTAGTGACCGCCACTCCGCTCCGGCTCTAGTCAATAAAAATTCTCCATCTCTAACGTGGAGAGCTTATACTCAAACCGCCAAATTGAACCGCATGAAAACCAAATACTCAAGTGGCATTCACTGATCATTGCAATCAAGGGTGGAGCCAGAATTCCTCATACGGGTGGGCTAATATTATTATGACCATACAACAAATTTGCCTATTGTGTGTTTTTATTCATGGTGATATCCTTTTAATGCATCGAAACGTAATGTGGTGAAATTCACCTATTTGACATTAAACTAAATTAATTATTTTTGTTCACAATTGAATAATTCTAACGTGTTCATTTAATCACAAATTCAAATGAAAAATATCTAATGTCAACTACGTGAAAAATCAATATATCATGTTTTTGCACCGTCATTATAAATATATTTGGATAGTAATCTAAATATAAATATAAAATAATTTGTCAAAATTTCTAGAATTGTAATTTATATCCTTATTGCTTAAGGTGGTGGTCAAATTGATGACATTGTCTTGAAAAGAAAGGGCAAGGCTACGGACTTTAGGATCTCACATCAACATCTATACAAAAATTTTTTGGACACAACATTTATACATTTATTATCCCTACTTTATTTTTGTTTATCACCCTGGTTGCAACGACGTATCTCACTAAAATGTATAAATTAAGGAAATATTGTGTGATGATCCAATGGCATTTGTATGACATACTAAACAGTTGGATCAAATTTCGCGATTGGATGTATTGCAATGAGCTCAAAAAACCATAATGTCTTTACTACAATACCCATATTTCTACTGACTGTTGAGATGGGTGGACAAATATCCAAAATTAAGTGAGTTAAGTTGGAGAATGCATATTAAGATTTATCCAATGTTTTTGGGGTGAGGTGGGCTATAGCCCTAATGTGCCCGCTATGACAACCCGCCTAATAAAATACCGAGTGATCAGTCCTATATCAAATTAAACAAGAATCTCATTTGGTTCATTCTCAGCATCACTGTCGAAATATTTTTAAAACTTACTAACCACCTAGTATTCGAAAAGAAACGGTGCCAAATTTATCTTTTATCAAACAACAACAACAACATGTAGATGAATATAATTTAAACCATTCATACAATCACTGAGACAAACAATATTGAAAATTAGTGAATACAATTCTTTGCCGAATAAACACCGGCTACAAAACCCAAATCAGAAAATATAAACCACCAGAAAAATAAACTAAGTACATCATCTGACTGGGACAAATGAAATAACTAGGACGACATCCCCAAATGAAATACTGACTGCATCCTACTCTAGGAATGAAAAGACTAAAGCAACTATGACTAATTCCTCTAACATCCACATATGCTGCAACTGTGTAACTCTGGAATGGAAACAATCCTGGTGTGCCTGTGGCTGGACACCTAAAAGGTTTTGAAAATATTTTATAGCAAGGGTTAGAAACCAAAATATTTTGAAAATATTTTGCAAGTGAAATAAATTGCAGTAAATTAAAATGCATGAATGCTTTTCATATTTAAGCTAGTGTCGCACTCCCTTGAGGACCCGCTCACCCCTCAACTATTGTGCACACCTAACGCTTTTCTATATAACCCACCTAGTCCTCTACCTCGTGACTAGTTCTCGATAATATCTTTCTCAACAAACTACTCTACCCCGAGTATATTTAAAATATGATTTTTAAGTTATTCATCACATTAACTTAATTAACCATTTCTCATTTGGGACCATATAAATTTTCACGAGTTATATATATAATCAATACAATTCACATCGTGTATTTTTACTCGTGTATAAATATTTGCACCATATATACGTATCATCATATTACAACATTCATACACATGTTATAAATATAGAATCATTCTCCTAAGTAGGCACTCACTGGATGCTCTCTACAATGCTATTAATCCAGGTATACTCATCCACCCGGACACCCTGACACGGTTAGCTCTCCGAGTCAGTTAAACAAAATAAACGCAGTGGAGGCGATCATAGTTCCCTCCGAAAATGAGATCGAATCATACCCAAGACGTCTCACCCCTAAATACGGATGCTATGACCTAAGGACTATACTTGCCCTACTCCTCAAGCCAGGGGATTCCCCCACATCGTGCAACCTCCCATGATAGCACTAGCGGGTTATGTATTCCTATAAATATTATTCACACTAATATTTATAAACCACACAAATATATATATATATATATATATATATATATATATATATATATATATATTGACACACACTACACAATCATCGCATAGATATATATTTAATTAATCCAAGTTACTCCGTGCATAATTTATCGTAACACTAGCCTAAAATTTCGAAATCTATATACCAACTTATAATTTATATAATTTCCACATTTATTTAATTATCACTCAAGTTGTGTCACCCAACTAAATTACCCAGACTCGCTCCTTCAGTCTGAAATTTTATCTTGTAGAACTTATTCCTCAAATTCCACTTATTAAAGTTAACTCCCTTTTTTATCTTGAATATTCCATAATTTATCATATAACCCTATAATAAATTAATTCGGCCAAATTCGTGCCTAAGCACTAGCCCCAAAATATTCGAGTCAATTTTCCCGACTCTAAACTTTAATTAACTACGTATTAATTAATTTATTACGTTGGCGTTGCTCAACCAATATATCCGGACTCGCTCACTTGGCCTAGAAATACAATATTTAGAATTTATTATTCAAAATCTCCTTAATAAATTTTGCACATTTATTAATCTAAGGTTTTCAATTTACTCAATTTCAACCTTAATTCCTTTATGGATTATTTTCTCAATTATCTTAATACTTGTCTCACTTTATGTAAACCTAATCTCCACTCTAGGCCTAATATCCTTATTATAGAACAACAATCACAATCAATCAATCTAGGCAACCTCCATTGGAATAACAACTAAAAATAACATTTCTTAAAATTTTCCCCACGAATCTGCCCAGACTTCTAAAATGTCATTTTTGGAGAAAACGTATCAGAGAACAAAATACAGAAAATAGGATTTTCTACGAGGCTACGCGGACATAATAGCCATTTTCGAAACCAAACGTCGAAAAACAGTTTCTAAAGAAGTTCTACAATTCAATCCTACCTATCAAAACCCAATTTAGATATCAATTAGCCCAAAAATCATATCATCTTTTCACACCCACTATGCTATGAATAGAAATCTGCAATTAATTTAAAATCAAGTTTAACCACTTGCCTTAGGGTTCCTAGGGTCTGAATCCTTTGGTGTAAATGATGATTATTTAATGAAGAATGGCTCCCATGGTTTCTCCAATTGCACCCATTTTTCTCTCTCTCAATTGGATTTTCTAAAATGTGTTATAGCTGCCACGCTCTCTCACTTTTAGGGTTTAATAACTCAATCTCGTTTTTAGGCTTGTGGGCTTTGTAAAAGGGCCTAAACACTCTTATGTGAGCTTAATTATGCCTAAAAATATCTCGAGACCCATTTACTACCCCTGAGTACTCTTTTTCGACTATTTTGACCCATCCGGACTCAATTGTACACTCAGAATTGCCATCCGAATTATTTTACTAAAAGTTCTTATCTCGACCCCAATATAGTCTATGCCCGACTCCCGATTGGGATAAATAAATGCCATGTTACTATTGCTCGTTATGACACAATTAAATTATTACTATTCACTTAGTATATTTAAATCCCATAAATATTAATCGTTTACTCACCAGATTAATATTCAATAAATATAAAAAATAATTAATGAGAAATGCTATGGGTACCAAACACTCGCCCAAATCCTCTCCCAAATAGCATTAAGTGTTATACCTTGGGGTATGGGTCCCGCCAGGGCACAACTCATTAATGCTATTTGGGGAAGATTTGAGGGATTTGTTTAGTACCCATAGCACCACTCATAATTAATTAAATTAAATTACGACATACAAGTAATTTAAAATTAACCAAATTAAATAAATAATAAATGCCCAAAAATACGAGGTGTTACATACATCCCCCCCTTATAAGGAAATTTCGTCCCCAAAATTAGGTTGTACCTGTGGCGAATACCTCTGGATGTTGTTCTCGCATGACATCCTCCTGCTCCCAAATGGACTCGTCAATGATGTAGTGTCCCCACTAAACTCTAATAAGTGGTAACACTTTAGACCACAACTTGCGCTCACTACGATCCATAATAGCTACAGGTTTCTTCTCATGTGAGACATCTGGTTGCAAATCAAACTCCTCAAGTGGAACATACCACAAGCTCTCATGCTCCTCTGATAATTCTTCAGCGATGCCACGTGAAACACGTCGTGTATCCACTGTAGATGCTATGGTAAACCCAGTGTATAAGTTACTGGTTCCACTGTATATGCTATGGTAAACCCAATCTATATGCTGGAAAACTTGGAGAAGAAAAGCCAAGAGTATACCAAGAACTTGGTGGCAACGTTGGAGGAAAACACTATTGCGTATAACAAAGGCTAGGATAAAGCATTTGAGAATGATCAAAAGAAATTGAGATTTTTACAGAAGGCCTTTTTCAAGAAGGGCTGGGACGAGGCCATCGTGAAGGCTAGTGTTGCTGAAGGCTCGGAGTTGTTCGTCGATCATAATCCTGGTATCCCTCCCAACCTGGAAGAAAGAAAGGAAGAGAGATAAGAAATGAATGACCAGACCAAGGATGTAAAAGATCCCTAAGACAAAGTTCCTCCATTTTATTATCTTTAGGGATATATTGTATTTTCCTTTGAATATTTTCCCTTTCTTTTCTTCTTTCATGTAAGGGCCTTGCATCAACATAATTTTGGAATGAAAAAGAAATTTTTGCCTCATCTTTATCTCTATGGATTGGTTAATTTGTATATTGCATGTGCATGACTTATATATTATTGTTCTCTAAAATAATGAATTGACTTTATCATTCTCCACAGTCTAGTGATTTCTTGGTTTATATGCCATTGGTTTAAGATGATTATGGCTTGGATTTTGTTCTTGGGCTGATGCTTCTCGTCAAGATATGATGGATTTCATATATGTTCGCCAGACACTCCGTAAGATGATGTCACACTATAGTGATAAGAATGGGAAGTTCCTAAATCTTTAAGCCAAGCTTAAAGAAAAATGAAGCATCTCCAGTTTGTTGCAGAATGATAAAGTTAGCCTATGGAAGGAACTCAAAAAGATGAACAAGCTTTTCTTGATAAGGAAGCGATTAGAATACGCTTAAACCAGAGGATCATGAGGCCGATATAGCAATTCAGGCTACGTAGTTTGGATCGACATATATGATGAAGGCATACTAAATGCCCTAATCCATCTAAATAAAACTAAGAATCTGGACTATAAGCATGGTTGGCTGAGTGCCTTGGCTATTCTCAAAATCCCACAAGACTCCGAATTGTGGTATTGGTATGCCGTGGACTTCCCTATTACAAGTTTCATCCCTTTGGGATCGAGGACTCATGGGCACTAGTTGATGCAGTTCCTCTTACTTTTATTGAGGAGTACCTTGCAAACCATTATAGATATTTTGACATGCCTTATCGTAGAACAGAGATTTCCCACTTGACGTACATGGTTGGACCATATAATGGTCCTCATAGATGATTTAATAGTTGTACTTGTAAATAGTGAAAATTTAAATGAAATGAAAATGATATTTTCCATTTATTTTTGCATTCCCCATTTTCCATAGTTTTTGTATGTTTCGTTGGTCTTACCTTTTAAGAGGTGTCGTCACACCCTTCCTCAAGCCTAGTACCAACTTTTTGCAAGAATGCACCTGTTCATGGGGCTATCCACCCATTCAGAATTTTATCCGACTAATGTGGTCGACTTACTAAGTACCTAGGGATCCCCGTAGGTCTTTTGTTTGCCATGAGCAATACCTTATATTTTTGTGTTGTATTGATGAAACATGTAGCGTTAGAGTAGAGAGTTGGAGTTTAATCAATCCAATAATGCATTATTTGAAATAAATAAAAAAACCAAAGTGTGGTTGAATACATAAAATGAGAAACCTTGCTTTATTATTAGCCAATCACTCGGAATAATCAAAGATTATTAATTAAGAAACAAGCAAAATGTTAACTACCAAATGTAAAAAATTGACAACTAGAAAGGTAAAATTAAAAGTTGGATATATTTTAAGATTGGATGCATTACATGCCTTGAGTATTTCACTGATCTCCATTATCTCCAGATGATAGGCTCCTTGCAGGTCGTCTATAGAGACTCTAAATGGACCCTCCCAATTTAGGCCTAACATTTCTTCTGATGACTTCCTCTAACTGCCAATGATGTTTCTTTGTACATAATCTATGATGTGAAATTTCCTTGGACGAACACCTCTGTTGTATTTCCTTACTAATTACTATTGGCAGTCTTATAACCTAATCACGACTTGTTCTCTCCTTTTATCTGCCAGGTCAAGCTCCGTACTGATCACTTCGTTGTTTAAGAATTGGTTGGCTAATGTCGTTCTCATAGTCAGCAATCCCGACTCCAGAGGTAAAATTGATTCCATCCCATATTAAGGCAAATGGAGTTTCCCAAATCGACCTTCTGGGAGTTGTTCGATATGCCTATAGGATGTGGAAAATATCGTCCACCTAATCGCCTTTTGATTTTTTAACCTTTTTTTCATTGAGTCGACAACTATTTTATTAGAAGCCTCTGCTTGTCCATTTCTATGAGGGTAAGCTATTGATCCGCAATAGCGATTTATCACATGATTGTTAGAGAATTCATGGAAGGTCTTACTTTTGAACTACATTTCGTTGTCGATGATGAGGGTTCTTGGCACAATAACCATCCCTCTGTCCTTGAAGGATTTAGTGATACTCATTGGAACACCCTGTCTGATAAGGCTACTAGTGGATGTATATTTAGTATCGCTGGTGGTGCAATGTCTTGGAAATCTAATAAACAAACTATTTTGGCTCAATCCACTATGGAGTCTAAGATAATAGGAGTAGCTATTGATAGTAAAGAGGCATGTTTGTTAAGAAACCTCTTGGCATAATAAAAGGGTTATGATGTTTCTCTAAATGAACCTCATCATATCATCATATCCGATGTTCATCAATGGATCTACTTCAATCCATTTAGTGAAGTACTATTTGCTGACTTAAAGCTAGGTAAAGTAGGTAGTGGTTCTATAATATCTATCCCCCATTGAAAAATAACAACGGGCTCGCCGGGGACTTAAGGTTGCTGGCTAACTAGTGGAGTAGCGATGAAAACTGTTGGAATTCGTTTCCCTTTTTACATAGGAGCCATTAATAGACTTCTTTAATTATTCGTAATGCTAAAGTTCTTCCTCCAGCGTGACTCCTACAAATACCTTCATGTAGCTCGTATAAAACTTGATCGACGTAGTTGGTATGGATGCATTATAAGTATGATATAATGAATCATCTCTTATAGAGCTTTCCAAAAGGTGATAAATAAAATTGGGAAACCTTTACCCTAATTTTTTGGGCCTCTCTTTTGTTTGACGAAAATTCATTTTACTTTAGATAGTTCACTATTAAGAGCTTTTTCCACAACTAGTACTTAGTTAGCATCTCGTTTTTCCTTTTGATTCTTGGTTATGCTAGGTATTCCACCTGTATCACCCTTTTGAGATCGAACTTGACAGTTGAAGCCAACGTGACCAAGGAGTCCACGTGACTGTTGTTTCCCCTTGGAAATTTTTGCATTTGGACGTTCTAGAACTGAGCGACCAGCTCCCAAACCTTTTCAAAGTAGGCTTCCATACATTCATATCTAGTATTATAATCTCCTAATATTTGATTAGATACCTACCTTGGGTTAAAAAATACATCAAGGTGACTGGAGCCCGTGGATAAGGCCTTCTTTATACCTCTTATGATGCCCTCATATTCTGCCTCATTATTTGATTACTAATAGCCAAGTCGTATAACTTGCTCGAGGATGGCGTGATCTGGGTTAACCAACACTATCCATATTGTGTCTCCCTATATGTTGGATACTTGATCTACATAAATAATCCATTTTTTATTGCATTTCAAACCTTCTTCCACTACGCAAAATACCGAAAATGGTCACAGTTTTGGACCCTGACCAACATCTTGGGTCGTGGTTCTAGACTGTAGCAATTTTAAGGGTGATCATTTACGGGGTCACGGCCCAAAATCGCAACCAATATAGAGGGTCACAGTCTCTTTCGTAACCCTATTATTGGGGACATAGTCACGGTCATGAACCATGACCCTAATCGTGACTGATTTATCCTTGTCACGGTCTCAAACAGTGATACTTTTCCATGAATATAGGTTGCATAATCACGATTCTAGACCATGACAAACCTATATGACATCTGGTTGGTTGTTCACGGTGTTGAATCGTGATCCCCACTCATGACCACAAGTTTAGTGGTCACGATTACTCACCGTGACCACCTTCTAACCCATTAAAATGTTGTCATGAATATGGTCACGATTTTAGATCATGGCTAATAATAAATTTATTTTTAAAAAATAGTTTATATTTGGTTGGTTAAAAAAAATCATGTACATGATTTCAAACTTGTATACAATTCGATTATATAACTAACTAATTCATCAATAAAAAAGTAATAATACGAAAATTATTAAGCTATCAAATTAATTACATTAATCCAACATAAATAATATTTGTAACACCTCGCCCGCCCGGGGAGAGCGAACAGAGCGCTAATGCGATAAAATAAATCCAAATCCACAAGTGACAAGGTATAGAGCATCTAAATAAACCCACAATAATATAAATCCACTAATCTCAATCTCGTCAATTACAACAAGTCTCTCGAATTAAAATTACAACTATCTAACTCGAATAAAAATACAAATCTCCAAAGCTCTATACATCAAAATAATACAAATCTTTCCCAAACAATCCTCGCTAAAATCAATCTCCGTAGCGCCCCAAAATCCGCCAAAATCCTCAAAGCGTTCTTTCCCCGAAGCATATGCAATATCGTTGTAATCGACATCCGCGCCCACCCAACTAAAGCTGCAAATATTTCAAAATGTTCCAAATGGTAAGCAAGGACTTGAATCCAAAAATAACTTCAAACGCCTATGTAGCAAAAAATGGCATCAAAGTTCATGTAGTTTGTAAAATTAACAAGGTTGGGGTGTAACCAACAATTCGAATCTAGGGTGTATCTTTTGATTTTTGAAAAGGGTATGAAGTGGGATGAAACTGTAAAAAATTGTGAGAACACTCTGAATTGAGAATTGTGGTATACGCACCCCTTTTGTGTTTTTGATTTATGAAAATAGAGGTGAATGTATATGTGATAATAAAAAGAGAGGCATTAGTAATAAAAGTATAATAAATAATCTAAAATGGCATAAGAACAATAAAATATGCAAAATGGAACTTATGGGACTAGTAAAACATAAAGGATATTACCAAATGTGAGTGCCAAAGTAATAAATGCAAGATAACTACGTATATGAGTGAAAGATGCTAACCGTATGAATGAGCTTTGTATGAGTATACTTGAATTTTCTTGTAGAGGTTTTGCCGGTCCAACGCATCCAGTTCTCCTAGATTCATAATAAGACTATTACATAACCTTGTTAGGATTGAAATCCCAGATGAATTCGAATGGTTAGACCCCCAAGAAAAAAAATTCAATGGTAATCACACGAAACAAAGTTACAAATATTATAAAATGTATTGAACATAATTTATAAGAAAAGAGAAAATTAAGTTATTTTCTTAACGCGTTATTATGTTGGTTGTATAATAACTTCCAAAATCGAACCATTATCTTAACAAGTTTATTGAGCATAGTGAATTGATGTGAGAGCCAAAGAGTAAGTACATATAAGAAGAGTCTGACACCCCGCCCATTTTAATCACGAGTGATCATTCCTTTATAAAAACAAACAGGAAACTCATTTGGTTCATGTCACTTTTGCAATCATTTTAAATTACTAACCACTTAAGTTAAAGTAATCCGGTGCCAATTTTATGTTTCATTAACGTAACAACATGCGAAAAATAGAAATATAATAACTCATCCACAAAAAATATAAGAGTCTGAATCATCACACTTGCAATAGATAAATAATAAATACCGAATAAACCATCGGTTCCCAAAGCAAAATCCAAATCATAAGTCTATAAAAATAAACTAAATCCAAGTACATCATCTCATAAACAAAACTGAAAGTGTATCAACTGAAAGGGGCAACATGCCCAAATGAACTACTGAATCAAAACCTAATCTAGGAATGAACAACTAAATTATATATATAAAGTCCTGCTAGCTTTCACAGTGCTGCAGCTACACATCCTTGGAACGAGTCTCCAAGCTTGGCATCCATGTGGCTGGACACCTAAAATATTTTGGAAAAATATTTTGACATGGGTCCGAGCCCAAAACCATTTGAAAAATATTTAGCAAGTAATTAAGATGCAACAGTTAAATATGCATTAAAACCTTTCATATTTAAGCAGGTATCACACTCTTTTGAGATTTTACTCACCCCTCAACTATTGTGCACACCTAATGCTTACCTTCTAAACCAATTAGTTATACTACCCTACCTAACTAGTCATGTTACAAATCTTTTTATCACCCTGCTCTATCCCGAGTACTTCCTCCCTTTAGTACCTAAGTTATTTTACCCTTTAAATTAGTCAATCATTCCCAATTTAATTGGTTATATAACATTCGCATTAGTTATATAAATAATGCATTCACACTTTATATTTTTAACCCATATATAATTATCTACTCTATTATATATGTATAAATATACTATAACAATCACATACATGTCGCGTATAATAACCATCCTCCTTAGTAATAACTCATAGATGTTTATCTTTATAATGCTACCATATCCCAGGTATACTCACTCTAACCTAGTTACCATAAGTCGGTTAACTCACACCGAAATAGGTAATAAAATCACAGACGTAGTGGAGGTGGCCATTTTTCCCCGAGAGTGAGACCGAATCATACCCAAAACATCTCACCTCGAAAATAAAACACACAATAAAATATCAGATGATATGACCTGGACACTATACTCTCCTTGCATTCACTAGCCAGGGGATTCACCCACATTGCGCAACCTCCGATGATAGAACTAGAGAGGTATGTTTTCAGATAAAGATCATGTACACTGATATTTATAAAATACACACACACACACACACACACACACACACACACACACATATATATATATATATATATATATATATATATATGTATATGTATATATATATGTATATATTATGAAATAAATTCAGTTAACCTGTGCCTGACATCCGTAGCACTAGCCCATAATCCCCGAGTCTATTTTTCGACTCTGAATTTATTTAATTTCACATCTATTAAATAATTAACATAGCTTCACCTTGCCAAAGTGCCTGGACTCTCCCAATCTACTCGTATTTAAATATTCAGGAATTTATTTCACATTATTCATTTCTTAGTTTATTCACCATTGCACACTTTTCTAAACCCATATATACCCACCCAAAATCTCTAAGTAGTAGGTTTCCAAGAAATTTTCACTAAATAAATAACCCTAAACAAATCCTACAGAAATTAGAGTCCATATAAATAAATAAGCAAAACTACCTGTATCCAGGCATCATCAATCGATCGATGCTACTCCGACAGCTCTTCTTCCCCAATCCATTTCTCCATTGTTGTTCACTCAAACCTCTATGGATTCTTCCCAAATCTTACCTCAAGCATACCCAATGTTTATCACACATAAAAATAGGTTTTAATCATGATTTAAACCCCTAAACATCACTAATTTATCATCAAAATTCATTATATCACGAATTTAATTTTGTGAATTTTATTTAATCTTCTCATTCAATTTGATTCCATAATCCAAATTGGACAAAATTAATTACTGGATTTCAACTATAAATCAGATTCCAACAACACATGACAGTGCTCCATCAACAATTGAACATTAATTCTACATCTAATGTCAAAATCACCCCAAAACCCATTTTCATGTGAAAACCCTCCCCAAAACGAGTTTATCTACACCTACCATGATATGAACACGAGTTTTTGATATATAAAATACAAGAAAGTTAATCACTTGCCTTTCTAGGTTCTCAGGGTCAGATTACTTGTTATAGAGGATGGATTTGACAATAGCACGCCCAATTCCTCATTGAATTTGGCCTCTAAAGTTCCCTTATTTTATTCCTCCTCTATTCTCTCAATTTTTAGGGTTTAGAATCTGAGTTGTGGATGCCTCTAACTCTTAGACTTAGGTTTAATATCCCTAATCCGTAAATTAGGCTAACGAACCAAGCCCAAATGACTCAAGTACTCCCTTGTGGGCCCTGTTATGTCTAAAAAGGCCCTGGGACCCAATTACTACTCTCGGGTACACTATTTTGACTATCTCGACCCATTCGGAACCAATCTTGACCTTGAAATTTCCATCCAAGTCATCCTATAATAATTTTCTATCTTGACCTCATATAGTTTACGCACGACTCCCGATTGAGATATAATACTGTCAAGTTACTATCACTCGCTATGACGTAACATAATTATTTACTACTCACTTAGTAATTTTATGCCATCAATATTAATCTTTATCTCTCTCGATTAACATTGTATTGACCACATAATATTTAATGCAATTAAATTACGTCACACGTATAATTTAAAATAATCGAATTACTTAAATTTTTTAATTACTCAGAAATATGGGGTGGTACATACTTACCCCCTTACAAAGGAATTTTGCCCTCAAAATTGGGACATACCTGCAGTGAATAACTTTGTATACTTCTCACGCATGTCATCCTCCCGCTCTCATATCGACTCGTCAACGTTCTAGTGCCCCTACTGAACTTGAACAAATGATACCACCATAGACAGCAGCTTACGCTCACTACGATCAAGTATCGCCACTGGTATCTCCTCATACAAGATATTTGGTTACAAGTCTTTCTCCTCTAATGGAACATGCCAAAAATCCCTCTCGCTCCTCCGTTATCTCTTTAGCGATGACACGTGGAACACATCGTGAATCCGCTGTAAGTGCTTCGGTAGTCCCAACCTATACGTTACTGGTCCTACCCTCTTAATAATCAGAAATGGTCCCACATAGCTCGATTATATCTTCCCCTTCTTGACGAACCTCATAATCCCCTTCATAGGAGACACCTGTACCAAAAGCTAATCAGCAACCTCTAGCTTTATATGCCTCTTGTTTGCGTTGGAGTAACTCTTCTGCCTGTCCTGAGCTATACGGATGCACCCTCGAATCAGCTCAATCTTGGCAGCATTATCTTGAATTATCTCTGGCCCCAATAGCTTGTTGTCCCCCACCTATAACTAGAAAGAGGGCAAATGACAAGGCTTTCCATACATTACCTTAAATGGTGTCATACCGATGGTGAACTGGTAGGAGTTATACGCAAACTCCACCAATGGAAGATACTTCTCTCACTCTCACCCGAAGTCAAGTATGCACATCCTCAACATATTCTCAAGCATTTGATTAACTCGCTCTGTCTGCCCATCTGTCGATGGGTGATACATTGTACTCAACTGTAAATCCGAGCTCGTGGCCTCCTGAAAGCTTTTTCAGAAGTGGGACGTAAAAATCTTATCCCGATTCGACATAATATTTATCGAAACTCTATCCAACCTCACTATCTCAGCAATAAATAATTGCGCATACTGCCTTGTCTCAAAATTCGTACAAACTGATAGAAAATGATCCACCTTAGTTAACCGATCCACTATCACCTAGATGGAGTCGTGACCTCACTGCAATGTCGGTAACCCGGTAATGAAATCCATGGAGATACTCTCTCACTTACACACTAGAATCCTGAGTGACTGTAATATTCCCGTTGGTCTCTGGTGGTCTACCTTCACCAGCTGGCAGGTAGCACACTTCAAGACAAACTTCGCTATGTCTTGCTTCATCCCCGACCACCAATACCGCCTACGTATATCCTAGTACGTCTTATCCCCACCAGGATGTACCACAAACCTCAACCCCTGATACTTTGACATCACCTCATGTCTCAAATTCTCACCCTCTTTAAGCGTCAGTCTCCCATTGAAGCGCAAGCTTCCCATCAACTAACAACTTGGGAACTCCGTTCTGGAAATATTGATCCACTTCCTGGGATTTCACCACCCTCATAATAATATCAAGAGTGACATCTAATATGGACATATAAGCTATGGCAACCTCGCTGTTGTGTCAAAGCTCTCTCCACTTCACCTTCCAAACCTCCTCCACCTCCCCAACAAGCCGTCGGCTCAACGCGTCTGCCACCATGCTAGCCTTCCAGGGATGATACTGAATATCAAACTGGTAATCCTTCATGAACTCTAACCATCTCCTATGCCTCATGTTCATATCCTTATGCATGAACATATACTGAAGTGATTTATGGTTCGTGAATAAAGTAAACTGCTTCCCCGAAAGATAATGCCTCCAGATCCTCAAGGCAAACACAACCGCTGCTAACTCCATGTCGTGCGTGGGATAATTTCTCTCATGGGGCTTAATCTCGTGATATGCATAAGCTATATCCCTCTCCTCCCGCTGTAGTACACCCCTAAGTCCCTGTAAGGATGCATTTATGTAAATATGATACTCCACTCCTCTTCTAGGCAATGAAAATGTAGGCGCTGAGGTCAATTTGTCCTTTAGCTCATCGAAAGTAAACTAACAATGGTCGTCCAAAATAAATGGCACCCCCTTGTGAGTCAGGTTCATCAATGTATCCGCAATCTTTTAGAAACCCTTAATGAATCATCGTTAGTATCCTACCAGCCCCAGAAAACTGAGAACCTCGGTCGGTGTCATAGGTTGTCCCCACTCCTTCACTACCGATACCTTACTCGGATCAATAACAATACCCCTGTCAGACACAATGTGGCCCCAAAACTGCACCTCCCGGAGCTAAAACTTACACTTCTTGAATTTAACGTACAATTGCTGATCCCGTAGTGTCTATAAAACCATTCGCAGATGCTCGGTATGCTCATCCTTAGAACAAGAGTAAACCAGAATATTGTTGATGAACACGATCATGAACTGGTCAGGGAACTCTCTGAAAACCATGTTCATCAGATCCATGAACACTACTGGAACATTGGTGAGCCTAAATGACATCACCCTAAACTCGTATGACCCATATCGTGTAAGAAAAACAGCCTTAAGAACGTCCTCCTCTCGGAAGCGCAACTGATGAAATTCGGACCTTATATTTATCTTGGATAAGTAATCTGATCCCCTCAACTAGTCGAACATGTCATCGATCTGAGGCAATGGGTACTTCTTCCGAATCGTGACCTTGTTAAACTCCCTGTAATCGATACATAACCGAAGTGATCCATCCATCTTCTTGACGAACAGCATCGGCACACCCCACGGTGATGTACTCCTTCTAATGAAACCCTACCTCAGAAGCTGTTGCATCTGCTCCCTCATCTCTAATGGGGCCATGCGATAAGGCGCTCGGGCGACAGGCCTCGTACTTGGCGCTAGGCCAATAACGAACTCAATTTTCTGGCTAGGCGACAGTCGGGTATCTCCTAGAACACATCATCAAACTCCCTCGCCACTGGAATTGAGTCTAAAGAGACAAATACCTCCTGTGAGGTATTTTCCATAATGTAATACATATGTGAGCTCGAACCTCCCTCAAGAAGAGGCATCATCACTAGGAACATCTCCTGCCCTGGAATAGAGAACATGATGGTCCTCTCGAAACAATCGACCATCGCCTGATATCCAGTTAACCAATCCATACCCAAAATGACATCATAACCCTCCATATCTAAAACTAAAATGTTGGTGGCTAAAAATAATCTCCCCACATCAATATCCACACCCCTACAGATCGAGTGTATAAGCAAACCACTACCCAAAGGTGACTTTACACACATAATAATACTACCGGCTATCTTTAATAAACTGGACGCACGTGCAAATATGGTGGCTATAAATGCGTGTGATGTCGCTGTATCAAATAAAATCCCACCATCAAGCCCATGGATAGGAAACGTGTTCTCTACCGTAGGTGGTGTCTGGTGTATGACTGCATCTCAGACGTTATAAACACGTCCGTACTGTAACTGCCACTACTGCGGTGGGGCTGGTAATTTTGAGGATAACTGCCCCTACTGGGCACCTTACTGTTGTGGTCCCCTACCCCTCTGTGGACACTCCCTCTTCATATGACCTGTCTGCCCATGCATAAATCAACGCCCCTGGAAGCCCCCTATCTCTGGCCCTATCAAGGCTATCCTTGCTGTTGACCTTGGTGGTCCCCCCCATTGTTCCCTTGGCCTTTGCGGCCCTGAAGAACGTGTTGCTGCTACTGAGAACCCTTTTGGCCCTGCTTGAAACCTCCCTCGGGTCATTAACCCCCAAATCTAAATCTCTGGGAGGAATCCCCCTACCGAGAATCCTTCCCTTGCTGTCTACCTGTCTGTTGCTGCAATGCTCCACTAGCACCATTCCCACCTCCCTTTCCCTGTTGGATAGGCTCACTCCCCCTCATGATTTCCTTCAGATGGAGACGATGATCCTGGAAATACAGAAGTTCATCATCGACGACGTTAATATAATTCCTCAATGCAGGGTTACCTATCAAGTGTTGCCTGATCCTCCAGGCTAGCCCATCCATAAACCTCAACTTCTTCTTCTCTTCATTGTTCACCTCGTCGGGCATAAAATTAGCCAAATGTGTGAACTCCTCCTCATACTCAGCTACAGAATGGTCACCCTGAACCACCTCGTTGAACATCTTCCACATCTCTGTCTCAATGGGTGGTGAAAAATATTTGCAATCAAATCGCACCCATAACTCAGCAGTGGGCATAATATCCCTATCCTCGGTAGTGGTAATAGACTCCCACCACTGTAAAGATGCCTCGACAAGTTTAAAAGTGGCCAACATCTTCTTTTTCACGTCGCTACAGTCAACCATGTGCAGGTGGCGCTAAATATGCTTCTTCCACTAGCAAGCCAAAATCATGTCAAGCTACCATGAAACTCGGGTGGGTAGCCCTTTTGAAATGCCTCCCTCACTCTTTGCCAATCTGAGGGCCTCGGGTGGGCCTGGACAACGGGTTCCACTGGCTACTATGGTGGCTGGGCTTGAGGAATGTGGAGTCCCATGGAAGTTATAGCGGATTTAACTTCCTGTGCTATGATAGCGGCTACCCCTACTGCGGTAACTTCCCCCCTATGATGACTGTGGTTGCTGTAAGCCTGGCAATTCGGGTTGCCGTGTCGTGTTCGGGTCGTGTCGAGACCTGATATTTTTAGATATACCATTAACACGAACATGACCCATTTAAGTAATCGTGTCATTGTACCTGACTCGAACACTAACCTGTTTATATATAGGTTACACGACACAACCCGTCTAACCCGTTTAATAAACAGGTCGTGTCCAACCCGCTAACACGACACGACCCGTCTGACCTGTTTAATAAATAGGTCGTGTCCAACCCGCTAACATGACATGACCCATTTAACCTGCTTAATAAATATGTCATCTGTAAGGGGAACCTGTTTACATGATCCACCATGACCTGTTTATGAGATTAAATAATTTTCACTATTTATTTCCAAACTTAATTTAACAAATAAACATCACAACATTAATCAAAAAAATATTTGTCAAATCTAATAAACATAACATAATAATACCAACAACATTAAGTCATTATCCAAAATAACATCATACAACAAAGTCTAATCCATTATCTATTACAACACATTCAAAATTTCAAGTTCAAATTACAATTTGTAAATCTTCAACCAAATTGCAAAAAGATGTCATGCTCCACTCTATCCAAAAGCTAGTCTCCTTCCATTTCATTCCATACCTACGAACGAAAAAAGTAATGAGTACAATGCACAATAAGATTGAAAAAACAAATAGGATACTTAAACTATATATTAACATGCAATATTTACCTCCTCTGCAATTGATTGATGTTTTTTGGAAACTGATCTCATGTTTTCACCCCAAGTTCTATACAGAAATATACAATATCAAAATATATGACTCATAAGTACACAATAACTTATCACATGAATTTAACATAACAATTTGCTCACCTGAAATAGAGGTCGAGCATTGAGCATCAGATGATTGACTTTCTTCTTTGTTAATATCCAAATTCAAGATATCCTCGGTGAGATCATCAATTTGAGCTTGTGCCGCTTCTACATTCATAATTATTAAGTATATCAAAAGTTGTAATGATAAAACAACTATAACAAATGTATTATAATTTATATTAACCGTTAATAATTACCAATAGCACCAAAAAGCCAATCTTTTGTGCAAAGCAACGCCTCGGCCACCTCCGGTTTAAATGAACTTCTATATTGATCAATTATCCTCCTATCCATGCTAAAGGCCGACTATGAAGCCATGGTTGATATAGGAATGCTCAATACATCTCTTGCCATTGATGCGAGTTGGGGATACCTAAATTGATTTGCTTTCCAAAATGCCAAAATGTCCAAATTGGCACTCCTTTCAATCCTTGGTTCGTCCAAATAAAGTTCAAGTTGTGACTTTTGAGAACAGGAACTAAATTTCGCACTTTCAAAATCTTCAAACTCCTATAAAAAAAGATGAAAAAATATAAATATGAGTTAAAAAAGACCTAAATTTGAAGTCAATAGAACTTAACAAATGTACTTAATATTTACCTTCAAAACATCACGTGTATCATCCATGGTAAATGAATCATGATTAAAGTTATCACCCGTTTTGTTTTGTGCCGAGGTAAAAGGAAACTTAACATCATATTCACCAAAGAGGATGAACAAATTTTCTCGTACTTCCGCAAATTCAAGTGAGGCCGTCCCATACACTTTCTTGTAGTAAAAATCCACAAAATGAATTTTGTACCGAGGATCTAATATCACCGCTATAGCTAATATCATGCTAAAATCTTCCCAATACTTCTCAAACTTTGCATACATCATCACGGACATGTTTTGTAAGTATGGATCACTACTTTCCATGTGTTTCTTTAATGTCAAATACGCCATAAACACTAAAGGGAAGTACAAGTTTCAGAGAAAATACAAGTTAAACTATAAAAAACACTTAAGAACTTGCATTTTTTCTCAATCTTCTCCCACTCACTCTCCGAAGGACAATGATTATAATTAGAATCACTTAATTCCAAATGGGAAAACACATCACGAAGAAAAAGTGCACTCTCAAGCATTATAAATGTCGAATTCCATCTCGTGAGAATATCTTGTCTTAACCCTCTTTTAACATCAAGTGACAACAATTTCGTGCATTCAACAAAGCTTATTTTCCTCGCTTGTGAGCCCTTAATGTACTTACAACTTTCACGAATTTTTTGCACACCCATATCAATTTCTTTTAAACCATCTTGAACTATCAATTTGAGGATGTGTGCACAACATCTAATATGAAAGAAGTCACCATTGCATAAAAGTGATTTCCTATCATTCAATTGTGTACGACACATACTAACAAATGTATCATTTGATGAAGCATTATCAAGGGTCACGGAAAATAATTTTTTTTCTATCCCCAATCCCTTAAAAAGGAGAAAATTTTATCACACAAAGAAATACCATTATGGGGCGGAGTCATGTATGAAAAATTTAAAACCCTTTTTTGTAACACCCAATCCTTATCAATAAAATGTATCGTGATACATATGTACTCATCTGTTACAACTGATGACCACAAATCAGAAGTTAAACACACTATACTGGGAGCTACATCAATCATTCTCTTAATATTGACCTTCTCTCTATGAAACATTTTCAAAACATATGCTTTTACGGTGTTACGGGATATGAGTGGTGCATCCTCATGTAGATAATAGAAAATGGCTTTTATACCCTTGTATTCAACAAATGAAAAGGTAAATCATGCATTATGATTGAGGCAATTAACATCTCCCTAAATAATTCGGGACTAAATTTTGGGGCATCCAAAGATATTGAATCTGAACCAATTTGTTGTTGAACAATTAACTGCCCAATATCACGTGTAGTAATTTTTTGACATCTATTCTTATGTCACGATAAATTACCGTTCCCTACCTGCTATCGCAAATGAAGACGTAACCACATTTCTTACACTTACATCTTTGCTTGCCATCAACGCCATTTTGTTTGAGAGTTTCAAAGAATGGCCACACGTTGGAAGTGCATCGTCTTTTGCTCTTTCCACCCTTAATTTGGCTTTTAGTAGTAGTAGCAGATTCTTTATTCAGATCCACAACATCATCGTCCTCCTCCTCATCCATTATTTCATCAACATCAATAGAATTGTCAATTAAATTAACATCAACTCCATCGGATTCCATCTGTAAAGAATAAAATAAAATGAATTTGTATGTTCTGTCAAAAAACTAAAATGGAATCTGAAATGAAGGTGTAGAAAAATAGAAAAAGAAATTATAAGTACCACTTTTTCGTTATATCTAAGATCAGATTTCATTTTTTTTTCAAAGAAATCGGTAACAAAAATCGTAACCAAAAAGAAATCGGTAACAAAAATCGTAACCAGAAATCGTAACAGAAGAATAAGAAGAAAACGATATCGTAACAGATGAAAAATCGTAACAGAAGAAAAAGATATCGTACCAAAAATCGGCCGTGGTGGGCGTGGTGTCCTTGGTGGGTTATTGATCGACGGTGGGTTATTGATCGACCGGCTGTGAGAGAGAAGAAGAAGAAGAAGAAGAATCGGGTGTGGTGGGCGTTTGAGAAGAATCGACCGTGTTGTTTTGTTTGTGTTGTAAACAATTGATAGGTTTTTTTTACCTTTTATATGGGTAAAGTTAACTTTTGTTGTGACCATTAGATCATACTGAAAACACAATCTAACGGCTAAAAATAAATAGCTCTTAAATAGGTATTTTGACACGAAAATGACCCGAATTGACACGATTATTATTCGTGTCAATTACGGGTCAATTTCGGGTTAACAGGTGCGACACGAAACACGACCTATTTATTAAACGTGTTAAACGGGTCTGACCCAAAATTGACCCGCACCTATTTAAGCATGACCTGACCTGCCATTTGCGTGTCGAGTTCGTGTCATGTTTTCATGTCGTGTCAAAAATTGCCACCCCTAGGTTGCTGTGCCTGTGGTTCCCACTGAGCCCCTCTATCATCGGATCTCGCCGCTGTCCTCACCGATCATCCTCTCCTGGGTGGCATCTGAAATCAGATCGAATTGTATGAATTCACAGTCAATACAAATATAATAGCAAAAGAATGTAATCTAAAATACTTAATCATGAATGCAACACTCCAAATAATAGGGCTCTATGTCAAAGAATGCTACGCTGAAATCGCAGTAGGCCGCACAGATCCTAGTAACATTAGAACTTGATGCTCTGATACTATGTGTGACACCCCGCTTATTTTAATCACGGGTGATCAGTCCTTTATCAAAATAAAACGTAATCTCATTTGGTTCATTCTTAGCAGCACTATCGAAACCATTTTAAATCACTAACCACCTATGTTAAATTAATTCGGTGCTAATTTTATCTTTCATTAACGTAAAAACATGCAGAAAATAGAAATATAATAACTCATACACAACAAATATACGAGGGTGAATCATCACACTATCAATTAATAATTAATAAATAACGAATAAACCATCGGTTCCCAAAATAGAATCCAAATCATAAGTCTACAAAAATAAACTAAATCCAAGTACATCGTCTCATAAATAAAACTGAAAGGGGAAACATTCCCAAATGAACTACTGAATTAAAACCTAGTCTAGGAATGAATAACTGAAGCATCTACATAAAGTCCTACAAGCCTCCACAGTGCTGCAGCTACGCATCCCTGGAATGAGTCCTCAAGCTTGGCGTCCCTTTGGTTGGACCCCTAAAATGTTTTGGAAAAATATTTTGACACGGGTCAGAGCCCAAAATCATTTGAAAAATATTTAGCAAGTAACTAAGATGCAGTAGTTAAATATACATTAACACCTTTCATATTTAAGCGGGTGTCGCACTCTCTTGAGATATTATTTGCCCCTCAACTACTGTGCACACCTAACGCTTACCTTCTAACCCAACTATTTATACTACCCCACCTAACTAGCCCTGTTACAGATCTTTCTATCACCCTACTCTATCCCGAGCACTTCCTCCCTTTGGTTCCTAAGTTATTTTACCCTTTAACTTAGTCGATCATTCCCACTTTAATTGGTTATATAACATTCGCACCAGTTATATAAATAATGCATTCACTCTTTATATTTGTAACCCATATATAATTATCTACTCTATTATATACATTTAAATATACTATAACAATCACACACATGTCGCATATAATAACCATCCTTCCTGGCAATAACTGATTGGATGCTTGTCTCTATAATGCCGTCATATCCTAGGTATACTCACTCTAACACGGTTACCTTCAGTCGGTTAACTCACACCAAAATAGGTAAATAAATCGCAAATGTAGTGGCGGCGGTTATATTTCCCCGAGAGTGAGACCGAATCATATTCAAAATGTGTCACCTCAAAATAAAACACACAATAAAATATCGGACGACATGGCCTGGGGACTATACTCTCCCTGCATTAACTAGCCAAGGGATTCACCCACATCGCTTAACCTCCGATTATAGCACTAGAGGCGTATGTTTTCATATAAATATCATGTACACCGATATTTATAAAACACACACACACACACACACACACACACACACACACACACATATATATATATATATATATATATATATATATATATATATATATATATATATATATATATATATATATATATATATATATATATATATATATATATATATAATGAAATACATCCAACTAACCCATGCCTGACATCCGTAGCACTAGCCCATAATCCTCGAGTCTATTTCCCGACTTTGAATTTTTTTAATTTCACGACCATTAGATAATTAGCATAGCTTCACCTTGCTATAATGCCCGGACTCACCCAATCGGCCCGTATTTAAATATTCACGAATTTATTTCTCATTTTTTGTTTCTTAGGTTACTCACCATTGCACACTTTTCTAAACCCATATTTACCCGCCCAAAATCCATAGGTAGTAGGATTCCATTCATTTTCACTAAATAAAAAACCCTAAACAAATCCCAAAGAAATTAGAATGCATATAAACAAATAAGAAAAACTGCTTGGAACCAGGCATCATCGATCGATCGATGAAATTGATCGATGCTCCTATAGAAGCTCTTTTTCCCCAATCAATTTCCTCCATTTTTGTTCACTAAAACCTTCCCCTAAACACATTTTTCTAATTGTGTCTCTTTAACAGTTTACGTGATTTACCCATCACGCCATCTTGATTTGAAATTTATACCAGTTGGAGGTATTATTGGAGGGAAAGGTTATAAATAAAGTGTAATTTATAAATTCTCCTTTATTTTTAGAGCAATATTAGTAAACTAATAATACAAGAAGAATGAGAAGTTTTCTCTAAGTAGGAAATATGATAAAAAATCATTTATATAACTTGCAAAGCTAATAACACTCGTCTCAATTTGATAAAAAACAATAAAACAATTAAAACAATTGTCTATAATGTAACTATCAAGATTTAATCTAGTACCAAAATTCAATAATACTAACATGAACTGAATCCAAAGATGCTTGAAGGCTAGTAGACAAAGCATGAAATCAATGAGTAATTGGCTTCTCAATCGGCTTACTTCAAATTTTGACAATTAACATAAGGAAAATTTGCAAATAATCAGCTAAAAGAACCGCAATAAAAATTAAGAAATCATAAGCCAAAAGAGTTACAATATGGAATTAATGTTCCATTCATTACCTTTCTCGTGTTATTATTACCAAGAACTACCATTAACCTCCAAAAATGTCGCCACCCGCGATAATTAATTCATGACAGGAACACATAAACACCAATTATCACCTTCCCCACTTAAGAAACCACATATCAAAATACTTGTGTTTATGAACTATAAATGTAGAACATTACACATATAAAATTTCTTACAAATGTACTTTTTTATGCACTCCATAATATAACTTATATTTATTTAATATGGGTTTGCAATGGAGGCAAGTCAAATTCTCGTGGCAAGTAATCTAAAAACACTCAATGAATCAAATAAGTAAAAAATAAAAACCTAAAGGTATATGAATGGATAAAAGCATGTTCACATTGAGAAGGTCCCTAAGCAAAGTTCTTTAGGCAAATGCAATATTTTTAAAATTTTATCTTAGCGCCCACAGACTAATCTTGTGAAAATAATTTGATTTACCCAATTATATCTTATTAATCTAATAGCATGCATCTACAATGATTAAGCATATAAAGTAAATAAATCAAAACATCATAAGACACCGACGTACGAGGAAAACACTAAGGGAAAAAATCTCAGATGGCCACTCCAAACAATCACCATGATACAAAAAATTACAAAGAGAGATATAGTCTTACTCAACGACTCGATCACCCATAAGCCTTGATGCATCTTATTCTCTTCTACAACTCCTCCACAGTGCCACGCGGGAGTTCACCCATGCAAGTGTCCATATTATACAAGTCCACGTGCACCTCGGTATCCACCGACGCAGCCTAGCAACCATCTTTAAATCCGAACGCGGAGTCAACCGCTTCTTCTTCGCAATCAGCATATAAAAATTCCACCAAACGAAATAATTTTTCAAGAAGGTAGAACAATATCTGGTGCCAAACTCAAGATCATAATAGCTATGAATAATCAGATTTGGATCTTAAAAACTAAGGATGTTAGAAAACTATTGGGAACTTTTGTAAATAGGTGCAAAAACATTTTCGACAAAAGTACTTGTGTTTTCTGAGCGAAAGAAGTCCTTAAATATAAAAACTCGAATTTCAAGGCGATGTCTCATTCGAATGACTAACAAGCCTCGTTCAAATGAGAAGGCACTCTTGTTTGAACGAATCTTAGACTCGTTTGAATGACAAGAAAATAATTTTAATTTTAAAATCAACCTCGAATGTTTCTAAAACAAATTCAACTCAGAAAATATTTTAAAATTATGTTTCCAAAAATATTTTTCAAATTCCCAAAATATTTTAAATTCATACCTGAGTGATATAAGATATACCAAGTGTGAAGAAAAACTTAGGCACTAAACATGGCACGAATATCATCTTCAACGCTTGCCTCAACATCTTCAACACTACATGTCATAGGCTTTGTGGGATCACAACTCAATGAATAATCTACGACTCAAATAGTTTTGTCCGGAATTATGCCAATTACAAACAAATTGACTCGATTCGAAATTTTCCCTTATAAATCTCCCCCTTGGCTATTCCAGGACAAAATAAATAAATAGTGAAATGCTAAGTTGGGTCATCAAGCCGAAAACCTAAGCCCCGTACCATAAACCTAAAAAGGAAAAATACAGGACACAAACTAATATCGATAAAATCGTTGAAGCATAATCATGTGCAAATGTGATGCAACTAAAACGTATGAATCTCTGAAAATCGCAACACACGTGAAACAAACAAATATACCACAAGTGAAGCATGAAGGTACATACAAATATATAAATGAATAAAGTCATTAATAACCCCCCTACATCATATGTCTCTCCCCCTTTTTTTCCTGGAAACGGATAAACAATAAGCAACCATATCTAGCAAGAGTATAATGTACCAATAAATATCTTGCCTAGAGAAATATCTCAACATCAGCAAATCGTGTAATCATATGACAATATGACAATGGATAATCAGATAACAGTGAATAGATATATGAATCATATAATGAATAAAGATGTGAAACAAGATACACTAATAGAACTCACATGCCCCAATAAATAAAATAATTGCATAATGTTGAAACCTAGAAATCTCCATTTCTAATCAGATAAATGAGATGATATAAATCCAACAGTGGTAAATCAATATGAATGTATCATCAACTACATCATAACTGAATACACAAGATCCAAATACATAATATAAAATAATGTATCTCAAAATACAAAAACTGAATAAATCTCAACAATCTCCATCTGAATCCTCATCATCATCAACTGCGGTGCCATTATCCCTAGGTCTCCTAGATGTCCCTAATCCTCTGTTCTGTTCTCGTTGTCTTATCTCATCTAGAAGAGCTAAAATATGGTACTTTAAATGGCCCGCTGCTTGTGCCTATGCATCAAATCTAGCCATCATAGCCTCTGTTATATAGTGATGCTCTGCCAGCCCACTCTGTCTCTTCTTCCCAAACCTATGCTTAACATCGTCTCTACTAGATCTGGTCTCAGCAAATGGATGTTCAGTGGGAGCAGGACCAGATGGGTGTGAAGTGAAACCACCTCCTGAAGAAGATGCATCAGTAGAGGGGACATGGCATGGTGCCTCTCTAAGGTGACTCTCAAATTGGCGATGGTGTTCACATCTATCAATGAAATCCCAAATTTCTCAACCTCATCCTCAAGAAGAGGAACCTGAGCAGCCTCACTGATATGAGACACTAGTACACCAAAAGGAAGTGCAGCGCATACAGGAGTAGGTCTGACAAGATGAACAAAAGACAGGATGTGGAGAATGATTGCAGGAAGATCAATCGGCCAACCCTGATTCACAACATACATAAAGTACACCATGCATAGCAAATCTGGGTATGTTTGTCCCGAGGATAGACCGATGATGATGGAAACTAACTAAGCGCATGATAAATATAATGTAGATGCTTATGGTACATGATAGCAGAATGGGGGGGGGAACTCTCTAAAATAGTGACGTATGATGTCGTCAGGATCTAGACTCTTAGGGACATGACCCGGAAAGATAGCATCGGGGACTAGAGAAATTTGAATAATATGTGAAATGAGATCATGTGTGACTACAACTATAACTCCTCGAACAGAGGTCTGAAAACCTGCAACAGTCCTAATAGCTCTAAAGTAGAACTCTTGGAAAATATCTGGGTGAATCTCATTATACTTCTCAAACATGAGGTCCCAAGCTCTACCTCTAAGACAGTCTGGGACACGGTACTACCCAAATTATGTTATCCTAAAAACTCTCTCCTAAATTACAGTGCGGATGTGGAGATCGAGAACACAATACTACTCATACTCTAAATGACTCACCCATCGATCAACAGAGTATCGAGGACGGTTAACCTGTGCATCCTAAGAGTTAGTCGATGTCGAATGCTCGTCAATATGACCCGCGTGAATGGATCATCGGCACTGTCCATGAGCCATCGGTAGCACGAAAGAGATAGTGGAAAAAATGGGAAGGTGTATAATGGAAATGATTAATCCTAGCCCAACACAATCTCAAGCTCTAACACCCTATCTCCGTACAATCATCCAACTGAACCACCAAGATAAACCAAATAACACAACCCAATAGCAGGAAGACAAGATAATATCAACAATAGCGATGACCAAAAATGCGTGAACAATACGCAACCAAACATGGTGTATGCGTCTCAAATACCACCACCACCACCCCCCAAAAAAATCAATAAAATCTAATTTTTTTCGGATATGTTGGGAATCACGCATAACCAAACAAGGGACAACGACTAAAACAATAAAAATAAAGAACAACCCCCCCCCCCCCCCCCCCCCCCCCCCCCAAATAAAGATTTTTGAACCTAAAATCGTGTAAACTAATTTTCTTACATACATATGTCAAAAATCATGTATAGCAATGGAAAAACTAAGTAGAAAATAGGGCAAATGATTTTAAATTAAAAACTCTCTAAAGCCTAACAATAAATCGAAAGAAACACTAAATACCTGAAGAAAATGGTACTATGATGGATGAACTAGGAAGAGAATCCGCAAAATCCTAATTGAAAATTTTTAAACCTTCAGGAGCTTAACAATGGCTAATAGGGTATACAGGAACGAGGAGGAACGTTGCTTGAAGAAAAAAAGGTAAAACAACTTAAGTGAAGCAGTCAAACCTAAAAAGAATTTTTTAACGCCGTTCGAACGGAAAATGAGGGTCGTTCGAATGACAGTGACATTTCATTTCGCTTCAAACGACATGAAACAATGGAGGCTCGTTTGAACCTCGTCTGAAGAAACCATCTAACTACCTTCTGACGTTCCAACACTGTTTAGAATATAACCCTCGATCGATGCTCATCAGAACCACATATCGAACGACATCTAAACATCGTTCGAAGGAGACATGATTCTCGTTTAAATGAAACCCTCTACTCAAAATAGTGATACTGAACCAGAAAAGTAAAATCAAGAGAAACATCCATCTGACACACAAAAAAAATGTTAAAACCCAACTCAAAAACATAAGAGATACATGGTAATATAGTATTGATGTGCCTAAATATGGAATGGAGTGAATGGGTGTGAACTATAACAAATTAACCATGACCTAAACACCTAGATACGTTCAAGAAGCTCTAATTGACTATAAAATATTATCAAACTATGGTTTAGCCACATGTGACAGATATAACTTGAACTTAATGAACAAAACATACATCGTGCACAAAAGTCTAGAATTTTGACGATTCTACCAAATAATAGCGTTATGACACGACCGTTAAACCCAAGACTCATTGTGCAAACCCATTGTTCTTCGACTAAACTCCCTTAAAATATAAACATATATATTTTTCTATTCTTTTCCAATTCAAAATTCTTTTGAAGTATTATCTCTTCTTTTAAGATATCCAAATTTGGCCCTTTTTGGCACTTTTAGATCTTTTTATTGCCTTAATTTTTTCTTGAACTCTTTTCAACGGTGGCTTTCACGCAAAGTCAACCTGTCTTTCGCAGCCCTTTCTCGTGTACACTCAATTGTTTTTTAAAATAAATAAATATCCTCATGAACAACGATTCTTACATGCACAACTCCCCATAAGTCATAAATACGCATATATGAAAACATTAAGAGGATAACATCTCACCGAACTCAAATGTACATGAGAAGTTAAACGTTCAAAATAGCTAGTGCATGTGTTTGCGGTAGCATACGCACAGTCGAATTTAAAAATCAAGACAAGTTCGAAACAACTCCATTAAACTCATGGTTAAGATCATCCTAAGTATCTAAAGTCATGACCAAATGTCCTAGCCACATCGAAATTGGGAGGTGAAGGGGATTCAAGCACACCAATATGTCATACCGTATACCCACGACACAAAAACCAAAAATCTTTTTGAGTTTTTCAAAAATTTTAGATCTAAAAGAAAAATATTTTTTGTATTTTTCAAAAAAACATATGAAAATAAAATCTTTTTATATTTTTCTCAAAATGACTCAAGAAAGAAAGAGATAAAAATACAAAATATACAGTCATAACCCTAGAAAAGATATATCAAAATGGCACAACTAGAGTATGGCAAACACGGAGAACACGCTTAACCATAAGATTTAACATGGGGAGAACCGCGTGCAAGCAAACGAGAATCACCAAGTCTAATACCTAAAGCCTCTAAATCCAATTTCCTAACCCAAGTAGGTGTATAGTGACGAATATGGGTTTTGGAAACCGAAGGGACTCTATTCTTTAACTTCCTAGGAGCATTCTTAAGATTGCAGTAAAAACGTCTAAGGAGACCTTTCCTTTCATAATGAGTGCAAGTGTAAATATGACGAGGAGTGTTACCTAAATGTTGGCCTTTCCTAACGTTCCTAGTTGACTCTCTCATATGCATGGTCTTGGCTTTGGGAATGGAACCAACACGATTATCGAAGACAATTCCATACCTATTATCTTTGATTTGGGCGGTGCCTAACATCCTATTCAACTTTTCTGACCTAGCCTCTGAATCAAACTTAACTCTACTCGAATCTCATAATTTCTCCTCAAGCTCACCTATCCTAGACTTAAGTAAATGCCTAGACTCCTCAAACTCTAGAATCTCCTTCTTTATAGACTTCGTCAAACCACGAAGACTATTTCTCTCACACTTAATGTATTCTAGTTTCTCTCGAAGAGTCTTTTCACGTGCTCTAAGATCCTCAATTAATGCATCATTATTATTTCCTATGGAACTTTCTTTCAACTTAGATTCCAACTTCAAGTTAGCCTTCTTCACCTTCAAAGTTTCCACATATAATTCACAGAAGGAAACTTGTAACTCACTCTCCTCTACATCCGTATTCTCACTCACATCTCCTTCACTCACTTGGGATTCACTAACTATGGACTTGGAAGTGTCATGTAAAGGAATATCTTCATGGGAAGATTTCTCGTCGTCGCTCACATGATTAGCCATGAATGCGGTGAAATTGTGCTCATTGGGGGAATCTTCTCCCTCTTTTGGATCAATATCACTAAGGGTGGCATTAAATGCTATCGATTTCTTTTCCTCTTTCTTAATTCTAGTGGGACAGTCATCTACCTTATGGATAAAACCCTCACAACCTTAACACCTATCCGACTCATCCCTCTTAATATTCTCACTCTGGTTCTTAGGGAAGCAATCGACCTTGTTGTTCTTATTTTTTTGAAGCCTTTTTACATCTTTTGATTGCTTTCCGAACTCAATAAACTTCTTGAACTTCTTTGTCAACAGGGCCACATCTTCGGACTTTATGTCACACTCATCATCCGAACCTTTTGTTTCTTCCTTTAGGGCTTTCAAAGCGATGCCCTTTTCTTTTTTCGGCACTTTCTTGGATGTAAATATGCCAAGCTTATAAATTTATAGGTCACCTACAAGCTCTTCAAGTTTCGTCGAGTCAAGCATACCCAAAGAGTTTAAAATAGTCACCTTTGGATTAAATTTGTCAGGAAATAACCTTAAGATTTTCTTTATTACTCGGTTATCGGGTATCTTCTCTCCCAAGTTAAACGACGAGTTGACTATATCGAACACTCTAGCATATAACTCACCAAAGGTCTCACTCTCTAGCATCTTAATCCTCTCAAACTGGGTGGTCAGGTTCTGGAGATTGGAAACCTTAACAACATTGGTTACTTTATGGGTAAGTTGGAGTATATCCCAAGCCTCTTTTGACATCTCATACATCATAATACGGTGGCATTCCTCCGAGGAGGCAGAACAGAAAAGTGCATTCAAACCCTTAGAATTATATTGTGCTAATTTGTGCTCGACATTAGTCCACGACTCAAAAGATTTTAATCGAGTTTCCTCTCCATCTCTCGTGATTGGTGGTGTTTACCCCTTAACTACAGCTAACCACACTCTCTCATCTATAGCCTTAAGTGTTGACTTCAAATTTATTATTGCATAATGTTAAACCAAATGTAATATCGGATAATTTTATACTAAACTCATTATTTTTCAAGATGCATGCTATGGAGAAAATTTTAGGGTTTTCTCCTTACAATTAATTCTTAGATCCACCTTATAATGTCATTATCTTACCAACCAAGTACAACAACACGTTTAGTTTTCTCCATGTCGAGAACGCGACGTGAAATTGACAACATTTTATATATCATCATTAATTGATTAGACAATGAGTCAGTTTAGAGATACCGAAAAATTAAACCCAAAAATCATATCAAACTGAGTTAAATGTTTATCGATCGAATCAGATTGGAAAATGGGAGTTCAAAAAAAATTTCAAAGTTTTCAGAAATTAAATATTTTTTCCAAAATATTCAAATATCCTTTTTTTCAAATCGGAAATTTTGAAAGTAGCAAAAAATTTGGAACTTTGTAATTAATATATTAGTTTAAAAAGTTCTATAATTATTATGATTTTTATAAAATATCTAATACCTTGATTTTTATAAAATATCTCATACCTAAGTGTTGGCACCAAGTTTATAATAAAACACTTCTAAAAACTTCAATCAAAGGCCTCATTCACAAAAACGACAAATAATATGGACGGAAGTTAACCGGTGTCTCATATTACATAATTAATTGTACTTTGGGATTAACTTTATAACTTTTAAAACTTATATGGAAATTTCACCGCCACAGCCTTAACCGTTGAATTTCATGCACAGAATAAAACCACCATTAATCCATTTTAGCTTGGACTATCCAGTACAAACTCACCACATTATTTAAGATAAATATTTTGCACTTAAACACAGGTGTGTATAAGTATGTCATGTACTCAAGTATTTTACATTCACACCCCCATTAATTTTTCACAGTAAAAAACTCATCATGAGGGTCGAATGTTGCTAAATAAAAAGTGAACTACATTGCCACAAGTAACTTAGGATCATATTTTAAGTTGTTGATACTAAATCAACAGCCTTTGGACTTGAAAATAAATTTAACCGAGGGGATGTGGTAGAGCGGAATGGAATCTTCCTCCCTTAACCAAGTGTCGGGGGATCGATTCCCACCTTGGGCATGGAGAAGCTTTAAATCTCTGGCCAGCTGTCCCACCCATCGAAGTGCCTATAAATCAGCGAAGAGATTAATCACTAAGTCGCTAGTGTAGTACAAACCAAAAAAAAAAAAAAAAAGCCAACCGCTTAATCATAAGAGGTGTACTGGGAGAATTAGGGTCCACATGAAAATAATGACCCTCCCCTTTATCCTCAACCGACTCAATCTCACCTTTCCACCCACTTTGTTTCACCGCTTTATAGTACTCAACACCCCTTTCTCTCAACTCATCTTTCTCAGCCACACTCACCAACATCCTCGGAACCGCAAGACCCCCCAAACTTCCTAAGCTCTGACCCAATAGGTTTAGACCCCCAAAAGTAAGGATGGGTTAAAAAAGCCCCTGACACCTCGACATTTCCTATTAACTCCTCGTTGCCTAGTTTTAAACATATGTTGTGAACAATGTGTTATGTCTACTATTTATAAATAACAATTGTACAGAATTATGAACAATGACAGAATAGAAACAGAATTATAGAAATGAAATACTTACTAGAATTTGTAGAAATAATAATAATTAGAAAGAAATCCGAGCCCTGTTGAACAGTCTCCTTAAGACAAAATTATTCCTCCAACGTGCTTGAGTTTAATGAATAATTGCCTCCCAAGATAGAACGGATTTTTGAATTTAATCAAGCAGCACAACAATGACTAATCCCAGCGAACACAATTTCTGTGTTTTGTACTCAACACAACCAAGAACATGCAATGCAGAAAATGAAGAAAAGAATTTTTTGGGCAGAGGAAATAATGCAATAGCAATTTCGGAATTTTGGAGAGTTTATTTTTTCAGTAGTTAAAAACTGAGGGGGAAATATTTTATTTATAGTAAATGTCTTAACTGTTGGGAACAGTCAAAAAAGAAATTAACTGTCAAAGCAGTTAATTTGGTTAACTGCTGACTCTTGGAATTAACTGATTATCAGTTAATTAAAGATTAATTAATTCCGTAATTAATTAATTAAAGCCCAGAAAGTTAATTAAATTCGGCTCAAAAATTTAAGAATTTTTATAAGCCCAAGCCCAAGCCCAAGCCCGAACCGAGCCGAGCCGGCCGGCCGGCCGGACGGACGCGTGCGCGCGCGCGTGTGGACTTTTGACCGAAAGTCAACCCGAGCATAGCTTAGGTCATCTCCCCTTCAAAGAGTTGGGATACCCCCAAGGCATCCAAGCCTTAGTCCATACTTGGGGTGTTATTAACTCATCAAAATTCCACTACTCTTCCAATGTGGGTCAAGAGTTAAAACACACCCAATTCATTAACTTTCATTGCTTTGTGAGTCACTTTGGGGACATAATTATCATTCATAACTTATTGAAATTGGACATATGAATATACTACGTTAATCTCCTTGCGGAGGTGAACGCGTTCGTATATGGTCCCACAATTTTCGTAGTGTGGGTCCCACCTAAATTTGAGCTCAAAGTTGCTCAAAAATCTGTCCAGAAAAATCTGGACAGCTTTAAATACCCATTTAAGTTCCAATTTTCCAACAATCCCCCACATGAATGATATATCGCTATAAATAAAACAAAACAGATGCAGACACAGGTTGAGTAAAACTGAAGACTTATTGCATCGGGAGAAGTAGCCTAGTGGCCTTGAACTTTCCTTAGTGATATACTATCGGATTTACTTGGTTAATCAGTAGACTTCACGTCCTTGAACCGTCAACCGTTTTTGTAAACCTAGACAACAGTATTCACATAACAATTCTTCAACACAGTTGGTTCTCGCGTTTGTGTTCATTTTGGCCGTGAACACCACTTGGTTCCGCAAGTATTTTAGAGAATATGCCTTATATTATTCTCATAGAAGTGGCCCCCTTCTTACTTACGTAGGTGACTTCCATAAAGAGTATTCTGCAATACCCCACTTAGACGTACTAAGATATAGATGTCATTAAAAGCATAACTTATCCTAATTTCGCGGCAGATATGCACTGTCTCATCTTTAGAATGGATAGGATTAAATATCCTCCAGTGCTTACTGAATACAACGTAGTTCGGTTTGCCCATTGAACCTAGATCTTGGGATCTCCAGTCAGCTAGGTTGGGTTGCCACTATATTGATTCTTATTTATTTATAGGCTTTAGACCCATTCCTCTCGATGATCTTTCAACTTGCTCTCGGTTTAAACCTTTCGTTAGTGGATCCGATATATTATATTTTGACTTTACATAGTCAATTGAGATAATTCCGTTTGAGAGAAGTTGTCTAACGGTATTGTGTCGACGACGAATATGTCGTGACTTTCCGTTATACATGTGATTTTGTGCCCTCCCAATCGCTGATTGGCTATCGCAATGTATACATATTGCGGGCACAGGTTTAGACCAATTTGGAACATCCTCTAAGAAATTTCGAAGCCATTCGGCTTCTTCTCCAGCTTTGTCTACTGCAATGAATTCAGATTCCATTGTCGATCTAGCAATGCACGTTTGTTTTGAGGATTTCCAAGATACGGCTGCACCTCCGAGGGTAAACACATACCCACTCGTAGACTTAGAGTCTTTTGTATCAGATATCCAATTTGCATCGCAATGTCCTTCAAGAACAGCTGGATATTTTGAGTAATGCAATCCATAGTTTTGAGTATATTTTAAATAACCCAAAACTCTCAATATTGCTTTCCAGTGATCTCTTCTTGGATTACTCGTAAATCGACTTAGCTTACTTATTGAGTATGCTATGTCCGGTCGCGTACAGTTCATGATATACATTAAACTGCCGATAATACGAGAATATTCTAGTTGAGATATGCTTTCACCATTATTTCTTGCTAGATGTAAATTTACATCTACAGGTGTCTTGGTAGGACTAATATCATACTTCTTGAATTTTTCAAGTACTTTCTCAATGTAATGAGATTGAGATAATATAAGTCCATCCGATGTTCTAGAAATTTTAATTCCTAATATAACATCGGCGATTCCCATATCTTTCATGTCAAATCTACTACTCAACATTTGTTTTGTAGTTTTGACAATTTCCAAGTTACTACCCATGATAAGCATATCATCAACATAGAGGCATACAATGACATATCCATTTTGAATGTATTTAAAGTAAACACATTTATCGCATTCATTGATTTTGAAACCATTTGATAACATTGCATTATCAAATTTTTCATGCCATTGTTTAGGTGCTTATTTTAATCCATGTAGTGATTTAACAAGCTTGCATACTTTTCCTTCTTGTCCGGGAGCTTTGAACCCTTCAGGTTGCTCCATATAAATTTCCTCATCTAGTTCACCGTTTAAGAATGCAGTTTTTACATCCATTTGATGTATTTCAAGTCCATTAATAGTAGCTATTGCTATTAACATCCGAATGGACGTTATTCTTGTTACCGGTGAATATGTGTCGAAGTAATCCAACCCTTCCTTTTGCCTATAGCCTTTAGCTACAAGTCTAGCTTTATATTTATCAATTGATCCATCGGCCTTCAATTTCTTTTTGAAGATCCATTTATAACCTAACGGTTTTGAACCTGGTGGAAGAGCCACTAGTTCCCATGTATGATTTTGTAATATGGATTCAATTTCACTATTAATTGCTTCTTTCCAATTGGAAGCATCGGGTAAGGATATAGCTTCTTTATACGATTGAGGTTCATTTTCTAACAAATATGTTAGGAAATCCGGACCAAAAGAAGTCGAGGTTTTTGCTCTTTTACTACGTCTTGGTTCATCCTCTATTGATTCAATAGGTTGATGAGTACCACTTGTAGTAGCTTGATTTGTCCTTTTAGGAGGACCAGATTCTCGGGTCATGTTATACGGGAATTCATTTTCAAAAAATGAAGCATCCCTCGATTCAATAACCGTATTTACATGAATGTCCGAAATCTCAGATTTACAAACTAGAAATCGATATGCACTGCTATTAGTAGCATAACCGATGAATACACAATCCACGGTTTTTGGCCCTATTCTTACCTTTTTAGGTTTAGGAACCATCACTTTAGCTAAGCACCCCCACACTCGTAAATATTTATAGGAAGGTCTTCGACCTTTCCATGATTCATAAGGTGTCTTGTGAGTCTTTTTGTGAGGTACTTTATTGAGAATGTAATTAGCAGAAAGTAAGGCTTCCCCCCCACAAATTTTGTGGAGCTCCTGAACTTAATAACATTGAGTTCATCATTTCTTTCAAAGTACGGTTTTTGCGTTCAGCAACACCATTCGATTGAGGAGAATAAGGAGCGGTTGTTTGATGAATAATCCCATTTTCAGAACAAAATTCCTCAAATGGATATTCATATTCACCTCCTCTATCACTTCTAATAGCCTTTATCGTTTTGCTTAATTGATTCTCAACTTCATTCTTATATTGTTTAAATGCATTAATAGCCTCATCTTTACTATGTAACAAATATACATAGCAATATTTTGTGCAATCATCAATAAAAGTAATAAAATACTTTTTCCCACCTCTAGTTTGAACAAATTTTAAATCACAAATATCGGTGTGAATTAAATCTAAAGGTTCAGTTATCCTTTCAATAGAATGGAAAGGTAATCTAGCTAATTTAGATTCCACACAAATTTCACATTTATGATTTTTATCAATATTGAATTTTGGTAAAAATTCCAAGTTAATTAATCTACGCAATGTATCAAAATTAACATGTCCCAATCTAGCATGCCAAATATTAGACGACTCAATCAAATAAGAAGAACTAGCAACTTCATTCATTGAAACAGATGTTTTAGGGGTTACAGTAAGAACATTCAGTTTAACGAGCCCCTCATTTAGGTAGCCCTTTCCTACATACATGTCATTTTTAGACAACACAAAGCGATCAGATACAAACACAAGCTTGAAACCATTCTTAGTAAGGAGAGATCCAGAAATCAGATTCTTTCGGATATCAGGCACGTGAAGAACATTGTTTAGAGTAAGTTCCTTTCCAGAAGTCATTTTCAAAGCAATCTTTCCTTGTCCCACTACCTTAGAAGTGGAAGAATTTCCCATAAAAAGGTTCTCCTCATTTTCCAAAGGCTTATAGGTGGAGAACATCCATTTGTTTGCACAAATGTGTCGTGTGGCTCCAGTGTCCACCCACCATTCCTTGGTATTTCCAACCAAGTTACATTCAGAGACAACGACAGAAAGATTCATATCCGCCAAATCATTGGTGATATTCTCACCCTCAGTCACATTTGCTTGAGAGTTATTTTTATTTTGCTTCTTAGGCTTACGACACTCACTTGAGCGGTGTCCCGGTTTACCACAATTGTAGCATTTGCCTTTGAACTTTTTCTTGTTATGTTTGGAAGTGCCTTCCCCATCATACTTTCGTTTGTTCTTCTTAGGACCTTCAACGACATGGACCTTTGTTTCCATCGGATTCTTCCCACTTTTCTTTTGAGACTCACGGTTGTCTTCTTCGATTCTTAGCCGGACCACCAACTCCTCCACATTCATCTCCTTACGCTTGTGCTTGAGATAGTTTTTGAACAAAGTCCAAGAAGGTGGAAACTTTTCAACAATTGCAGCAACTTGGAAAGTTTCACTAATTGACATTCCTTCAGCATGAATGTCGTGGAGAATCACTTGGAGTTCTTGCACTTGCGAGATTACAGATTTAGAATCAACCATTTTGAAGTCCAGAAAACGCCCAATGATAAATTTCTTCATCCCAGCATCTTCTGTTTTATACTTCTTTTCCAAAGAATTCCATAATTCCTTGGAAGTTTTGATAGTGCAATAGACATGGTAGAAAGTCTTGTCCAAGTATGCCAAAATATAATTTCGGCAAAGGTAGTCTGAGTGCTTCCAAGCATCGACAGCAGCAACCTTTTCAGCGTCATCTCCCTCTTGAATAGAGGGGCAATCTTCATATACAAACCTGCCCAGTTGGCAGGTAGTGAGATAGAAGTACATTTGTCCTTGCCAACGTTTGAAGTCAGCCCCAATGAACTTTTCAGGTTTCTCCCCGTGTGGCATAGATACGGGTGCAGTCACACTTGTGTTGGTGACAATCAGTTTCGTAGGAGTAGTGTTCGTACTTTGTGATTCCATTTCTGTTACAAAAACAGAATTTTTATCAATGATAAAATTCATATATAATGAATTAATCAAAACAGAATACAAAATTCTGTGCAACAATTTCCTCCAAATATAATTCACAATAAATGAATTCCAAATAAAATTCAGAATTAAAATATAATATAAACAGTATTCCGTACAAAACAGAATTAAATTATAAAATCTGTGTCACACTAATTTTTAATAATAAAAAGAATTCCGTACAAAACAGAATTATAATTTAAGATTAAAAAAAATTTAGATAAACAGATTTTAACAAGAGTACACAAATAAAATTTTATTTTCTAAAACAGAATAAGAAAAACAGTAGAACTAAAATAATTTTGTCTTAAGATTGTTATGTCTACTATTTATAAATAACAATTGTACAGAATTATGAACAATGACAGAATAGAAACAGAATTATAGAAATGAAATACTTACTAGAATTTGCAGAAATAATAATAATTAGAAAGAAATCCGAGCCCTGTTGAACAGTCTCCTTAAGACAAAATTATTCCTCCAACGTGCTTGAGTTTAATGAATAATTGCCTCCCAAGATAGAACGGATTTTTGAATTTAATCAAGCAGCACAGCAATGACTAATCCCAGCGAACACAATTTCTGTGTTTTGTACTCAACACAACCAAGAACATGCAATGCAGAAAATGAAGAAAAGAATTTTCTGGGCAGAGGAAATAATGCAGTAGCAATTTCGGAATTTTGGAGAGTTTAGTTTTTCAGTAGTTAAAAACTGAGGGGGAAACATTTTATTTATAGTAAATGTCTTGACTGTTGGGAACAGTCAAAACCGAAATTAACTGTCAAAGCAGTTAATTTGGTTAACTGCTGACTCTTGGAATTAACTGATTATCAGTTAATTAAAGATTAATTAATTCCGTAATTAATTAATTAAAGCCCAGAAAGTTAATTAAATTCGGCCCAAAAATTTAAGAATTTTTATAAGCCCAAGCCCAAGCCCGAACCGAGCCGAGCCGGCCGACCGGCCGGACGGACGCGTGCGGACTTTTGACCGAAAGTCAACCCGAGCATAGCTTAGGTCATCTCCCCTTCAAAGAGTTGGGATACCCCCAAGGCATCCAAGCCTTAGTCCATACTTGGGGTGTTATTAACTCATCAAAATTCCACTACTCTTCCAATGTGGGACAAGAGTTAAAACACACGCAATTCATTAACTTTCATTGCTTTGTGAGTCACTTTGGGGACATAATTATCATTCATAACTTATTGAAATTGGACATATGAATATACTACGTTAATCTCCTTGCGGAGGTGAACGCGTTCGTATATGGTACCACAATTTTCGTAGTGTGGGTCCCACCTAAATTTGAGCTCAAAGTTGCTCAAAAATCTGTCCAGAAAAATCTGGACAGCTTTAAATACCCATTTAAGTTCCAATTTTCCAACAATCCCCCACATGAATGATATATCGCTATAAATAAAACAAAACAGATGCAGACACAGGTTGAGTAAAACTGAAGACTTATTGCATCGGGAGAAGTAGCCTAGTGGCCTTGAACTTTCCTTAGTGATATACTATCGGATTTACTTGGTTAATCAGTAGACTTCACGTCCTTGAACCGTCAACCGTTTTTGTAAACCTAGATAACAGTATTCACATAACAATTCTTCAACACAGTTGGTTCTCACGTTTGTGTTCATTTTGGTCGTGAACACCACTTGGTTCCGCAAGTATTTTAGAGAATATGCCTTTTATTATTCTAATAGAAGTGGCCCCCTTCTTACTTACGTAGGTGACTTCCATAAAGAGTATTCTGCAATACCCCACTTAGACGTACTAAGATATAGATGTCATTATAAGCCCAAGCCCAAGCCCGAACCGAGCCGAGCCGGCCGGACGAACGCGCGCGAGTGTGGACTTTTGACCGAAAGTCAACCCGAGCATAGCTTAGGTCATCTCCCCTTCAAAGAGTTGGGATACCCCCAAGGCATCCAAGCCTTAGTCCATACTTGGGGTGTTATTAACTCATCAAAATTCCACTACTCTTCCAATGTGGGACAAGATTTAAAACACACCCAATTCATTAACTTTCATTGCTTTGTGAGTCACTTTGGGGACATAATTATCATTCATAACTTATTGAAATTGGACATATGAATATACTACGTTAATCTCCTTGCGGAGGTGAACGCGTTCGTATATGGTCCCACAATTTTCGTAGTGTGGGTCCCACCTAAATTTGAGCTCAAAGTTGCTAAAAAATCTGAAAAATCTGGACAGCTTTAAATACCAATTTAAGTTCCAATTTTCCAACACAATGTTACCACCAGCACTATCACCTCCAAGAAACAGTTTAGTAAAATCAGCATATTTTGTTAACCATGGCTCTATAACTGTTTCCGCGAGGGAGTGTGATGCGACCCACTGGATGGCAGCCCAGCAGTCTTCGTAAGCAGCTGGGAGAAAGTGTTCTGGGGCTTGACGGTACTCCACGTTAACAGCTAAGGCTTTGGAGGCTGCTACTAGGGAAGTTAAAAAGTTGTGTTGGATTATGGAGAAAGCGGATTCGAAGCAAAAACCTCCACCGTGGAAGTAGATTAAGATGGGGAGTTTTTGGTGGGATGGGTTTGGTGGGAGGTAGAGACGAGCTGAGATGTTTTGTGAAATGGTTATGTCGTGTTTGGGTCGTATGGAGATGGTGGGGCGTATGGGGTGTCAATGGGTCGGTCGATGGTGCCGTCTTTGTAGACTTTGATGATTGGGATAATCTCGGTCACAACCTCTTTGTTGGTGGTGGTGGAACCCATGGCTTTGGCTATGGCTATGGCACCGTTTAGGAGTGGAGTGGTGAGGAGTGATATGTTAGAGAAACAAGTATATGCAAGTTTTTATAGACAGTGGTTAGAAGAATGTGTTATTTATTTCTTTTCTTTTGCACGACACGGTTTGATTTTGCTTTCTTGGTGAAATAATACTGCAATGTCCACGTGCTTTTTTTATTTATTTTATTTCAGTATGCAAAGACTTAATTCCATACCAACCCAAGCGTACGGTTAGAACAGTTGAAGCTTGAATGTCGGATTTTAATGCAAAGAATCTTATCTCTTACTACTATAAAATGCAAAACAAGGCATTAAAACTCCTCTCCAATCAGCCTATCCACGTAGGCAGAGCATTTAAGACTCTTAAACTCAAGACTGACCTTTGACGCTCTCTCTCCAGACATCGCATTCCATCCTTTCGTCTCTTCGCTCTTTCCCACATAATATCTTTATAAGAATTATTATCTCATAGACCCACCAAGCCCCTCACTCTGGTAAAGTCGAATGTTCACATCCACCTCCGTTTTTTTAATGGGTTTTGTGAGATGAGAGAGAGGTTAAATCCGATGGTGAAATAGGAGGTTGATGTGAGATTGAAGTGGGATGTTTGGATCAAGTAACTAGCCGGAGGTATGGGCATGCTTGTTTACTGGGTTAAGGATCGAAGCTTGGTTTTGGGCAGTTTCAAAATGGAGCTCACCGGAGGTGAGGACAGGGGTAAGAAGGGTCGATTTGGAAGTTTGGGTCTGCCGATTTTTGTGGCTGAAGATTGGGTTGCTCCGGGCCTTGGGGATTCGCCGGTGGATGGTAGGTAAGTGGGTTTTGATTGAAACCGGGTCACCGGAGTTGGTTTTACCTTCGACGGGTTGTCTATAGCCGATTTAAGATCGAAATAAGGGATCTGGTATGGGGTCGAATAGGCATCTGGAGTTGGTCCACTTTTATGGGTTAGGAGCTGTCATTCTCAAACGGCATTGATTTGTAATATTTTTTAATATAATGTTATTTAAAAATATCGGTTTAGGTTCAAAGAATTTTCCGACAATGGATTCAAAACAGGCGTTTGTTATATGGGTTGCTATAACATTCATTAGTTTTTTTTTTATTCTGGAGATGAGTTGTTTCATTCCGGAGATGGGGACATCGCTGGATGTCGGAGATGAGTTGTTTGTCTTCTCCAAACCCATATATGATGGACACCAAAGATCAAAACAAGTGCCTTTTTTTCTAAAACATGGGTGAAGAATAACGTTGGTGATTTACCCTGGAGAAGAGGCCGGAAATGTGTCCGGGTAAATCATGGGTAATTTCAAAACATGTGGCTTTTTTTTCTATAACCTGGGTACTGGGTATTGAATGAAAAGTTTAATTGCACCGCCGGCGTCGACCATGTTCACCAAACTAATCAGCCCAAACTGAACCTGTTCGTCAAAATCTTGACGTTTGAGTTAATTTAATGGTTTGATTGCATAAGGTGATAGGAGTGTTTATGTTGTTTTTCTCTCTTTTTTGCTTTATATAATTATTGATAATTGGAGATGGTTTAAGAGAACTAAAGTTTTCTCTTCTACTTTCTCTTTTGTGCCTTTTTTCCCCATTGTTTCTGGTTATTAGACACAAGGAAATACTGAGTCTTCCAATAATATTTTTGGTGTAGTTTGTGTGTGGGGAGATTAATTTCACCACTTGATTTTGTTGAACATCTTCACCGTTGCTTATCTAGATAAATATTTATGCAAATATTATGTTTTCTTAAAAACCTGAATGAATATTAAGCATCCATAGGTTTTTGATCGATCTTATTTCACAAAATTTTATCTGGGTACTCTTTATTTCCTTAAAGTTGTAGAGATATTAGCCACTAAAATAAATTAGTATTTAAGAATTCATAATATTTCATCTTTTTTTTTATCTTAATGTTTATTTATGTGATTTCAGCTGGTTGAGTAATTGTATTGTTGAGGTACCCATATTTATAGATTTAGCTATTTTTTTCTTATTCCATTGTTGTCCCTGCTTTTATTTGGTTGATTGAGGAGATATTATATGGTTCATTTAACTAAAAACCCATCATATATTGATCTTTGTGAATATTACGTGTCTCTTTATAAAGTTTTGAACAATTTAAAAAACTGTAACATGGACATCCTTTCCTTATGTTTGTCAATGGCGCATTCATTTTGCCTTCAAACTAGGACCATTTATTTTTTACATTCTTTCTTACTATGATCGAAACTCTACTGACTTTCACTTATGGCACACAAATGGTTTAGTTCAAAAGTGGTCAAGGCATGGAAAAAATTATATGTGAAAATTTTATAATTTTTCATATATAGTTATTTGATAACATTAATTTTGCACATTACGAAAGTGAGATGTTTGATAGAATTAATTGTAAAAGTGACAAATATAATTTTTCAAATATATAAATAATGTTTTATAACAAAAAAAAATTCTTAGAATAACATAGTTATTAAGAAAATAGTTGAATGCCTATGTTAAGTCCACAAAGTGTGCAGATAAATTAATTGTTTTCACATTGTTATACGGGTTAGTTTCTATATTATTATGTGAATTTGTTATTTTTGGGTGTTTACTTTATATATTTTTATGTGATATTCAATAAAATCTCTACAGGAAATTAAAGCATGCGATGAAACCTCATTTTATGTATGAATCTATATTTAAATTCACAATAAAATTCATTTCTCTAAGCCTTTTTGGCTTATTTTAGGTTATCGTTTCAATAATAATGCGAAAGTTAAAATTGGTGCGTGTTGTTAGCTAGATCTTGCCGCAACTCTCTAGGTCTTTGATTTTGGCAAAGATTTTGAAAGAATGATTTGGGTTGTCATTGAATTTTATTTTATTTTTTTATAGTTGGTTTGATATATGGCGATAAAAAAAATTTATGCATGTAAGTATTAACGATTTTTATATAAGATATAGGTATGATTTTCCAAAGTGTCTATGAGAATAGTATGGCCCGCGCATCGCGCGAGTTTATACTTAGTGTAACAATATTTTCAAAACTATTGAAATAATTTTTATCATTAAAATAATTAAATGCCATTTTGTTCACCGGAGTCATCAAATAGTTTAAGATAAACCGCATTGGTTAACTTTCAGTGGCATTATGGTTGTCGCGCCCTTATTTTCGTGATAGTTAAATTGTTGCGGGATCAAAAATTATTTTACAACGACTCTTTTTAACAAATTATATAAATACTCCTTAAATTTGACATATTCGGACACCGATTTCATCCTCAGTGTTGTTTTTAAATGCGCAAACATTGCAGATTTCCTCTTCTCAAATTTCAATGCAGAACTTCTCTACCCAACAACAATAACGTTTTGAAGATACGAAATTATAAAAAACCCTTGATAGGAGCCACTCAAAAAATATATTTGAGAATGGAAATACCAAATTTGTACAAGTTGTCTAGGTACATCCAATGACACCATAAAGCATATAAAAAATGGGGATGTGGGAGAATGTTGCATAGATCTTCGACAACGAGAACTTGTACATCGGGTACCATTCTATAAGTAACCTAAGTGTCGCACCACCAACTATCCCCCCCCCCGACTGGTTAGACGTAAAAATAAGATGGGGGGGGGGGGGGGACTTTAATTTTTTCAAATGTTACATTCTTCTTAATGAGGCTTCAAAATTTAACTGCAAGCTTCAAACAGGTGCAAGCCAGGTCAGGTCAAAAGACTGGGACTTCCTCCACAACTGACAAAAGTGCGCCCACCTACTTGAAGTCTATCCTATTCTCTGAGCCTGTCGAGGAACCTTATTTCTTTCGATAGATGTTGTGTGGTGAAAGATGGCGCCCTCTTAACATTCACTCAGTCAAGAGTACAATGACCCATCTATAGAGACGTTGCAAAAGAGAAGAGGAAAGGCGACAACAGTAATCAAATGAGCACAATGGGCACAATAATAATATTTTGAATTTCAAGATAAATGAAGTATTATGAAAAAGGTTTAAGTATTATTACCTTTTATTCACTTTAGTTTAAATTAATATCAAGTTAACTGTTAATTTTCATTGTTTACAAGTTATTCTTTAAACAACTGTGTAACCATCAATTATATTAATGTAATACATTTAATCGAGACAACGAAATTAACCAAAAAATTTATGTTTCGCTGACTTGGTGTGTGTGTGTGTGTGTCTGTGTGTGTGTGCGCGCGAGCATGCCAGATAAGCTTAATTATCTTAGTTTACAATAATCACACGATTGTGTACCGTTCTATAATTCAATTAAGAAGACTTTTCAGTGAATGCTAAATGGGAACTTAATAAACTAGAATTTAATTAATAGACTCGAATCTAAGGCAAAGATGAAAAAAATAAAGAAATAAAGTAGAGAATATTTAAAGTGATTAAAACATCAAACCAAATAATCTAACTCTAAACTAAACTAGAATTAATAGTTGTAAGGCAGTTTGCACTCACGAATGTATAACAAGTTACACTAAGGAATATAATGACAGTTCAAATGTAAAGGCAACTGAACTTGACATAAAATAAAAGAAAGTTACAACAATCCTACCTTACAAACTACTTCGAAGAAGAAAATATGTTAAATTACGCTATGAAACTGTAAAGAAAATAAAGAAGAAAAGGAAAAGTTTTAATGAGTAAATGTCGCTTTCTCTTGAGGGAGTCCCCTTGTTTCTGTCCTTCAATTGCTTATTTATAGTTCTCTACAATAAACACTTCACTTTGTCTCCCAGTAACACCTAGTTTGAATTCAATTAAATTCTCTACAATAACCAACTCTTGTTTTTATCTAAGTAACTGGACATTTGAATTTGAATTAATTCTCAGTAATAACTATAATATTTTGCCTCTAAATAACCTCTAATTAGAATTCATATAATAACTACCTTGAACCAACTTCAACTTCCAATTTAATTAATATAATAACCACCATATAACCCCTATATAACCACCTCTAACTTCTCCCAATTTCCAGTCACGTGTTGAAAAATGACTAAGCAATAAAACCGATAAAATATAGTGTAAACATAGCCCCCTCACCACCTAAATTTTGAGCAAAGATTTAAATGCTGGAAACTTGATAATTGCAGGCATAAATGAACTGCATCAGAACTTCCTTATTTTTTAACTTCAAAAGTCACCAAAGATGGTGAATAATTGAAACATTTTTTTAACCTTCAAAGTCACGAAAGATGGTGGATAAACATGAAAATCTTAACCTTTAAAGGGTCATCGAAGATGGTTAATAATTGAAACATTTTTTTCCTTCGAAGGTCACCAAATATGGTGAATAATCATAAAAAATTAACCTTCAAAGGTTCAACAAATATGATGAATAATTGCAATAGTTTTTACCTTCGAAAGTCACAAAAAAGTAAATAATACTATGGAATGTACTGTAGTAATCTATAAATTTCACCTGACTTCCCAAGATTTTAATTATTTGTGTATTTTGAAATAGAAAATGAGACAAATATCAAAAGAAATCCATGCAAGTCAAGATTTCAATGCAATAAACGAATCATCATTTATACCTCTCTAAAGAGTTATGATCATTTTTCTAAAAACTTCTTTTATGCGACTGCACAATACATTGTAACAATCCAAAATTTTCGTTTGACTTTCCGAGCATGTTGTTATTTGTCTACTTCGAACTAGGAAACGAGTTGTATATCAAAAGAAGGCTTCTAATGCAAGAATCGATTCATCATTTGAAACTTTGTAGAGAGAGTTATGGTTTTCTTACTTAAACTCATTTTTGGTAGAAACACAAAACACTGTAACAATCGACAATTTTGGTTTGACTTCCCGAGCATGGTGTTATCACTGTATTTTAAAATAGAAAATGAGAGTATATATATAAAAACAAAGCTATGAAAGTCATGTTTCTGATAATAAATGGTTCGTCATTTGGACATCTGTAGAGAGAGATATGATCAATTTACTAAATTATGTTTTGGATGACTGCACAACTCGAGAGTGAAATCAAGGCTATTTTCAAGACAACAAAATTCCAGTTGTTAGTGTTCAGATTTATTCCCCATGACCATGGATTCATATTCAAGACAATTGGTTTATAAATACTCTAAAAACAATATCCTACCCAGTTCCTACAAGCCGTCATTATAGTTCACTATCTATAAGATCTGATTCGGATAGTAATCATCGTGGGGGCATCATATGTTTGAAAATCTTATCATTGAGCCATATGTGGTTTGGAAACCAATTTTATGGGCCCAACGATTTTTGAAATCCTTTTATAATTTTCCAACCCCTTGAGTTCTACCTTAGCATTGCAATTTTGTAATACAAAAGACTAGGGATCATCATCACATTTATTCTACATATCAATGGCATTATTTTTGCCAATAGTTTTTTCAAAACAGGGTCTTTCTAGAAGATTGGCATGACAGGGATTATTATGATCGAATTGCAAATATTTTTAGCAAAATGATGAAAACTTTGGATCAAATTGTTAAGACTTTTCACCATATATCCTGTACACCTTTGAAAATTATCAGTTACCAAATATTTGTTTAAATTTTTATGGAGAAATCCTCATTTGGTCATTTTCATAGTTTATTTCCCCTCATTCTAATGCTAAAATATGTTTGCTATAATTAAAATCATCCAGGTAATGTTGTTGCAGTCCCACGGGGCCTGCTAACATGTTTCACGGGCATGGTAAAATTGTATGTTTGAGTGTGTAAGGCCCTAAAACGTGATTAGGAATGTTAATTATATGATTAAGTATAAATTATAAGTTATAAGTTGGTGAGGGGTGTTAAACATGTTAATTATCATATTTTGGGGGATGCATACTAATGTGATATATGTGTTGGTTGCATTAGATGTTAATCGAGCTTATGATTGGGGATAACTTATTTAGATCATATGATTAGTTATGTGATTAAATTCATGAAAATATATTTTTCATACATCATTATGATTATAAAATTAAACCAAGGTGTTGGTCCGAAATTGGCAATGTTAGGTCGCCAAATGTGAGTTTTGAGATCATCGATAAATTGCTACTCTTCTGTTCGGGCCCAATTTAGGCGTACTAGTTTTATGATTTGGGGAAAACACAAAATATCAAAGTTGTAGATATATGAGTTAAGTTTATAACACAACAAATGGTGCATCAAATGGACATTCGATAGAGAAGATATTATTTTTTACAACCTCGGGTAAAGTGGTCATTTAGCTTTAAATGATATTTCGTCTTATATGGTGCCACATGTTGTATTTTGATTGGACCAAGGGGGAGGTGCCTTAGGCCGACTTAAACCCCTTAAAATGACCCCCTTCTTCATCCAATTCATCCATGATAAAATATTTTTCCTAAGGAGAGAGAAAAATAGGAAGTTAAGGAAGAAATCCTTCGAAAAATTACCATAAATCAAGGAATTCTCGTAAGGTAATTATCTATTTATTAAAGTTGGTCATATGAATGACTTATACCCTGGTATATTTTTATTTCTAATTTTGATAAATATGTTAATTATACCCATTGTTTCAAATTGAGTTTAACCAAGGATGACTTAAGAACATACGTGCGGACTTGTGCTAGGATCGTAAATGTTAACTTCAAAGTTCCAGATTTGAATTCCGTTCTCGTGAAAGTTTTTTGATGTAGTAAATTCATGCATATGATGTGTATATATGATAAAACATGTTTAGTATATGTTTTCCATGATTGATGCTCGAGGTGGAGAGTAGGTATGCTTAATCATGTTAAGTTATGCTTTAATGTTCTATTCCGACCTAGTTGTGCAAAAAATGGCATAAATCATGGAATACTTATTGAAATCAAATTATTCCACTTGAATATTAAAATAGACTAATATATGTATACTATATACTAAAATTATGTTAAAATACCAATAAATGAATCGTGGGTGATAGTTGAAGTTCAGGTATAAAATCTGCCCCAAAAGTGTAAGTGCGCACACCAGATGTTCGACGTTTTGCTTGACTTAGCAAATGAACTCTAAAAATTATGCAACCTTAATTTTATATTATTAATTAAGTTTAATATATGTTCCCATGATTCATAACCGAGGTGGAGGTTATATATGCTTGGAAAATGTTAAGTTATGCTTTGATGGTCTACTCAAACCTAGATATTTTAAAAGTGGCATAAATCATTGAATACTTGTTGAAATCAAAAAATTCCAATTGGAAATGTTAGAGAACATATATGAGTATGATGTACTTGAAGGGGATAATAAAATATCTTCTGGTTTGGTTTGGGGGTTATGTTGAAGTTGAAGTCGAAGTTTTGTTGTTGTTTTTCTCTAGAAATGATTTGAAAAAGGTTGTAATAAAGCGGGCATAACTTTGTCTAGAGAATTCATAATTTAATTCCGTAAATTGTGTTAGAACCCTAATGAATAAGGTGTTATAAAAATGTGAATTATCATATCCAATTAATTTCCAGTTATGTCAGATTGATCAACTGATGTGATGTGTTACTGAGTTTAATGTGATTTGGTGTATTCAATTACTAATGATGTTGCATTGTTAGGCGGGGAAGCGGCTAACACTACCATACCAAGGAAATAGTTTTGTTATTAATCTTAGTACCAAATTTAAAGTGAGCGACCTTCCCCGTGAAATATAAATGCTTATATTTTCATATGGAATTGTGTAGTTAAATACATGTGTTAAATTGTTTGTGGAGTGATGTGATATTTGTGATTCATATGCATATGATTAAAAATGTTAAGCGAAGTTATTCAATGTTATGGATTGTGGCGGGTCCTTTATCTAATGTTAAGGACTGTGGTGGGTCCTACGGGATGTGGCGGTCCCGTTAAAGCAACTTAAAGGTCTATTGTACTCGGTCCTAATTATGAGAATTGGTGGTCCCCAATAACTGTGGTGGGTTAATTGGACTGTGGCGGGTCCAGACTTGCGAGAGTTACACAATTCTTGTTGGGTTATAACATTAGAAAATGAAAATGGTTATTTAAGTTGGTTATATGTGTGGTATATGGTCATTCACTAAGCTTTTGTCACTTACTCTCCTATAATGTTATGTTTTCAGGTATGCCTATCGTTTGGAGTTCACTGCCAAGTTAGGACCATAAAATGGGGGAGTGATAGATATATAATATGGGTTGAATATCAACAAGATTTTTTCGTTAAATGTTAAACTAAAGAACTTTTATATGGAAAGTTGTTTAGTAATTGTAAATTACATGTTAAGGTAACCATATTTTCATCTAAACATGCTTTTGAAAAAGAAAAAAAAATCTGGTGCTATTTTCAAAGAGGATTAAAGTAAAGTATTGGTTAAGGGAATTTTATCTCTAAATAAAAGGATTCTTTTAAGTTAATTAAGTTGGGGTGCGACAACTTGGTATCCGAGCATGGTTATTATGTTCTGGATAGGGTGCAAGGGTCTATATTGCCAGTGGACGCAACAAACTGTGTTAAGTCATAAGTATTTAATTTCAAGGGATACATTTAAGTATGTTGAATTCCTGAGGCATGGACATGAAGGGTTTTCTATTAAGTTTTAAATTGACTTTGTTGACTAACATCTATCAGTTATACACATATATTATTGTACATGATATGAAATGCAAGGATCTTGCAGGAAAGGAAATAAGATGTTAAGGTTTATTCGGAGATGACAGCGAATACAAGTATTTTAATATAAAGCATTGCATTGTTTTATATGTTGTATGAACAAATGTGTCATTAAGGAAATTTTTTAAATACACAATATGGAATACAAATTGTGAAGTATTGGAATTAATCTCTATTTATACTGGTATATGTGAACTTGACAAAAATTATGAAGTATTGGAGGTGATATCTTCCTATGCTGGTTAATGTGGACTTAAGTTATGTTGCACATATCATTACGAATGGGTGCGCTCCTCATCTGTATGGGAGAATGGTGTACATGAACACATATTCCATTAAAGGATGAGAAGTGAGAAGAATTATTGTTACATGATTATAATGAGACTTAAATTGTTTGAGTGTGAATAAAAATGAAGATTCATATAGTAGAGGTTAAATGAGAATGTTAGTAGTTGTATATGTTTATATTTAACATGTTAAAAAGTATGAAATTCAATAACTAGTCGATATATCACAAATGATCAGAATATAAACTCATAGTGAATTATTACAAGTAGAATAAAGAGTAATGAGAGTTGAGATGTACGTCTTTAATAATATGAGTACATATAGTGGATATTGCTCTTGTGATGTTTTGAAACACTTATATGAATAGTAAAGTTGAGATGAGGCGTTAAAGAGTTGGAAGTTTAAAAATATTAAGGAATCCTTTTAGGGGTATGTGTTGTGTATTATGACAAGAAATTTCGTATCGTGTGAAAGGTAAGAATTATTTATGAGAATTTAAGGTGTAATTGGGAATGAAGGGTGGAGAGTTATTGATATCTAGTGTATATGATAACTGAGTAGGAGTTATTAAATGAGAAAAAAAGGGGGCGAGTGTATGTTTATACTCAATACTAGCAAAACCTAATGGGGTGTGGCCATGATGAAATATAAATGTAGTATGATGGGGTGTGATGAATTTTTGATAAAATATAATCGGGGCTAAATGAGACTTTCATAGTTAATAAATAAATGCGATCTAAACCTTAACTAATGACGAGTGACGAATAAGGTATAAGTATGAGAAAGATGCTAGTTGGATTTTAATATTCGCAACTAGTTTGGGGGGATATTGAGCTGTATTTTTCATTGTGCGTATGTGTTATCACTTAGAGTACGTCATATAAAGAATATGGTTGACATTATATGGAGTTACCAAGAAGTATGTGTAAGGAGAATGTGTTATGTGAGATACCATAATATGATACATTAAGGTATTTGTACAAGTTATTTGAAAGAAATAAGACATATAATAGCTAGAGAAGTATTATGAAGTTAGTAAGTATGGTTTAAGTTTTAAGTGGTGATGTTACGTCTAACATCCATGTTACCAAACGAGTAAGATTAGTGTATTAATGATGTTGTGTAAGACTATAATGTTAAAAAGATTGGGGTACGATTATGATTGTAATGTTATTGTGTTGGATAAATGACTAGTTAAGGTCATTGTATGTTTAGTTAAAGAACAATCAAACGATAATGAAAATAGGAATATAGTGAGAAGTTATATTGAGTTCATAGTGAATGACTGCACAAAATACATGAAAGTGAATAAGGCATATTGGTTAAAAATATACATTTGGTGAATGATCGTTCATTATCGATATGTGGAAAGTAGTGAGGCTATGTTTATATTAAGGATCGTAAGAGCGATATTTAACATACTTTAAAACTTGAGAGATGATACGAATAGTCGTCAAAGTCGAACACATATATTTGGTATTATGTGGAAGATGAGAAGATGACATGTAATAAGTTGGTATTGTAATATGATGTTTATCATTTGAAGTAATGAATGGAAGTTGGAGAGATGAACTATAAGAAGTTAGCCTTGTAATAGAATATTTATTATTTGAAATGTTACACAATGATAAGGATGGACTATGGAAATGAAGTGAGAAACGTAAATAATGATGTTTGGTTTATTAAGAATGTTCACTCATTGTTAATATAAGAGAATACAACAAATAATCTATTATGTGTGAACTTTTGACATATGTATATAAAGGTATGGAGTAATATATGAGTTGAGAATTGACTTTCGTTGATAAGAAATCACTAGACGATTACCCTTACGTATGAATGATAAAGACGTATATGTGTTGATAGATTCTGGTTCTACACATTCTTTGTGTTTTTCTTTATCTATTGCATCTTAATAAACCACTATCATCATTAGATTCTGGTTTAGGTATTATTACTCCAGTAGGGAGGATTGGTTTTTATTGATAGGGTGTGTAGGGAGCGTATGGCGCGAATAAGTGAAAAGGACTTGTTAGTTGACTTACTATCTTTCGATATTCGTGACTTTGATGTGATGTTGGGTATGGACTAGTTATCCTCATATCATGTATGTTTAGATTATTTTGGAAGGAAGGTAGTGTTTAGGTTACCGGGTGAACCAGAATTTAAATTTATTAGGGAACAGAATGTCACCTGCGTATTATTTTACAGACCTTGCGAGAGAAGCAGTTATATGCTAAATTTTCTAAATGTGAATTTTGGCTAGAACAAAGTAGTATTTTTTGGGCATGTTATTTTTATTGATGGCAATTGTGTTGTTTGAAAAGAAGATGGATGGAGTTTATAAAGGATAATGATTTTAAAGGAGGCCCATTATTCTTTATATGCTATGCATCCAGGAAACACATAACTTTATAAAAAAATTGAAATAATGTTATTAGTGGCCGGGAATGAAACACGACATTGTAGATTTTGTTGCTAGATGTCAAGTTTGCCAACAAGTGAAGGCGAAGCATCAGAAACCTTGTGGTTTACTACAATCCTTACTTATTCCTGAATGGAAATAGGAGCATGTTACTACCGATTTTATTATAGGTTTACTAAAATCATCCTGAGGGTTTGATTCTATTTGGGTTATCATTGCTAGATTAACTAAATCTGCGCATTTTCTTCCTGTTAAAGCTACTTATTCTATGGATAGATATGTCAAAATATATGTGGATAAGATAATTAGATTACACGGTGCACCTGTTTCTATTATCTTTGCTTGAAACCCTAAAAATTACTTCACACTTTTAGCCTAGTTTACAACAAGTTTTATGGACTAAATTGAAATTTAGTACAACTTTTCATCCTCAGACTGATGGGCAGTCAGAGAGAATGATCCAGACACTCGAAGACATGTTACGAATTTATGTATTATAGTTCAAGGGAAGTTAGAATGAACACTTGTCACTAATAGAGTTGCTTATAATAATAGTTATCATTCGAGTATTGAATTGACTCCTTATGAAGCCTTGTATGGGAGGAAGTGAAAGATTCGAGTGTGTTGGACCAAAGTAGGAGAACGAAAAACTAATTGGGCCAGAAATTGTACAACTGACTACTGAGAAGATAAATCTTATTCATAATCACTTGAAGGCGGTGCAAAATAGACAAAAAGGTTATGTAGACAACAAAAGAAAGGAATTGAAATTTAAGGAAGGTGATCAAGTATTCCTACGTGTTTATCCTTGGAGAAGGGTCATGAGATTTGAGAACAAGGGAAAATTAAGTCCTAGGTACGTTGACCCTTATGAAATAGTGAAACGAGTTGGAATCATAGCTTATAAATTAGCTATGCTACAAGAATTATTTAGGATACACGATGTTTTTCATGTTTCAATGTTACGTAAGTATCTGCCCGATCCTTCACATGTGATTATTTCACAACTGATAGAGCTTAAAGATGACTTGACCTATGTAGAGGAACCAATCACTAAATTCAAATTGAAAAAGTAGGTGTTATGTAATAAAAACTATTTCGTTAGTTAAGGCAATGTGCAAAAGTCAAAATGTGGAGTGTGCCACATAGGAAAGAGAGAATAACATGAATGTGTAATATCCTCATCTGTTTGGTAAGTTCTTATATGTTAAATCTTGAGGACGAAATTTTTATAAGAGGGGTAGAATTGTTAGGCCTTAAACGTGATTAGGAATGTTAATTATATGATTAAGCATAAATTATAAGTTATAAGTTGGTGAGGGGTGTTAAACATGTTAATTATCATATTTGGGGGGATGCGTACTCATGTGATATATGTGTTGGTTGCATCAGATGTTAATCGAGCTTATGACCGGGGATAACTTATTTAGATCATATGATTAGTTATGTGATTAAATACATCATGAAAATATATTTTTTGTACATCATTATGATTATAAAATTAAACCAAGGCGTTGGTCTGAAATTAGCAATGTTAGGTCGCCAAATGTGAGTTTTGAGATTATCGATAAATTGTTGCTCTTCTGTTTGGGCCCAAATTAGGCGTACTATTTTTATGATTTGGGGAAAACACAAAATATCAAAGTTGTAGATATATGAGTTAAGTTTATGACACAACAAATGGTGCATCAAACGAACATTTGAGTGATATTGTCTTTTTACGACCCTGGGGTAAAGTGGTCATTTAGCTTTAAATGATATTTCGTCTTATATGGTGCCACATGTTATATTTTGATTGGACCAAGGGGAAGGTGACTTGGGCCGACTTAACCCCCTTAAAATGACCCCCTTCTTCAGCCAATTCAGCCATGAAAAAGTATTTTGCCCAAGGAGAGAGAAAAAGAGGAAGTTAAGGAAGAAATCCTTCGGAAAATTACCATAAATCAAGGAATTCTTGTAAGGTAATTATCTCTTTATTAAAATTGGTCATATGAATGTGTTATACACTTGGTATATTTTTATTTCTGATTTTGATAAATATGTGAATGATACCCATTTTTCCAAATTGAGTTAAACAAGGGATGGCTTAAGAACATACGTGCGGACTTGTGCTAGGATCGTAAATATTAACTTCAAAGTTCAAGATTTTAATTCCGTTCTCGTGAATTTTTTTTCCGTAGTAAATTCATGAATATGTTGTGTATATATGCTAAAACATGTTTAGTATATGTTTTCCATGATTGATGCTCGAGGTGGAGAGTAGGTATGCTTAATCATGTTAAGTTATGCTTTAATGTTCTATTCCGACCTTGTTGTGCTAAAAATGGCATAAATCATGGAATACTTATTTAAATCAAATGATTACACTTGGAGTTTAAAATAGACTAATATATGTATACGATATCCGAAAATTATGTTAAAATACCAAGAAATGAATCGTGGGTGATAGTTGAAGTTCAGGTATAAAATCTGCCCCAAAAGTGTAAGTGCGCACACTAGATGTTCGATGTTTTGCTTGACGTAGCAAATGAACTCTAAAAAATATACAACTTTAATTTTATATTATTCAATATGTTTAATATATGTTCCCATGATTTGTAACCGAGGTGGAGGTCATATATGCTTGAAAAATGTTAAGTTATGCTTTGATGGTCTACTCAGACCTAGATGTGTTAAAAGTTGCATAAGTCATTGAATACTTGTTGAAATTAAGAAATTCCAGTTGGAAATGTTAGAGAACATATATGAGTATGATATACTTTAAGTGGAGAATAAAATATCTTCTGGTTTTGCTTGGGAGTTGTGTTTAAGTTGAAGTTTTGTTGTTATTTTTCTCCACAAATGATTTGGAAAAGGTTGTAATAAAATAGACATAACTTTGTCTAGAGAATTCGTAATTTAATTTCGTAAATTGTGTTAGAACCCTAATGAATAAGATGTTATAGGAATGTGAATTATCATATCTAATTAATTTCCAGTTATGTCAGATTGACCAACTGATGTGATGTGTTACCGAGTTTAATGTGATTTGGTGTATTCAAATACTAATGATGTTGAATTGTTAGGTGGAGAAGCGGCTAACACTACCATACCAAGGAAATAGTTTTGTTATTAATCTTAGTACCAAATTCAAAGTTAGTGACCTTCCCTGTGAAATATAAATGCTTATATTTTCATATGGAATTGTGTAGTTAAATACATGTGTTAAACTATTTATGGAGTGATGTGGTATTTGTGAAACATATGCATACGATTAAAAATGTTAAGCGAAGTTTTTCAATGTTATGGATCGTGGCGGGTCCTTTATCTAATGTTAAGGACTGTGGTGGGTCCTACGGGATGTGATGGTCCCGTTAATCCAACTTAAAGGTTTATTGTACTCGGGCCTAATTATGGGATGTGGTGATCCCCAATAACTGTGGTGGGTTAATTGAACTGTGGCTGATCCAGGATTGTTAGAGTTATACAATTCCTATTGGGTTATAACATTAGAAAACAAAAATGGTTATTTAAATTGGTTATATGTGTGGTATTTGGTTATTTACTAAGATTTTGTTGCTTATACTCCTATAATGTTATGTTTCAGGTATGCCTATCGTTTGTAGTTCACTGCCAAGTTAGGACCATAAAATGAGGGAGTGACAGATATCTAATATGGGTTGAATATCAACAAGATTTTATTGGTAAATGTTAAACTACAAAACTTTTTCATGTGAAGTTATTTAGTACTTATAAATTACATGTTAAGGTAGCCATGTTTTCATCTAAACATGCTTTTGAAAAAGAAAAAAAAAAATCTGGTGCTATTTTCAAAGAGAATTAAAGTAAAGTATTGTTTAAGGGAATTTATCAAATAAAAGGGTGATTTTAAGTTAATTAAGTCGGGATGCGACAGTGTGTGTGTGTTTAATGTGTGCGAACATGTTAGGCAAGGTTATGATCATTCCAAACAGTTGATTATCTCAGCTTATGATAATCTGAAGATTGTGTATCGTTCGATGCTTCAATTAATAAGACTTTTAATGAGTGCTAACCAAATTTATGAAATTAATAAAGAAAAATCTAAGGCAAAAGATGAAAAAAATACATAAACAACATTAAAGAGAAGATTCAAAGTGATTAAAACAACGAAGTAAAATAGTCTAACCCTAAATAAACTAAAGTTAACAGAAATAAAAAAATACGCTAAGGAATGTTAAGCAAGTTACACTGAGAAATGGATAGAAAGTTCAAATGTAAAGGTGTAGACACCACATTCTATCCCCCCCCTAAGTCTCTCATTAGGTCCCTTGCACTTCCCCATTTCATTACAAACCCTAGGTCGTACTCCGAGTACCGATCTAGAGGTCATCAGGTGCTCTCAAGCCCCGTTTGACTCCATCTAACTCTATCGTCAGAGAGAAATACTTTTGAATCCTAGAAGGGATATGAATACCCTTTCCAACGGTCCATCCCATGCATGAGTCAGCATAACGGTTCGGATGAACAAACCATTTTACTACCAAAAATTAATTCGGAGGCCATCGGGTGCTCTCGGGCTCCGATTTAACCCCAAACAACTTCATTGTCAGAGCAAAATCTCTTTGAATATTTGAAGGGAACTGAGACCCCTCTCCAACGGTCTGACTCGTGCACAAAATGACATAATTGCACGGACGAACAATTATTTTCTCTTAAAAATCGATTCGGAGGCCACCGGGGACTCCCAGGGTCCATTTGACCAAATTGAAATCTTCAGCTCTAACGAGACTGAATGGATCTCCTAAGGGCACTGAATACTCTTTACAACAGTTTGCACCCTTGGCGATTCCGACTTACGGTGTGGATGAATGATCCATTTTACTCTGAGAGGTCACCGGGCGCTTTTGGGCCCCGATTGACCAAGGTCAACTTTCCAAACTAAGAAAAAATCTTTGTAATGTCAAAGTACATCTCCTAACCTTTCCAACGGCTTGCCCCATACACGATTTTAATTTACCATGCGGACGAACGATCCATTTTCGTTCGACGATCTCCCGTCCAAAAGATCGACGCGCACTTTTGAGCCACATTTGACCCAAAGTCAACTCCCAGACCCGAGAGCGATCCCAAGGACTCGTGAATGTATATGAAGTAACTTTCTAATGGTATGACTCATGCACGATTAGGATCTATGAATTACATCCTACGACCATTTTTCCAGAAAAATCTGCACGAGACTGCCAATTGGCAGGTCCAGTTCCCTGCCTATCAGCAGTGTATCTAGGGTCACCTGCCGAAGGGCAAGACTGGGTTAATGCCGATCGACACCACCCCTCACCCTATAAATAGAGGGCCTGACCTCACTCCTAGGACAAACCTCAGATCCATCAGCATCAGTGATCTCAGTAACATTCTCTCAAAATCAGCGAAGTTCCTCCACGTGAAGTTCCATTCAAGTTTATATTCCCATCCTTTTCATACCCAATTTGGAGAAACCATATTCTCTCTCATCCAACGTTCATCTCATACTCAAGGGAGTTCATTCAGGATCAAATATCAAGCTTTAAAGAAGGTCCAATTCCTTCCCTCTCTCTTTAAATTCCTTGTTTTGCATAAACTTCATTAGATTCATAATCTAGTTCTTACTTTATTTCATACACATTAATATTTACATTTTTATTAGTATATTGCACATACTTTATTTGGTGACAATTATTGTGCAACACAAATGAATAAGAGAAAGGCAAGCACCAAATAAGAACAAGGAATGTAAAATGACAATCACACAACAAAGGATGTACGTGGTTCAGTAAAAATGTGCCTACGTCCACGGTGGTGCAGTCGGTATTATTTCTATATACTCCGGAGAGTGGTTACAGAAAATACAACTTGTACCTTTGCCCCGGACCTAGGGTTTTATATATATACATGTACATTTAGGTAAGTGGGGTTGATGGAATCCCCCCACGTCTTCCATCTCTCCCTATAACCTCCCTTAATGGGAATGTGGGAAGAGACCGGATCATATTCAGAATAAGAGGTGGGAGGCCTGGACTTTGGGCCGCCAGATTTGGGCTACTCGTCCAGGCCCATGGTCTTAATTTTGGGTACCCACAATTGCAAGTTTGTTTGGCCATGTTTATGGGCTCAATAAATTTAAATGATTAGCCATAATGGCTCTTTTACATTTCTTCGAAAGCCATGAAGTTGATTTTGGCGGCACTCGCTTCGTACCTTGTGCACTATGATTAGCAAAATTTGAAGGTTTTTTGGGATAGTTACTTTTCTACCGTCGCTTCAATCTTTCCAGCACTTTTCCATTTTTTGTGAGTTCTAGCACTTCGTACCTTCTTCTCGCAATCTCCATTCTCGTTGCTTCCTTGTCGTTTGGGCCTGTGCTTCTTCATCGTTCGAGTCGATCTTCTATCTTGTAAGTTTCCTAAACCTTTTCTCTGTTCTTTCTCTTTGAGTTTGTAGTTTTCTAGGGTTTTCCAATGGCAAAGATTGGGAATAGGTCGGTCTCTGAGTTTAGGAAGTTTTACAACATCCCTGAGTGGGTAGATATTGAGTGTTGTGCCTCCCCTCCTAGAAATGTTAGAGATATAGATGATGCCCACTGGATCCACGTCTTGTTGCTTTCCCAGGGGGGACTCACTTTTCCTCCCAATGACTTATTTTTGCATTTCTTTGGCTATTTTAATATTGTTCATGCACAATGCTCACCCAATGAGTGGAAAATAGTTAATGGCGTACATAGGATAAATCAGTTGTATGGTACTAGGTTAGGGCTCGACGAGGTCTGTTTTTGCTACTCCTTTTCTCGAACTAGCTCTGGTGTCCTCTACCTCAAAGCTAGGAGCCCTGACAGGGTATTGGTAGTAAATCTACCCGATTTCCATAAGGACTACTGGCAAGAAGGTTTCCTTGTTAGAAATTGGCAGTTTTCTCCCCAATTTGAAGGGTTGAGGTCTGAGAGGTTCTCTGTTCCCTTTTATGGGGAAGAATACATAGGTAGACATTGCAATGTTGTTTCGACTTTTGTTGATTTGTGATCTTTCTAACTCTTTTTTGCTTTTTCTTCCTTAGAGAGGTCAAAGAACTTGGAGCCTGCTCTCAGCGAGGTTCGTCTCTCGAAATTAATTAAGGCTTGGAATATGAGGGAGCCTTTGGGTGATGGCGAGCATCCCAGGTCTGCTGCCTTTTTGCTTGAGTACAAGAACGTTGGCTCCATCTTCATAGCAAGGCCCGTGGACAGTATCCCAGAGTTTGATTTTCCCAAAGAGACTGCTACGGATTTTATTCAGTTGGACGAGGAGGAGAGCAGCTCTGAAAGTGACCTCGCAGGAGTAGTAAGTAATTTGGGTGGAGGTAGCTCTGATAGTAGCAGCTCCTCTGATCGTGGGAAAGTCTCTGGGGCTCGAGAGTCGTCGATCACATCTAGCAGTTCGAGTGAGGAAATAGCTCCTCTAAGGAAGAATTTAATCCAGGATGATGATGAGGAGGACCACATGCTCCTTGCACAGAGGTAAAAGAAGCAAAAATCTAACTCTATGGTTGTGGTTACTGGTTCCCGGTCCTCTGTTCAGTAGCAGGAGAGAAAGAGGAAGGAAGAGGAGCAGGTAAGGGAGAGAGAGAGATAAAAGGAAGAAGAAAAGAAGAAGATGGAGGAGAAGAGGAGGGTAGAGGAGAGACAAAAGAAAGAGGATGTGAGAGAGAAGGAGACGAGGAGGGGGTAAGCGAGGACGAAGGCCAGACAGGCCTTAGTCCCGGTGTTCGTGCTGCCCGAGGGGGCTTATGTTCCAATCTCCCCTTAGTTGGCCCCCGCTCTGCTCGAGAGAGCTGTCCTCCCAGCTGATCGCCAAAGGGCGCTATGGTTCGAGCAATTGGCCCTTCAGGATAGTCAAAGGCTAGCTTTGGTAAGATTTTTCCCTTCTCTCCCATGTTTTTATGAATTTCATCATTTCCATCTTTTAACATCTTCTTCTTTCTGCAGTTTATCACTGACTTCGCCATGCTGTATCATTCACGCAATGAGCTGGTAAAGAAAAATAGCAAGATGGAGAAGGAAAACGCTGCCCTGACGCTGAAGGGTAAAGAGCTCGAGCCTAGATTTAAAGCCATTGACGCTGCTTGAATTTCATCTGACCTAGCTCTTGCTATTGCCAACAAGGAGAAGGATGCGACAGTCAAGGATTTGAAAGAGCTGCGATAGGCCTACGACTTGGTTTGCTCGAGCAAACTAGCGGTTGTTGAGGACAACAGGGTGCTGTCTGAAGAGCTGAAGAAGGAGTCTGAGGCTGTCACTGCCAAGGAGGACTCATATAATTTTGTTTGGGCTATAGCGTACGAGGATGCTGAAGTTCTGATAGGCTATATTAGTCGTCTGAACTTCAAGAAGGGCTGGAATAAGGCCCTTTGGGCTGCTGGCGTCGACATCGATTCTCCCCTATTTGACGAGCATGACCCAGGTCTGAAACCAACCGTGGATGAAGTCCCTGCCCCAGCTGTTGAAGGTACTGACTCTGTCGCGCAAATGACCCCTGCTGATGCTTCCCTTGTTGTGGAGACGAAGATTATTCCCGCCGAGGGCGGTGTTCCTGATGATGCCGACAAAGGGAAAGGGCCATCGACCTCTGGGCAACCCGAGGTTGCTAACTAGTTACCTGCTAGGATTGTTTTGTATGTTTGGTTTTTTCTGTCTGTGAACTTTCTTTTTACTGCTCGATGTAATCTCAATCTTCATTATTGAAAAAGGCTTCTATTTCTCAGTGCACTGATTCGTTTCCTTTTCTCCCTTGTCTTTTCACTGTTTGTAGTCGATTGATGTTAATGATTACATTTCTGCTACTTCTCAACTAGGCAGGACCCTTGGTCCTAATGAGAGTCCTGAGGTTCGCCAGGCCTTCGTTAGGCTTTGCAAATTCCTTAGGTCTGGGAATCAGAAGTATAAGGAGCAATCTGAACTTGTGGCCAAGCTGAAGGACAGGCTCCAGGAGATGGAAGAGGTTGGTGCTTCAGTGCAAGAAGAAGTGAATACATTGAGGGAAAAGCTTCTTGATGCTTCCGAGATCAACCAAGTTGGCGATATGCTTCAGTAAGAGAATGAGGTTATGAGGAGAGAGGTCTCACGACTTATGGAGCATGCGCCGAGCACTGCTCTAGCGGTATTACAGGGTTCCTCATCATCGCGAGCCAGAGCTGGTCGAAGTGATATTCCTCCTGTGCTGCGGGGTTCTTCATCGGCGCGAGACGACAGGAGCACCAGGACCTGAGATAGGGAAATGGAAGAGCTTCACGAGAGGGAGATGGATGAGCTTCGTGGCGATGTCCATCGGGCATATGTGATCACTGCTGGGCTTCAGAGGGATGTCACTCGTTGCGGCACTTGTTCAAAAAAGGTCCTCGGAAAGTGTGGTCTGATGGCTACGACCAGGGCTGGTCAGATGCTCCAACAAGGTTGACAGAGTTCGAAGAGCTTTCCTTCGTCAGGGGATGGCTGAGTGCTTTGAAGGAGCTACAAGTCCCGAAGAACTCGATGATTTGGTATCGCCATGAGATTTCTCCCTCTATCCTGATGCCTAACCCCTTTAAGAGGGATGATCGATGGATCCCCATCGATGCCATCCCTTGGAAATTATTTAAGTCGTATGCGAATGAGGTTGAGGAAGAGTTAGCTCCTGCTCCTGATGACGGATGAAGGGCTCGAGTGGCTGATTATCTCGCTCAGAGGCCTCACCCCCATTGAGATTTTGCCAGTTTTTTTTTTTTTTGTACTTTTGGTAATGTAAATGCTTTAGGCGAGCTCGCCGACTAAACATGTATCACCATTGCTGTAAATATGATAAATTAATGAAAAGTTTATGTTTTGGGCAATTTTGAGGACTAAACAAGTGCACCATACTTTTCATATTCTTTTTGCTTTATGATCTTCTAAGTTTGTGTTGTTATGCGAGTGTCCTCCCAGTCCAGTATAATACCGAGATACCATTGTGCACCGCTTTACCTTTTAGGTTGTGTCATCACACTCCCTTAGGCCTAAGTGGGGTAATTGGTGAGGACACACCTGGTGTTGGATGCTTTATCCGATCAGGATTTATTTTCAACCAAAGAAGGTTTGATGACCATCATAAAATTTGGTCATATTGCATAAGGATCTCCTGTAGGGCTTCATATATTGCCAAGGGCAATGCTAAGAGGTCCTTCGTGTCTCATAACGATGACCTGAGGAGGGATATTCCCCTGCTATAGTGTGGTGATCAATGTGCCTGTTATTTGGAAAAGGTGTGCAATAAATGCAGTTGTTACTTATCAGAATGTAACCAATTAAATAACTTTCATTAATGATAAGGGAAATGATCTTCTAGTCTCATAACAAAAGAATAAAAGAAAAATCTAAAAATAGAATCTCTTGAGATTGGCTGCGTTCCATGCTCGTGGTATTTTCCTGCCTTCCATCGTTTCCAAGTGATAGGCGCCCTGTAGATCGTCTCTGGTTATCTTAAAGGGTCCTTCCCAGTTTGGGCCTAGCTTTCCATCTGATGGTTTCGCTGCGCTGCCCAGGACTTTCCTTAGAACATAATCTCCAACTCGAAATGTCCTCGGGTTAACTCTCTTATTGTAATGCCTTATGAGCTGTTGCTGATATCTCGCTAGTTTCAGTAAGGCTATCTCCCGGCGCTCGTCGGCTAGGTCGAGCTCAGTGAGCAATGCTGCATCATTATGGCCCTGGTCGACAAGGTTGGACCTCATTGTTGGCAAACCTGCTTCTAGGGGGATGACTGCTTCCATGCCATATGTCAGTGAAAATGGGGTTTCTCCTGTTGCTCACCGAGGAGTGGTTCGGTATGCCCATAGGATATGGGGTAGTTCATTTACCCATGCGCCTTTGGCTCGCTTCAACCGCTTCTTCAATCCATCGATCACAGTTTTGTTGGAAGCCTCAGCCTGGCCATTGCTTTGAGGGTAGGCCACATAACTGAAGTGGTGTCTGATGCCGTGTTCGTTACAAAAATTCTGAAAGGAGCCGCTTTCGAACTGTGTCCCATTATCGGTGATGATGGTCCTGGGGATGCCAAAACGAGTGATTATATTCCTCCATATGAACCTTATCATATCATCATCTCGGATGTTCGTTAGGGGTTCCGCCTCGATCCATTTGGTGAAGTAGTCAGTTGCAACCAACAGATATTTACGATTTTCGGTGGTGGCAGGCAGTGGTCCCACGATGTCCATTCCCCATTAAGCGAATAGCCATGGGCTGGACAGATATTTTAGATCACTGGCGGGTTGGTGGACCATAGGAGCGTGAAGTTGGCATTTTAGGAATTTACGGACATACATTTCAGAGCCCTTTTGCATATATGGCCACCAATAGCCTTCCTTCATTGCTCGAAAGGCTAGAGACCTTCCCCCGATGTGGCTCCCACAGATTCCTTCGTGAAGCTCGTGTAACACTTGTTCGACATCTCCTGGGTGGACGCATTGGAGGTAGGGACCGGAGAAGGATTTATTATACAAGTTGCCTTCTGGGGATAAGTGAAAGCGAGCTGCTTTGACTCTTATCTGGTGGGCAGTCTTCTTGTCATCCGGGAGCCTGCCATCCTTTAAATAGTCCCTTAAGGGGTCCATCCAGCTGGGGGCTGATCCCACCTGGAGTACCTGTCCATGTTTGGTGGATTTCTGTTGCGATTAATGCTCGGACGAGTGAGGAAATCGATGGGGATGGTTCTTTTTAGGTCGGAGTCAACTTCCGAACTCAGGGCTGCCAGGGCGTCAGTATGACTGTTTTGCCCCCCGGGAAACTGTTGGACGTTGATCTCTTCAAAGCTCGACATTAGTTTTCTCACTAAGGCGAGGTAAGTTTCCATCCTTCCATCTTTTACATTGTAATCTCCACTTATCTGATTGGAAACTAGTTGAGAATCGCCGAACACCTGTAAATGTTTTGCTCCCAAAGTGTGCGCCTTTTGGAGGCCGGATATTAAGGCTTCTTACTACGCTTCATTGTTGGATGTTGCAAATCCAAGCCTAATTCCTTGTTAAAGGATTGTATTTTCTGGAGTAATGAGGACAATGCCTACTCCTGCCCCCTTTGAGTTGGAGGCTCCATCAACAAACAGTTTCCAGGTTTCCTCTGTGGCTTATTTCTCCTTTTGCCTTGCTGGTTGAGGCTGGTTGGAGGGTTCTCCGCCCGTGAATTCGGCTATGAAATCAGCAAGGATTTGACCCTTGACGGCTATCCTTGGTTAAAATTGGATGTTAAATCGACCGAGCTCGACTGACCACTTAGACTGTCTGCCCGACAATTCCGCTTTCCTTAGGATTGCCTTAAGGGGATGTGATGTAATGAGGATGATAGTGTGAGCTTCGAAATAATGCTTCAGCTTCCTCGAGGCTACTACTAGTGCAAAGGCTAACTTCTCCAATGGTAGGTACCTTTGCTCGGCATCCAGTAAGGTCTTGCTTGCATAATAAACGGGGTGCTGGATTCCTGCAACTTCGCATATTAATGTAGAGCTGACAGTGTGGTTGGAAACGGAGAGGTATAGGTACAAAGAGTCTGTTGGCTGTGGTATGACGAGCAGTGGTGGAGATCTTAAGTAAGACTTGAGTTCGACCAATGCTTGCGAGCAATCTGGGCTCCATTCTATCATTTTTCTTCCCTTTAGAAGCTGGAAAAAAGGCTGGCACTTCTCGGAGGATTTAGAGATGAAGCGATTCAGGGCAGCGAGCATACCAGTGAGCTTCTGTACATCCTGGATTGTGCAAGGGGGTTGCACCCTGTTGATTGCATCGATCTGGTCTGGGTTAGCCTCTATGCCTCTCTTACTGACCAAGTACCCAAGAAATTTTCCTGACTGGACACCGAAGGAACACTTGCTCGCGTTAAGTTTTATTCGATATTTCCTGAGGATTTCAAAGGTGTTTGACAGGTCGGAGAGGTGATTTTCCTTCTTCTTACTTTTAACGAGCATGTCATCGATGTAGACCTCCATGGTGTCTCCTATCTGACCCTTAAACATTTTGGTAACCAACCGCTGATAGGTTGCCCCTGCATTCTTGAGCCCGAAGGGCATGACCTTGTAGCAGAATAACCCAACTGTCGTGATGAACGCCGTTTTGTCTTGGTCTGGGGAATATAAGGAGATCTGGTGATACCCTGAATATGCGCCCAGGAAACTCATTCGCTTGTGAGCTGCGGTGGCGTCTACTAGTTGGTCTATTTTTGGGAGGGGGAAACTATCTTTAGGGCATGCTTTGTTGAGGTCAGTGAAGTCGATGAAAACTCTCCACTTCCCATTGCTCTTCGGAACTACTACTGGGTTGGATAACCACTTGGGGAATTGTACCTCCCGTATGGATCCTGCATCCAACAGTTTTTCCACTTCTTTTTCAACCGCTTTAGCCTTTTCGGGTGCAGTTTGCCGTGCCTTCTGTGTGATTGGCTTGAAGGTGGGGTCGACGTGCAGCTGATGACACACCATACTAGGATCGATTCCAGGCAGCTCGTATGGTTCCATGTGAAAACATCTACGTTGCACCTCAGCAAGCTTGTCAATTCCTTATGTTCTTGGTCGGTGAGAGATGCTCATATCTACCAGGTCTTTGACGACCCGTTCGGAGGGGAGGAGCCTGGTATCCTCTACTCCAGGTCTTCCGTACTATAATTGCTATTTAGAAGGTGTCAGACCTTCTTCAACCTTCTCGCTGGGCTTCTCGGCCCTCTTCTCTGGCTTTGGTCGGATGGCTACTATGAAGCACCTTCTCGCCATTGCCTGATCACCGTGGATCTACATTACTCCTCGTTCGGTTACATATTTGAGTTTCTGATGGTAGGTCGAGGAGACTGCCTTTATCGCATGTAGCCATCCCCTGCCGAGGATGGCCTAGTATGGCGAGTCGATGTCAACTACCAAAAACTCAATCATCTTGGAGACGTTTCCAGCCCGCACTGGTAGTACGATCTTTCCCAAAGGCATAATTATTTTTCCAGCAAAGCCAACTAAAGGTAAAGTAGCCTCCTTTAGGTCGGTGACGCTTAACTTCAATTTTCTGAATAGGTCAAGATACATTACTTCGAATGAGCTCCCTTGGTTGACGAGCAACTTATCGACATCAAAGTTAGCTATCATGAGGGTAATGATCAGAGCATCGTGATGCGGGGTCCTTACTGCCACCAGATCTTCATCTGTGAAAACAATGTGCTTGTTATAGTTGACGTCATCTACTCGTCGGTGCTTTCCTAACTGTGATTTTGCTCGATCGATCTGAAAAGCCTGCATTACAGCTGTAAGTTTCTTCATCTCCATTCGAGCTGAATTTCCCTGTATCTGCTTGGCATCAGATGCCCCGTGAATTACCGCGAACTCATGTCCAGCGTCATCTTCGAGCACGTTGTCAGGCCTCGCTTCTCTATTGACAGCCACTTTCTCTGCCCTTTTCTCCACAAACTCGTTCAAATGCCCAGACTGGGCTAGTTCCTCGAGGTGAGACTTAAGAGCTTTGCAGTGCTCAGTCTTATGTCCTCCTTCTTTGTGAAAAGTGCATCTTAGCGCATTATTCCTCTTCGAGGGATCTCCTCCCATCTTCCTGGGCCACTTGATGAATGGCTCATCTTTGATCTTCGCGAGAATTTTGTAAATTAGTTCTTTGAAGACGGTGTTGACCGCCTGAAATGCTTTCGACGCGTCATTTTTTCCTCCATTCTTGGAGCCATTTTCCCCCCCGTTCTTTCCTCCTTTCTTATGGTTCTGAGCTTTGTCACTTCCCTTGGTAGTGAGTTTAGCTCGACCGTTTTCTCCTGAACTGAGTCAGGTGACATCTTCTACCTTAGCGTACTTCTCGATGCGAGCCATTAGGTCGTTAATAGTCATAGCCTCCTTCTTTGTCAGGGATTGGTATATAAGGGAAGAACTAGGGAGTCCAATTTTGAAAGTGGCCACTGCCACTTCCTCTTCGCAATCCTTGATCTCATTGAATAACTCCCAGTACCTCTTTACATAGTCTCGGAGGGTCTCTTGAGGCGTTTTCTTCATTGTCAGCAAAGCATCCATCCTTTTGGGGTGGGAGCTACTGGTAATGAATCGGGCCGTAAAAAATTCGGCCGAGGATTTGAAACTCCTGATTGACCGGTGGGAGAGCCTTTTGAACCACTTAAGCGCTACGTCATGCAGGCTCGAAGGAAAAATTTGACACATTAGCGCATCCCGGTGGTTCTAGAGGGTCATGGCCTGTCGGTATTGGCTGACGTGATCAATGGGATCAGTCTTACCGTCATAAATCTTGAATCTTGGAATGGCAAATTTCTTAGGGGCTTCTTCTTCCTCATTTTCCCTCATGAAAGGTAATTTCATCTGGGTTTTGAGAGCTCGCCTAGTGAGTTCTCGGGTCGATCTGGTGCCATGGTGGGAAGCATGTTGGTCTATCTCCCTACGGACCATATTTCGTATGTTCTCGTCACTGCGAGCAGGGCTCTGGTAACGGCAAGCTCTTCGCATCTGCTCACGGAGGTCGTCGTCTGATTCACCTAATTCGACCTTTTGAGATCCCCGCCTAGGGCTCCTTCCTCGGCTGCGAGACTTGCTCACCTGAGGGCTAGAAGTGAGGTATGAATGTCTCCTGTTATCAGGATAAAGCTCCTTCTCCAGTCTTTCCAGTCTTCTTTTCAGGCGAGCATTCTCAACCTCGTACCTGCGAGAAGACTCCCTCTGCTCATGGAGCCTTGCCTCGTATGCATCAATCAATCTGGATATCTGTGTGGACCTTGCTGGTCCTTGGCTTTCTTCTGAGGCTGGCTTTTCCAAGCGAGCCCTCTGATCTGAACGTCGAACTTCAGACCTAATCCTGTGAGGAGCAGGTGGTTCTTGAATATCCCCTGCCTGGGGGGCATTGCTGCTGTGACCGGACATTTTAAATTCCTCTTTTGGTGTGGGCTTTTCTCAGGGAAGATAAACGTTTCCCACAGACGGCGCCAATTGTGGTGATAATTATTGTGCAACACAAATGAATAAGAGAAAGGCAAGCACCAAATAAGAGCAATGAATGTAAAATGACAATCACACAACAAGGGATGTACGTGGTTCAGTAAAAATGTGCCTATGTCCACGGTGGTGCAGTCGGTATTATTTCTATATACTCCGGAGAGTGGTTACAGAGAATACAACTTGTCCCTTTGCCCCAGACCTAGGGTTTTATATATATACATGTACATTTAGGTAAGTGGGGGTGATGGATTCCCCCCACATCTTCCATCTCTCCCTATAACCTCCCTTAATGGGAACGTGGGAAGAGACCGGATCATATTCAGAATAAGAGGTGGGGGGCCTGGACTTTGGGCCGCCAGATTTGGGCTACTCGTCCAGGCCCATGGTCTTAATTTTGGGTACCCACCTTTATTTTCTATAAAAAACCCAAAACAAACAAAAAGAGGGTTTTACCATAAATTTCGAAAGGGATTATCCATCACACTTTTTCAAAACTAAAACACATTTTTCTACACACACACACACACACACATAATAAAATCCCATTCGAATCTATGGTACAAACCCCACCCCCACGCCTCATTCGAACTACGTGGACTTTGATGTCTTTATAGGCTACGTAGGCGTATTGGATTAAAACCCATGACTCGAGTCCAATTTTCTAATTTTTCCAAATTTCTAAATATCCCAAATTCCCCATTTCCATACTTATCATATTCTTGCATTAATATACATATTATGTTTGTTAGCGTTTCATCCAACACATATTATTGTTTCATCATAACGATTAATATCGCGATAAATGCATAAATCATATTTTCTATATATTATTTTGGGAACATTCCTATAGATGACCTCACTCTATCTCTTCCATGGTATGAGTTGGGTGATTCCGATCTCCATTATATAGACACGCACACACACTTCGTAGAGAAATAAAGGAAAATAATAACACTAGCCCATGAGAGACCTAAAGGGAGGGATGGGTGACTAACACCTTGCCATTCCGTAACTTAGCCCCCGAACCTTCGAACTATTGGCTTCGTATGCATCAATTTGTCTCTGATGCTGCTCTCTCAAGACGAAAGCATGTTCTATTGTCTGTTTTGTGAAAAATAGGCTGGCGAATCCATCTCTTTACATTTACCCCGTACTGACGATGGCCGAAGCATTCCCAGGCAGGGCGCGAGACCTTTCGATCCCCCTTTCCCTCCTGATTTCCCCCCTTAGGGAGGTAGAGGAGAGGAAGCCGAAGTGCGATCTCGATCGGGGTGGCCACAGTGGCGACTCCGCTGGGGAAATTTTCATAAGAAGGCTAGACTCTGTTTGCATGGGTGTTTTATTTTATTGTGTTCTTATGCTCCTACCTGTATGTACCCTTTCGTTCGTCTATTATTTCTTCACATATGTACCTCTTGCTTGTATCACTATTCACTCACACACTCGTAGAAATTCTCCATGTACACTTCACACCAGGTGCACCTAGGATCACTTATATCCACATGTTGCACACATCACTTAGAAATCCATGCTTAGGTGTCACTAACACACACCTCCACTTATCACACTTGTATATATCCATGCTCACTCACACCACTTGTAGTTGATCTATGCTTAGATTCACTACCACACACTCACTTGTAGATAATTACACACCATTCACTCTCACCTATCCATGCTTAGTATAGATTTACTTGTACCTTATTCCCTACTTAGCATGGTCAGTAAAGATTTTCTCTCCATAAGATACTAATCAAGAATCATGCATATTACACACTACATCACCAAAGAGCATTGCTATTGACCAAACTTTGTTCCGTAACTGGGGGGTCACTTCTTGATGGGCGCTCTTCTGGAAGGGTGTAGTTAGCCTAAGCGACATGACCCTCACCTTCCATTGGTCAAGTACCTTCGACGTATATCGAACGCTTATCCTCGCATCGTATCGCTTGACCAAAGTCATGACGGGAGGTATACCACAGGGAACTCATTCACGTACATCAAATATATCGAAATCACTCTCACATGTATAGTCCCCACGAGGTATATATTGAGACAATTCATGTACACTTAGGTATATCAAATGGCTTGTCCACACGTACTAGTTGCCCTAAAAAGCACTATGTATATCGTGGAAGTCATGCCAAAGGGGGGAACACCTTCCAATTAACCCAGCAGTTGCATACCTGTATATAGGTGTCAAACCTAGGACCCTCATATTTAGTTTGCCAATTTCTACTCGAAACTCTGCAAAATGATGGGTCAGCATGCCGCCCAAATTTTCGCAAAATTTTTAAAAACGGGACCCCGCCCATGAGAAGTCCAACCATAATTTTTACATATTTTTCATACCCAATTTTTCCAGGTCCAGTCCGACATTTCTTTTTGCATTTAGGTAAGCCTATAAGTGAGAACCTAATAAACATAATAATAATCATGCTAAGACCCGTCTCTCATCTTTTTCTTCTTTCTTTTTCCGAAAAGTGTCCAAAAACATTTTCCTCTTTTATAAAAATACCAAGAACATTTTTCCTTCCTTATACCAAAAATATGTTCCTCATTTTTACCCAAAAAAAATATTTGTCCTCATCTTTTTCAAAAATGTCAAAAATATTTTTCCTTCTTTCCTCTTTTCCAAAAATAAATCCTAATTTTTCTCCTTCTCAGGTCGATCGCATACCCTTGGCTTGAATCTCTATTGACTTCGATCTTCAGTACGCCCCGAAGCTCCGTCAGTCCCCTCACTTCCTTTGAGTCCAGAATTCATCCTCTCTCCATGGAGAACACAGACCAAGTACCGAATGTGCAGCCGAATTTGATGACGGTACTAGCTCAACTCACTGCCAAGATTGACAACCTTCAAACCGAAGTTCATGACATGCAAAGAAATCGAATTCCTATTCTTAAAGAGCTCGAGGTCCTCTTCTATCGCCCTATTAGTCCGCTTGTACCCAAGCCTATCCGAGTTCCTAAGGAATACTAGCATGCTCCACGTGCTCCTCCTGCTAATGGGCCACTGCCAGCCCAGCTTCCTATACCGAATCTTATCCATCCAGGGGATAACTTACCCATGACCATTGATCCAAAGAAGGAAGAGTTGAACAAGGTCAAAGAAGACCTTAAGATGTTGACCAAGAAAATTTTCCAAGTCAGACTATCTAGAAACTATATGGACTACACCCACACGTCTCCCTATCCTAAAGCAAGGTTACTGGAAAAGTTCAACATGCCCAACATCAAGAAATTCGAGGGTAGCGAACCCCCGATCGTTCATCTCCACATCTATCACCGAGACATGACTCTCTTAAGGGCCTCTGAGGAAATAATGACCTAAATGTTACAACAGACCTTGAAGAATAGTGCTCTTCATTGGTTCTTATCTCTCGAGGAGTCCAAAATCTGCATTTGGGAAGATGTTGCACGTGAGTTCTTGTCATAGTATAAGTATAATAAAGAATTAGAGGTTACTCGTCGTGATTTAGAGTTGCTCAAGAAAAATCCCAGGGAGTCAGTTAGTAACTTCATAGCAAGGTGGAGAGAGAAAGCGACCACCATGACCAATCGACCCTCCGAAGAGGAGCAAGTCAGTATTATGAAGAAGAATTTCCTACTCTATGTCCAACCGACGATGGGAGGATAGTACTACCCTTGTTTTTGAGCCCTTCGAAAAGAAGGAGTGGAGATCGAACGACCTTGCCAAGATAGAAGTTGAACCAAAGAAAGCATCTGGACAGTTCACTGCCAGAATATTTAAAAAGCCAGTCAGTACCACAATTTAAACCATCAAAAACATCTCTTAGCCTGCCACTTCATGGGCACCAAAAACTCGCCCTAACCCAGTCCAGAAGGAATACACCGAGCTTCATGCTCCCCTCTCCAAAGTTTACCAGGCCCTCTTGAGACGAAATATTATCAAGCCCTTGGACCGACGTCCATTACCAAACCCACTTCCCAGAAATTTCAAACCAGCAGCCCATTGTGACTTTCACCAAACTACTGGCCATACCACCGACTAGTGTTTCCACCTTCAAAATGTGATCTAAGGCCTGATTGACCGGGGTCTCATCGCCCTACCAGCCAATCCGAAGCCAAACACTACCCAAAATCCACTCCCGAACCATACAAATTCCATCTGCCTAGAAGAAAACCTAGAATTTGACCCATCTACCCAAATCATACCAAGAAAATTACCAATCGTACCCATATACTCTCCTAAACCTCTCCAAACATGCCCATACTTTCTCCTACACCCTCCTAGCTTTATCGACCAGAATCTATCAATCCTTGCCAGAGCATGCATCGTTGTCTGCACCCATTCTGGAGGTAAAGATATGGAATTATTAGAAGTGTTGAACCAACTCCTAGAGTTTGGGCTGAAATTACCCTCCCAGTTGGCCGTTTACTGTGAGAGATTCAGTGTAATGTTCTGAGAAGCTTAAAAATGGGCCTGAGAGTAAGACAATTAGGTAGTATCGATCGATGAAGTCAGTTTATATGATATGGCCCAGATCATGGGGGATTTGTTTCGACAGACGAGTGATCTTTGTAGTATATTCGATCTACTTGATGATTTGAAACTACAAGGGCGTCTAGTCCCTTCGCTTTTACATCTCCCCGTTGAATGGGAGGATTTATACGAAGAAGCCATTGAAGTTATGGAGTGTAATGACTTTTCATGGAAAGATAATGTCGTTACAACCGGATGGGGGGACGAATTAAAAGTGTCTATGAAAGGTTCAAAAAAGTCTAGTATGATAGTCAGTATATGTGGGATGATATCATTTGAGGAGCTACTAGGAGAGATCAACAAGGTGGCTGAACAACCCGAGATCGATAAAAAAAAAGGTTTTTATTTTTCCCCTCTTTCGTGAACCACATGACGAGGTCAAGGAGGCACATCCAATCCCCAAGCCTACAGGCATTAGCAAACGACAAAGGAAAAGGTGTTGAGAATATTCCTATGCCAGATATGACCCTCGAGGAAAGCAAGATCCTAGATCAGTTAAAGAAAACCTAAGCCAACATGGACTTTTTATTCCTTACCAGCTGCACCGAAATGCCTTGATCAAGCTACTCACGGGACCCACAGTTCCTCCTTCTACCACGCTAGAAGAAGCAGTGAATCTGGTCGGATATCTAACCTCTACTAGAATGATCTATTTCTCTGAAGAAGAAATCCCCAAGATTGGTCCAAACCATAATAATGCTTTAAACATCTCCATCGAAGTCATGGGAAAGAATTCCCCGATCTCTCTTATCGATAATCGATCATCTCTGAATGTCTGTCCGTTAAGGACTCTCAATTGTTTGTAACTAAAAGTAAGTGACCTTTCCCCAACCTTTTTCGTAGTACGGGCCTACGATAATACCCGCTTAGAAGTGATGGGATCTATAAATCTTGCAAAAGGGACGGGCCCTATAAATCCGGTTGTTGAATCCCAAGTCATTAATATCCTAACTTGTTTAATCTGCTGCTCTGATGAACGTGGCTCCATAGTATCAAGGGCGTGTCTTTTTCCCTTCATCAGAAACTGAAGTTCTTCGCCAATGGGCAGATCATCATCATCTTGGGCGACGATAATAATGTCAAGAATTCAAGTACCAGTAATCCAGTACTAGAGATACAACACGGGATAAATTTCTGTCAAGTTTCTAGGTTTAACCACTTTTACTCCCAGCCGAGGAAGATTTCAAAGATAGGGTTTACCTAGAGTACAACCCCCATGGCAATGCCAATGTAATATAAATGTTCAAGAACATGAACTTCATGCCCGGATTGGGGATGGGACGACGACAATAGGGGATACTTGAACCCATTGTATTAAAAAAATCTTTTCCTCCTTGTGGCATAGGCTATCAGCCATCAGTAGAATAACTCAGAATGCTCCGTCAGCCTCGACTAACGAGAAGGCTAGAAAGCGCTAAGACGGTCTAGAGAGATTCCTTAAACGGAAGGTTCATTAGAGAGGGTGAGGATTTCCCCTTATGTGGCTTTTATGAACCGTGGTATGGTCATGTGGATAAGAAGATGAAACCTGGAATGGAAATCTTTTTCTAAGACAACTACTCACGGGTCGAGGACTCCCAGCATCATGTGCAACCACTCATGGAAAAGACCATAGCTGATACCGGAGATTTTAAGGGAAGTGACTCCGAGGATTCTTTCAATTTATAGACACTGGGGCTACATCGTCGAATCCATCCCGCCTGATCAAAGATGCTGATGCACCTCTCCTCAACTAGCATGCTGCACTTGTGCCACCTTCTAATATTCAACTTAACCCTAATGTTTATCCCCTTTTTTCTTCCCTAGTTGTTCCTCCTTACTCTAATGTAATAGAGACCTCCTTTTATGAGGTTCTCAATGTTATTTTTCTTATCAATGAAATAAATGAAGATTTTGAGTATCTTGCTACGCCTTACGTTAATTGTCTTTATTCTAGTCAAACTCTTGATGATGATGATTTTGTAAATGAATAATTATTAACTGATATAAATAAGGTTAATAATAAATAACATAACCGTGTTTAAGTTAATGAAGATGAAACTATTATTATTAATCTCAGTTCTAGTAGCCAACTGCACAGGATTAGGATAGGGGCTACCCTGGACGAGCATGAGCACACCTCGAGGAAATACTAAAGAAATTTGTGGATGTCTTCGCATGGTCCTACGATGACATGATTGACATTGATCCTGAGATAGCTCAGCATGAGATTCCTACTTTCCCCAAATGAAAACTAGTCAAACAGAAACTGCGAAAGCTCCGCACCGAATGGTCGCTCAAAGTTAAAGAAGAATTTATCAAATAGTTGAACATGGATTTCATTCATGTGATTGAATATCCCACATGGCAAGCCAATATCGTACCCGTATCGAAATCAGGAGGGAAGCTTCGCTTGTGCTTCGACTACCTAGACTTGAACAAGGCCTCTCCAAAGGATGATTACCTGCTACCCAATATCGACATGATTGTGGATAACATGGCCAATCATGCTCTTAAGTCATTCATTGATGGGTTTAATGGATATAATCAGATCAAGATGCAGCCAGATCATCAAGAGAAAACCACATTCATCACCCCTTGAGGAATCTTTTGCTACACTGTCATGCCATTTGATCTAAAAAACACGCTACTACCAGAGGGTTACCACAACTATCTTTCACGATCTGATACACAAGGAAGTCGAGGTCTATATGGATGATATTATGATCAAATGTAAGACTAAGGAAGGTCATGTTCTCTCTCTCTAAGTTCTTCTAACGACTGCGACAATGTCAGATGCCACTTAACCCACAAAAATGTGTCTTCGGCATTACCAAATGAAAACTCTTGGTATTCATGGTTAGTGAGAAAGGGATAAAAATAGATCCTGCCAAGCTGAAAGCCATACTCAAAATGTGACCACCCCGAATGGAAAAGGAAATTCGGGGATTACTCAAGAAATTGTAGTATATCAGTCGGTATATCAGCCACTTGACTTCCATCTTCAAACTCCTTCGAAAGGATTCGACTAAGGTTTGGAAAGAGGCTTGCCAAGAAGTCTTTGACCAAATAAAATAATACCTGACCCGACCTCCGATACTCATGACACTGAAGTTTGGTCTCCCTTTACTTCTATACCTAATCATGATAGATATCACAATTGGGGCTTTGCTAACCCAATAACTTAAAGAAACCCACAAAGAGAGAGCCATCTACTATGCCAGTCACAAGTTGGTCAGGTACGTAGTTAACTACACAGCTCTGGAGAAAGCATGTGTCATTCATGTCTGGGTCACCCAAAAGTTATAGCACTACATGCTCGCCTTTCCCATCAAACTTGTATCCCGAATGGATCCCATCAAATACTTACTTGAGAAGCCCGCCCTATCCAGCCGAATAGCCTGTTAGTTGATGCTTCCAGTCGAATTTGATATTGTATATGTCACGCAGAAAGCCATAAAATAAAGAGACATCTATGATTACCTTGCTGACTACCCTATGGAAGAAGTTGATGTTTGGATTTCTGAATTCCCACGTGAGAATATCCTCTATACATCCCAAGAAGATCTTCAATGGCAAATGTTCTTTGACGGTGCTACCAACAAGAAAGGGTATGGCATTGGGATCCTCCTAATTGCCCCTGATGACTCTCACACTCATATGGTTATCAAACTAGATTTTTCCCGCATCAACAATATGAGTGAATACGAGGCGTGTGCACGGTAGGCCTCAAAGTTTCCCTCAAGAAAGTAATTCGATAACTTGATGTCTATGGGGATTTAGCCCTTATTATTGATTAAGTACTCAGAAAAGGGAAAGTCAAGGACGAGAAACTCTTACCCTTGTATGCCCATTTATAAGATCTAGCTTCCCAATTCTAAGAAATCACCTTCCACTACCAGCCCCGAGCAAAGAACAACCTATACGATGCCCTTTCTACCTTAGCCTCTATGATTGACATGCCCGAAGGCATAACCATGGCCCCTTTCCTTGTCCAAAATCAGGATAAACCAACTCACTGCTACCACATTGAGCTCATCATAAAAGAAGACCCTGAAATAGACAACTACTGGCACTATGATAATTGGCACCTGCTCAAGCATGGTAAGTATCCCGAAGGTCCCAACAAGAAAGACCAAGCTACCCTTCGCAGACTGGCTGCCTAGTACATTGTCTGTGATAAAGCACTTTTTAAGAGAAACTTCGATGGAAACCATTTGCACTGCATAGCAGGGGATGACATTAAAGCGATGATGCAGAAAATCCACAAAGGAGAATGTGGACCCCACATGAACGACCATATGCTCGCCAAAAAAATCATCTGATAGGGTTAGTACTGGACTAGCATGGTTCAAGGTTACACATCCTATATTCAAAGATGCCTCAAATGCCTGCATTTTTCTAATCTACAACACTCGCCTTTGCAAGAATTATATAACATGACTTTTCCTTGGTCGTTCTTAGCATGGGGCATTGACATCATAGGTAAAGTTACACCCAAAACGTCTAATGGGCAAGAATTCATCCTAGTTTCCATTGACTACTTCACTAAATGGTCAAATCTGAATCATACACAATTTTGAATGCTAAAAAGGTGGCTAAGTTCATCCAAAAAAACATCATCTATCGATATGGTGTCCCGCACGAGCTGGTATTAGACAATGGGTTACACTTCGAGGCAAAAATTACAGAGGTGGTCGATGAGTATGGGATTCAGAGACACAAATCCTCTCCCTACCGACCTCAAGCCAATGGAGCAGTTGAAGAAGCTAATAAGAACCTCAAAGCCATCATTACCAAGATGATCGAGAGTTATCGAGATGGGGCCGACTAGATCCCCTACGCCCTCTGGGGCTATCGCACTTCAGTTCGAACCTTTATTGGGGCTACCCCTTACTCTCTAGTCTACGACATGGAAGCAGTCCTACCTAAAGAGCTATAAATTCCTTCACTATGCATCACGCTTGAAAGAAAAATCAGCGAGGAAGACTGGCACCAAAGTCGTCTTGACGAGCTGTCACTCTTGGATGAAAGGAGGCTGAAAGCTCTATATCACATATAAGGGTACCATCGCCGTATAGGGTGATCATTCAATAAGAGACTCAAGGATCCCGGTGTTCGAGAAGGGGACGTATCCCTCAAAGAGATAGAGCCCATATGGGACCCCAGAGGGAAATTCGAGCCTAATTGGAGGCCCCCTACATTGTGAAGAAGATCATGTTAGGCGACGTCGCTATACTAATCGATCTTGATGGAGAAGAGATGGTGCGTCCAGTTAACCTGGACCTTCTCAAGAAATTCTACCCTTAGTTCGAAATCTCGGTGCGCTACGATTCTTCTTATCTCCCTTCTATTTTAAAAAATATCCTTTACTCAGAACTACCTGGGGCCTGATTCTCTAAGAATCCTTTTGCTTTCAAAAATTAATTTTTGAAAATTTTCAAAACCCCCAGAGGTACGTAGGCAACTCATACCCTTTACATGAGCACGACCCCATTCTTTTTCACAAAATGGTATTCTCTTCTTATCCCCGAGAATGACAGTTCATTTTAATGTATACATGCACAAAATGATTATATATGCATTAGCGATTGGTATAGATAATTTAAATACAAAGCTCATTGAGAGGCACAACTAGATGATACAAAACGCCTTTATTTAATTATTCAAAATTTCGATATGATTACATCGGCGTAGGGAGGTCAAATGATTTCCCTTGTTAGCCTACTCCTACCTTCTTAAAACCAAAATAAAAATAAGTCCCACTACACCTAAAATAACCCTCAAATTATTCTCAACCACCCATTATAAAAGCTTCACACATCTTACCCGCAGCTGCTAGAAGAACCATCCTCATAATCACCCATATCCTGGGGTTGCCAAACTTCCCCTACCTGAATAGAGTGTCGGAGACGCTCCATAGAGCAATAAGCCTGGACTAGCTTGGGGAAAACCACAACACCTCCCTCCATGGTGTCATCTTTGGCAAACCACCTTTGTCCAGTCTCCACAACCAGCATCTTGGCAACTACTCTTCTCTATAACCACTTCATGTAGTCCCCTGAGATATGCCAGACTCTTCCAATAGACTGGGATGGTCGGGTCGACGATCAACAATTCTCCCATAAAGAGAAAGTTGCATGCGCATACGCTCTGTTGGATCCTCCACAAGAAAGAAGTCCAATGTCCGTGGTGGCACAATTCGTTTCTAACTAAATTAGCGCATAAGTCGCGAGGGAAAGTAGAAAGAGGTATGTTAGAGGCCTATTAACCGAACATACTGGTATTCTTTGAGTTCCAAAATGGGTAACAGCTCCCCCCACTAAGGCACTGACCAACGCAAGCCTCGAGCCCCGTGCTCCACGAACCAGTTTTCCCAGATCTCTCTGACACCCACATGAACATCATTACATGGCTACCCCTCAGAAAGTTGAAACGATCTTCCCACCAGGCATCCAGACCATTCAAAATCTTTACCAGTATCACCGTCGTAAGATTGCGATGGTACGACATCCAAGAAATAATAGCTATAAATTGGGGTCCACTAGCATTTCTCCAGTTACCAACAGAAGTTTTGAAACTTGGCCCAGAATGACGACTCCAGCTTAGCCGGCATTGACGACATCCTACAAATGTACAGACCGCATCACTGCAACAAGAGAAATCATTCCTCCTGTAACCAACGACTTGGCTGCCGAAGGTGAAATGTGGAGAAGTCCCACTAACAGCTCTCTAGGGGACCGAGAAAACTCAGGCATAGTCGCTGCAACGCTGAGATTTATCCCCAACATGGATGAAAACTCTTTATAAGTCAGACAAATTTCATCCAACCCGAAGCGAAAGACACGGTCTTCGGGGTACCAGAACCCAACTATCGCCATCAGCATATTTCACTCTATGGGGCGGTTGCGCCACAAATAGACTCACCGCATGTTGAAAGCATTATAGTCAATGTTATAGGAGCACGTCGCTTCCAAGGTTTCAAGGTAGTTAGCAAACTTAACACTACTAGGAAGAGCCGTATCACAAAGTAAGAAGATAATGAGCACATAAGAATGTGAAGAAGAAGGAATGAGGAAGCACTACACCAAAATGGGAAAATTGGCACCCTTTCAGCGGCTAGCCTTGTCACGGTCATTAACCGTGACAAGTTCGTGCAAATTATTATCACGGTCATTGACCGTGACAATTCTATAAATTTATCACAGTCAATGACCATGAAAAATCTGTCAGCAAAAACCCTTTCCCCTTCTTTTTTCCTCATCGATTTGGTTCCCTCCAGTTTCTCTCTCTCTCTATGCGTTGCTCTCTCTCTCTCTCTCTCTCTCTCTCTCTCTCTCTCTCTCTCTATCTCTCTCTCTCTATCTCTCTCTCTCTACTTTCATGTTAGTTTCTCTCTCTCTCTCCCTTCCATTTATATATATATATGCATGTGTGTGTGTGTGTGGTGGGGGAAGGGAGTGGGGCAGGGGTAGGGGTGGGGTTAGGGGGCTGCGTGTGTGTATATGTGTGTGTAGTGTGCATGTTTATGCATGTTTGTGCGTATGTGCGAGAGAGGAAAATGATGCGGGGAGTGGGGTTGCGTCCGTGTGTGTGTATGTGTGGGTTAATTTTAGTAAGTAGTATCTCTTGTAAACGAATTGATTGATTATTAATTTTTTTAGTAAATTAATATATGAAAGTAGGATTGCCCCTCATTGTAAATTAGTAAATTAATAATTGTATACTTTAATTGTTAGTTTAATTGATGAAAATAATTAATTGAGTAGATGAATTAGAAGGAGTACGGGATACACATTTGTTGTTGACATTGCAGTTGAATTATAGTGGATTGATGTTGGGTTGGTTAATTTTAAAAGTGGGTTGACCACTAGATTATTGTCCATATGAGGGTGGGATTTTTCAACTTTTTTTAAAAATTACTTTGTATAACAAACAATATATATATATAGTATGATAATTAAAAGAAACATACTTGAAATTACATATAGTGCACATAGATACTAGTCTTCTAGTTCTTATGCGTATGCATTCAATAGCCCTTAGACCTGTTCGAGAGTCATTACCCCTGCAATGAGATCTCTCGAATTGTACCGTTTGGACAGTTTGGGACTGCATAATTTCTGTATAATAATATTCTTAGTGGCTTAAAGTTGTTACTTTTTGAGGAATTTCTGCAGTCGTATCCTAATGTTCTCTGGATACATACTAGATTGACAAGTGTGACTGTTATTTCAATTGATCAATTGAAATAACACTCACACTTGCCAATTTACGTCGTGTACTTGAAGAAATACGGGGATATGTTGCCGAATTTTTCTCAAATCGTAACAATGTGCATGAGCTGCTAAGTATATTACAGAAAAATGCGGTCTTAAATGGGATAGGACCACTCACCCTTTAGAGGAGATGGAGGAAATAGAAATTTCTATTATAAATTGAATTTGAATTTGAAATTTAAAAATCAAATATAAATAAGACATAATTAAATGAAACATACTATATCTAAGTTTTGTTTATACTAATCTATCAATATACGCTTCTTACCTTTAATAGGTGATTAGTTGTGGTATCTGTGATGGGATATCCGAAATACAAAGAGTGGATGGGTGAGACAAATAAAATGGGGGATGTGTTTCGCAGAGGTGCTAATGAATTTGTGAAATACACAAAGAGATGTCATAATTATGAAGAGTTTCCGTGTACGTGTGCTAGGTGTAAGAATGGTAAGGTATTTGAGTGGAAAATAGTTGAACTACATTTGTTAAGATCGGGTATGCAAGATAGTTATCGATTTTAGAGTTTTCACGGTGAATTGAAAGTTCCTTTTGTCACCGACCAACCTTCACAACAACCTTCAACAAGTAGGATAGATGTAGAAGGGGACGATGTAGATCATAATATGTTAGAGGATTTAGTTGATGATGCGTACGGGGTTTATGAAGCATAGGAGAATGAGGTTACTGATGATGTACACGGTTCAAGTGCTCGTGAAGATATCACGATAAACCTTGACAATGACTACCAAAGTTTAAAATTTAAGACGATCCAACTATTATACTCTGACTGTGAGAAAGATTAAACAACTTTACATGCCATGGTTGGTTTGCACAGTTTGAAGACGCAGTACGGTTTATCTGGCAATAGCATGACAGGAATTCTGAAATAGGTGAAGGGCTTACTACCTAAGGAGAATACGCTTCCAAATAGCTATCCTGTTATGAAGAACAGTTTAAAAGGTTTGGGAATGAAGTATAAATCAATTCATGCTTGTGTGTATGAATGCATACTATACTGAAAGGAGTATAAAAATCTCGATCGTTATCCGGTATGCGATGAACCTAGATATGTTCAATCTACTAGTAAGGAAGGCACAAGCTCAAAAGTGCCTCAAAAAGTGTTGAAATATTTTCCCGTTGGGCCTAGATTAAAGTGATTTTTCACAGTACCATGGATAGTGGAGGCAATGACTTGGCATGCTAGGGCAGAAGTAGGGGGTAATATCACGCGTCATCCTATTAATTCTACATCCTGGAGGAGGATGAATTATGAGTATCCCAATTTTGCTCGAGAACAACGCCACATTAGTTTGGCTATATCAATAGATGGTTTCAATCCATTTGGAAATCTAAGCACCAATCAGAGTGTATGGTCAGTGATCCTAGCCCCACTAAACCTCCCTCATTCACAATGTATGAGACCTGAATTTTTGATGATGGCTTTGTTGATACCTGGGCCAAAGGCACTAAGTGGTGACATCGACATCTACCTGACTCCTTTAGTAGAAGAATTAAATGAGTTATGGGAAAAGGATGTGCAATCATTTGACTCTTTTAGAAAAGAAGAGTTTACGCTGAAAGCTATGTTGATGTGGGAAATTTATGATTTTACAGCTTATGGGACATTATCCGGTTGTGTAGTACATGGTTATTTGAGGTGTCCTATTTATGGAGAGGAGACTGAATCTCTTCGTCTATCCTTCAACTCAAAAAATTTATACCATTGCCATAGGAGGTTTTTACCCCCGGCTCATAGTTTCAGATTTGAGAAAGGTTCCAATTTTTTATTGGGCGGGGTTGAACATAGGCTACCGCTGAGATAACTTTCAAGTTCAGAAATTGATAGTAAATCTTCTGAATGTGGCCCTAATGTGCCAGGTAAGAATCCCAAATTTAAGAATGTCAAGCATTAGAAGACCCCAACTGGGAATGAAACTGAGACAAGAAAGGCATGGTCTAGGAGATTAATTTTATTTGACTTGCCTTATTGGAATAATAACCTGGTGCGCCATGTATTGGATGTGATGCATGCATAGAAGAACTTCATTGAACATATTGTGGGCACTTGCCTTGGTGGGAGTCATTCGAAGGATGGAGAAAATGCACGAAAAGACCTTAAATAGTTGAAACTTAATCCATAACTATGGTTGAAAGAAGATAGTAGGGAAAGGACAATAATTTACCCTTGTGTGTTTACTTTGACGAGTGGGGAAAGGAAGGTGCTTTTAGACACAATATATAATTTGAAGGGCCCATCTAATTTTTTGTCCAACTTGCTAAGGATTGTGAATTATGCTACTCATGATTTACATAAGTGTAAGTCCCATGATTGGCATGTGATCATGCAATTGGTTCCTCTATTGTTTGAGCACTGTTTCTTCAAGCACAAGGATTTGCCGAGGGCTATTATGTAAATTAGTATTACCTTCTCACTCTTGTGTGGGAAGGTAGTCAATCGAGAACACATAGTGACCGCAAAATTGGGAATGTTTAACAATAACAATTCATTTTTAGTTATAGTAATTGTACATATTTGCATGTCTTCCTCTAATTCATTTTGATTTGTACTAATAATTTTTTGTTACAACAAATGTCTCCTTCAGGTATTAAGGTGAGGATGATGATGCTGGTTATGATGATGTCGTCTGGGCTCGGTGGTAGCGGAGCCGACGAGGGCTCCTCGGCCCCTAGGCTCCCCAAATATGGAAAATTAGGGATGGCCATCGAGAATAAGTCGGGGCTATTAGTGAAATCCCTCAAGCTGGTAAAGATGATCATCGACCTGAGGTATATTAGTTGGAAGGAGGTGCCACATGAGCTCAAGTTAGCTGTTTAGTTGGGACTACAGGTAATGTATTTATATTTATATTCATATGAATATTTCAATTTCAATTTCGTTATCGATTTCGATTTCATTATATATTTATATTTATATTTATTCGTAACTAATATTGTATTTGTTGGATAGGAACAATTCATCCTGGATCCAAAGCTATGCGATTCCGTCTTAGAGCAGTTGAGGGAGAAACACAAGACATGGAAGAAAAATATGCAGACCCGGTACTTTGAGAAGACAAGAGAGTCCGTTATCTGAATGCGTGAATCCGTCCCGCCGAAGGAGTCGATCTCATAGGCACAATGGCAAAGGTTCATTGACAATGAGATCGGGGAGCGACAATTGGCATCTCGCCAATTGGGGAGGGAAAATCGGGCAAAAAAGACGGACGTGCACTACTCCGACCAGATGTCTTACGTCGAGGTGGAGCATAGGATGATGGTAAGATTTAATTTTTCTATAACTACAGAAATAAATTATTCTGCATTATTTTACTTTGCGGGACCGATACTAATTTTACTTTATTTTATTTCACGGGACAGGGAGTGGCCCTCGGGGTAGGCCACATAGGCTCGATACTTATGTGTCTCTTCAAACGAAGAAGGGGAAGGACAATGATGTATCCCCGAGTGTCGCGGCCACGATTGTCAGTAATCCGACAGTTTACTTTTTGTTAATTACGTTATAATTTTTTAATTTACTTATTTTACTAATCATGTGCTTTTTGTCGTTTAAGGAAAAGCTTAAGGAAGTGCATGAGTCGTAGTCTGACGCCGATAAGGCATTTTTGTCCACAGACGCACTTAGCCAAGTTCTTGGCTCTGATCTCAAGGGGAGGAAAAGGGGGTGAGCTCGTGGGTGGCCAAATCTAAGATCATCGGATTGGAGATGAGCGACACCGGGTTGGCTCGAACGGTGGATTCGCATGACGCGAAGCTGTCCCGTTTGGAGGTGACGGTCCAAGATATGTTCTCATTCATAAAGCGTTTGTTGGGAGGAAACCGTAAGGGGAAAGGGAAGGAGAAGAAGGTTGTGGAGGAGGAGGTGCAGGAAGACGAGGATGTGGACCTCGCTGCTTCATCGCCGATACGTGTGGACTTTGATGATCCACTTCCCTATTTAACTCCCTTCGATCGACCGATGTAGACACTTGGTTGGACGAGCATATTTATACTGGACATATTTGATGGCCAACGGATAGGGCGGGGGTTGAGGGACCCGAATATCATCTAGGGTGCACTAGTTCATGGACGTGAGCTTCAAGACATCGAGTCCAAGGTGCTTGTCATGCATGTGATACCCGGGAAGGAGAACTTCCCATTGTGGTTGGGCGAATAATGAGGAACGATGTATATTAGTGGGTGTGTGAATTCCTATATCGTGTGGCCTACTCACCTCCTCAGAGCTAACCTTACCCAAGACATGTAGTGACATTAATTGAATTGAATTGTTTTTAAGTTGGTACATTTGAATTATATTTGGATTATATCATGATGCATATTGTCTTTATTTTGAATGTATATTTGCATTATCTCTATTTTATTTGGATATATGATGCTTGAACAGGTACAACGTTGTTATAACAGGTACAAATATACTGTTGGGTAGTGGCAGTGGCCAAACTGCCCAGCAGATTTTTGTCAATTCTGCCTAGAATTGTCACGGTCATTGATCGTGATAATTTTTTAACCATTGTCACGAGCTTGTCACGACCCTTAACCATGACAAACATGGCAAGGTCAAGGACCGTGACAATTCTAACAAACTTGTCATGGTCATTGACTGTGACAAATCCGTGACAAAAAAAGTTATCACCCCAGGAATTGTCACGGTCATTAACTTTGACAAGTTGAACTTGTCAAGGTCAATGACCGTGATAATTCAACAGATTTGGTGTAGTGAAGTTTGAATAAAAACCTCCATACATATCCCTATTTATACTTGAAAGCTCTCAAACAAAGACAAGGAACCCTATCGAAATCGGAGGAAAGATTACCCCACCAAATACCCAAAAATGAAAGAAAGTGCAATCAAAGGCTTGGTTTAATTAGACTGGACTGATATGCCAATAGGCAGGACAGAGGTCATGCCGATCGGCAACCCCCTATTTTTGGGAAATCCCCATTTCCTTTTGTGTCAGTATAAAAAAACTCAATAAAAATAATTTTTATTTTAAGTGAATTCCGAATTTCCTTATCCTTATGTTTTTACTTATCCCATTTTAAAATAAAAAATTTCTCCAATCATTTCCTTTTACGGTCTTAGCAACAAAGTAAAAAGATCATGTTCATGTGTCATTAAAAATGAAATTAACAAAAACTTCATTTTATTTGCATAGATATTAGTTGCGTTACAACGATTTAGCAGGAAATAAGGAAATACACCGGGACTCAGCCTGAACCCACCTTTTTTTTCTCTCACTCACTCACTTACATTTTGTCTTTCTCTTCACTTATCTCTCTCTCTCTCTCTCTCTCTCTCTCTCTCTCTCTATCTAGGATCCTCCTTCACTGTGATGCGCTCTCTTCCCTCTGCGATGAGACGACGTGCCACCACTCCCTGAGCCCGACCCTTCCTCAGACAAGGCAGATGACTCCAAATAAGAAGGAACTAGAATCGCATCCCGAGTGTGGGCGTTCGATGAAGATATACAATCCTTAATATCCTTCAGCTAGGTGGTGAAGACTCGGATGTGCTGCAAGAGAAATATAAAATAGCAAATCAATCAATCTAATCAAAGGAAGAAGTCAGGAAATCAAAAAGAGAAAGTGATGAAAAGTATACCTCAGGTCGGAGAACCTCCTCTATCAAGCCCAACTCCTCCGGATCCATTGCATTAGGATGGTGAAACATATGCACCGACCCCTCATCAGCCCGCATAATTTTGTATATAAGAGCGACCAACCGCACAAGAGGAACCTTCGAGGTTGTCTCCACCGCTAATGTCAATGTCCCGCCTACGTTATGGGAGGACCCCACCAGCCGACTCGAACCCTCATGGGGAAGAGGCATCACGTCATATATGCTGGGCGACATTAACCATCTCGACACAAAGTCCATATAGTCATATATCACCGTCGTGTCGGTATATGACGAGTAAGCCTCACTCATCATCGCCGCTACCTATGTATCGTCCGATATCTCTCACACTTTCCTCATGTATATCAGGGGCTTCATCGGTGGAACCGCAACCTAATCCGCCATAATCTATCAAACTACTATCTCTTTGAGGTACCAGGAGTGTTCGAACTCGTGCACCAACATACGTTGTATCTGTGCATGTTCCCTAGTCAACCTCGTATGCTGGATGGCCATCCCCTAAGGATAGAAGGTCACCTGCCAATTCCCAAGTAAGAGCAGAAAGAACAATATCAAGAAAAGACCATCAAAGTAAACACAATCTCAAAAGAGAAAAGAAGGACTTACCAGCTCACTCGTTAGGCCATTCAAGACCTAACATACCGCCTCCAGAGAAATGGACTTCTTCGACTGTCGATTGGACTTCTACCACCGGTACATCCGACAGAAGTCCACAATAGACTCGTCCTCCAAAGCTATCAATTGGCTGTTAAACCCAATCACCTCATTGAACCACATCTGTAAAGGACAACAGGTCAATAATTATGAAATCAAGAATAAAACGCATGAAGGAAATTGCAAATGCATAAAGGAAAAGAATAAAAATATAGAATACCTCAAGAAGATACTTGGCCCCAGTAAAAGTTTATCGGATGCACCGACTGAATGCATCAAGAGAATAATAAAGGGTTGCCAAGGTCAGGCTCCCCCAGTCATAAAGACGGATGTTCAAAAACACCCTAAAAAAATGGCAAAAATCACAAATGGATGACGTTGCCACTAAAAAAAACCTCAACACTAGCAAAATAAACAGACGAGCCATCTATCACACCTACGGCCCATCATTATCGTCAATCCTCCTCCTCAATAATAACTCTCTCGAAAGAGACAAGCAAAGAGAGTCCCCAGAGACCACCTTCTCCATATCACCCAACGCTGCCATCACCGCCTTCGGCGTCACCCTCAGAGTCCTATCCACCTCAATCTGCACCCCATCGCAATCCAGCCCCAGTAGCTTCTGCACATCTATGGGAGTCACCATTATCTCCCTAAAGCCAAGAGGAAAGGTGTGGGTAGTGTCCCACCACCTTTCCCCCAGTGCACAAAGAACAGCCGTAGAATGAGGCGTCTCATCTAAAGCAGATACCGGTCTCCCAAAACTAGTTGATGACACCATCCAACGTACCACAGACGGAAGGTTATCCTAAACATCCCTAAGCCCCATAGTCCCTCGGCCACTCATAGTCGATATAGAAACATTGACTATTAAAATCAAAAAGCAAAAACCCTGGTTAAAAATCAAAAAATAAGGAAATACCTCCAAGAAAAAAAGAAAGAGAATACCAAAGGTCATTAATACTTACATAACCACCAGGGTTCACCACCCTAGAAGAGCGATGATGCGTAGGCTCTCACAAGAGAGTCCGATCATCTGCCACTGGCTCAAATGAGTCAAAAGAGTTTTCACTGCCCAAAGCAAATGGCACACTAGCCCTCCAATCTAAGCCTGCCCAATCTTCAGCATTGAGCCATGCCATGTGTGTTGCGCTACTTGAGAACTCAACCATCTTTTGACTTTGGAATGTTAGAATGATTTGCAATAGGTAATTATAGAAGAAGGCAAGTCAGAAAGCTGTGAAAAATAAGGAGAACTCACTCCCTTTTTATAGGAAGCCAAGAGGCATATCGATCGGTATCTCCCTGCCACCCATCGATTGACATTGTCCCTCCACCTGATTGAGGTACCCCTAAAGACCGTGCCACTACCAATTGGCACCATTTCAACCATATCGGTCGGCACCTTTTTAAAATTTCGTACAGCAAATCCCAACAAAAATGCCATAAAATCCCAAAAAATCCTCGAAAAATTCCCACAATTACCAAATAAATTTTCAACAGGATTTTTTTTTACCATACTCATTCCCCTGGAAGAACTCTTATCTCCCCAGACGAATTCCTAAAATTAATTCCATATCTCCCCAACATCGTATCTAAAGGACACCACAAAAACAAAGAAATCCCCCAGCTAAGAAAAATCTAATCCTCGGATCATTCCCTCTTCCCCAGTGATATCTAAAATCATCCTCAGCGAAACTGCAAGGTACATATCTCCATTAAAGTCCCCAAAATTCCCCAAAGAAAGTTGCAACTTCAGCCTGCAGAATTGGCTTTGACTCGAAGAATTGGTCAGTTCTACTTCAGCCCGCAGAATTAGCTTTGACCCACATAATTGGTCACCCCTATCTTAAGCTTGCGGAATTGGCTTCGACCCACAGAATTGGTCACTTCTACTTAAGCCCATAGAATTGGCTTCGACCCATAGAATTGGTCATCTCTATCTTAATCCCGCCGAATTGTCTTCGACCCATAGAATTGGTCATCTCTATCTTAAGTACGCAGAATTGGCTTTGATTGAATTAGTCATCGCTATCTTAATCTTACAGAATTGGTCATCCCTATCTTAAGCGCAGAATTGGCTTTGACCCTCCCAATTGGTCACCCATAACTTCGGCCCTTAGAATTGGCTTCGACCTGCATAATTGGTCGCTACAACTTAGGTCCATATAATTGACCTCGACCCACAAAATTGGTCACTCCCTACCTTTGACCCTCAGAATTGTTCATCCCTAACTTAAGCCCTCAGAACTGGTTTCGACCCGCAAAATTGGTCACTACAACTTAGTTCCTCTGAATTGACCTTGACCCGCAGAATTGGTCGCTACCTACCTTTGACCTCAGTCGTCACCCCCTTTAGGTCCTTAGAATCGGCCATCCCTAATATTACCTTTGGGTCCTCAAAATCGACATTGACCCTCTAAATTGATCATCCTCGTCCCTTAGGTCAGCAAAATCGACCTCTTTCCAAAAAATCATGTGGTGTCTATTCGATGGATTTCACTTGTTCCAAGCTCACCCATCGAGGGGGTCTGTAGAAACCACATTCTACCCCCTAAGTCTCTCCTTAGGTCCCTAGAACTTCCCCATTTAACTACAAACCTTGGGTCACACTATGAGTACCAATCTTGAGGTCATCGGTCTCTCAGGCCCTATTTGACTCCGATCAACTCTATCGTCAGAGTGAAAGCTCTTTAAATCCTCGAAGGGATCTGAATCCCCTTTCCAATAGTCTAGCCCATGTGCAAATTAGCATAACGATTCAAACGAACGAACCATTTTACTAAAAAAAATCGATTCTGAGGCCATCGGGCCCCGATATAATGCCAAAAAACTTCATTATCAGAGCGAAAGATCTTTAAATCTTCAAAGGGCACTGAGACCCCTTTTCCAACGGTCCACCCTGTGCATGAAATGGCATAACCATTCGGAAGAACGATCAGTTTTCCATTGAAAATCATTCCGGAGGACACCAGGAGCTCCCGGGCTCTATTTGACCAAAGTTAACCCTTCAACTCGCATGAGACTGAATGAATATCCAAAGGGCATTGAACACCCTTTCCAACGGTCCACCCAGTGCGCGATTCTGATTTACGCTGCGAACGAACGATCCATTTTACTACGAGAGGTCACCGATCGCTTCCGAGCCCTAGTTGACCAAGGTAAACTTTATGAACCAAGAAAAATTCTTTGGAATGTCAAATTAAATATCCTAACCTTTCTAATGGTCCACCCCATCTGCGATTCTGACTTACCATGCGGACAAAACAATTTGTTTTCGTTCGACGATCTCCCGTCCAAAAGACCGGCGTGCGCTTCCGAGCCACATTTGACCCAATGTCAACTCCCAGACACGGGAGCAGTCCAAAGTACTTTTGAAGGTATCTAAAGTACCTTTCTAATAGTATTCCCCATGCACGATTTGGGTCAAACAATTTACGTCCTACGAACATTTTTCCATAAAAATTTGTACGAGACTGCCAATTGGCACGTCCAGTTCCCTGCCTATCGGCAGTGTGTCTAGGGTCACCTGCTGATGGGCAGGACTAGGTAAATGATGATCATCACCACCCTCACCCTGACGGACCTCAGATCCATCAACATCAGTGATCTCAGCAACATTCTCTTGAAATCAGCGAAGTTCCTCCATGTGAAGTTCCATTCAAGTTTATATTCCCATCCTTGTCATATCCAATTTGGCACCACATTCTCTCTCATCCAACATTCATCTAATACTCAAGGGAGTTCATCCAAGATCAAATATTAATCTTCAAATAAGGTCCAATTCCTTCCCTCCCTCTTTAAATTCCTTCTTTTGCATAAACTTCATTAGATTCATAATCTAGTTCTTACTTTATTTCATACATATTAATATCTACATTTTTATTAGTTATTGCACATACTTTATTTTCTATAAAAAATCCAAAACAAACAAAAAGAGGGTTTCACCCATAAATTCCGAACGAGATTATCCATCACACTTTTTCAAAACTAAAATACATTTTTCTACACACACACCCATAATAAAATTTTATTCAAATCTATGGGATAAACCCCACCCCAAGCCGCATTCGAACTATGTGGAGTGTGATGCCTTTATAGGCTACATAGGCATCTTAGATTAAAACTCGAGACTCGAGTCCAATTTTCTAATTTTTTCAAATTTCCAAATTTCTCAAATTCCCCATTTCCCCATTTATCACATTCTTGCATTAATATACATATTATGTTTGTTAGCATTTCATCCACATATATTATCGTTTCATCATAACGATCAATATCGCAATAAACGCTTAAATCATATTTTTTATATATTATTTTGGGAACATTCCTATGTATGACCTCACTCTATCTCTTCCATGGTATGAGTTAGGTGATTCCGATCTCCATTATATATACACACAGACACACTTTATAGACAAATAAAGGAAAACAATAACACTAGCCAATGAGAGACCGAAAGGGCGGGATGGGTGCTAACACCTTCCCATTCCATAACTTATCCCCGAACCTTTGAACAATTGGTTTAATATGCATCAATTTGTCTCTGATGCCGCTCTCTTAGGGGGAAACATGTAATTTTGCCTGTTTTGTGCAAAATAGGCTGGCGAATCCATCTCTTTACATTTACCCCACACTGACGACGGCCAAAGAGTTCCCAAGAAGGGTGCGAGACCTTTCGATCCCCCCTTCCTTCCATATTCCCCTCCCCTTCGTGAGGTAGAGGAGAGGAAGCCGACGCGCAATCTCGATCGGAATGGCCACAAAAGGCAAGTTATTTTTTCATAAAATAAAAGAGTGTTAAAGTAATCCTACCTGATAAACTACTTTTAAGAAGAAAAGATGTTAAATTATGCTGGAAAATTGTAAAGAAAATAAAGAAAAGAAAAGGAAAAGATTAAATGAGTAAACACGGATTTATTATGGGAGTCCTCCTCATTCTTTCCTCCAATTTTTTATTTATAGTTCTCTGTAAGAGATAGTTCTCAGTGCGTCCAAGTAACTCCCAGTTTGAATTAAAAAATAACTAACTTTATTTGGCTCCAAGTAACTAGAAATTTGAATTTGAGTTAATTTTTGCAGTAACTACCTCCTTTTGCCTCTAAATAACCTCCAAATCGAATTCAAATAATAACCACCTTGAAACACCTTAAACTTTTACTATAAGAAAAATGATTAATAGGGGTGGAGCTATTTGGGACAGTTGTATAATTTTTTACCTTAAAAGTAGGGGTGAAAATTTTAGAAACGACACGAAAACACAACAGCGAACGACATGAAATTGACATGATATGTCGTGTTCATGTCTGGTTTTTTGACACGAAGTTGTGTCCTGTTATGTTCGTGTCAAAATTATGAGTTGTGTTAGTCGTGTTATCGCGTCATGTCATGTTCATCATGTTTTTAATCAGATTATCAGGTCTATTTATGTCTAATTTAGTGTGAAATTTAAGAAATCATGCTATTCGTGTTGTGTCATTTTTATTTGGGTCATGTTTGTGTCAACTAAAAAACACGAATTTGGGTCGTGTCGTGATCGTGTCAAAAAAACCCTTGTCATGTCGTATCGTGTCGGCCCGGTACACTACCCAAAAATACGAATTGCCACCCTACTTAAAAGTACCATTTGGGATATTTTTTAATTACCATCCTTTTTAATACATCATAAAAGGGACAAATTTTAAAAACCTCCCCATTTGGCACACCATAAGGGATGGTTATTAAAACCCACCCTTAAAGTAGAGTTGGATTTTTGGCACTTTTTTCCTAAGCAAATATATGGGATGGATCTTATACCACGGATTTAATAAAGTCGTACCATTTGATAAATCACAAAAGTAACTGACCTTAAAACCGTCCCTTTTGGTATACCATATGGGACGAATATTAATTACTGACCCTTAAAGTAGAGGTGAATTTTTACCACTTTTTTCAAGTAAATATATGGGAGGAATTTTAAAGACTGTCCCATTTGGTATAGCTTATACCACGGATTTATAAAACTGTCCCTTTTGATAAATCACAAAAGGGATGGAATTTAAAACCGTCCCTTTTGGTATACCAAATGGGGCGGATAATCCCTCCCATTAGAAAAATTGTAAAAGGGACGAAAAAACCATCCCTTTTGATACATAAGTTTTATTTTCCTTCTTTAATTTTCCCAAAACTTTTCCCCCTTCTATTTCAGCCCCGATCTCTCTCTCTCTCTCTCTCTCTCTCTCTCTCTCTCTCTCTCTCACTCTCACTCACTCTCTCTCTCACACACACACACACAGAGCGCGCTCTCAGAATTCTTGTTCTCTCTTGTTCTCTAACTCTTACTCTCGTACCTCTCTCTCTCTCCCCCTCCCCATGCGGTAAACCCCGTTTCGCTGCATAACCCTTCCTCGCCCAACCCCACCCCGCCCATGATGAGCATAGAGGATGTGGTCCCGACCTTGATCGTGGATGGCTCTCAATGCCGAACCTTACACTATCCATTATCCTTTCTCAAATCACAAACACACAAAATCCCAAACACAAAAGGGGGCCCAACTTGGTGTTTATAGTCAGTTCGTTGAACTAGAATTACAACACATAAATACATTTTTCCATAATTTATTTCTATTTTGAACCTTCCTTATTCACTGAATAACCATCGCAATTATTCAAGCGCTCACCTGATTTAAGTAAAATCCAGAAGATCTCTTAGCTTTGTTTACACCCCAAATGACCTCGTAAGAGGTACGAACACATGCATGGGACTAATGTAACTCGTAGGAATTGACCTCGTATTCATGGGAATCCAATTTGAGAATCTGACTATAATTTGTAAATAGTTAGATTTAGGCTTAAAAACATGTCGTGATAGGGTAAAAATGTAAAACAACCATAAAATGGTTCCATAAGAGGCACAAACACCTCACATATGATCAATGTAACTCGTAGGAACTAACCTCCTTATCATGGGACTCTCGATTTGACAATATGATTATAATTTGCAAATAGTGAGACTTAAGCTTAAAAACATGCCATATTAGGGTGAAAACATAAAACAGACACAAAATGATCCCATAAGAGGACGAAAATCTCGCACGGGATCAATATAACATATAGGAACTGACCGCATAGTTACAAGACTCCCGGTTTAAGAATATGTAGAAAATATATAAAGAGTAAGACTTAGTCTTAAAACCATGTCGTTAAAAGGTCAACACATAAAATTGAGACAGTACGGTCCCATAAGAGGCACGGCACCTCCCAAGATCAATGTAACTCGTAGCAATTGATCGCGTAGTCATGAGACTCCCGGTTTGAGAATATGATGAAAATTTTCAAATAGTTAGACTTAGGCCTAAAAAAACTCCCTCTAAGGGTGAAACGTAAAACAATAATAAAACAGTTCCGTAAAGGTATGAACACTTTGAATGGGAATAATTTAACTCGTAGGAACTGATCGCGTAGTCACGAAACTCTCGATTTTGAGAATATGGCAAAAATATGAAAATAATTAGACTTTGGCTTAAAAACAAGTTGTTATAGGGTGAAAACATAAAACAACTAGAAAACGGTCCTATAAGAGGCACGAACACCTCGCACAGGACTAGTGTAACTCGTAGGAACTAACCACCTAGTCACGGGACTCCCTTTTGAGAATAAGAAGATAATTTCTAACTAGTTAGACTTAGACTTAAAAATATGCCGTCCAAGGGTGTAAACGTAAAACAACCACAAAACAGTCCCGTGAAAGGCATGAACACCTCGCACGGGATCAATGTAACTCGTAGGAACAGATCGCATAGTCATGGGACTCGCGATTTTAGAATATGATGAAAATTTGCAAATAGTTGGACTTAAGCTTAGAAACATACCGTCAAAGGGTAAAAACGTAAAATAATCACAAAACGGTCCCATTAGAGGCATAACACCTCGCACAGGACCAATGTAACACATAGGATCTGACCGCTTAGTCAAGGGACTCCTGATTTGAGTATATGACAAAAATATGTAAATAGTTAGACGTAGGCTTAAAACATGTCCTGAAAGGATGAAAAGTAAAATAGCCACAAAATCGTCACGTAAGAGGCACAAACACCTCGCACAGATGATATAACTCATGAGAACTGATCGCATAGTCACGAGACTCGCGGTTTAAGAATATTATGAATATTTGTAAGTAGTTATACTTAAATTTAAAAATATGTCGTCAATGGATGAAAACATAAAATATTCATAAAACGATCTCGTAAGAGGTGCGAACACCTCGCACGGGACCAGTCTGACTCGTATGAAATGACCTCATAGTCATACGACACCAGGTTTGAGAATATGTTGAAAATATATAAATAGCTAGACTTAGGTTTAAAAGCATGTCGTCAAAGGGTGGAAACATAAGACGACCACAAAATAATCTTGTAAGAGGCACAAACACATCGCATGGGACCAATATAACTCGTAGGTACATACGCGTACCTGTGGGACTCTCCATTTGAGAACATGTTGAAAATAAGAATATAGTCAGACTTAGGCTTTAAAACATGCTATCAAATGGTGAAAACGTAAAACAACCACAAAACAGTCCCGTAAGAGTTATGAACACCCCGCATGAGACCAACACCACTCGTAGAAATTGATCGCGTATTCTCGAGACTCCCGATTTGAAAATATGCCATCAATGTGTGAAAACATAAAATAGCCATAAAAAGTTCCCATAAAAGACACGAACACCTCACACTGTACCAATGTAACTCGTAGGAGCTGACTGCGTAGTCCCGAAACTCCCGATTTGAGAATATTATGAAAATTTGCAAATAGTTAGACATATGCTTAAAAATATGCCGACCTTTGACAATATATAACCAACACGAAATGGCCACCGTGTGAGAATATGAAAAAAATATTCAAATAGTTAGACATTGGCTTAAAACATGGCGTCAAAGGGTGAAAATGTAAGACATCCGCAAAACGATCCCGTAAGAAGCACGCAAACCTCACACGGGACTAATGTAACTCGTAGGAACTGACCGCATTGTCACGATAATCTCGATTTGAGAATATGATGAAAAAATGCAAATAGTTAACTCTTAGTTTTAAAGTATGCCATCAAAGGGTGAAAATGTAAAACAACCACGAAACGATCTCGTAAGAGGCACGACACCTCGCAAGGGACCGATGTACCTCATAGGAATTGATCATGTAGTCATAGGACTCCCGTTTTAGATTATGACAAAAATATGTAAACAATTAGACTTAAGCTTAAAAGTATGACATCAAAGGGTGAAAAAGTAAAACAACCATAAAATGATCCCGTAAGAGGTACGAACATTTCGTATGGGACAATGTAACTCGTAGGAACAAACTGCATAGTCACAGAACTCTCAATTTGATAATATGATGATTATTTGTAAAAAGTTAGGCTTAGGCTAAAAAATATGCCGTCAAGGGGTGAAAATATAAAATGGCCACAAAACGGTCCCGTATGAAGCACGAACACCTTGCACGGGACCAGTTTAACTCGTGGGAACTGATCGCGTAGTCACGGGACTCCCTATTTGAGAATATGTCAATAATTTATAAATAGTTAGACATAGGCTTAAAAATATGTCGTCTAAGGGTGAAAACGTAAAATAGGCACAAAACGTCACCATGAGAGGAATAACACCTAGCATGGGATCAATGTAACTCGTAAGAACCAACCACATATTTACAGGACTCCCGATTTTAGAATATGAAGAAAAGTAGAAAATAGTTAGACTTACGCTTAGAAGCATGCTCTCAAAGGGTGAAAATATAAAACTATAAAAAAAAAGGTCCCTTATGATGTATGAACACCTCAAATGGACCCATTGTAACTTGTAGGAACTGAACGCATAGTCGCGAGACTCCCGATTTCAGAATATGATGAAAATTTGCAAATAGTTAGACTTAGGCATAAAATATGTATTCAAAGGCTGAAAACGTAAAAAAACTATAAAACGGTCCCGTAAGATACATGAACACCTCCCACAGACCAATGTAACTCATAAGAAGTGACCACATTATCACGGGACTCCTGGTTTGAGAATATGATAAAAATTTCCAAATAGTTAGATTTAGGCCTAAAAAATGCCATCAAAGGGTGAAAACGTAAAACAACCACAAAACGGGCCCGTAAAAGTCATGAAAACCACACACGGGACCAACGTAACTCATAGAAGCTGACAAGTAGTATCGAAACTACCGATTTGAGAATATGATGAAAATTTGTAAATAGTTAAAGTTGGACTTAAAAACATGCCGTCAAAGTTTGAAAATGTAAAACAACTACAAAACGGTTTCATAAAAAGCAAGAACACCCCACACGGGACCAATGTTAATCGTAGAAACTCGCCGCATAGTCTCGGGACTCTCGGTATGAGAATATGATGAAAATTTGCAAATAGTTAGATATAGGCTTGAAAACATGCCATCAAAGGGTGAAAATATAAAGCACCCAAAAAAGGTCACGTTAAAGGCACGAGCACCTCACATGGGACCAATGTAACTATTAGGAACTGACCTCGTAGTCATAGGACTTACGTTATGATGATAATTTGAAAACAATTAGACTTAGACTAAAAATAAGAGTTCAATGGGTAAAATCATAAAATAACCACAAAGCAGTCCCTTAAGAGGCACGAACACCTCGCACGAGATCAATGTAACTCATAGGAACTGACTGCGTAGTCATGGGACTTCCGATTTACGAACATGACAAAAATATGAATATAGTTAGATTTAAGCTTAAAAACATACCTTCGAAGGGTGAAAACATAAAACAACCATAAAATAGTCCCGTAAGAGGCACGAACACCTCGCACGTCAACAATGTAACTCATAGGAACTGACCACGTAGTCACGAAGGTCCTAGATTGAGAATTTAATGAAAATTTTCAAATAGTTACACTTATGATTAAAAACATGTCGTCGTAGTTCGAAAATATAAAACAATAACAAAATGGCCCCATAAGAGGCACACACACCTCGTACACAACCAATGTAACTCGTAAATATGACCGCATAGTCATGGGTATCGCGATTTGAGAATGAGAATATATAAATAATTAAGAATTAGGCTTAAAAACATGTCGTCAAAGGGTGAAAGTGTAAAATAACCACAAAACGGTCCCGTAACAGGCACAAACACCTCACACGGGACCAATGTAACTCGTAGGAACTGACCACGTTAAAACGAGATGCCCAATTTGAGAATGTGATGAATATTTTCATTTAGTTAAAATTAGGCTAAAAACCACGCTGTCAATGGTTAAAAATGTAAATTAGCCACAAAATAGTCTTGTAAGAGGCACAAACACCAAGCACATGACCAATGTAACTCATAGGAACTGATCATGTAGTCATGGGAATCATGGTCTGAGAACATGACGAAAATATGAATATAGTTAGACTTAGCTTAAAAACATGTTGTCAAAGCTGAAAACGTAAAACAACCACAAAACGGTGTCGTAAGAGATACGAACACCTCACACGAGACTTATGTAACTCGTAAAAACTGGCTGTATAGTCATGGAACTCTTGGTATGATGATAATTTTTTTTAGATAGTTAGACTTAGGCTTAAAAACTTGTCGTCAAAGGGTGAAAACGAAAAACAACCACAAAATAGTCCCGTAAGGGGCAGGAACACCCCGCACTGGACCAATGTAATTGGTAGGAACTGACCGCATAGTCTTATGATTTCCAGTTTGAGAATATGATGAAAATTTGAAAATAGTTTGACTTATTCTTAAAACCATGCCTTAAAGGGTGAAAACATAAAAAAAACACAAAACGGTCCCTGTTTGAGAATATGACAAAAATATGCAAATAGTTAGACTTAGGCTTATAAACATGTGGTCAAAGGGTGAAAATGTAAAATAGCAAGAAAAGAGTCATGTAAGGGGTACGAACACCTCGTACGAGACCAGTGTGACTTATAGGAACTGACAGTGTAGTCACGCGACTCCTGGTCTGAGAATATGATGAAAATATGTAAATAGGTAAACTTAGGCTTAAAAACATGTCATTAAAGGGTGAAAACATAATAGACACAAAATGGTGCCATAAAAGGCACAAACACCTAGCAAGAAACCAATGTAACTCGTAAAAACTGATTGCGTAGTCACGAGACTCTCGGTTTCAAAATATGATAAATAATTTCAAATAGATAGACTTAAACTAAAAAACATGTTGTCTAGGGATGAAAACATAAAATACCCACAAAACTCTCCAGTAAGAGACAAGAACACCTCGCAGGGGACCAATGTAATTCGTAATGATTGACAACATATTCACTTGACTCCCGGTTTGAGAATATGACAATAATTTACAAATAGTTAGACCTAGACATAAAAATATGTCTTCTAAGGATAAAAATGTAAAATAACCATAAAATGATCTCATAAGAAGCATGAACACCTCGCACAGGACCAATGTAACTCGTAGGAAATGATCGCGTAGTCATGGAACTCCAAGTTTGAGAATATGACTAAAATATATAGTTAGACTTGGGTTTAAAAACATACCGTCAAAGGGTGAAAACGTAAAACAACCACAAAATGGCCTCTTAAGAGGCACAAACATTGCATGGGACCCTTGTGACTCGTAGGAACTCACAGTATAGTCACAAAAGTCCCAATTTGAGAATATGATGAAAGTTTACAAATAGTTAGACTTAGACTTAAAAACAAGACGTCACAGTGATTTAAAATAACCACAAAACAGTCCCGTAAGAGGTACGAACACCTCGGACAAGACCAACGTAACTGATAAAAAAGATCGCATAGACACGGGGCTCTCGGTTTGAGAGTATGTTAAAAATACGGAAATAGTTAGACTTACGCTTAAAAATATGGCATTAAAGGGTGAAAACATAAAATAACCATAGAAAGGTCCCGAAAGAGGCAAAACACATCGCACGGGACCAATGTAACTCGTAGGAGTTGACCACATTGGCACATGACTCCCAGTTTGAGAATATGATGGATATATACAATAGTTAAACTTAGGTTAAAAACATGTTGTCAGAGGGGGAAAATATAAATTAACCACAAAACGGTTTTGTAAGAGGCACGCACATGACGTACGGGACCAATATAACTCGTAGGAACTGACCGCATGTTAATGGGACTCCCGATTTGCAAACATGATGAAAATATGAATATAGTTAGGCTTAGGCTTAAAAACATGCCGTTAAAGGGTGAAAATATAAAATAACAACAAAATGATCCCGTAAGAGGCCCGAACACCTCACATGAGACTAATATAACTCGTAAAAATTGACCATGTTAGTATGGGAGTCCCGATTTGAGAATACGAGGAATATCTGTAAATAGTTAGGCTTAGACTAAAAACATGACATCAAAGGGTAAAAATATAAAATAGTCAAAAATGGTTTCGTAAGAGGCACGGACACCACATACGGGACAAATGTAACTCGTAGGAACTAATAGCATAGTCATGGGACTCTTAAATTTCAGAACATTATGAAAATATGAATATAGTTAGACTTAGGCTTAAAAAGATGCCGTCAAAGGGTGAAAACATAAAATAACCATAAAATGGTTCGGTAAGAGGTATGAACACATCGTTTGGGACCAGTGTAACTCGTAAAAACTCACCGCATAGTCCCGAAACATCCAATTTGAGAAAATGATAAAAAAAATTATTAATAGTTAGATTTAGATTTAAAAACATGTCGTCAAAGGAAGAAAAGATAAAACAAACACAAAACAGTCTTGTAAGAGGTACGAACATATCGTACGGGACCAATGTAACTTGTAGGAATTGACTGCGTAGTCATGAGACTCCTGGTTCGAGAATATGACGAAAATTTTCAAATAACTATACTTATGCCTAAACACAAACGTCAAAGGTGAAAACATAAAACAAACACAAAACTGTCCTCCTTTGAGAATATGGAGAAAATATGCAAATAGTTAGACTTAGGCTTAAAAACATGTCGTCAAAGGGTGAAAAGGTAAAATAGATATAAAAGGGTTCCGTAAGAGGCACGGACACCTAGTATGATACCAACGTAACTTAAAGGAATTGATCGCATAGTCACGCTACTCTCGATTTTTGAATATGACGAAAATATGCAAATAGTTAAACTTAGGCTTAGAAACATGCCGTCAACAGGAAAAAACATAAAACAACCACAAAACGGTCCCGTAAGAGGTAGGAAAACCACGTGCGAGACATTTATAACTCGTAGGAGCTAACCGCGTAGTCACTGGAGTCCCGTTTTGAGAATATGGTGAATATTTGCAAATAGCTAGACTTAGGCTTATAAACATGCCATCAAGTGGTGAAAATAAAAAATAGCCACAAATATGTATTGTAAGAGGCGCGAACACCTTACATGGTACCAATTTAACTCGTAGGGACTGATAGTGTAATAACGGGATTCTAGATTGGAGAATATGACAATAATTTATAAATAGTTAGTCTTAGGCATAAAAACATGTCGTTTAAGGGTGAAAATATAAAACAACCATAAAATGGTCCCGTAAGAGGCACGAGCACCTTGCACGGGACCATTGTCACTTGTTCAAACTGATCGCGTTGTCACAAAAATCTTGATTTTAGAATATTATGAAAATTTATAAATAGTTAGACTCTGGCTTAAAAACATGCCATCAAAGGGTGAAAATAAAAAATAGTCACAAAACGGTCCCATTAGAGGCACGAACAACTCGCACGGGACCAATGTAACTCGTAAGAATTGATTACGTAGTCACGGGACTCCCTCTTTGAGAATATAATGAAAATTATGTATATAGTTAGACTTAGGATTAGAAACAGTCCTTCAATGGGTGAAAAAGAAAAATAGCTACAAAATGATCCCATAAGAGGCACGAGCGTCTCCCACCAGACCATTATAACTCGTAGGAACTAAACGTGTAGTCATCGAGATATTCGATTTGAGAATCTGATGATAATTTGCAAAAGTTAGACGTAGCCTTAAAATAATTCTGTCTACGAATGAAAACATGAAAATAAACATAAAACGATCCCGTAAAGGCACGGACACTTTGCATAAACCCATTATAACACGTAGGAACTAAACATGTAGTCACGGGGCTCCCGATTTTTGAATATGACGAAATATGTAAATAGTTAGATTTATGCTTAAAAACATGTAGTCTAAGGGTAAAATCATAAAACAGGCACAAAACGATCACATAAGATGTCGGAACACCTCGCACTGGATCAATGTAACTCGTAGGAACTTACCACATTAACACGAGATACCTAGTTTGAGAATATGATGGCTATTTGTATATACTATATAGTTAGACTTAGGTTTAAAAATAAGCCGTGAAAGTGTGAAAACATAAAACAACCAAGGAACGGTCCCGTAAGAGGTACGAACACCTCGCAGAAGACAAATTTTAACTCGTAAGATCTGACCATATAATCATGGAACTCTCGATTTGAGAACATGACAAAAAATTTCATATAGTTAGACTTAGGATAAAAAAGATGTTGTGAGAGGGTGAAATGTAAGGCAACCATAAAATGATCCCGTATGAGACAGGAAAACCTCGCACGAGACTAATGTAACTAAGAAAACTGACCACATAGTCGTGGGACTCGTGATTTTAGAATATGATAAAATTTAAAAATAGTTAGACTTGGGCTTAAAAACATGTCCTCAAAGGGTGAAAACGTAAAATAACCACAAAATTGTCCAGTAAATGGAACGAGCACCTCGAATGGACTCTCAATTTTAGAATATGACGAAAATATATAAATAGTTAGACTTAGGATTAAAAGCATGTCATCTAAGGTCAAAAACATAAAATAGCCACAAAACGGACTCGTAAGAAGCACAAACACCTCGCTCAGGACCAATATAACTAGTAGAAACTCACTGCATAGTCACCGGGCTACCAATATGAGAATGTGATGAAAATTTACAAATAGCTAGACTTGGACTTAAAACATGTCGTCATAGTGTGAAAACGTAAAACAACCATAAAACGGTCCCGTAAGAGGCATGAATAGCTCATACGGGACCAATGTAACTCGGAAGAACTGATAGCATAGTCACGGGAGTCCCGAATTGAGAATATGATGAAAATATGGAAATAGTTAGAATTAGGTTTAAAAATATGTCGTTAAAGGGTGAAAATATTAAAAAAACTAAAAAACGGACCCGTAAGAAGTACTTAACACCTCGCATGGACCCATTGTAACTCGTAGGCAATGGCAAGTATTCACAGGACTTCCATTTTGAGAATATGACAAAAATATGTAAATAATTAAGATTTAGGCTAAAAAATATGCCGTCAAAGGGTGAAAACATAATACAACCACAAAACGGACCCATAAAGGAACGAACACATCTCACGGGATCAATGTAAATCGTAGGAACTGATCGTGCTGTCACGGGACTCCTGATTTGAGAATATGATGAAAGTAAGTAAATAGTTTAAATTATGTTTAAAAACATGACCTCGAAAGGTGAAAATGTGAAAGAACCACAAAATATCCCATAAGAGTCACGAAAACCTCGCATGGAACTAGTGTAACCCATAGGACTTGACTGTATAGTCATGGGACTCCCGATTGAGAATATAACAAATATTTTTGAATAGTTAGACTTAGGCTTAAAAACACGCCGTCAAGGGGTGAAAATGTAAAACATCCCCAAAATAGTCTTGTAAAAGGCATGAACACCTCACGCGGGATTAATATAACATGTAAGAACTGACCGTGTAGTCATGGAACTCCCGATTTGAGAATGTGATGATAATTTGCAAATAGTTAGACTTAGGCTTCATAACATGCCGTTATAGTGTAAATATGTAAAATAACCACAAACGGTCCCATAAGAGGCTCGAATAGCTTGTACAGAATTAATGTAACTCATAAGAACTGACCGCGTAGTCATGGGACTCCTAGCTTGAGAATATGACAAAAATATGGAAATAGTTAGATTTATGCTTAAAAACATACCGTTAAAGGATGGAAATATATAACAGCTATGAAACGGTCCCGTAAGATGTATGAGCACCTCACATTGACCAATGTAACTTGTAGGAATTGACCACATAGTCATAGGACTCTCGATTTGAGAATATGATGAAAATTTGTAAATAGTAAGACATAGGCTTAATAACATGCCGCCATAGTGTTCAAATGTAAAACAACCACAAAACGGTCCCATAAGAGGCACAAAGAGCTTGCATGAGACCAATGTAACTCGTAAAAATTGGCCACGAAGTCACGGGACACCCAGTTAGAGAATATGAAAAAAATAAGTTTATAGTTAAGACCTAGGCTTAAAAACATGCCATCAAAAAGTGAAAACATAAAATAACCACAAAATGGTATCGTAAGTGGCATGAATACGTCACACGAGACCAATGTAACTCGTAGGAACTGACGACATTAGCATGGGACTCCTGGTTTGAAAATATGATTAAATTTTTAAGTAATTAGACTTAGTATTAAAAACATGCTCTCAAAGGGTGACAACATAAAATAACCACAAAACGGTCCCGTAAGAGATATGAACATCTCACACAAGACAAATTGTAAATCATTAGATCTGACTGTATAGTCATTGAACTCTTGATTTGAGAACATGACAAAAATATTCATATAGTTATACTTAGGCTAAAAAATTTGTTGTCAGAGGGTGAAATGTAAAGCAATAATAAAAGGGTCTTATATGAGACAGGAACACCTCTCACAAGACCAATGTAACTAATAAAACTGATCGTGTAGTCCTGGGACTCATGATTTTAGAATATGATAAAATTTACAAATAATTAGGATTGGGCTTAAAAACATGTCCTTAAAGGGTAAAAACATAAAATAACCACAAAACGGTCTCATAAAAGGCATGAACACCTCGAACGGGACCAATGTAACTCGTAAGAACTGATCACGTAGTCACGGGACTCTCGATTATAAAATATGATGAAAATATGTAAATAGGTTGACTTAGGATTAATAACATGTCGTCTAAGGTAAAAAAAACATAAAATAGACACAAAATGGACCCGTAAGAAGCTCAAACACCTCACATGGGACCAGTATAACTAGTAGGAACTGACTGCGTAGTCACGGGGCTCCAGATATGAGAATATGATGAAAATTTACAAATAGTTAGACTTGGCATAAAAACAGATTGTCATAGGTGAAAACATAAAACAACCATGAAATGGTCCCATAAGAGGTACGAACACCTTGCACGACAAAAATGTAACTCGTAGGAACTGACCGCTTAGTCACGGAAGTCCCAGATTGAGAATTTGATGAAAAATTTCAAATAATTATACTTATTCTTAAAAACATGACGTCGTAGTTTGAAAATATAAAACAATAACAAAATGGCCCCATTAGCGGCACACCCACCTCGTACTGGACCAATGTAACTTGTAAATATGACCGTGTAGTCACGGGGATCGAAATTTGAGAATATAATGAGAATATATAAATAGTTAAGAATTAGGCTTAAAAATATATCGTCAAAAGGTGAAAATGTAAAATAACCACAAAATGGTCCCGTAACAGGCACGGACACCTCGCACGGGACCAATGTAACTCGTAGGAATTGACCACGTTAGCATGAGACTTAGGCTGAAAAACACGCTGTCAACGGATAAAAATGTAAAATATCCACAAAACGGTCATGTAAGAGTCAAGAACACCACACACGAGACCAATGTAACTCGTAGGAAGTGACGGCGTAGTCATGGGACTCCTGGTCTGAGAATATGACAAAAATATGAATATTGTTAGACTTAGCTTAAAAACATGTTGTCAAAGGGTGAAAACGTAAGATAACCACAAAACGGTGTCGTAAGAGATACAAACACCTCACACGGGACCAATATAACTCATAAAAACTGACCATATAGTCATGGAACTATTGGTTTGATGTTAAGTGTTTTTAAATAGTTAGACTTAGGCTTAAAAACTTGTCGTCAAAGGGTGAAAACGAAAAATAAAAACAAAATAGTACCGTAAGGGGCAGGAACTCCTCGTACTGGACCAATGTAATTAGTAGGAACTGACCGCATAATCTTAGGATTCCCAGTTTGAGAATATGATGAACATTTGCAAATAGTTTGACTTATGCTTAAAACCATGCCTCAAAGGGTGAAAACATAAAACAAACACAAAACGGTCCCCATTTGAGAATATGATGAAAATATGCAAATAGTTATACCTAGGCTTAAAAACATGTGGTCAAAGGGTGAAAATATAAAATATCAAGAAAAGAATCCTGTAAAGATTACGAACACATCGTATGAGACCAAGTAACTTGTAGGAACTGACCGCGTAGTCACGCGACTCCTGGTCTGAGAATATGATGAATATTTGCAAATATATAGACTTAGGCTTAAAAACATGCTGTCAAGGGATGAAAACATAAAATACCCACAATACTCACCAGTGAGAGGCACGAACACCCCGTAGGGGACCAATGTAATTCGTAAGGAGTGACAACATATTCACCTGTCTCCCCATTTGAGAATAAGACGATAATTTACAAATAGTTAGACTTAGACATAAAAATATGTCGTCTAAGGGTAAAACATAAAATAACCACAAAATGATCCCGTAAGAGGCACGAACACCTCGCACGAGAGCAATGTAACTCGTAGGAACTGATCGCGTAGTCACGAGACTCCCAGTTTGAGAACATGACAAAAATATTAATATAGCTAAACTTGGGCTTAAAAACATACCATCAAATGGTGAAAACGTAAAAGAACCACAAAATGGTCTCGTAAGAGGCACGAACACCTCGCATAGGATCCTTGTAACTCGTAGGAATTGACTGCATAATCACAAAAGTCCCAGTTTGAGAATGTGATGAAAATTTACAAATAGTTAGACTTAGACTTGAAAATAAGCCGTCACAGTGATGTAAAATAACCACAAAATAGTCCTATAAGAGGTACGAACACCTCGCACAAGACCAACGTAACTGGTAAAGAAGATCGCGTAGACACGGGGATCTCGATTTGAGAGTATGTTGAAAATATGGAAATACTTAGACTTATGCTTAAAAATATGGCGTTAAAGGTGAAAACGTAAAACAACCATAGAATGGTCCTGTAAAATAACCACAAAACGGTCCCATAAAAGGCACGAACACCTCAAACGGGACCAATGTAATTCGTAAGAACTAATCATGTAGTCACGGGACTCCCGGTTTTAAAATATGATTAAAATATGTACATAGTTAGACTTAGGATTAAAACCATGTCGTCTAAGGGAAAAAATATAAAATAAACACAAAATGGACCCGTAAGAAGCACAAACACCTCGCACGGGAATCCAGATATGAGAATATGATGATAATTTACAAATAGTTAGACTTAGGCTGAAAAGCATGTTGTGATAGTGTGAAAACATAAAACAACCATAAAATGGTCCCATAAGAGGCACAAATAGCTCATACGGGACCAATGTAACTTGTAAGAATTGATCGCATAGTCACGGGAGTCCCGAATTGAGAATACAATGAAAATATGGAAATAGGTAGACTTAGGATTAAAAATATGTCGTTAAAGGGTGAAAATATTAAGAAACAACTACTGAACGCTCTCGTAAGAAGTACGAACACCTCGCATGGATCCTTTGTAACTCGTAGGCACTGACTATGTTCACAGGACTCCTATTTTGCGAATATGACAAAAATATGTAAATAGTTAAGATTTAGGCTAAAAAATATGTCGTTGAAGGGTGAAAACATAAAATAACCACAAAACGGACCCATAAAGGCACAAACACATTGCACGGGATCAATGTAATTCGTATGAACTGACCATGTAGTCACGGGACTCCTTATTTGAGAATATGATGCAAGTACATAAATAGTCAGAATTAGGTTTAAAAACACGCCCTCGAAGGGTAAAAATGTGAAATAACCACAAAACATCTCACAAGAAGAACAAACACCTCGCTTGGAACCAGTATAACTCGTAAGAGTGGACTGCATAGTCATGGGACTCCCAGTTGAGAATATAACAAATATTTTTGAATAATTAGACCTAGGCTTAAAAACATGCCGTCAAGGTGGTGAAATGTAAAATATCCACAAAACAGTCTTATAAGAGGCATGAACACATCGAGGGGGACTAATTTAACCTGTGAGAATTGACCGCGTAGTCATGGTACTCCTGGTTTGAGAATGTGACGATAATTTTCAAATAGTTAGGCTTAGGCTTTATAACACACCGTCATAGTGTGAAAATATAAAATAGCCACAAAATGGTCCCGTAAGAGGCTCGAATAGCTCACACAGGTCCGATGTAACTCTTAAGAACTAATCGCGTAGTCATGGGACTCCCGATTTGAGAATGTGAAAAAAATATGGAAATAGTTAGACTTTTGCTTAAAAACATGTCGTTAAAGAGTGTAAACGTTAAATAACCACAAAATGATCCCGTAAGAGGCACAAACACCTCGCATGGGACCAATGTAACTCGTAGGAACTGATCTCGTAGTCATGGGACTCCTAGTTTGAGAACATGACAAAAATATGAATATAGTTAGACTTGGGCTTAAAAATATACCGTCGGAGAGTGAAAACGTAAAACAACCACAAAATGGTCTCGTAGGAGGCACAAACACCTCGCATAGGACCCTTGTAACTCGTAGGAACTGACTGCATAGTCACAAAAGTCCCAATCTGAGAATATGATGAATATTTACAAATAGTTAGACTTAGACTTAAAAACAAGTCATCACAGTGATGTAAAACAACCACAAAATAGTCTCGTAAGAGGTACGAATACCTCGAACAAGACCAACGTAACTTGTAAAAAAGATCGTGTAGACACGGGGCTCACGGTTTGAGAGTATGTTGAAAATATGGATATAGTTAGACTTATGCTTAAAAATATGGCATTAAAGGGTGAAAACATAAAACAAGGCAGAACATCTCGTACGGGACCCATATAACTCGTAGGAACTAACCACGTTGGCACGAGACTCCCAGTTTGAGAGTATGATTAATAGTTACAATAGTTAAACTTAGGTTAAAAACATGTTGTCAAAGGGTGAAAATATAAAACAACCACAAAATGGTCATGTAAGAGGCAGGAACACGACGCACGGGACCAATGTAACTCGTAAAAACTGATCGTGAAGTCATGGGACTCCCGATTTGCAAACATGACGAAAATATAAATAAAGTTCAAAGGGTGAAAACGTAAAACAGTAACAAAATGGTCCTGTAAGAGGCCCAAACACCTCACATGAGACTAATATAACACGTAAAAATGGACCACGTTGATATGGGAGTCCCGATTTGAGAATGCGATGAATATTTACAAATAGTTAGGCTTCGACTAAAAACATGCCATCAAAGGGTGAAAATGCAAAATAATCACAAAATGGTTCCGTAAGAGGAACGAGCACCACGTACGGAACAAATGTAACTCGTAGGAACTGACATCATAGTCACGGGACTCTCAGATTTGAGGACATGATGAAAATATGAATATAGTTAGACTTAAACTTAAAAAGATGCCGTCAAAGGGTGAAAACATAAAATAACCATAAAATGGTTCGATAAGAGGTATGAACAAATCGCATGGGACCAGTGTAACTCGTAAAAACTCACCGGATAGTCCTGAAACTTTCGATTTGAGAAAATGATAAAAAAATATTAATAGTTAGACTTAGGTTTTAAAAACTTGTCGTCAAAGGATGAAAAGATAAAACAACCACAAAACATTCTTGTAAGAGGCACGGACACCTCGTACGGGATCTATGTAACTCGTAAAAATTGATCGCGTAGTCATGAGACTCCTGGTTCTAGAGTATGACCAAAATTTACAAATTGTGATACTTATGCCTAAAAACATGTCGTTAAAAGGTGAAAACACAAAACAAACACAAAACTGTCCCCAATTGAGAATATGACGAAAATATACAAATATTTAGACTTAGGCTTAAAAACATGTCGTCAAAGGGTGAAAAGGTAAAATAACAATAAAAGGGTTCTGTAAGAGGCATGAACACCTCGTATGAGACCAATATAACTTGAAGGAACTGATCGCATAGTCATGCTACTCCCGATTTTTAAATATGACGAAAATATGCAAATAGTTAGACTTAGGCTTATAAACATGCCGTCAATAGGGGAAAACATAAAACAACCACAAAATGGTCCCGTAAGATGTACGAAAACCATGCACGAGACATTTGTAACTCATAAGAACTGATCGCGGAGTCACTAGAGTCCCGTTTTGAGAGTATGGTGAATATTTGCAAATAGCTAGAGTTAGGCTTATAAACATGCCATCAAGTGGTGAAAATAAAAAATAGCCATAAACATGTCCCGTAAGAGGCACGAACACCTTACACGGTACCAATTTAACTCGTTGGGACTGACTGCGTAATCACGGGATTCCAAGTTTGAGAATATGATAATAATTTGTACATAGTCAGACTTAGGCATAAAAACCTGTCATCTAAGGGTGAAAACATAAAACAACCATAAAACGGTCCAGCAAGAGGCACGAACACCTCGCACGGGACTAGTGTAACTCGTTGAGACTGATTGCATAGTCACGAAAATCCTGATTTTAGAATACTATGAAAATTTGTAAATAGTTAGACTTTAGCATAAAAACATGCCATCAAATGGTGAAAATATAAAATTATCACAAAACTGTCTCGTTAGAGGTACGAACAACTCGCATGGGATCAATGTAACTCGTAGGAATTGACTGCATAGTCACGGGATTCCCTCTTTGAGAATATAATGAAAATTATGTATATAGTTCGACTTAGGATTAGAAATAGGTCGTCAAAGAGTGAAAAAGAAAAATAGCTACAAAACGATCTCATAACAGGCATGAGCATCTCACACAAGACCATTATAACTCGTAGGAACTAAACGTGTAGCCATCGAGATATCAGATTTTAGAATATGACGATAATTTGCAAAAGTTAGACTTAGCCTTAAAATCCTTCTGTCTACAGGTGAAAACGTGAAAAAACCCACAAAACGATCCCGTAAAGGCACGAACACCTTGCATGGACCCATCATAACTCGTAAGAACTGAACACGTAGTCATGGGGCTCCCGATTTTAGAATATGACAAAAATATGTAGTTAGATTAATGCTAAAAAAACATGTAGTTAAGGGTAAAATCATAAAACAGGAACAAAACGACCCCGTAAGATGCCGAAACACCTCGCACTGGATCAATGTAACTCATAAGAACTGACCACTTTAGCATGGGATTTTTGGTTTAAGAATATGATGGCTAGTTATATATAGTTAGACTTAGGCTTAAAAATATGGTGTGAAAGTGTGAAAACATAAAATAACCAAGAAACGGTCCCGTAAGAGGTATGGACACCTCGCACAAGACAAATTGTAACTCGTAAGATCTGATCGTATAATCATGAAACTCTTGATTTGAGAACATGACAAAAAAATTCATATAGTTAGACTTAGTATAAAAAATATGTTGTCAGAGGGTGAAATGTAAAGAAACCATAAAATGATCCCGTATGAGACAGGAACACCTCGCACGGGACCAATGTTACTAATAAAACTGACCGCGTAGTCCTGGGACTTGCAATTTTAAAATATGATAAAATATAAAAATAGTTAGACTTGGGCTTAAAAACATGTCCTCAAAGGGTGAAAACATAAAATAACCACAATATTGTCCCATAAAAGGCACGAACACCTCGAATAGGACAAATGTAACACGTAAGAACAGACTGTGTAGTCACGGGACTCCAGGGTTTAGAATATGATGCAAATATGTAAATAGTTAGGCTTAGGATTAAAAACATGTCGGTCAAGGTCAAAAACATAAAATAGCAACAAAACGGCCCTATAAGAAGCACAAACACCTCGCACGAAACCAATATAACTAGTAGAAATTAATTGCGTAGTCACGGGGCTCCCGATATGAGAATGTGATGAAATTTATAAATAGTTAGACTTGGTCTTAAAACATGTCGTCATAGTGTGAAAACGTAAAACAACCATAAAATGGTCTCATAAGAGGCACGAATAGCTCATACGGGACAAATGTAACTCGTAAGAACTAATCGCATAGTTACGGGAGTTCATATTTGAGAATATGATGAAAATATGGAAATAGGGTGAGAATATTAAAAAAACTACAAAAACGGTCCCTTAAGAAGTACGAACACCTCGCATGGACCCATTGAAACTCGTGGGCACTGACTACATATTCACAGGACTCCTATTTAGAGAATATGATAAAAATATTTAAATAGTTAAGATTAAGACTAAAAAATATGCCGTCAAAGGGTGAAAACATAAAACATCCAAAAAACAAATCCCTAAAGGAACGAACACATCGCACAGGATCAATGTAATTTGTACGAACTGATCATGCAGTCAGGGGACTCCTGATTTCAGAATATGATGAAAGTATGTAAATAGTCAGAATTAGGTTTAAATACATGACCTCGAAGGGTGAAAATGCGAAACAACCACAAAACATCCCATAAGAGGCACGCACACGTCGCAAGGAACTAGTGTAACCCATAGGAATTGACCGCATAGTAATGGGACTCCCGATTGAGAATATAACAAATATTTTCAAATAGTTAGACTTAGGCTTAAAAACACGCCATCAAGAGGTGAAAATGTAAAACATCCCCTAAATAGTCCTGTAAAAGGCTTGAAAACCTCGTGTGGGACTAATGTAACATGTAAGAACTGACCGCGTAGTCATGAAACTCTCGATTTGAGAATGTGACGATAATTTGTAAATAGTTAGACTTAGGCTTCATAACATGCCGTCATAGTGTAAATATGTAAAATAACCACAAACGGTCCCATAAGAGGCTCGAATAGCTTGTACAGGACCGATGTAACTCATAAGAACTGACCGCGTAGTCATGGGACTCCTGGTTTGAGAATATGACAAAAATATGGAAATAGTTAGACTTATGCTTAAAAACATGTCGTTAAAGGGTGAAAATATAAAACAACCATAAAACGATCCCGTAAGATGCATGGACACCTCATATGGACCAATGTAACTTATAGGAATTAACCACATAGTCATGGGACTCTCTATTTGAGAATACGATTGAAATTTCTAAAGAGTTAGACTTAGGCTTAATAACATGCTGCCATTGTGTGAAATTGTAAAACAACCACAAAACGGTCCCATAAGAGGCACAAATAGCTTTCACGAGACCAATGTAACTCGTAAGAACTGGCCACGAAGTTACAGGACACCCGGTTAGAGAATATGATAAAAATATGTTTATAGTTAAGACTTAGGCTTAAAAATATCCGATCAAAAGGTGAAAACATAAAATAACCACAAAATGGTATCGTAAGAGGCATGAATACGTCACACGAGACCAATATAACTCATAGGAACTGACGGCATTAGCACGAGACTCCTGGTTTGAAAATATGATTAAATTTTTAAGTAATTAAACTTAGTCTTAAAAACACGCCCTCAAAGGGTGACAACATAAAGTAACTACCAAACGATCTTGTAAGAGATATGAACACCTCTTACGAGACAAATTGTAACTTATAAGATCAGATCGTATAGTCATGGAACTCCTGATTTGAGAACATGACGAAAATTTCATATAGTTAGACTTACGCTAAAAAATATGTTGTCAGAGGGTGAAATATAAAGCAACCATAAAATGGTCCCATATAAGACGGGAATACCTCTCACGGGACCAATGTAACTAATAAAACTGATCGCGCAGTCCTGGGACTCGCGAATTTAGAATATGATAAAATTTAAAAATAGTTAGGCTTGGGCTTAAAAACATGCCTCAAAGGGTGAAAACGTAAAATAACCAAATATGGTCCCGTAAAAGGTATGGACACCTCAAATGGACCAATATAACACGTAAGAACTGACTGTGTAGTCACGACACTCCCGATTTTTGAATATGACAAAAATATATAAATAGTTAGACTTAGGATTAAAAACATGTCGTCTAAGGTCAAAAATATAAAATAGCCACAAAATGAACGCGTAAGAAGCACAATCACCTTGCAAGAGACCAATATAACTAGTAGGAATTGACCGCGTAGTCACGGGGCTCTCGACATGAGAATGTGATGAAAATTTACAAATTGTTAGACTTGGGATTAAACATGTCGTTATAGTGTGAAAACGCAAAACAACCATAAAAACGGTCTCGTAAGAGGCACGAATAGCTCACACGGGACCAATGTAACTCGTAAGAACTGATCGCATAGTCACGAGAGTCTAGATTTAAGGATATGACGAAATATGGATATAGTTAGACTTAGGCTGAAAAACATGCCGTTAAAAAAAAACTATAAAACGGTCTTGTAATAAGTACAAACACCTCGTATGGACCAATTGTAACTCGTAGGCATTGACTACGTATTCACGGGACTCCCATTTTGAGAATATGACAAATTATAAAAATACTTAAGATTTAGGCTAAAAAATATGCCTTCAAAGGGTGAAAACCTAAAACATCCACAAAACGGACCCATAAAGGAATGAACACATCGCACATGATCAATGTAATTCGTAGGAACTGATGGTGCAGTACTCCCAATTTTAGAATATGATGAAAGTATGTCAATAGTCAGAATTAGGTTTAAAAATATGACCTCGAAGGGTGAAGATATGAAACAGTCACAAAATATCCCATAAGAGGCACAAACACCTCACACGGAACTAGTATAACCCATAGGAATTGACCGCATAGTCAGGGGACTCCCGGTTAAGAATATAACAAATATTTTTGAATACTTAGGCTTAGGCTTAAAATATCACCAAAAAATTCTGTAAAAGGCCTGAACACCTCGTGTAGGACTAATATAACCAGTAATAACTGACCGTGTAGGAACTCCCGATTTGAGAATGTGATGGTAATTTGCAAATAGTTAGACTTAGGCTTCATAACATGCCGCCATAGTGTCAAAATGTAAAATAACCACAAACGGTCCCATAAGATGCTCGACTAGCTTGTACAGGACCGATGTAACTCATAAGAACTGACCGCGTAGTCACTGAACTCTTAGTTTGAGAATATGACAATAATATGGAAATAATTAGACTTATGCCTAAAAACATGCCATTAAAGGGTGAAAATGTAAAATAGCCATAAAACGGTCCCGTAAGATGTATGAACACCTCACATGGACCAATGTAAATTGTAGGAATCGACCACATAGTCATAGAACTCTAGATTTGAAAATATGATTGAAATTTACAAATAGTTAGAATTAGGCTTAATAACATGCCGCCATAGTGTGAAAATGTAAAACAACCACAAAACGGTCCCATAAGAGGCACAAATAGCTTGCACGAGACCAATGTAACTCGTAAGAACTGGCCACGAAGTCACGGGATACCCGGTTAGAGAATATGACAAAATTATGTTGATAGTTAAGACTTAGGCTTAAAACAGGCCATCAAAAGGTGAAACATAAAATAGCCATAAAATGGTATCGTAAGAGGCATGAATACCTCACATGAGACCAATGTAACTCATAGGAACTGACACCGTTAGCACGGGACTATTGATTTAAAAATATGATTAAATATGTAAGTTATTAGACTTAGTCTTAAAAACATGCTCTTAAAGGGTAACAACATAAAACAACTACAAAACGGTCCCGTAAGAGGTATGAACACCTCGCACGAGACAAATTGTAACTCGTAAGATCTGACTATATAGTTATAGAACTCCCGATTTGAGAACATGACGAAAATTTTCATATAGTTAGACTTAGGCTAAAAAATATGTTGTCGGAGGGTGAAATGTAAAGAAACCATAAAATGGTCCCATATGAGACAAGAACTCTTCTCACGTGACCAATGCAACTAATAAAACAAATCGCGCAGTCCTGGGACTCGCAATTTTAGAATATGATAAAATTTACAAATAGATAGGCTTGGGCTTAAAAACATCTCCATAAAGGGTGAAAACATAAAATAACCACAAAACGGTCTCATAAAAGGCACGAACATCTCGAACGGGACCAGTGTAACTCGTAAGAACTGATCATGTAGTCATGGGACTCCCGATTTTAGAATATGATTAAAATATGTAAATAGTTAGACTTAGGATTAAAAACATGTCGTCTAACGTCAAAGATAAAAAAAAAATAGACGCAAAATGGACCCGTAATAAGCACAAACACCTCGCACGGGACTCCAGATATGAGAATATGATGAAAATTTACAAATAGTTAGACTTAGGCTTAAAACAAGTTGGCATAATGTGAAAACATAAAACAACCATAAAATATTCCCATAAGAGGCACGGATAGCTCATACGGGACCAATGTAACTCCTAAGAATTGATTGCATAGTCACGAGAGTCTCGATTTGAGAATACAGTGAAGATATGGAAATAGGTAGACTTAGGCTTAAAAACATGTCGTTAAAGGGTGAAAATATTAAGAAAAAACTACTAAATGATCCCGTAAGAAGTACGAACAACTCGCATGGATCGATTGTAACTCGTAGGCACTGACTATGTATTCACAGGACTCCCATTTTGAGAATATGATCAAAATATGTAAATAGTTAAGATTTAGGCTAAAAAATATGTTGTCAGAGGGTGAAAACATAAAACAACCACAAAACGGACCCATAAAGGCATGGACACATTGCATGGGATCAATGTAATTCGTAGGAACTGACCGTGTAGTCATGGGACTCCCGATTTGAGAATATGATAAAAGTATGTAAATAGTCAGAATTAGGTTTAAAAATGCGCCCTCGAAGGGTGAAAATGTTAAACAACCACAAAAAATCCCATAAGAGGAACGAACACCTCACTTGGAACCTGTGTAACTCGTAGGAATTGACCGCATAGTCACGGGACTCTCGGTTGACAATATAACAAATATTTTTGAATAATTAGACTTAGGCTTAAAAATATATCGTCAAGGGGGTGAAATGCAAAATATCCACAAAATAGTCTTGTAAGAGGCATAAACACCTTGCGCGGGACCAATGTAACATGTAGGAATTGACCACGTAGTCATGGTACTCCTTTGAGAATGTGACAATAATTTGTAAATAGTCAGACTTCGGCTTCATAACATGCCGACATAGTGTGAAAATATAAAATAACCACAAAATGGTCTCGTAAGAGGTCAAATAGCTCGCATAGGACCGATGTAACTCATAAGAACCGATCGCGTAGTCGCGAGACTCCCGATTTGAGAATATGACAAAAATATGGAAATAGTTAGACTTATTCTTAAAAACATGCCGTTAAAGGGTGAAAATGTAAAACAACCATAAAACGGTTCCGTAAGAGGTACAGACACCTCACATGCACCAATGTAACTTGTAAGAATTGACCACATAGTCACGAGACTCTCGATTTGAGAATATGATGAAAATTTTTAAATAGTTAGACTTAGGCTTAAAAACTTATCGTCAAGGGGTGAAAACGTAAAACAACCATAAAACAGTCCCTTATGAGGCTCGAATATCATGCACGGGATCAATGCAACCCTGAAAACCGATCGCGTAGTCCCGAGACTCCCGATTTGCAAATATGACAAAATTTACAAATTATTAATCTTGGGAATAAAATATGTATTTTGAGGGTGAAAATGTAAAACAACCACAAAACGGTCCCGTAAGAGTTATGAACACCTCGAACGGGACCAATGTAACTCGTAGGAACTAACCGCTTAGTAACGGGTCTCTCGGTTTTAGACTATAAAATATATAAATATTTAAATGTAAGCTTAAAACCATGTCTTCTAAAGGGAAAAACCAAAAAAAGGTCACAAAACACTACCGTAAGAGGTACAAACATCTCGCACGAGACTAATGTAACTTGTAGGAATTGATCGCATAGTCACGAGACATTCAATTTGAGAATATGATGAAAATTTGCAAATAGCTAGACTTACGCTTAAAAACATATTGTAACAGTGTGAAAATTTATAACAATCACAAAACGGTCCAGTAATAGGCTTGAACAGCTCGTACGGGACCAACATATCTCGTAAGAATTAAATACATAGTCACGGGACTCCCAATTTAAGAATATGACAAAAATATATAATTAGTTAAGACTTGGGCTTAAAAACATGTTGTCAAAAAGTGAAAACGTAAAACAACCATAAAACGGTCCCATAAAAGGCAAGAACACCTCGCACGGGACCAATGTAACTTGTAGGAATTGATCACGTAATCACGAGACATTCAGTTTGAGAATATGATGAAAATTTGCAAATAGGTAGAGTCATAAAAACATACCGTAACAGTATGAAAATGTATAACAATCACAAAACGGTCTCGTAATAGGCTTGAACAGCTCGTACGGGACCAACGTAACTCGTAAGAATTGAACACGTAGTCAAGGGACTCCCAATTTAAGAATATGACACAAATATATAATTAGTTAAGACTTGGGATTTAAAACATATTGTTAAGAAGTGAAAACGTAAAACAACCATAAAATGGTCCCATAAAAGGCAAGGACATCTCGCACGGGACCAATGTAACTCGTAGGAACTGATCGCATTAGCACGGGACTCCCGATTTAAGAATATGATGAGTATTTGTAAATAGTTAGACTTAGACTTAGACTTACAAACATTTTGTTAAAGGGTGAAAATATAAAAAAAAAACACAAAACGGTCTCGTAAAAGGCACGAACACCTCGCACTGGACAAATGTATCTCTAGGGAACTAACTGCATAGTCATGGGTCTCCTGATTTGAGAACATGATGAAAATTTTCAAATAGTTAGACTTAGGCTTAAAAACATGTCGCCAAAGTGTGAAAACGTAAAGCAACCATAAAACAGTCCCATATGAGGCATGCACACCTTGCACGGGGCCAATGTAACTCATAAAAACTGATCGCGTAGTTTTGAGACTCACGATGTGAGAATATTACATAATTAGCAAATAGAATTAGGCTGAAAAACATGTCATCAAAGGGGTGAAAACATAAAAGAACCGTAAAACGGTCTCATAAAAGGCACGAACACCTCACACGTGACCAATGTAACTCGTAGGAGCTGATCGCGTAATCTAGAAACTCTTGATTTGAGAATATGATAAAAAATTGCAAATAGTTAGACTAATGCTTAAAAACATGCCATTAAAAGGTGAAAATGTAAAACAAACAAAAAAAGGTCCCCTTTGAGAATATGGCGAAATTATGCAAATAGTTAGACATTGGATTAAAAACATGCCGTCAAATGGTGGAGATGTAAAACAACCACAAAATGGTTCTGTAAGAGGCACGGACACCTTACACAGGACCAATGTAACTCATAGGAACTGACCAAGCAGTCATGGACTCCCGATTTGAGAATATGATGAAAGTATATAAATAGTTAGATTTAATCTTAAAAACATGTCGTCAAAGGGTGAAAAGGTAAAGCGGCCACAAAATGGTCCTATAAGAGGCACGAATACCTCGTATGAAAAAATGTATCTCGTAGGAACTGATCGCGTTGTCATGGAACTCCCGATTTTAGTATATAACAAAAATTCATAAATAGTTAAATTTAGGCTTAAAACATGTCGTTAAAGGGTGAAAACGTAAAACAACCACCAAATGATTCGCTAAGAGGAACGGACACCTCACACGGGACCATTTTAAATCGTAAGAATTGGCTGCATAGTGTCGGGACTCCACATCTGAGAATATGACAAAAATATGTAAATAGTAAGACTTGGGCTTAAAAACAAGCTCTCATAGGGTGAAAACGTAAAATAATCACAAAACAGTCTCGTAAGAGGCACAAACTCCTCACACAAGACCAATGTAACTTGCAGAAATTGACTGCGTAGTCATGAGACTCGCAATTTTAAAATATGAAAAAATTGACTGATAGTTAGATTTAGTCTTAAAAGCATACCAACAAAGGGTGAAAACATAAAATAACTACAAAATGATCCCATAAGAGGCACCATGCACGAGTCTAATCCAACTCATAGGAATTGACCGCGTAGTACAGAGACTCCCGAGTTTGATAATATGATGAAAATTTACAAATAGTTAAACTTTGACTTAAAAACATATTGTCGAAGGGTGAAAGCGTAAAGAAGCCATAAAACGGTCCCATAAGAGGGATGAACACCTTGCACCGGACCAATGTAACACCTAGAAACTAAGAACTTTATCACCGGACTCCTGATTTGAGAATATAACGAAAATTCACAAATAGTTTGATTTAGGCTTAAAACGTGACATCAAAGGGTGAAAACGTAAAATAACCAAAATAGGTCCCTAAGAGGAACAAACACGGGACCACTATAACTCGTAAGAACTGACTGCATAGTCTAGGGACTCTCGATTTGAGAATATGAAGTAAATATGTAAATAGTTAGACTTGGGCTTAAAAACAAACCCTCATAGGGTGAAAACGTAAAATAACCACACCAAGGGGGCGAATTCTAAAAAAATAGTTTTATTTTATTCTGAAAATACTAGGTATTATTGTGGCGGATCCAGGAATTTAGGTGGGAGTGGGAGAAATCTAATAAATGGAAGGGTGACAATTTGTGTTTTTGAATCGACACGACATGTTAAGAATTTTTTTGACATGAATACAAAACGACATGACTTTTTGTTCAACTTGTTATTTTTTACCACATAATTACTCAAATGTTATACTTTAATATATATTGATTAAATTTATATATATACACACACACACACACACACACACACACACACACATATATATACATATTAAGGGCAACAATAATAAATTTAAGGCACAAAAATCAAATACATATATTGATTCACACGAATTAAGGCACAAAAAATAACCAAAATTTGGTAACGACATATTTAGGACAATAATCACATAAAAATTAGTACACATATTCGGGGAAACATATATAAATGTAGAGGCAGATTGATAATAATAGATTTAAAGAAAAAATTAATTTATAAATATAAGTTTATGAAACTAAAATTAATACACTACACTAAAACAATCAATTAGTAACGGTATTGTAGTGCTACAAAAAAAATTACTAACACTAAATTACCGTTAGGAAAAAGGCGTGGGGAAGAAAATTACTAACACTTTTTTGCCTTTACTAAATTATGTATTACTAATACATCCCTACCGTTACTAAAGTGTTACAAATTGATTCAAACCTAATAGACTTTTACCATTTCCAATATTCATAACACATTTCTAACACAAAAAAATCTGACAATTGGTAACGGTATAGGTCCATTTTAAAAAAATAATATACTTTTTTCTTATAGCCACACATATAAGCAAAACCCAACTGACTATAAGTAGATGAATTATTTTTTGTTGCGTCAATCCACACTAAACAATACATACGAATTTAAAAAAAAAAAGATAATCGAGAATTTATGAAGAACACACATATAGAAATAACTATCATAAATGATGGAACTACATTCAACATTTAACTTTTTAATAACACTGTAGATATCATAATATAATAAAATGTAGTTAGTAGGAAAATTCAACAAAAATTACATTAACACTCAAAGTTAAATTATTTAAAAGTAATAAATACAATTACAGTTTTCTTAGACTGGCGTGTTGTTGTGAACAATTCGGCCTCCACATCCTCATCGCACTAAGGAGTATATAAACTCTACTTGAATATTTTATCAAGAAACCTTGGTGAAGCAACACTCAAATGAAGGGAAGACATATCCTTGTAACAAGAAAGCATAATAGAATGAGGTATTTATCCATATAAATATATATTATATACTACTAGTACATGCCTATGTCTATGATACTAAATCAACTTTATTTTGAGTGTACATGCTCATAGGACATACCCTACAGATATAGTACTAGACCTGGAAAAATGAGGCACGACACGATAATACGACACGAACCAACATGGAGTTATAAGTTAATGGTTTAACCCTTAATGGGTTCGGGTCATATCGGTGCCAACCCGATAAGACACGATAGTTAATGGGTCGGGTTAGGGTTGACCCCCTTTACCCGTTAATATCCGATAAAACCCGTTATGACTCATTAATTTAAGTAAATGAGATATTTTCTTGGAACTTATAGATAATTTATGTAGCATAATGTTAATTTAATCATAATGAATTTTACTAAATAAGAGATTTAGTAATGTCAATGAATTAATGGGTCTATTTGGATTAAAAAATGAGATAATATGTCAACTTGTATATAATTAAAAAAAATTCATTATCTTAATGGGTATTAACGAGTGAACACGACACGAAACGATAACATAATGGGTCGGATTTGGGTATGATTTTTTCACACGATAAAAAAGTCACCCGTTTAGACACGAATCCAATAAGACCCGAACACGATAAAAAACGATACGAACACGGCTCGACACGATCCATTCACAGATCTATATAGTACACCTTGATTCCAATTTTCAGAAAAATAAAAATGATACATTGCGCAAGAATATGCAAGAGTAACGAGAATTTTCCGATTAATCTTCCTCCTGTGGTGTCAGTGGCCTATTTGGACGGTAAGTATAGTTTTGCCATTTTGCCCAAATACAAAAATGATGAAACTGAACTGGCAGACCAAATTCCTCGGAAACATCCTTCATCAAACCAACGACAACTAGAAGTTCAGTAATTTTATAAGATACTAAAACTAAAAGACTGATTGATAGATAAAAGGCAGGGAAAACAGACTGTATCCATCACAAGTGAGGTAATAGCCCGCAGTCTATACCTACATTTGCTTTAGAAAAATGATGTATACATCGAAACTGTGCACCGAAAATTTACCGAATGTGTTTTAATAGTATTGTACTATGATGTGGGTGCCGTCAGGATACAACCACTTAAAGCACAATTTCGATAATTTTGGGGTAATTTGTGTGTGTGTATCATTACTCTTTGCTTTAAAAGGGATAGGCAATGCCATAAGACCAAGAAAGCCACAAAGCTTTACCCAAATCAAAATTCAAAAAAAATATAGATAGGGTAAAACCGAACCTAGCTCCAATTGGACTAGGACAAAAATATATATCTCTTCTTAAAAAATTGACTAAAAATCTAAATCTACTTTCGTTGTTGTGGATTTCAGCTGCATATGACTAAAAAATGTGAAATAAATAATTATACAATCAATACCAGTGCTTAAATTCAATAATAAATAAATAACACTGTTGTGTTAGTATATTAAGGCATAAGGTAATCTCTAATGGGACAAGCTTAAAAATGTAAAATTAGACTATTGAGGATGCATTTTTTTGATTGAACACGCAGTGGGACTGGCTAGTTTCGAGCTTGGACGGGTAAGAGTCATCTATCTAGGGGTTGGGCCCACCCTGGATGGGTAAGAGTCATCCGTCCAACACAAGCAATATTTATTTTTTTATTTTTTTATTGCAACTGAACGGCCAAAAGCATACAACTCACACTCTGGACGGACAAATATTAACCGTCCAACCGTAGGGGCCAACACTACACATTGTGTAGTGACAATGTATTCTTACATTGTCCCTATCCTTTCTCTCTCCTAAATGTGCATTGTTTCCTACCCACTATGGGTGGAAATAATACAAAACTACACATTTTCATCTCCCATTGGAGATGGCCTAAAGAATTTTCTTTGAACATATATAACATGGTGAGGAAACAGTACCTTAAAAAGGTTAAGAGGTGTCTGCTTCTGGATACGAAAACTATGAACATTATCATAATCTACAAGATCAAAATAAATGTCATTTCCAATATGTTCTGACAGGTCCTCATCACGAGCAACCTAGATCTACCAATATATATGTGGCAGGCTTCCCAAAAGTAAAGACATTATTACCCCCTTCCTCACTGCCATATTTCTCCTCTAATGCCTTATTTACATCTTCTTTTGTTACTCGTTCATCATAAAATTTCAACCTAAAGGAAAGAGGATATAAAAAAAACCACAGTGATGCTGACTTGAACATGCACACCACTTCTAATATGTAGATGAATATTTTGCTAACCAGATTAACGTGAACTCGAGAATAATAGCATGCACAGTAAATGGTCATATAATATTTATATGAATACGTTCGTGTTCTGTACACGAAGAATGTGCTGGAATTCTTTATATGCTACAAGCGACTGCATTTTACCATGATCCAAATAACATTTAACTAACAAAATTGATGGTGTTTCATCACCACAAATATGACATACTTTGTAGCCATGTGTTATACATCCATATAAGTTTCCATAAGCGAGAAAATCATGAATCGCCCACATCATCATATCTCTCAATGTAAATTGTTCCATTTTGTGCATGTCAAAATTTGGAACCCCCTCCCATAATTGCTTCAACTTATCTACCAACGGTTGGAGAAAAATATCAATGTCTTAACCTGGTGCCTTGGGCTCAGGAATCAATAAAGACAATATTTACAACACACGCTTCAAGTATGAAGATGGGCCCACATTATAAGGCGCAATCATAACTCGACAATAACTATAACTATTAGATTGCATACCACGGGGATTGAACCCATATATAGATATGGCAAGCCAAACATTGTGCCATTCTTTAGAAAAATCAGGCCATCTATTTTTTTAGTATTCTCCACTGAGCTGAATCATAAGGATGTCATTGTTTGTCCCATGAAATTGTTACTCGATGGTGCCAGGTCATTTCATGCGCTATCTAAAGTATAATGTATGATCTCCTTAGCCTTGGAATTAAAGGGAAATGTCTCAATACTTTCATCGGTTCTTTGCATACCCTTTTTCCTTTCCTGATGGTCACTAAATATCTTGGTGTCCCACACTGAGAAAATTCGTCTAAGTCTTCATTATCTTTCTAGTACAAAATACAGTTATTTTCATAGGCATGAATGTATTTAGCATTCATCCCTAAGTCAGTCAACATTCTCTTCATTTGGGGATACTTTTTTGGGTAAGTGTTTTCTTTCGGAAGCCACCTTTTTACAATCGATAAACGAGTTGTAACACTATTTCTCGACAAACCAAACTGCTTCTTCAAATTATGAAATTCCACAATTGCAGAGAGAGTAGTCTCAAGACCATAACATAAAGGGTATAATTTCTCTATCACTAATCTATTGTACTCTTGATACTTCATATTATTAACATACGATTTTTTTTGCCTGATTAGGTTCTCCACTATGTTGTTCGTGCACTCCATAACACGTGTCAACTGAGTCTCGAAGCCTTTCATTCTCAATGTTCTCATCATTTTCGATATGTCATTTTAAATAAATAGGTTTTATAACGGGATTAGGGGAGTTCGAGGATCTTGTTTCACCGTGTAAAACCCATAAAGTATATGTCGAATCTATACCATGCCGAATCAAATGACTCCTGATATCTGACACACTGAACCGATTCTTATTTCAACACTTAACACATGGATATAGAAATATCGAGAGATGATGTCCATTATTTGCAATTGCAGCCCTTTGCTCAATATTTGGGACATTCCGCCCTACAAAAAAACATCATTATTTTATATAAAAGGATAGTGTGCACCTTTGAGCTTACATGATACATTTTATCGAAATGGTATAGTAGCGTTTCTAACTCAAAATAAGTAATGGCATAGTAACAGTATAGTAGCGTTAGTAATCCTAAAATAAGTCTCTACATAAGCGTTCCCTCTATATGAATACAAATAACTCAAAAGCATTAGTGCATGGACAATTGTATTTTAGGAAAATGCAACGGACATTGGATTTTCTCACTTAAAATGCATATTTGTCCTAAAAACACAATCCGATGCCTAGTTACACCTACAAGCCCTTGCCAAAAACAAACAAACAACACAAGTTTTAAAATCCAAGCATGCAACCTGAAATGACCAAGTGCTTAAAAAACAATGTTGTGGTACGAATGGTGGTTCAAGTTACGAGTTTGAGAATATCAAACATAGCAACATGTTTATTATACGAGTTATGGTTTAAGTTAGAAATTAGGATTATATTTACAATTAATATAAGGGTCATAAATCAAGTTAAAAATTGGATCTTGGGATTATATTTGCATAAATGGTGTTTGAATCCCCATTAAACAGTTACATAATGAATGAGAAAACCCTTACCCCACTACTCATCCCCACAATCTTGTTAAATCGCCTCCCCCTACTTTCGTCACCAACCTATGACCCTAATAAAAACCCAAACTCCAAGCCCTCACTTTCCACTTCACAATCCCCTAAAACATTTCTCATACCCTCTTTCATGTTGCTTTTATCATCCTTCTCTTCACCGAAATAAGACGAATAGCACTAAATCCTCATACAACAACAAACCCCTTAAATTTAGGCCTTCACATAAAATAAAAAACCTAGCTCAAGATCAACCACATTTTTTAACAAATTAAAACCCTAGCTTTGCATGAAAATCTAAAATTGGTATATTGATTAGCTGCAAATAACTAAAAAGTGTTTGTTTTTATTTACCAAGTGAATTGATAAACACACACACACACACACACACATAATATACATATATAATATTATATACATATTTCGTACAAACATTTAGATGTTCATTCACATTAAAAAAAGATCATTCCGTATAAAAACAAGAACAATGATATACTTACCAAAAATATATTCAATTTATTGAATGTGTTTTAAGGGTATTATACAATATGGTACAATACCCTTAAAGCACATCGAGTAAATTCAGGGAGTACACTTTGGGTAAGACTAGCATTACTCTTAAAACAATAGCCCGTAAGAATATATTGTTAGTTACAAACCAAGACTATTTTATATAATATTACACAACAAATGGGACTAAAGTCGCAACTAGCCAAACTTATATCTTTCCCTTGAATTAATTTATGGGCGACATAGAACATGTATTTTAAGCTTAACATATCAAAGATTCACACATTAAAAACTTGTGCATATATCCCAATCTATGACTCCACACTTACACAATTTATATACATACACGCATAGCTAAAGAAAAACGGGCTTACAGATTTTATCTCCGACCTAGAAAATCCAATTAGCAACACAAATCAATGGACAGAGAATGAGAAAAGAGGCAAAAAAACTATCCTTGAACAAATCTCAAATCATCTTTAGCACAAACTGCAAATCTCAAATCACAAATCGCTAAAATCACTAGAAGTAATTACAGGTCTCCAAAAGAAATCGCTAGTAAAATATATCTTAGAAAGATGAAATCTCAAAATCACACATATCTTGGAGAGATGAAATCATAAAATCGAAAGAAATCACATAATCACTAGAATAAATCGTAGGTCTTTATGGTTTTTATTGTGCGACATTATTTTCCTTATCTGGAAGAAATCTCAAAGGGGATCATGATACAAAGTATACATACATATCCGGAAGATATTTGGAGAGATGTGCGAGAAAGAAGTCACAGGTCTATGTAGAAATCATTTATGGATTTTTCATTGGGAGCGAAGTCTCCCGCTCCTATTTTGTGAGGTGTATTATTAATATTGATTTTCACTTCATTGTTTGACATGATAAAGCTCATTAGTAACAAATACCTTGATTTAATAATGATAAATTACTTTTAATGATTGTAACATTATAATGGTGTTAGTAATCAATAAATTTATGTGTTACCACAACTCCTTTTTGGTGTAGTGATACATAAATACAAATTCATATACCCAAAAAAATATACAAAGTCATTAACAGACTAACTGACCTAACATCATGATGGTGGAAGCTCCTGACTGGGAGTACTTAAGCATACAAGGAAATGGAGCCTAATTACAATTAATACCTACTTCCATTAGAGTCTCCAAAGGAAGAAACTTGGAGAAGGGTGAGCTTTTGATATTGTTGGAGAAGAGTCAAAGAGGAAAACTGTGAGCATGTTTTTTTTTGTAAGAATTGATAGCAGCGGTTGTAATAACAAAAGAAGAGAGGCCGTTTTGGTTGAACGAATCAAACAAAATAATTACATTTTCTTACCCTGATGATCCTACTAACCTATTAAGCTCGCCATTAACTTTCTAGCTTCACATCTAACACCCCTGACTTTGTTACTTGGTATTTTTCCACCAAATTTCTGGGGTGACCGCCCCCTCGGCCTAGCACAGATCCACGCATGGTCCCAGCACAATACTTGATCATCTGGAAGAGAAGAAGCTTGCAAGTAATCTGCAAGTTAATTTTTTAGTCTTATATTTATTCCTTAGTTATGGTGGATTAGAGCATCCACAGTGGGGATGCAAAATGCCAAACAAATTTGTAAATTTACAAAATGGGACGACTCCAGTGGTGGGTTTAATTCAACAGATTTTGTCCCTCGAGTTGTAGTGGTTTTGCAAAGTTACAAACTGGGAGGAAAATTTGCAAAGGGTTCCTACGAACTTTATTTGTTCGTAAGAATTCCTACGAATAAATAAAGTTCGTATGAACTCGTATCAATTATAAATAATTATTTTTTATTATATATTTGGGTTCTAACGAACTTTAATTATCCGTATAATTTCTTACAAACTAATGTTGTTCGTAGGAAATATGAAACATATTTCCTACGAACAACATTAGTTCGTAGGAATTAAACTTGCAAAAGATGGCTCTCCACCAATGTGGAGTTATCTCCAAACGAAAGCTAAAATTTTGTAAACTTGCCTTTCATCCTGTTCCACCAGTAGAGATGCTCTTAGGGAGTACCCTTTCCCACACTCTACTGTCCAACTAGAATAAAGGAAGGAGTTTGTCATGTACTATTAATTATTTCTTTATGATTAAATAATTAGCTCGATTCTTTTATTTTTGAGAAATGATATTTGGGTGAGCAATTAACAATATGAGTGAGAAATGTGTGTACCTAATTAATTTATAACCATGGGAGACTTAATGAAATTTTTTAGAGCCTTAAAATGATGGCGTTTCATTAAATTTGAAAAACAAAATAAAATGATGATATAGATTTGTAACGCGATATTTGCTTCATAATGGAGAATTGCATAGGGGGTTAAAAGGACTGTCCTTGGTGTAAAACTCTTTAGGGTCCGTTTGATAGAAAACTGGGAAAATGCAAATGATTCCAGGACATTTGATTCTAGGGCAAACAATTCCAAGGCAAATGAATATTTTTCAACTTGTGTCTCTTTGATACAAGTTGGAAAATCATCAATTTTCCACAATTTCTATCAAACGCAAAAGCTGGAAAATAGATATAAATATGGAAACTTTGTTTACGGAATATATATATATATTCCATAAATTATTATTAATTTTCAGAAAATATACAAAATATATGAATATATATAATAATTTACGAAATATAATATATTATTTACGAAATATATGAATATATATCATATTTTATAGTGAATATACTAAATATATGTTATTTATAGAATATATACATATATATATATATATATATATATACGTAAATTATATATATACTGAATATATATTATTTACAGAATATATATACATATATACATATGTATATATTATGTAAATAATATATATGTATATATGAATATATACATATATATAATATACATATACAGAATAATGTATATTATATATATGTATATATTCATATATACATATATATTATTTACATAATATATGCATATGTATATATGTATATATATTCAGTGTATATATATATATATATATATGTATGTATATTATGTAATATATATAATATATATATAGAATATAATATATATATATATATATGTATATATTATGTAATATATATAATATATACATATATATAATATAATATATATAATATATATGTATATATTATATATAATATATATTATTACATTATTCTGTATATGTATATTATATATATGTATATGTTGCCCAGATATTAACTCAAGAGGGGGGGTGAATTGAGTTTAGCAAACTTTTGGGTTTCAATTGGAAAATCAATAAATATTTTAATTTTAAAACGCTTAATCTAAAATTCAGATTAATATTGCTTTTAAAAATAACATAAATATCACCAATTAATTTAAACAAGATGATTCACAAATTTCAATACCCACTAAATACATTATCAGATTTAGCTTTTAATATAAGTTTATATTCTGGATTTAATCTAGAGTGATTAACACCAGAGTATTAAATAAATACAACAAATTAATTAAACATGTAGTATTTCAATATTATATGACCGAAGAAGTAATTTTCGTAATTTTAAAAAATTTAATATTTCGTTTTAAATGAATATTTACGAAAATAATAATTTTAATCAAAAAATAAATTTTCAAATTTCAGATATGAATAACAAAAAAAATCACAAGCATATAAATAAAATTAAATGCAGAAAATAAATTACACCGTATTTTTAACGTGGTTCGACCAAAGTCCGGCGTACGTCCACGCGCCTAGAGCAGCACCCGTCTCCTTGCGCTTCAATACTGTGATCCACTATGGCAGGATCAAACCTCTAACGTACAACATGAGTAGTTGAACCTAACAACTTATACAACAGAAACTAAGCACCAAGCTTCAAAAAATAAATCTGAAATTTTGAGTACAAAGATTTGATGACAAGACTCTGTAAAATACAACTTGATATGAGTTTCTTCTTCAAAAAGAACTTCACTAAATATCTGATTTTGGCCCAAGTCTTCTCTTCAAGATTTTTGTAGCAGAATGATAATTTTTTTGAGTACAAAGTCTTCTTCTTCAATCTTATATAAGGAAGGCTGAATAAATATATGTAGCTATCTCAAACTTTTTGTAGCGCTGAGTGATCTTTTTTTTTGTTCTATATCTTTCAATAAACTGATCCTCTATTTTGTAGAGAAAAAAAAATGACCGTTGGAGAGAAGAGCAGGTGATTTCACCTCCATAAAATCTGTAGACTTAGGAGAGCATTAAATGCTCAATGTATTGTAAACAAATCGTATCTATTGAACCACTCCATAATATTTTGATGTCTTAAATGTTGTAGATTTGTTCTGCAAGAGAGAGGTTAGAGAAAGAAAGAAAAAATACACAATGGCTTTCTAAATGATGTCAAAAGAATATCGACCAAGAGATAATGGATATCAACACAGCATCAGACAATCAATCATGTGGGCCCAATAAATTAAAATGTCAGTTCATCTTTGTATCACTAATAAAAAATAAAACAGATATAAAACTTGTCCAAATGCAAATAATATTGATTAAAAAATTAATAAACATCTTGCCTAGGTGGTGTAAAATTTGGCGTGCACTGACAGTCTTGAATGATGGATCATTTTTTATTGGTAGAAGCAACATAAAGACTGATATTGATAGTACAACTGTCCAAGTGGGTCTAAAAAAATATATATCTAACCAAGGATATGACAGCTAGCTTACAGCTAGTTAAGGCGTGGCAAACAATATAGCAACTCTTACATATTGTAAGATCAAATCAAGTGTCCAAGTTCTTGGTATCTGGTAAGTAGAACAAATATTCAATTATGTGTGGGATATTATGATACAAGTAATGAGTTCTTAAACAAAATTACAGTCCGAGTAAGTTTTATTTATTTATTTGTTTATAACAAAAATGTTGAGAGCAAAAAATAATATATATATATATATATATATATATATATATATATATATATATATATATATACATGTATATATATATACATATATATATATGTCCAAGGCATGTGACGAATGACATGTTGAGATTTTCAAACTCAGCTGTCAATCAAGATAGATTTGACCGAGTTGTCACAAGCAACACATATCAAGTGTGCATATATATACAAGTGACAACAACCGTGTGTATGTATAAGTGGATATATAAAATGCATGTATCTATATATATATTTATATATTTATATATATAATAAGATATAATGGTTTTTGAATTTAAAAAAAATGTAGGAGCACAACAAGGGTTCAGATTTCCCAAAAAGTTCAATAGAATATTATTTATCAATTACTTAAACCACTCATATCTTTCATTTAACAAAACAGTCACTCACATCCCTTATGTCAGTTTGTGTCAGCATATTGGCGTTAGCTGGTCATCGGCAGATCATAAATACGTCTTCGCTTCTTGGCACCAGTTAATGATAGATAGGTGGGGTGGCGCTACGCGAGCATTAGCTTATAAGTGGCGTGTTTATACGTTAAGCGCTTTTCATTAAGGAATAAAAAATATCCTTTTAAAAACATTTAATTGATATTATATAGAAGGTTTAAACATTATTTAACTTTGTGAAATCATTATTTGAACACAGTTTGAAAAGCAAAGTGCGTTATATATATATATATATATATATATATATATATATATATATATATATATATATATATATATATATATATCATAAAGTAGACATGGGTAGACATCTCAAAAAGAATTAGTACACGATATTTCAAAGAAGAAGGAGAGAGAAAATTGTGTACCCAAAGCACATCTCTTCATCTTTCTTGGAAATGACAAATAAGGAAGCTAACTCATATCTGACAAGTAGGTAACAGAAAACGTTAAAACAGAGAGAAAGAATTATATGTTAAAAAATAAATATGCCACTATCACTATCTCATATGTTGACAGAAAATAAGAAGTAAATAAAAAACTGTACTAAAAGAAAAAAATTTAGTGAAAAAAAATTAATATATGTTAAAAAAAATTGTGCCGCTATCTCATATTGATAAAATTGATAATTGTAAGAATAAATATTTATTAGTTAGGTGTTTGTTAAAAAGTGAAGAGTGTAGCTACATCGGAAATATTGCGACTTCTCAAATAAAAACCAATTTTAATTAAACTCAAATTTTAGTTAAACCCTAAACATGCATCTAAATCAACCCATCAAATATAAAGCATGCGACATAAAGTTAAGGAAAAATCCCCGAAGGGCAAAACCTTTTATTTCTAGAACTTTAAAGAATTTACAAGACCATTGACTTACATACAACCTGATAATCGCCCACAAGTGTAACACACGGTGTCTTCGGTAAAACTTCAAAGCAACGGCTAGAAACAGTGTGACACAGAAATACCCGCAGGTGTCGGTTCCTATGTCGACGGCTGGAATTTTCCCTTTCCAGGAGGGCTGCAATGAAGAAGAGAACGGCTTCTCCTCAAGGGTTGAACAAACCAAAGTTGTGTTCTTGGGTTACAAAAGGATTCACAAAGGTTTGGTAATGATGTGTGAATCAAAACATGAGTCTTGGGACTCAAGAATATGAAGACTAGGTGTATTTGGACTCTCAAATTCGTCTCCTAAAGTCTTGCAAAACAACTCTCCCCGAAGTTGGTATTTATAGGAAAAACTGATGAAGAGATCCAGAATTTTAAAACACTAAAATCTTATCCAGCGTCAGGTACACCGAACCGGTTTGGTGTCCCCTGCGAACCGGTTCGCCCCACCGAACCGGTTTGGGCTTCGGTTCGAAAAAGTGCGCTGGTCCAAGAACAAAACACTTCGCATTTCTTTAAGTCTTTTTCTTGGAAAATTTTCTCCAACTTCAAATGGTCATAACTCCTTCACCGTAGCTCGGATTGAGGTGCCGTTTCTTCCAGTATCTTTGTTGCGGCAAGCTCTTCAATTTTCCAGTTGACCGTACCTCCGAACTATGAATGTGAAATTACGAAAATGACCTTGAACTTCCCTATCAAGCCTTATTTCACTGTTTTGACTTCCCTTGCGTTCCACTTGCATTACGAGCCTAAAATCAAGGAACGTGAAGTCGTTGCGGCAGACGAGGGACTCATTTGTTGAATGCTTGGATTTTGGATAGAGGCCGTCGTGAGCGATCGTGTAGAGACGTGCCAAATGTAGCCAAATGTAGCGGCGTACGACATATAAAACTGTAAGATAACGGACATGAGAATTATGTCCTTACAAATCTCCCCCCATGTCTATGCCGGTACATACATAAAAATCCGAATTATCAAGTAACAAAATTGCCTATACAAATCTACCCTTCCATGAACCCAAAACTGGAAAGATAAAAATGAATAAGTCTTCATCGTTTGACCTTCAAGTCTTCAATACATTCAAAGCTTTTCTCATCAGGGTGTGCATTTCAAAAATTATCAATGTAGTACCTACACACATGAGATAAAGAAAAATACCAAAGTGACGTATCGAGTTTGAAATGAGATAAACATAGATACCAATATATGATAAGCATAAGTCAAATCTCAAAACTCCCCCAAAATTCAAACTCCCCCATAAAATGATAATTCTTTCTCCCCCTTTTTATGATGTACCCAAATAGACAAATGAGAGAAAAAATAAGAAAAATCGGGGTGTCACAGTATACAAAATAGGGCATCAAATAATATGGTAAACGTGCTCTTGCAAGGAGATGCTCAAACAAATATTCTCAAACTATTTTTGAATTTTTCAAATTTTTCATTCAAAAATAAGATACCAATATGAACAAATATGAAACAAAAATCACACCATGGATTTAGACTCAAACAACCAAGTCATGGAAATGGAATGAATGGGTGTGAACACATTCGATAGCTAAATAAACTCAATCAATCATATGTGCACGATGCATACGTGTACTCCTAACGAATGAACATCAAAGGTATCCTTAGGTGTAAAAATTTGTTGAATTTAGATGACATCGTCTTATGCAAATCAACAAATCAAAGTCAAATGATTTCCACACCAATAACGTCCAAAACTATATAGCGCATTTTCAAGGACGTGCAAACCCGTTTAAAATTCTCCAACCAAACACCCTCATATATATTTTCTTTTAGAGGTAATCTAAATTCTCAAACTTTGGAGAATTGGAGCAAAAACCTAAATGGCCCATATTTGGCATGAATATCTTTTTATTGCCTTTCAATTTTTTCGGGCTCTTTTAACCTCTTTGGACCTCGGATAATAAAATTCCTCAATTTTTAGGTCCTTTTTAACGGTGGATTTTGCGCAAAGGATAGATAATTACCTTTCGCAGCCCCTCCCCGTTATTCAAACAAAGCACACAAACTCACAACACGGTTTTTATATGCACAATTTCCTGATAAAAAATTATCGCGCTTGGTTTGTTTTAAAGACAGGATTGAGATGAAAACACCCAACCAACATGTGATAAGACAAGCACAATAATCAAACAAATCCGTGCATGTGTGCAATAAAGGAAACATGAGTCAAACATGTAGGAAGTAACACTTAATTACATCTTAATGACTCCAAACATTATAAAGCACAAGGATGAATTGACCTATTATCTCAAAACACTATCAAATAGTCACATGAAAAAAATGGAATGATGTTGTGACTTGGTCATCCAAAGTGTTCATCCATAAATGGTGCAATACAAAAATCTTTTTGGATTTTCTCAAAATTTCATCAAAATAAAATCTTTTTGTATTTTTCAAAAAAATTCAAAAACAAGAATTTATACAAAAAGTACAAGTCATCACACTAGTAAAAATATATCATGAAACCACAACTAGTGTATGACAAACATGCAACCACAATCAACCAAAAGATTTCACATGGGGTGAATCACGTGCATGCAAACGGGAATCGTGGACAAATAAACCATAAGCCTCTAAATCCGATTTTCTAACCCAAATTGATGTGTAACGGAGTGTGGGGGTTTTGGGAATCGAATTTATTCTTTCATTAACCTTCCTAGGTCCATTTAAAAGCTTGTAACAAAAGTGCCTAAGATGACCTTGCCTACCGCAATGTGTGCAAGAGTAAATCGGGCGGTGTGTGTTACCTAAAGGTGGCCCTCTCCTCAAATTTCTCGGTTGCTCTCTCCGAATTTGCCTAGGTGGGTATCTCCTAATGATCCTAGGAGGCACTCTCACGATGTTCCTAGGGGGCTCTTTCCTAACAACCTTAGGTGTCTCTTTCTTAACAATCCTAGGGGGCTCTCTCACACGTGTGGGAATGGGTGCAACATATTTTTCAAGACCAATCCCACCCCTATCCGTTTTGATCTCGACTGTGCCTAAAATCTTATCAAGTTTTTCAGACCTAGACTCCAAATAAAATTTCACTTTACTTGAATCTTTCAATTTCACCTCAAGTTCACATATCCTAGATTCAAGTACTCGTTTAGAATCCTCAAACTCTAAAAGCTCCTTTTTCATAGTCTCCATCAACCCTCTAAGACTATCTCTCTCACTCTCGACGTACTCAAGCTTCTCTTTCAAAATTTTCACATGAGCCCTAAGTTCTTCAACTAAAAAATCATTATTTTTATGGCACGCTCTTTCAACTGAGCTTTCAATTTCAAATTTTCTTTCTTTGTTTTCAAAGTTTCAGCATAAAGTTCATTGAAAGCAGTTTGCAAGTCATGCTCATCTACCCTTTCCTCCTCACTTTCATCCACACTCCCATCACCTTCACTATCATCACTAATCACATGGATGGGAAACTCTCGCCTAGAAGCATAAAACACTTCTTCTTCCGAATCACAATCACTAAGGGTAGAAACATGAGAAATCGGTTTATTCAATTTCTTCTTTAAATTTTTGGTACACTCATGTAACGTGTGACCAACACCCTCACAACAAGGACACTTCTCAGATTCGTTTTCAACAGAAGATTTAAAGCAAGAGTTCATGTGAATTTTCCAATTAATTTTTTCAAAAATTTGACATCGAAGATCATCAAAACCATCAAAAGCCATTTTTGTGCAAAATCAAGATCAAAACACAATAACTTAGTGCAACAGGCTCTGATACCAATTTGAGAACGTGAGTAGACAAATTGTATCAGAAAGTAAATCCTCGAAAAATTAGGATCACGCGATAAATTAGCGTAACCTGCTCTGATACCAATTTGAAGAGTGTAGCTACAGCGAAAATATTGCGACTTCTCAAATAAAAACCAATTTTAATTAAACCCAAATTTTAGTTAAACCCTAAACATGAATCTAAATTAACCCATCAAATATAAAGCATGTGACATAAAGTTAAGGAAAAATCCCCGAAGGGCAAAACCTTTTATTTCTAGAACTTTAAAGAATTTACAAGACCATTGACTTACATACAACCTGATAATCGCCCACAAGTGTAACGCACGGTGTCTTCGGTAAACCTTCAAAGCAACGGCTAGAAACAGTGTGACACAGAAATACCCGCAGGTGTCGGTTCCTATGTCGACGGCTGGAATTTTCCCTTTCCAGGAGGGCTGCAATGAAGAAGAGAACGGCTTCTCCTCAAGGGTTGAACAAACCAAAGTTGTGTTCTTGGGTTACAAAAGGATTCAAAATGGTTTGGCAATGATGTGTGAATCAAAACATGAGTCTTGGGACTCAAGAATATGAAGACTAGGTGTATTTGGACTCTCAAATTCGTCTCCTAAAGTCTTGCAAAACAACTCTCCCGAAGTTGGTATTTATAGGAAAAATTGATGAAGAGATCCAGAATTTTAAAACACTAAAATCTTATCCAGCGTCAGGTACACCGAACCGGTTCGGTGTCCCCTGCGAATCGGTTCGCTCCACCGAACCGGTTTGGGCTTCGGTTCGAAAAAGTGCGCTGGTCCAAGAACAAAACACTTCGCATTTCTTTAAGTCTTTTTCTTGGAAAATTTTCTCCAACTTCAAATGGTCATAACTCCTTCACCGTAGCTCGGATTGAGGTGCCGTTTCTTCCAGTATCTTTGTTGCGGCAAGCTATTCAATTTTCCAGTTGACCGTACCTCCGAACTATGAATGTTAAATTACGAAAATGACCTTGAACTTCCTTATCAAGCCTTATTTCACTGTTTTGACTTCCCTTGCATTCCACTTGCATTACGAGCCCAAAATCAAGGAACGTGAAGTCGTTGCGGCAGACGAGGGACTCATTTGTTGAATGCTTGGATTTCGGATAGAGGTCGTCGTGAGCGATCGTGTAGAGACGTGTCAAATGTAGCCAAATGTAGCGGCGTACGACATACAAAACTGTAAGATAACGGACATGAGAATTATGACCTTACAAAAAGAAATTAATTATGAGAATAAATATTTATTAGTTAGGTGTTTGTTAACATAAAAAAAATCACAAATTATAATTAATAAAAGACAAATTACATTTATGATTAACAATCTCCCCCTTTTTTGATGATGACAAACAACAAACAAATAAATATTGATACACCTCACTAGAGTAAAATTTACACACATCTCCCCCTGTTTGTCATAAACAAAAAGGAATAACAAAAGCTTTATTAAAAAATAAGATGCGAATAAGAGATAAACATAGCAGCTGGTTTATTGAAAATAAAAGGAAGTTACATTTTCAGATTATTTATCATTTGGCATACATCATTGGGGTGTCCTTCAAGAAGGATTTCTTTCCCGTTATCTTTCACCATAAGTTTGACAGAATTTTCGGTGTAGGAACCAGTTGAGGAAGATTCAGATTTGGTGGAAGACTTCGCTTGAGAGGGAGTAGCCATATGAGGTGGTAAGACAAAAGGCCAAGGAGGTGGTGTTACCCATGGAGCGAATTGAGGAGAAGAAGCTATGGCGTTAAGAGCTTCGGGGTAAGAGGAATATTTTTTAAATTTAGCATTACTTACACCTTTTATTTGAAGCTCACATTCTCCCCAAGAGGTATAAATTCCAGGTTGTTTTCCAACCCAAACAACATAGAAGGACTGCATGGTTTGTGTGTGAAGATAGAGTAGAGGGGAGTAACACACACACACACACACACACACACACACACACACACACACACATATATATATATATATATATATATATATATAGGGTAGTATTGAATGTCTATTAGTGATAAAGATACCAATAGTTTGTCCACTAGTGATAAAGTGTTTTGAAAAGATGTGAATATGCTATTCAAATAAATATTCCAAAAAAAAACTTCAAATTAAAATTTTAGATCATTTATATGGGCCATACCGAGTTCTCGACAAATAAAAGTAAAACGATCTTCGGGTAACGGTTTTGTGAAAATATCGGCAAATTGAAGATCCGTAGAGATAAATTCTAGTCTAACGTCACCTTTTTTTACGTGATCGCGTAAAAAATGATGTCTGATTTCAATATGCTTTGTTCTAGAATGAAGAATTGGATTTTTTGTCAAACATATAGCACTTGTATTGTCACAAAAAATTGGAGTATTTTGAAAGGATATTTTAAAGTCTTCTAATTTTTGTTTCATATATAATGTTTGAGCACAACTACTACCGTCGGCAATATATTCTGCCTCGACTGTGGAAAGAGCAACTTAATTTTGCTTTTTACTAAACCAAGAAACTAGTGAGTGTCCTAGGAAGTGACATGAACCACTAGTGCTTTTTCTATCAACTTTACAACCCGCAAAATCCGCATCGGAATAACTAATGAGTTCAAACGATGTAGTTTTAGGATACCATAACCCTAAGTCTTTAGCACCATTTAAATATCTAAAGATGCATTTACGGCACATAAATGAGATTATTTAGGATTGGCTTGAAAGAGAGCACATAAACATACACTAAACATACTGTCGGGTCTACTAGCGGTTAAATATAGTAGACTACCAATCATGCCACGATATAAAGTTGTATTAACAGATTTTTCTTTTTCATCAATATCTAACTTTATAGATATGCTCATAGGTGTACCAAGTGTTTTTGTATCCTCTAAGCTATATTTTACTAAAAGATCTTTAATATATTTAGATTGATTAATAAAAACATCATTTTTAGTTTGCTTAATTTGTAAACCTAAAAAGAAATTTAACTCACCCATCATACTCATTTCAAATTCTTTTTGCATAAATTCTAAAAAATCTTTACATAAATTTTCTTTTGTGGATCCAAATATAATATCATCAACATAAATTTGTACAAGAAGCATGTCATTGTTAAGAATTTTTATAAATAAAGTAGAATCCATTTTTCCTCTCACAAAATCATTTTTAAGTAAAAATCCACTTAATCTATCATACCAAGCCCCAGGGGCCTGTTTTAATCCATATAAAGCTTTATTTAGTTTATAAACATGATTTGGAAATATGTGATTTTCAAAACCGGGAGGTTGCTTAACATAAATATCTCCACTTATAAAACCATTTAAGAAGGCACTCTTGACATCCATTTGAAATAATTTAAAGTTTTTATAACATGCATAAGCTAATAACATACGAATGGCTTCTAATCTAGCTACGGGGGCATAAGTTTCATCGTAATCAATACCTTCTTGTTGGTTAAAACCTTGTGCAACTAGTCTAGCTTTATTTCTTATAATCAATCCGCCATCATCCTTTTTATTTCTAAAAACCCATTTAGTTCCAATAGTAGTTTTGTCTTTAGGTGTGGGAACAAGTGACCAAACATTATTACGTTCAAATTGTAAAAATTCTTCTTGCATAGCTAACAACCAAAACTCATCTTTCTCGGCTTCATTAATATCTTTTGGTTCAATTTGTGACACAAAAGCTAAATTATTACATACATTCTTTAAGGAGGATCTAGTAAGAATACCGCTTGAAGGTTCTCCCAATATATTTTCAAAAGGATGATCATTAACGAATTTCCAACTTTTAGGTAAACTAGAGTCATTATCATTTTTATCTTTATTTGGAGTCATTTCAACATTAATGGAATTATCAATACTAGAAGTAAAGTTTTCATTTAATTTTACTTCATTAATAGATTTATTTAGATCTAAAACCTCATCATCATCTTTGTTGTTTTTAGCAAAAGAATTAGATTCATCAAAAGATACTTGTATTGATTCTTGAACAACTAAAGTCCTTTTATTAAAAACTCTATATGCTTTACTATGAAGTGCATACCCAAGAAAAATACCTTCATCTGATTTTGCATCAAATTTACCCAAATTATCTTTATCATTTAAAATAAAACATTTACTTCCGAAAACCTTGAAATAACTAACATTTGGTCTTTTATATTTCAGAATTTCATAAGGAGTTTTATCTAAACCTTTTCTAATAATAGTTCTATTTATTACATAACAAGATGTATTAACGGCTTCCGCCCAAAAAGATTTAGGTAAATTATGTTCATTTAGCATAGTTCTAGCCATTTCTTGTAAAGATCTATTCTTTGTTTCTACTACACCATTTTGTTGAGGTGTCCTGGGTGTAGAAAAATTATGTTCAAAACCATTTTCATCACAAAATAATTAAACATCTTTGTTATCAAATTCTCTTCCTCTATCACTTCTTATAAATACAATATTGCAAGCTTTTTCATTTTGAATTTTTCTACAAAATTTAGCAAAAATAGAGTGGGTATCATTTTTATGAGTAGGAAAGAAAACCCATGTAAATCGAGAATAATCATCAACAATAACAAGAGAATAATATTTTCCACCTAAACTAGCAACTTTTTTAGGTCCGAATAAGTCTAAGTGTAATAATTCTAAAGGCCTATTAGTTGAAATATCTTTTTTCTTTTTGAAGGAGGTTTTGGTTTGTTTTCCAAATTGACATGCATTACACATTTTATCTTTAATAAACTTAATTTTGGGCAGCCCTCTAACTAACTCATTTTTGGATAAAGTATTAAGTTGTTCCATGTTGGAATGACCTAACCTTCTATGCCATAACCAACAAGTATCATTTAGGATAGCTAAACACTTAACATTTTGTTGTGACAAATTATCAAAATCAAGAGTATAAACATTTTCATGTCTAGAAGCAACAAATAAAATATTATTATCTTTAACATTTTTTATTAGACAGTAATCTTCTTTAAATGTAACATCATAACCTTTATCACACAATTGGCTAATACTAATTAAATTATGCTTAAGACCATCAACTAAAAGAACATTTTCAATGCAAGGGGAAAGATCCTTACCGACTTTACCTATGCCAATGATTTTGCCTTTGGAGTTGTCTCTGAATGTCACTAGTCCTCCATCTTTGGCAATCAAGCTAGAAAACTTACTTTTGTCACCCGTCATGTGTCTTGAACACCCGCTGTCTAAGAACCACTTTGTTTTGTTCGAACCAGCTCTAAAACAAACCTACAATGGACATTTAAATAACTTTTCTTTCGGTACCCAAAATGTGTTGGGTCCATAGGGGTTAGCAAAAATAGGAGTCTATTTAGGAATCCATGCGACTTTAGTAGAAAATCTATATTTGCAAAAATCTGAAAAATGGGTGTGTCTTCCATAATATTTACATAAAGAATTTCTAATATTTTTAGAATAATTTTCAAAGCTTTTCTCATTTTCATTATCATTATAACCAATTCTAGCCTTATCATACATCCACCTTTGGTTTCCAAGTAGCAAACACTACATCAAAACAGGTCGATTGTAACGGGCCAAAACCGTTACAAAAAGTATTTGTAACGGATTAAATCCGTTAGAAAATTGGCGTTATTTATTTTACTAACGAAATTTGTAATGGATAAAATCCGTTACAAAATTAGTATTTGTAACTGATTAAAACCGTTGCAATTTATTTTGTAATGGATCTGGCGTTGGTACACATCATATATATTAGTAACGGATTTACTAAATTGTAAAGGTTTTGACCCGTTACAAATATTGAATTTGTAACAGATAAAACTATTACAAAATACATTGTAACAGATTGGGAGTGTCATATATTTGTAACGGATGTTTTTATTTGTTACGGTTAAAGTCCTTTAATAATATCATTATATTTTTAAACAAATATTAGTTTCTTATTAAACAAATAGATATGAATACACTAGTAATAACTCGCATCCTCAACCAATGGCAATGCCTAAAAATTTCACTCAAAACATAATTCCAAAATACATGTGAAAAAATGAATGACATTCCATTTCGGTGATTAAACTGAAATAAAACTATATTTCATTCATAACCGTTAAAATTCCCAGAATAAAATGTAGTACAAGATAAATCATCTAGATTTTAACCATGAACTTGAAACGAAGTCTAACATCATTGAAGTTCCACACATTATTCTTCACAAAAGTAGTCTTCATTATCGCTTGTCTGCCAAGCTCTGAATGGAAGAACTTCCATGACTTCCCCGAGATGCGCTTTCTGTATTAGAGATAATATGAACATGAGAAAGACTATTCAAAGTCTCACTAAAAAATCCCTCTTCCTGAAATATATGACTTAGAGCTCCTTTAAGATAGGACTTGGTATTTCCTGATGAAACCCCGGCAAAAATAGGTTGTTCTTCAGTTGACAGTTTACAAGATGATTCTTTCAACAATGTGTTTAGAGTAGAAATTATAAGAATTCTTGTCTGTGGAAGTTGACTTTTCAAATTCTTTAAGAAATGTCCTGAAAATACATAAGCCATAACATCAAATTTGGAATTTAGTTACTTGCAAGGCTGCTACTAATTATGACTTAGAAAAGGAATTTAAGCAGTGGGAAATGTATATTTCTAGTTTATAATATGATCCAATCAAGCATTAAAACTGACCTGCAGCTTCACTAAAAAAATTTGAAGATGGATCTGGATAATTTCTAGATGACATAGTCAACAAAAACAGAACTCTGTTAGCCATCAGATTATACATGACAAAATGAATGGAAACAATCAGATTCAATCTTACTAAGATTTAAGTGCAATAGGTGCAATAGGTAGTATAAATCTATCAAAACGTTATTACAACTCAAAAGAAAGAATAAATGAGGATTTACCATTACAACAACAAATCTGTCAGATGTTGGCTCTGGTCCAATATGAGCTTATATAAAATAAAAAATAAAATATATTGTAAGTGAGGAGCATTTATTGACAATGACCGGAGCAATGAAGACAATTTATTGACAATGACAAGAGCAATGATGAAAACAAAGTATTAGCCTCATCGGGATCAACGAATGTGCAACACTTGTATGGATGTACACACATTTGTAAAACTAAAAATTGAAAATAAATAAGAGAGGCTAATATACCTTTAACTGAAGAACAATGACAGAACAGTATAAACACTAGGTTCTATAAAATTTTCTGAAGTAGATATAAGGAAATATTAACATACACCTAACTATTATATATAAATAGGGAGTGTCCCTACTGATGGCACGGTTAAAATAACTCATCACTCTTAGTGTAAAATACAAATAGAATAATATTCATATGGAATTCACACTCGAATTTATCTACAATGCAGGAGTGAAATGGGAGTGAGAAACGGATTAATGAAAGAAAGGGCCTTAATACTGAGCAAAAGAAATTACCAATTTCACATCGACAATAAATATATCCTAATACCAATGTTAAAATAGTATAAAATATTAAACTAATCTCAACCATAACACTTTACCACCTCAATCATAGAAGAAAACCGTTATATGTCTAATTTCTAGTACATGAACATCCAACTGTAAATTTAATAGTTTAATACAGATCTTCCATTCGAAACATCAGTCTTACAGCTTTTTGTACAGATGAAATCATTGATTATGATATGATTATGTTATTTCTCATCCACTTTGATCAGCAAAACTTGATTATTATTAATCTTTTTTACAAGTAATCTCATAAATCTATTAAGAAGAAACACCTCCCCCCCCCCCACACACCCACCCACCCCACCCCCGCGGTGGTCAGAACTTATATGAAGTAAACAAAAAACAAGAAAATAGAGTAAACTTCTCTCGAAACTCCTCTTTAAGACACAAATGCAAAGAACTCACCAAGATGTACCAAAGTTGTCTCAATGTGGTCGAAATGTTCATTTCCTTCCACAACGTCCAAAAAATGCAAACTGGGGTTGCCTCCCATAATTACGAATACAATTATCTACCGCCCTACTCCTCCACGCCACCAATATCCCCACAAAATATCTTAGCATATCCTGAAACCAAGAAAAAAAATGTGGTGGGGATGTTAAACACATTTTAGGTCATGAAACAAAATTGACTGTATACCGAATGACAAACAATAGAACCAATAAGAAGTTTTAACACAGACCTGAATACGAGCTCATGTGTTTGCTTGCATATTTTTATGGTCTCGCCTCCTTTACCAATTATCAGACCAACCTAAAAACGGATTCATGTTACACCAAAGACTATCAATAGAAAGCCTACATCATAAAATTTCAACAGCACTTTACCTTGTTGTTAGGAACTTGTATCACAAACTGTTCAGCCCCAGCCCCACCTTGCTACCCAGTTACTCTTCTGGAAACTACACTATAACCCCCTGTTTCAGCCTGTAACAAAAAGAAATTAACAATAAGTAGTTTATTTCACCACTGATAATGCATATAAAGTAATATGAATTTATTAGTACCTCAACAAGAACATCATGTATGAGTTGTTCAGCTCTGGATATTTGGTCTTGAGTACTGACAAGCTCGATTGTTCTGGTAGGGGAATTAGGGTCAGCATCCATATATCTGGTAACCTGAATCTTTACTCCCGACTGCAATTAAAGATACTTGATAACTAATTCATTTTGGTTAGACCCTCTAATGTAGGTGTAGCAAGTGATCCTCCTATTACACTTAAGTCCTCTGCATCAATTTATGCAAGGCATTATTGCAAACGATTGCACAGACGTGAATCAATTGATGACCAACCATCCATAGTCCACATATTCTTTTATAGGATTCGATATCAGTAGTCTTGACCAAATGAATCGAGGCTTTACAACTGATAACTTGGATTAACGGGTAATGATACACAGGATTTGGATCAAAATCACAACATTTAAATTCATTTTTATCACATTAAGAAACATATTTGTGTGAAACATATTTGTTTTGTTCTAAAAGCATCATACGTCTTTCTTCATAAAACACCATACACACATTTACAAGAACATTCACTTTTAACCACATTTCCCTCACTTGTCATATAAATTCATAAGCTTCAATTTCTAATATTATCAGTACACCTCGTCTAGTTTCAAACCAAAGGTGTGAAAAAATGAACTTTAATTAGTTTTGTAAATATTGAAATATTAATGGCATATATATACTGAAATCTACTGGTATACAATAAAAGAATTAAAAAAAACACAAATAGATTGTGAAGTAACACAGACACACATTCATTAAAAGATAAAATATCATCTATTGCTTATGAAAAGATAAATCATTATGTGACAATATGTGTTATGCTGGATGAAAAATTAATCCCTGTTAATCACAGGAAGAGCGAAAATTATAGGACTTGATAGACCGATATAACAAAAGTTTAATCGATCAAAAAGTAAAATGCTATAAGCTGTTGAGAGATGTACCACTCTGCATCAGTTTGCTTAAAAAAAGGCAATTGTGTGGTGAAGATTGGTTAGCACATTACCAATGTCATCAAGGACCCTCACTTTTATGCACGGATGTGTGTGTGTGTGTGACACAATTTCCGGGAAGACACGTGAAAATAAATTAAATTAATGTATCCAAAGACTTAAGACCAATTACATCTCAGTACATTCATAACAATTACAAACTTTATAAAGTATGAATGTGGGAGATCATACAATATTTAGAAATGATTGGCATTTATACAAACTGAACTTATTAAATCAAGATATAATTGTATTAAGGAAATAGAGGGAATATACCGAACTTCATATATTGTGGTCAGAAAAGAAAAATCTATATTACCCTACCCTAACAGTTGCAACAACCACTGAGATCTCAGCGACAGATAAAAGGTTCAAAGGATGCGTGTTTGTACACTTAGCATTATCTGGATCCCTACACAAACATGGCATCAATCCAACGGAAATATGATATATTGTATGACATATACCGTAGACATAAGGTCAAAAAGTCAATCATAATTAACGTGCTTTGAGCAAAATATTGACGCAAGCATTTCTTTGTATCCTTGACACAAATTAAATGGAATAAATTATAAGAAAATTTAAAATATAGGCGACGAGGAACGCTTGTACCTAAGATAGAACACATGCATACTTACACAAATGTGATGGATTTCCACATCCAAATCAATAATATTACAACATAACCCAAATTCTTCAAATCAAACCAAAAGGAGCCTTAAAGAAGCGTATGCCTCTGCCTCTGCCTTTAATGGAATTCATAGTAAAAAACACGATACATGCTAGGTACCGAAAACTAATGGTAAAAATCTGAATGCCATTGCCAAATCAACAAACTATAAACCATATAAACTACTTGACTGCCTAGAATTATGCATAAAAGAAAAGACAACATCCTTCTTTTAAGTGGAAAACAACCGAAACTAGTGGCTTCATTTGTATTCAAACAAATATGTGAAGAGTATACAGTATTATACATGATACAAGTGACCAAAATTACTTACAAATTTCCTTCTGTGCGAGGAGTGTAAATATTTTTTTTTCACTCTCCTAGGAACATCAGCCAAATTATAGAACTCCGACAAATTCTTCCTAATCGACATTTTTCTTCTTATTCTCTGGTGGCCGAGGCCCAAGGGAAGTAATGCCAATAGTAGCACCATAAACCTCTGAAGACTGTATGACAACATCATAAGCTTTTGCAGAGAGCTTCAATGTTGGCCCTCAAATATAAACCACCTCTTGGTTTCACAACCCTACTTCAAATAAGATGCGTGGGGATTGGAAAACCATGTGTTATGATCAAGTCCAAGCTCGTGACAACCATTCGTCTCCATAAGCGACTCTCCTCTAATGGAAACCTCCATAACCACTCACCTTATTGAAAAGTGCTAGATTCTTAATGCCCACCCAAATCTACACACCTCTCAATTCACCAAGAAATATTCCACTCTCCACATTACCCCTCTAACCAGAGTCTCTCATGAGCTTTTCAAGCCTCTTTATAACAGAGGCATATAGAAGATAACAATAAGATGAACAAAAAATAAGTCGTAAGACTCAACAAAGTACTCGTAATCAGTGAAACTAGTCACCTATGGATAGGTAACCCCTCTTCCATCCGGTAGCCTCATCTTGAACAACTCCACCAATGGATCCCAAACAATTAAAGAGAGTAAATTTTGAGAGGGTAAAATTCTATAACTTAATAAAAATTCTTAAGAAAATGCTAGTATAATAAGGAAATTTTCAAAATTTTGAACGGGCGGTCACCTCATAAATATGTCCCCCTCCTACTCAAGATGTTTAACACGAAAAACCAATTTATGTGGTTGTTGGACTTCTCTATACGCATTTGAAAAACCGATCCTCAAACTAGCTTCCACGCATCCATTGTATGTCTGCAACCCATGAGAGAGTTTTGCGTCTCTGACAGAACGGAAGCAATAAACTTATAAGTCAAATGGCAATAAGTAAGTATAATTGGATGTCCACTCCAATATAATTGGATGATCTTTGGATGATCTGTATTAAACCATTAAAATTACAACTCCTAGTGAATGAAATTTATCATAACCATTGCTATAGAGAACATTCTTCAAATGAAGACCAAAACAACCAATAACCATTAAGCAAAAACCCCTTCTTCACAACCTCTATATGAACCACCCCATAAACCTCAAATATAAATCTAGTTAAGCATTTTAAGAAAGTACACTTGTCAAAAATAGTAAAAAAGAAAAGTTTTATTGTAATGTGAAAAATATGTCACTCTTCTTTTTATGAGAAATATTAACAGCCCTCCAAGAGTAATTCATAAGCCATAGCAACATGAACACAACAAATGCACATGGATAATTTGTTCTTATAAGAAAACATAACACAATGAGCTTTATCTTGATTAAGGAGTGTGACTTGTGCATGTAGGCTCCAGGCTCAAGGAACGACTCAAGAATATACCAATTGATATGATGATTTTAAATATTTTTCAACAGAATATGGAAGATTATACAACAACCTACCCCAAAACTAACCAAAGTATTTTTTTAGTGAAACTTTGTCTTTCTCACTAGTCCCTAATATAAACAAACAAAATTCAACTACAAGTGTGTTGTATGGAACAACATATATATTGATTTTTCTTTTTCTTTTTTCATGCATTAGAGTATTTTTTCATATATATCAACATCTTTTTTTATTGATCATTAAATAATTAAATTGTAAATAATATGATATTTAAATATAATTTTTTTCCGTATGGTTGTATAAGATCCATTTTCTTTTGATGTGTTCATAACCGTATATAATAAAAATATATGCTATATATTTCAAACTTTATATCATAAATGATCTTATTATTATAAATATAGAACTTATGCATATTTTATAGACTTTGCGCCTCACTTCGATCAGGCACGCATCTCGCCTTGTGTCTAGGCTCCATGGGGACCTTGGTGCACTTTTTGCCTATGCCAACTATCCACATCATTGCCAACAAGGTTATTTGACCACAAAAATTAATAATATTACAATTAAAAAAGTTTAGAATTAAAATCTTATACCAAATGAAAAACAAAAAAATATGGAATGAAGAAAACCACAACTACAAAAGTAAATTAAAATGGGTAAATGAAATATTTTCAATATACGCAAGATACATTTGTGTTCATGAAATATCAACAATTCAAATTGTCTATCTAGAAAATATATAAACACAGAGTATGTCACATAATTCAACTTTGTTAGCAAATATATTTGGTGAGTCTGGTAGCAAATATATAGACGTTGACGTACATGACTATGGTAATGGAGAAATACACATGGAATGAAAGATCAAGAAATAAAAATACCTAATTTAACCCTACCAGACTCACCAAAACCAACGAACAAAACATAAATTCACGTCATTAAATAATTGACCCCTACCAAAAAATAAAATTTCCATCAGATTCAATCTCCAAACTCGTTTATGAAAATTTCAGGATATTCATCGTACCAATTTTCAACCGTTTATAAAATATCATGTAAGAATCAAGGAGCAATAAAAAAATTCACCTGATCTCAAACGATGTCCGAGGTTTCCCGGGGAGACTTAGATACGTAGCCGGTAGGGAAAGATACAAAGAGTTCTGACTTGGGAGGTAGAGAGGTGGTGGGTTAGGTTGTGAGGGAGTTGGGTTTGGTTTCGAGGAAAATGGGGGAAATACTCCCTCCCGATCCTTTTTTCGTTTTTTTTATTCTTTAATGACTTTTACAAATGTACTAATATATTACAACGATTTTTTCTATTTGTAACGGATTTTTTTTATTTGTAACAGAATTTGATCGTTACAAATTTTTAATGGACTAAATCTGTTACAACTAAAAAAAAAATCCGTTACAATTTACCTGTTTTGGTGTAGTGAAATTTAAATTCTTCTTTCCATTTAAAAACTTTTCAAGACACCAAGTTAAATCCTTAAGTTCAAGTTTCAATTTTTTATTTTCAGAAAAATGACTTGATGATTCTTTAACTCTTAGTTTTTCTATTTATGATTTTATAGACTTATTTTCAGATTTCATTACTTCTATATTTTCAAGGAGAGAATCATATTTATGTGATAAAGAAGAATGTATCTTTTTAAGATTAATATATTTAGTTTTAAGTTCATCAAAAGCATTTTGAAGTTCATCATGATCATTTGAAGTTTCATATTCACTATCTAAATTAAAATTAGAAGATACCTCATCATCATTTTCCATAAGGCAAAGATTTGCAACTTCTTCATCATTTGAATCTTCAATATTGCTACTTTCATCTGAATGACTCCAAGTAGTGGCTTTCATGACCTTTTTGTACTTTTCATTTCTTTTCTCTTTTCTATCATTCTTCCCTTCTTTGGTTTTGGGACAGTTAGGTCTGATATGGCACTCTTTGTAGTTATAACATCTTGGCTCAAACTTGGAGGATGACTTTCCTTCATGTGCCTTCTTTGAAAAGAATTTCTTGAATTTTCCAGAATGTTCCTTCTTTTTGGCAAGAAATTTTTTGAATTTTTTGGTGAGAAGTGCTATATCACCATCTTCATCATCATCAGGTTCTTCACTTTCTTCTTCTTCCTCAATGGATTTTAAAGAAAAAGTTTTGCTTGCTTTGGGCTTCTCATCTTCAGCAAGTTCTTTGAGTTCCATTTCACGAGTAATTAAGGAACCCAACGATTCATCAAGAGAAATAGGTCTTTCTCGTATAGCTTCTTTGATTGCTAGCTTCTTTGTCATATAGGCAGAAGGTAGTGACCTGAGAATCTTACTCACTAATTCAGAGTCAGTATAAGTTTTACCAAGAGATTTCAAGCCATTTATAATATTTGAAAATCTAGTAAACATATCAGAGATAGTTTCATATGTTTTCATTTTAAAAAGCTCATAGTTATGAACAAGCATGCTTATTTTATCCTCTTTCACTTGACTAGTTCCTTCATAAGTAATTTCTAATCTATCCCAAATTTCTTTTGCACTTTCACAACAACATATTTTGTTATATTCATTAACATCAAGAGCACAATGTAAAATATTCATGGCTTTGGCATTTACTTGAATTTTCTGAATATCAGCATCATTCCACTCATTTTCATCTTTGGGAACATTTTCATTATTAACAACTTTCATGGGAATATTTGGACCATTTATAATCACTCTCCAAACAGCATAATCATTTGATTGAACAAAATTTTTCATTCTATTTTTCCAATAGCTATAATTGTTTCCTGAAAATAAGGGAGGTCTATTTATTGATTGACCCTCACCAAGAGATGAAACATTAATGTTTGCCAATAATCGTAAACTCTAAAGAAGTTTAAAACAAGGATAATAAATTAGAGCGAGGCTCTGATACCAATTGTTGCCCAGATATTAACTCAAGAGGGGGGTGAATTGAGTTTAGCAAACTTTTGGGTTTCAATTGGAAAATCCATAAATATTTTAATTTTAAAATGCTTAATCTAAAATTCAGATTAATATTACTTTTAAAAATAATATAAATATCACCAATTAATTTAAACAAGATGAATCACAAATTTCAATACCCACTAAATAAATTATCAGATTTAGCTTTTAATATAAGTTTATATTCTGGATTTAATCTAGAGTGATTAATACAAGAGTATTAAATAAATACAACAAATTAATTAAACATGTAGTATTTCAATATTATATGACCGAAGTAGTAATTTTCGTAATTTTAAAAAATTTAATATTTCGTTTTAAATGAATATTTACGAAAATAATAATTTTAATCAAAAAATAAATTTTCAAATTTCAGATATGAATAACAAAAAAAAATCACAAGCATATAAATAAAATTAAATGCAGAAAATAAATGACACCGTATTTTTAACGTGGTTCTGCCAAAGTTCGGCCTACGTCCACGCGCCTAGAGCAGCACCCGTCTCCTTGCGCTTCAATACTGTGATCCACTATGGTAGGATCAAACCTCCAACGTACAACATGAGTAGTTGAACCTAGCAACTTGTACAACCGAAGCTAATCACCAAGCTTCAAAAAATAAATCTGAAATTTTGAGTACAAAGATTTGATGACGAAACTCTCTAAAATACAACTTGATATGAGTTTCTTCTTCAAAAAGAACTTCACTAAATATCTGATTTTGGCCCAAGTCTTCTCTTCAAGATTTTTGTAGCAGAATGATAATTTTTTTGAGTACAAAGTCTTCTTCTTCAATCTTATATAAGGAAGGCTGAATAAAGATATGTAGCTATCTCAAACTTTTTGTAGCGCTGAGTGATCTTTTTTTTTTGTTCTATATCTTTCAATAAACTGATCCTCTATTTTGTAGAGAAAAAAAAATGACCGTTGGAGAGAAGAGTAGGTGATTTCACCTCCATAAAATCTGTAGACTTGGGAGAGCATTAAATGCTCAATGTCTTGTAAACAAATCGTATCTATTGAACCACTCCATAATATTTTGATGTCTTAAATGTTGTAGATTTGTTCTGCAAGAGAGAGGTTAGAGAAAGAAAGAAAAAATACACAATGGTTTTCTAAATGATGTCAAAAGAATATCGACCAAGAGATAATGGATATCAACACAGCATTAGACAATCAATCGTGTGGGCCCAACAAATTAAAATGTCAGTTTATCTTTGTATTACTAATAAAAAAATAAAACAGATATAAAAATTGTCCAAATGCAAATAATATCGATTAAAAAATTAATAAACATCTTGCCTAGGTGGCGTAAAATTTGGAGTGCACTGACAGTCTTGAATGATGGATCATTTTGTTATTGGTAGAAGCAACATAGAGACTGACATTGATAGTACAACTGTCCAAGTGGGTCTAAAAAAAAATATATCTAACCAAGGATATGACAGCTAGCTTACATCTAGTTAAAGCGTGGAAAATAATATAGCAGCTCTTACATATTGTAAGATCAAATCAAGTGTCCAAATTCTTGGTATCTGGTAAGTAGAACAGATATTCAAATATGTGTAGGATATTATGATACAAGTAATGAGTTCTTAAAAAAAATTACAGTCCGAGTAAGTTTTTTTTTTTATTTGTTTATAACAAAAATGTTGAGAGCAAAAAAAAGAAAAAAAATATATATATATATATACACACACACACACACACACAACAACTCGGATAAAACAATTATGACAGATAAGGTAAAAAAAAACGACGTGTAGCATACTTATATATATGAGATTCTTTTATGTGTTGGTTTGTGTGGCTAAATATATATATATGTCCAAGGCATGTGACGAATGACATGTTGAGATTTTCAAACTCAGCTGTCAATCAAGACAGATTTGACCGAGTTGTCACAAGCAACACATATCAAGTGTGCATATATATACAAGTGACAACAACCGTGTGTATGTATAAGTGGATATATAAAATGCATGTATCTATATATATATTTATATATTTATATATATAATAAGATACAATGGTTTTTGAATTTTAAAAAAATGTAGGAGCACAACAAGGGTTCAGATTTCCCAAAAAGTTCAATAGAATATTATTTATCAATTACTTAAACCACTCATATCTTTCATTTAACAAAATAGTCACTCACATCCCTTATGTCAGTTTGCGTCGGCATATTAGCGTTAGCTGGTCATCGGCAGATCATAAATACGTCTTCGCTTCTTGGCACCAGTTGATGATAGATAGGTGGGGTGGCGCTACGCGAGCACTAGCTTATAAGTGGCGTGTTTATACGTTAAGCGCTTTTCATTAAGGAATAAAAAATATCCTTTTAAAAACATTTAATTGATATTATATAGAAGGTTTAAACATTATTTAACTTTGTGAAATCATTATTTGAACACAGTTTGAAAAGCAAAGTGCGTTATATATATATATATATATTATAAAGTAGACATGGGTAGACATCTCAAAAAGAATTAGTACACGATATTTCAAAGAAGAAGGAGAGAGAAAATTGTGTACCCAAAGCACATCTCTTCATCTTTCTTGGAAATGACAAATAAGGAAGCTAACTCATATCTGACAAGTAGGTGACAGAAAACGTTAAAACAGAGAGAAAGAATTATATGTTAAAAAATAAATATGCCACTATCACTATCTCAGATGTTGACAGAAAATAAGAAGTAAATAAAAAACTGCACTAAAAGAAAAAAATTTAGTAAAAAAAAAATTAATATATGTTAAAAAAAATTGTGCCGCTATCTCATATGATAAAATTGATAATTGTAAGAATAAATATTTATTAGTTAGGTGTTTGTTAAAAATAAATTAATTATGAGAATAAATATTTATTAGTTAGGTGTTTGTTAACATAAAAAAAATCACAAATTATAATTAATAAAAGACAAATTACATTTATGATTAACAGTATATATACAGAATATTTTATACATTATTCTGTATTCTGTATATGTATATATATAGAATATTTTATACATTATTCTGTATATGTATATATACATTATATTTTATACATTATTCCGTATATGTATACATTATTCTGTATATGTGTGTGTGTGTGTGTGTGTGTATATATATATATATATATATATATATATATATATATATATATATATATATATATATATATATATATATTGTAAATAATATATATTAAATATACGGAATATATGAAATATATGAAATATACAAAATATATAAATATACGGAATATATGAAATATATGAAATATAAAAAATTTACGAAATATAAATATATATTAAAATATATGAATTATATAAATTATATAAATGTACGAAATATATAAATATATGAAATATATATAAATATACGCAATATACATATATGTGCTAAAATATATAAAATATACGAATATATATTAAAATATACGAAATATATATATATTTATATATTTATTAACAATATATATTTATATATTTATGAAATATATAGAGTTATAAAAAAATTGATTTTAAGTGAATTGCCATCCAAAGGTGGCAAACAAAAACGTGTCCCTCCAAAGAATTGAATTTCATCCTTAAATGAAAAATTGTGTTTAAGGGATGTTTATATATAGAAAATAAATTTCAGAATAAATTAAGGCTATCAAAAAGTCTAAAAGCAAAATACAAAAAATTTTCAACTTTTAAAAATTTGCATTGGAATTTTTGTGGTATCAAATGGACCTTAGTTCTTTGTTAAGAATGGATGTAATCATTCCCCCAGTTTCACTTGATCTATATAATCACTTCTGATTTGCAAGACTATTCAAGGGAACGTCTTGAATTCTGATGGTTGATTATATTGTTGTTTAGGGACCTCTTTTGCCAGTTAAAGTTGAAGGATCCAATTTTCTTTACAAATAAGTTCGGAACATGGTATACGGCTCACCCTCCCATATCTAGTTCAGATTTAGCAATTTGTTGAACTATAATCCCTCAAGATATTGAGTTTTCTGTTTCTTTTGCATTTAAATGATAACTTGATTTTTTCAAATTTTTATCGGTAAATGATCAGATATGAGTCCCTATGGAAGTGGATGACTAAGGCTTGTGAAGTGATGAAAGTTGTTGGTCTCTTCTTTTAGTTGTTTGAAGTTGTGTTGTTCGGCAACTGAAGTTGTTAGAGGTTGAAGAAGATCGGTTTCAATGGAGTTTTTGTTTCAGACATTCTCTCTCTTGTGAGATTGTTTTGTGACTAGCGCTGTGTTTCGGCCTGATCGGATCGGAAAATGACCTTTCGGAAAAAATTTCAATTTTTTCGGAAATAAAATATTTGTTCCAATTTCCTACCCAATTTTTTCGGAAAATCAAAAAAGTTTCCGAATTCGGAAAAATCGGAAAATCGGAAAAAAATTGGAAAAACTCAGAAATTCAAAAAATATACTAAAAATTCAGAAATTTTGGAAATTCCAAAATTTCAAAAAAAATAATATAGGATTTTCGATTACTCGAAATTCTCATTTTAAAGAAATCGAAAAAAAGATTTAACCCAACATGTAAATATGTAAGGATTTAACCATTTTTTGCATTTGTGTAGAGGATATAGGGATATTCTCCTTTTATAGAGGACTTTTTTGGGCCTCTCTTCCTCTCCTAGCGGATGTGGGATACATGAGAATGTTTAAAAAAATTAGAAAAATTGGAAATCGGAAAATATTTCGGAAATAATTGGATCGGCATAGTTTCGGAAAAATCGGATCGGAAAAATCGAAAAATCGGAAATTCAGAATTATTTCCAATTTTCGATCCGAGTTTTTTCGGAAAAATCGGAAATCGGAAAATCGGAAACCTTATATACGTTCCAAAATCGAAAAATATCGGATCGGATATTGAAAAAATCGGAATGTTCGGAAAAAAACACAGCCCTATTTGTGACAAATGCTTTGTTTGAAATAATGTGCTGAATTTCTACAAGTGTAGAGTCTTCTAGACTTCGCATTGAGTTTAAAGGTTTGTTGTATTGGGTCGGAGCTTTAGTTTGGTTATTTGGGGTGGGTTGATAGTTTTGGGGCCTATGTGCCTTTTGGCACTTGTTACCATTAGTGGGCTAGTATTCTTTGGTGAGTTTTGCTTTCATTGTCTGAGTTTTGTTATAAGCCTTTGTCCTGTTCCGTTGTATTCTTTGGGCTTTTTGTCCTTTATAATTAAATCACATTTCAATAAAAAAAAAATATAAACGTGAAACCTTTAATCGCATACCACTTTGAACATCATTATATTTTTATTACTAGCATGAAGGTCACGCGATGCGTGACCGTATTTCAATTCTATGTTCTAATGCTAGATAAATAGAATGAGATTAAATATATAAACATTGACTTGGCCATTAGTTCAATGGAAAAAGCTATTTGGTTGAAACATAAGAGAACGTAGGATATAAATAATTAAAGATACCCAATATTATGTCAAAATTATACCAACTTGTAATTACAGTCCCACCTACGCATATTTTTACTAATTCACTATAAGAAAAGCTCCCTGAAACCTTATAGATGGACAATTCCATTACATCTTGAAACTACACATTAAATAATTGATAAAAAAAGAAAAATGGACCACCTTGAATGAGAAACAAAAAGTAAATATGTAGAGAAAAGGGGTAAAAATGTCTTCTTAGACATATACCTAAACAAACAAAGAGCAAGTTAACAAAGGGCACATAACAGAGCAAGTTACCAAACACACACACACACACACACACACACACACACATATATATATATATATATATATATATATATATATAATAAGGTAGCTTGATTTTTGAATTGTCTACACATTTTAACGGTTTAAATGTGTGCCAACTCCATACATATTTTTATACATTTTAATGACTTAGATCACATCTCATTCCTTTTTACAAATATACTCCTCACTTTTTTTGTTTTCCCCTTTTTTTTGCTCACAAAAATTACACTTCAATTAAAAAATGAGAGTATTTTTGTAACCCTCTCTCCCTCATTCTCTCGCTCCAAGCCCTAGTCGTCGCTGCCCTCCTCTGATCCAGTCAGGTAGTCTCTCTCTTTCTCCCTCTCTCTCTCATGCACGCGTACACTCACACCTCCTATACAGTTATGACAACGGCAAAATCCATTTCAATACGTATAGGCCTCTGGGTATGAAAATGAATACGAAATTCCAACCGCAGAGACTCCAATTGGCTTCTTCTTTTGATGGACCAAAATAAGTAGAGGTAGGCATGTGATGTTGTATTTTTATCCTTCCCTTTTTTGGAATCAAGTGTAGTGTGCAAATTATGTTTTGGCGGGGTGGGTTGTAGATCGAGTACGATCTAGAAGAAAAGTTAAATAAGTTAGCTGATGAAGTGGATAAGAATGTTGGGCTTTCGCGGCTCACTCTGTTTTCGCCTTGCAAGGTAAACCACCTACTTGGTTGGTCTTGGCTTGGCTTGACTTGTATAGATACGATACGAATGAAGGTTTAGATTACTCACCGTTAGCGTCAGCTGTTGTATGTGTATGCAGGTAAATGTTTTCTTGAGAATAACCAGAAAGAGGAAAGATGGGGTTCATGATTTGGCATCTCTCTTTCATGTAAGTGCTTATGCTTCACTCATAATATGTTGCTTCAAATTAGTTTTTCCAATATAAACAGCTTGACCCTACACATTTGTATTACTTTTAATGGATTGACCTCTCTCTCTTTCTCTCTATTGACATGAGACCATGTCTCACAAATTAAATTAAGCTTAACAAACTGAAATTAGAACCCTAATATTCCCATAAATTTGAGTGCAAATTACTGGAATATTAGATCTCTATCAAACAATGGCTATGTAGAAAGCCGTCATCAAATTTATTTCCTGGAAGGGAATAAAATTGGCTATGTAACATGAAAAATGACAATTTTTTTTTAATTCAGAATAGGTTATGTGGGATGTTATTTGGGTGTTTCGTGTTTACTTTTTTTTGGGAGGAGGGTTAATTTGTATGCTTTGAAGTTTATACGAAGAATTTTTAACCTTTAATGTCAAGTGCTAACGGGATGGTTATTGTTTATTTTCTTCTTACTTATTAATTTATATTTTTTCATTTAACTATCTCTTCTTTTTACTTATTAATTTATCTATTGCATTGAAAAACATGATCTATGCATGTACTTTTAAATTGCTGTTACTATTTATGAATTTAACATATGCCTAATGCCCAAAAGAAAATTCTCATTGCTTATATTTTTTAAGATGCTTCTTTGTATACTAGATATGCTAAAACTTAGTTTGTTCTCAATTATTAGTGGTCATAAGTCTTCCAAATTTACACAGTGGTATAATTCACGTCTGCCAATTACATTGCGTTGTTGGATAGCTTGATAAGTAGGCTGCACTGAGCATATGGTATGTTTTATTTCTAAATCTCTCATTCAGTTTCATATTAATAATTACACAATTTTGATATGTTATTTCTCTTTCAGGTGACAATTATTTAAAGTCATACGTAGGTGTATCGTAGGCAAAGTTCTGTAAAGATGCGTACGCCCGGTGAAATCAGGAGACACTATTGTGCAAAATGGGGCTACAAGCATTTTGGGACAGTGCATCATTGTGGAATCTGGTATGGTCACATTTGGAGTTTGTTTTACATAATATTTCTTATTGAATTTCGTATGCTAGCGTAAAGTGAATATAATTTTCGCATTTGACTTGAACATGACCCGAATTTATGTCAGAAAGAACTCACACGAACTCGACACAAACATGAAATTTGGGGTTGATTTCGCATTGCCGTCACGTCCTGTGTATAATCTTGCAACTTCATATCGTTTTTTGTATGCTATCATATCGTTTTTTGCTTCCGTTTCAGGTTTCTATACGACCAATTGCACCAATGCACAACTATTGTGGAGTTGGACGCACTATTTACGCAAATTATCGTCACACGAAAATGAACGCTGATTCGGTACAATTTCAAATTGTATTCTTATAAATCATTTCTCTATTGTGCTGACTTGCATATTTTCCTACGGAACTCAATTTTGTGTAATTCATGTTGTGGTTTCATATCGGTCTTAAATAGCCATTCCAAACATTAACTTCTAGAAAGTGGGGTTTTCTTTATTTTCATGGCATTTTTTATGTTCCTTCCAGTTATAGTATTGGTGCCTCGGAAATTCTTTAATGTCTTTACTCTTGGGGGCCTTTATCATTGGGTCTTTCTTTGTGCTTCAAGTTCTAAAGAACCAGTTTACAAATACACAGATCTTTGGGTGACCACCATGTCGGCAACCATAAATTATAAACGATGATTAATACCTGACGTAGTTTAAATGTTTTTTGATTAATACTTGACATAGAAAATACAAATTGATTGTGCTTATATCTAGGAAATTAGTGAACTTTTCTTATGCTTGACTTTATACATCTTATATTTATGCAGGTTGTATTTGATACATACCGATATGATTTCCACTCATATACTTCCACTGACATAACACATAAGTCTATATTTCATTATAGGGGATTGGTCTTAGATCAGGTTCTCTACATTTTGGGGTTGGTATATATAAGGTTTATAAATAGAGATTTTTCAATTTTCAGATTTTTTACCGACTTTTATTTTCTCTACTAATTCCGTGTAAACTGAATGTGATGATTATGTTATAATTGTTAGTCGTGAAATTTTCATAGTGAATATTAATCTTCTTATTTATGGTGACTATAACACGTGTATTGGTTTTCATTTCACCACTGTTCAGACATTTTTAGAATCATAAATATATATATGCGTGTCCATTGCCATAAAAAGTTACAATTTACATTATTGATGGAGCTGAATTGTTGAATTGCTGAATTTTTTGCAAATGGAAACTTTTCTTTTTATTTTTACTTACTTTCTTTTAGTAGTATAATGTTTCGTGCCATTGTTTACGTTGTACAAACACACACACGCACACACACGGCCCCTGCCCGTCCCTTCCCCCTTCCCCACTCACACACGCGCACACACACAAACACACACACACACACACACACACACACGCGCGCGCACTGCATATATGCACTGGCATATATGCTGCAATATGCATATATGTTATATGCAGATGCATATATGCACTGCATATAGTGCACTGCATATATCTGCATATATGAATTTGGTTGGTTTTAGTTTGTTGTTACGAGCACTCGCACATATCAGATTGTTTGAGACCATAAATAACACTCGCATATATTAGGAATTCATAGTTACCCCTGCATGGAATTCCATTAGAAACTTTGGCAATGTCATGTTACTAGCATTCGCACATATCTTCTTTCTTCGTACAACAACTTAGTTTTTTATCTATTCCATTTCAAAATTCAGAAATCCTTTTCTCTCCCTCTCATTTTATTTACTCGCCTCTTTCAAGGTCCTTCATCAACAATCATACCAAGTGGATTTTGTTTTGCTAATTGTATTAGTTGAATCCACAATCTCTTTGGTTCTGGAGATGGTAGTTTATGCCCCCCTTGAATTAGCAAACTATGAAACATATTTCTCACCCTCTACTCAAACAAACCCCTTAGTTTATTATGTTACTTTTCATTTAAATTTGGGAACAAAGTTTCATGCAAGTATTTTGCTAAAAATTTTAGTCATATTCGACATGTTTCAATAAGTACAAATATAACTATTCTTTAAAATAAATTAATGCTTTTAATTCAAGTCCATCACTTCTAAACATGTTTTCAGCTTCTTTTTTGCACCACAATCTTATAACCATTCCAAGATTATCACCTATGTTCAGTTGATGTCCTACTACTCATTCATTTCATTTTAATAATCAATAATATTTTGGGACAAATAATTTTTTTTATTTGAAAATTTATATTATAATATGCAACAAAACCAATTGTTCAAATTTTGTTTTCTTTATATAAGACAGTTGAGAGGGTTTCTGCTATAACTGTAGTCTTAAGCTGGGAAAAATGCATTCCTTTCTTTTGCTTCAGCAAAATTTTAAATTTTGGATTAAAAATATATATAAGTTTGACATTATGAATATTGTGGAATGAACAGGATGGATGAAGGTTCGTGCTCAGATGCTAGAAGATTAAGTTACAATTTGAGAGATGGAATTACTCGCTCAACTGTTCAGGTACTAGACCGAAAACATAAAGTGCTTCCTCAATGCCTGGCTTTATTAAGTCAACAATATGAAAATTAATGTGTAGTAATTGTTCTCCAATTGAGATTGAATATATTGGATAATGATATATGTTTTGTGTAACTGTAGGTCTATCCGAGGTCATGCACTGCAGTTTACATGCCTTTGGACAATGTGGGCATACGCTAATATTAGGATGAATCTTCTTTTCCTTGATGAAGCTTAAGATGAAAAAAGATTACAATCTCCTAACCCGGCGTTCTAGCTCCCATCTCCGAATTTGGGATTTTTTTTCATTGTTGGATTTGTTGTTACCCCTTAAATAGGGTGGATAGTCCCATAAATAAAGTTGACTATGCCTAAATTTTTTAAAAAGTTGACACTTTGTTTTTTTGAGACACGATGAATTTGATTGATGAATATTGTATATTTCATTTTATATGTGAATTTGTTTGATGAATTTATATAATTTGGATGTTGGACTATTTGTTATTTGTTAAGAAGGGTGAATAGTTTCATAAACAAATGAGACTATGCCCAATTTTTTTAAAAAATTGGCACTTTTTTTTAGACACAATGTGAATTCGATGGATGAATATTGTATATTTCGTATTATGTGTGAATTTATTTGATGAATTTAGACTATGAACCATTTGTTGTTTGTTAAGTATGGTGAATAGTCCTATAAATAAATGATATTATGGCCAATTATTTTGAAATTACACTTCGAATTTTTTGCGTTTCGCTATTACGTACTTTGAAAAATTATTGTCGTTTTGCGATTACGTACTTGAAAAATTTCGTCATGACTTCAGGTACGGGCATACACTAGTGTATATATATATATATATATATAGGGTGGGGCTATCCCCACACCCTTAAGTCTTCCCCCACACCCTATCCTCACTTTCTTATATACAAAGACAGAAATGCCTTCATCTGCTTATATATAACAAAACAAAATATTTTTAAGAAATAAAAATAATTTATAACAAAGAAACAAAATTTTTAAAAAAATTATAAACAACAGTTTTTGGGGGTTAAAAAAACAACTTTTTACCAAAAAAAATTAAAATTAAAACAGTTTTTAACAAAATAAAATAGTTTAAACGAAAACACTTTTTTAACAAAATAACAACTGTTTATAACAAAAAATAGTTTAAAAAAACAATTTCTAACAAAACAAAACAGTTTTTAATAAAATAAAAACAATTTATAAAAACTTTTATTTAACAAAATAAAAACTGTTTATAACAGAACACTAATTTTAAAAAAACTTCTAACAAAACTAAAAACAGGTTATAACAAATAAGCAATATCTTTACAAAAAACAGTTTTTAAAGAATAAAAATATTTTAAAAAAATTGAAAAATAAAATCACTTTAGTGAAAAACAAATAGTTTTTAACAAAAAGTCAGTTTCAAATGAATAAAAATAGTTTTCCAAAAATAATTTTTAACAAAATAAAAAAAAGCATTAATACAAAAAAAAATTCATGGAGAAATTTCGTATTTAGCAATGAAAAATGTACCAAAGTATAACAAACTGACTAATTTGTAGTAAAGTCTAAAATAAATAAATAAATGTTAGGGGTTTAAGTCAAAAAAATCCAAATAATATTATTAATAACAATAATTATTATACTAATAACCATACATGTAAAACACAATATTTTTAAAAACTATATTTTCTTCACTAAAGTGTTTTTATTTTTCTAAAAATTATTTTTTAATATTTCTTTGTTATAAAATGCTTTTATTTTATTAAAAACTGTTTTGTTTTGTTAGAAATTATTTTTTAAAACTATTTTTTGTTATAAAAAGTTTTATTTTGTTAAAAAATTATTTTCGTTTAAACTACTTTTATTTTGTTAAAATAATTTTAATTTCAAAAAATTGTTTTTTTGGTAAACAACTATTTTTTTCATTATTAGGCCTTTTTAACCCCCCAAAACTGTTTTTTATGATTTTTTTTAAGATTTTGTTTCTTTGCTATAAACTATTTTTATTTGTTAAAAATTATTTTTTTAAACCCGATTTTTTGTTATAAACATTTTTTATTTTGTTACCAAATGTCACTTTTCGTGTAAAAAATTCATATTTAGTGACAAAAAATGTAGCAAATCCTAATAAATTCATAAAAATGTACTATAATTTATTAAAATAATTAGTAATGTGTTAAAGTCAAAAATCAAAATAACAATAATTATAAAAAAATTATATTTTATCTTAAAGTATAAATTTTATCTAACCTAAAACATAATATTATTTTAGGTTACATAAAATAATATTATTTTTAGGGAATATCAACACCCTAAAACATAATATTATTTTAGGTTAAATAACAATAAATTGTTTTTATTTATTAAAAACTATTTTGTTTTGTTAGAAATTGATTTTTAAACTATTTTTTGTTATAAACATTTTTATTTTGTTAAAAAAGTGTTTACGTTTAAACTATTTTTATTTTGTTAAAAACTGTTTTAATTTCAATTTTTTTTTTTATAAAAAGATGTTTTTTTATTATATGCTTTTTAAACCCCAAGAACTATTGTTTATAGTTTTTTTTTAAAATTTTGTCTTTTTGTTATAAACTTTTTTTATTTGTTAAAAATGCTTTGTTTTATTATATATAAGAAGGTGAGGGTATTTAAGTCTTTGTATATAAGAAGGTGAGAGTAGAGTGTGGGAAAAGACTTAAAAGGCGTGGGAAAAGCCCCACCATATATATATATATATATATATATATATATATATATATATATACTAGTGGTGACCTGTGCGATGCACGGGCAGGTGTAAAACATTTTGAAATATTTTATTCGAATATATAAATCAAAATGTAATTATTATTAGTATTTTAAAAAAAGATCGTAGCTATAACCATAAACATGTAAATATAAGTAATGTGGAGAATAAAGAGTGCGACTTAAAATGAGTAAGAGGAAATGAATGGTAAGACCCATAATGTCATAGAACGAACCATAGTCTGAAAATCAAAGTTAGAAAAAAACTACATTACAAAATGAATTTTAAAATGAAGTAGTCCTGAAAACAGGCGAAAACTACTGTTTGCAAAAATGATAACGATACTCAGTTTTTAGCCGCTCCAAATATGGATTTTCTGTGGATTCGTAGTGTGTAAATCCATATTTTCTGAATCTAGCCTTCTGAAATTCCAATCTCTTGATCTATACGCATATCCTAAGTTGCGGGATGAAAACTGTATTCTGGTATGTCATCGAAAGTTAGAAGACATTATTAGATTTTAATGAGAAGTACGTTATAACACATGTTATAAAATTTGTATACTACATACCTTATTCTTCGTGACTGGGAGTGCATCACTCTATTTTGTAGATTTGAGAATAAAGAAAATATGTTCGATTTTTCACATTTAATGAAATCTAATGGTAAATAAAATATGGACTCAGATTTTTCACATTTAATGCTTTGCAGCAATATAAAATTATTTCTAGCATATAAAAAATGATTTGCAGCAAATTTTTTTTTATTTCATTAGTAATAAATAGTTATCAACAAATAAAAATTAATTCTACGAATAAAAAAATGATTTCAAGCTAATAAAAAATAATTTTTAAAAGTAATAAATTATTTCAAGGAAAAAAATATTTGTAGGAATATAAAAAATTAGAATGTGGTAATTTATTTATGTCATCGGTGCAATTTATTATTTGATTAAAATTTAATGGCATGAGGCGTTATAACTAATTGATAAGTATTACCGTTTAACATTGGTATTTTTACTGTACTATACATAAGTGTGGTATTTTTTTTATGCTAGTGAAACACATTATTTTGTGATTAGAAATTAATTGGCATGAGGCATTGTAAGTAGTTAATCAAAAAGGGTATTATGTGCTTGGGCATGTGTTAAGCATTTTGATCCCATCGTTTATATAGCGTACGGTTCAAACTTTATGTATGTAAGTAGTCTTTGTATTAGTTTTTGTTTATAAGTAATGTTATTGTTAGTTAAATGTTATATATTTTTTAATGTTTCTATACGTAAATTATTTAATTACATGAATTTTATTTTAATATAAATAAGTATTGTACTTGAATTATGCTTATTGACACACTTTATTATGTGAATAAAAGTTAAAGGCATGAGACATTGTATGTGAAAATGAAAAAAAAATCCCATGAACCGTAAATGAAAAAGAAACACGTGTGTGAAAATAAAAGCAGAATAAGCCAACAATTTTTTTTTTAAAAGAAATTAGTGCAATGCATGAAGATAACATATATGTGTGTATAAAACGTATTTATCTTGTTCGAAAAACATTATAAATGATACAATTTTTATTTTATATGTTCAAAGAGTGAGTAACATACCGCATCGGGAGAGACTATACGAAATATGGGACACACAATGCAACATAAAAGAAGATGACACATGTATATAGGGAAAAAAAGATATAAAAGAAAAGTAGATAAAAACAATGGTAAGTCATATTAATTATTTTTAGGATTAAACAAATAATATCCATCAAAATTAAAAACAATTTTTGAAAATAATAAAATATTTCCAGCCAGTGAAAAAAGGGTTCAACTAAAAAACATGATTTCACCATATAAATATAATTTTCAGGGAGTAAAAAAGGATTTTCAGAAATAATAATTTTTTCAGCGATAAGAATTATTTCTAGGAATAGTTAAATAATTTTTACCAATATAAAATTATTTCAAGCATTTAAAAATGATTTTCAGTGAAATAACAAATTTCAGTAGTAATAAATTGGAATGTTAACATTTTGGGTTTGTAATGATTTAAAAAAAATGGGGGTTACTTGCAAAATCGGTAACAAAACTGGGAAAAAACATAAAACTTAAAAATTAATAGCTTTTTGGATGCATAGTTAGAAGAATGAGGGTGTGTTGCAAGTTTCTAAAAACATTGTGGTGCATATAAATGTTCAAATATGATCTTATATATACGGGCATGTGTCAAGATTTTATACACTCGCTTTTAATATTTCTATTCTTAAATTATTTCAGTGTTTTAATACATATAACTATGATATTTTAGTTACGTTATTGGCATACTTTATTATGTGAATAATAATTAATGTCATGAGACATTGCAAGTGAAAAAAACACAACATCTCATAAACCATAATGAAAACAAAGCACGTGGTTGAAAATTATTTTGACCAAAGTAAACAACACACACACACACACACACACACGTATATATATATATATATATATATATATATATATATATATATATATATATATATATATATTAGTAAAACTCCAAACATAGTAACATCGTGAAAAATATAGTAACATCGGGAGAGACTATTGTTGGAATATTAAATAAAATTCATCAACATATTAGATTATTGAGATTACCTAATAAAGCAATTGTAGAAACTCTGTACCTGAATCCATAGTGGTGACTGAGACTTGTGGGTTGGAGGTCTTCCACAGACTAATCCCTCTCTCTCTCTCTCTCTCTCTCTATATGAGTTCTCTCTCATTGATGGGGATGAGGAGGTGAGTGTTTGAGTGCATTAGCCTTGGTGACCAAACCCTTCATTATATTTATAGACATTTAATTAGAACCCCATAAATTCTAATTAGCTGACTCTTGAGTAACCAATAGGTGACTCTTGAGTAACACGACTCTTGAGTAACCAGTAGATGACTTTTGGGTAACCACACATTTCAGATTTCATACTTACTGCTGATGCCTTTTGAACTTACCTAATTAGATCACTTCATTTGCCCAATTTAAATTGAAGCTCAAATATAATTATCATTTTAATATATGAGCCGACATTAAATTATTTGTAATATATAAAATATTCTAACAATCTCTCATTTGAGCTATATAATAATTTCGAATGTAATTATATCCAATAACCTTATGTGCTCACCAAATTGCTTTCTATTCTTAAGACATCTTCCGAAACAATCTCTCCCATCTCCTATATCAGTGAGACCAAAGAGACGTTCATTACATTTATGTGGAAATTCGATCCATCAATGATCACCACACCAAATATATTCAACGACATAGATCAAGTGTGGATGTGTGGCTGGACATTACATGCAATGTGATCTCAGACATACCTATTTCTAATTGGTCCTAACTTTATTTCGTAGTGAGATCAAACCTTATTCTTTTAAACCTTATGTTATACCACAAGTAAAAGGCAATACATTCGGAGTAAACAACAAAATGAAAATACCATCAACTTTATTATGCAGAAAACTGAAACATACACAAAGTATCTGAGTAGTGGAAAATGAAGGAACATTAAACCAAATAAAAACTCCCAATAAAACTGAATATCTTCAAACTGACCATATGAGTAGTGTGCTCATGAAAGACCTTGGGTGGTAAGCCTTTAGTAAGTGGATCTGTGAGCATGGAGTTTGTTCTTATATGTTCAATAAACACTATATTACTCTGAACTGTTTCCTTAACAACAAGAAGCTTAATGTATATCTGCTTAGACTTCAACAAGCTCCTCTTGTTATTCGAATATAGAACTGCTAAATTATTGTCACAATATATTTGTAGTGGTCTCTTAATGCTATCCAAAATTTGCAGCCCAATGACAAAATTTCGCAGCTATATCTCATGATTTGTTTCCTTATAACGGGCTATGAACTCTATTTCCAGAGTGGAAGGTGCAATGAGTGATTTCTTAACACTCCTCCAGGAAATAACACCTCCAAACAATATGTATACATAGACAGAAGTGGATCTCTTAGTGTCTTGGAAACCCGTAAGATCGGCATCAGAATACCCAATGATCTCCAAATTATCTGACTTTCGATGAGTATGTAATCTTTTGTTCTCTATAAATACCTCGTAACCCATTTGGTTACTTTCTAGTGATCCATTTCAGGGTTACTCAGACATCTACCTAATATACCCATTGTGTACACTAAATCTGAATGCGTACATACTTGAGCATACAAAAGTCTCCCAATAGCTAAAGCATAAGGAACCTTTTTCATTTCTACACTTTGAGTCTCATTCCTGGGGCATTAACATAGACTAAACTTGTCTCCCTTAGTAATAGGAGTACCTCCTTGTGCATAATATTTCATGCCAAATCTAGAGAGTACTTTCTCGATATAGCACTTTTAGGATAATCCAAGGATACCCCAATAATGATCTTGGTGTATCTTAATTCCCAATGCAAAAGAGGCATCCCCAAGATCTTTCATTTTAAAATTCTTAGTTAGAAATCTCTTAGGTTCGTGTAATAAGCCTATATCAGTGCTAGCCAATAGTGTGTCATCGATATAGAGAACAAGGAAGATAATTTTACTCCCACTGAACTTATGATATACACAGTCATCTGCTTCATTAACCTAAAAAACATATGAGATAATGACTTGATAAAACTTGTGATATTATTTACGGGAAGCTTGTTTGAGACCTTATATGGATTTCTTGAGTTTGCAAACTATAGACTTTAGATCAACTGGGTCAAAGTTTTCTGGTTGCACCATATATATGGGTTCCTCAATATTACCATTGAGAAAATCCATCTTAACATCCATCTGATGCAGCTCTAAATCAAAATGATCTACAACTGCTCATGAGGTTGTTGAGTTTTCTCTTTTGGAACAACTCTTAGATTTTGAGTAGGGAAGTCCTCATAACACTGTCAGCAGGCTGAACAATGTTTGAAAGAGGAATTGACTCCTTTGTAAAGACAACATTCTTATTCTTAACTGTATCTTCTCAAACTCAACATCCTCAAGAAATCTCGCATTTTTCGTCTCGAAAAAGGACTTAGTTGAGGGATCATAAAACTTGAAACCCTTTGCATGTTCAACGTACCCATTAAAATAGTAGTTAATAGTTATTGAGTCCAGTTTCTTTTCAATTGGCCTATAAGGCCTTGCCTCAACTGGACACCCCCAAATGTTTAAATGACAGGTTTTCAGCCTATCCATAGTTTATAAGGTGTTTTAGCTACCACTATACAAAGTACTCTATTTAGAATATATACTGCAGTCTTAAGTGCCTTTCCCTAGTGTAATTCTAGCAAAGAATAATGACGAATCATACTTCTTACCACATCTTTAAACGTTCTGTTTCATCTCTAGGAATTTGGCAGAAGGTTCTGGATGTTGTTCACCTCATCTATCATAGCTGCCATAGTATGCACCACCACAGCCGAATTTGGCAACTTTAATCTTCTTGACTAGTTGATTTTCAACTTCGGCTTTAAAGGCCTTAACACATCCAGAGCTTGAGACTTCTCATAAAATAAATATAAGTACCCATAACAAGAATAGTTGCCTATAAAAGTGATAAAATACCATTGGCCATTCAATGAAGCCGTAGGGAATGGAACGCAAATGCCAAAATGTATCAATTTCATCATAACTCCTTTTGGCACTTAATTTCCTTATGTTTGTATGTTTCCCCTTTATACAGTCGATACAAACATCAAAGTTAGTGAAATTAAGGGGTTCAAGTATTCCGTCTCACATAAGCCTTTCGATTCTCCTTTGGGAGATATGACCCAAACATTTGTGCCACAAAGTAACGGAATTCTCATCATTTAATCTTAATTTTTTTTGCAAGGTTTCATTAAATACTACACCAAAACTGGCGATTGGTCATGGCCAAAATCCCTGACCAAAACTGTGGGTCGCGGACTTTGGCCGTGACCATTTCTGGCGTGACCATTTTCGTGGGTCGCGGCCCAAGTCCGTGACCAAAAAATGGTACTACATGAATGAATCATTGGTATTTAAATGAAGCATTGGTATTTAAATGAAGCATTGGTATTTAATAAATATAATATATCAATAAAGAACCAGTAGCAACCAAAGTAGAATTTTGAAAGAGAGTAACTTTATTATTTTCAAGTGAATAAGAATAACTTTATTTGTCCAAAACAAAAATAGAAACCAAGTTCCGTCTGAAAAATGGTACTACATAAGTCTTTATTACTTCAATAAAATGACCAGTTTCCAAAGATAATAAAAGGGTCCCAATTGCTTCAATTCTAACTATTTTTCCATTGCCCAGATAGGTGAATCTTTCAGCATCATTTGGCGGCCAACTCCATAGGCAACCATGCATAGACATACTTACATGAGTAGTAGCACCCAAATATACCCACCACGTATGTCTATGTATAAAAGCTAAATTAACTTTATAACAAAACAAAATGAGAAGTGTACCTTTCTTCACACGCCATACGGCGTAATTAGAACAATCCTTCTTCACATGCCCAGGTTTCTAGAAAAGAAACAAGCAAATTTTGAATCCTGAACTTGTTTCTTTTGTTGAACTTTAGGTTTAGGTTGTGATGTTACAACTGCAGTATCCTTATCATGAGTTCTTTTCCTCTTTAATTTCCTTGAGGTAGATGCAATATGAGCAATTTCAGTTGTTTTTTCTCGCTTCAACCTTTCCTCTGCTTGCACACAATGTGAAATGACCTCATTAAGAGTACATTTATCCTTTTGAGTATTATAACTCAATATAATCTATCCATAGTGTGTAGGAAGGGATATCAATAACAAATGCACAAGAAAGTTACCATACAGCTCTAAATTTAGTACTTTAAGTTTTAAAGCGATGTTAGATATCTCCATAATGTACTTCCTTATGTTTCCTTTGCATTTATACTTCATTTGGATAAGGTTAGCTAAAAGCATACTTATCTCATCCTTTTTCGTTATTTGCAAAACGCAATTCAATATCTTGAAGGAAACTTTTGGCAGTTACCTCATAGGATATACCGCCCCTGAAATCTTCTAGAACACTGCACTTTAGCATCATTAAACTTAAGCGATTATAACAATACCACTTCTCAAAGTTTCCTTTACCTCAGAGGAACTTTTATCTGTAAGAGGAGCGGGTTGTTACTTCCTCATCACATAGTCTAAATTTATGCAAAGTTTTTAAAGTTTGTGCTGTTAAGCATATGAATTGAGGTCATGTTAGCAGTAATATTAATAGAATAAGCAGTAACTTAATCCAAAAGAACAAATAAATTACAAAAGCTTCGAATTAAAATTTATGTCATGGCATATTATAATAAAACAAATCGATAAATGCAGGACATAAATTTTATATATACCTGTAATGGTGGAATGGTGGGCCTGACAATGAGAGACCTAACACAACATTAACATTTAGTCTTTGGACATAAATATTAACTTGTAAGTGGTACTCTCAGTCCAAAAAAAAAATATTGATAATAAATCCGGTCAATGAACCATCATTTGGGCTGATTAATTGTACACTATAGAATTCAGTCAAACAACCAACCTTCCTTTGGGCCAATTAATTGTCCACATGAAAACTATAGAATTATCACATATTTAATTCTACATGTATATTTATTATTCAGCCAAATAATAATCTTCCTTTGGGCCGATTATTACCCGTAGGAATAATAAATATATTAACATCATTTTTATATCTCAAAATAAATTAATCTATACAACAGAGGTTACTTTGGCAACGTATTACTTTAATTAATTTATTTCAGATATAATACATTTTTGGTATTTTTTTAAATACCCCAAATGGGAATCAAATTTTATTAAAAAAATCTTAAACCAAATGATTTTTAATTAAATATGCAAGTATTTGGTCCACCTAATTTTATACTTGCCTTAGTTAAAAAAAAACAGCATTTGAAAATAATTCTCACAAAAAAAAAATAAACTGATTTGGAAAGAATTCCCACAAACACCGAGTTAGAATTAGTTCCAAAAAAAAAAACTAAATTGGAAATAATTGCCATAAAATAAACTGATTTGAGGAAAAAAAATATCTCATATTAATCTTGAATAAAAAACTGAATTAATCCATCCAAATCCTTTATGAATTACACCCTTTTAAGGGAAATCGAAAAATCACTATGGATTAATAATCCTTAATCTATTATGAAAATTAACACAAATCATAAATAAATTCTACATAGAATCCTAAAAGCCATATGTGTTCTAACTAGATCATATGTATGATAAATAAAAAAAATTACTTCTAAATTACAATCACAGTACCAATCCCAATAATTCGATATGAAGGGGCTCTAATACCACTTATTGAAATATTAAATAAAATTCATCAACATATTAGATTATCGAGATTACCTAATAAAGAAATTGTAGAAACTCTGTACCTGAATCCATAATAGTGATTGAGACTTGGGGGTTGGAGGTCTTCCATAGACAAATCCCTCTCTCTCTATGAGTTCTCTCTCATGGATAGGGATGAGGAAGAGAGTGTTTGAGTGCATTAGCCTTGGGGACCAAAACCCTTCATTATATTTATAGACATCTAATTAGAACGTCATAAATTCTAATTAGTTGACTCTTGAGTAATCAATAGGTGACTCTTAAGTAACACGTCTCTTGAGTAACTAGTAGGTGACTTTTGGGTAACCCCACATTTTAGATTCCATACTTAGTGCTGAATTTTTTTGAACTTATCTAATTAGATCACTTCATTTGCCTCGTTTAAATTGAAGCTAAAATATAATTATCATTTTAATATGTGAGCGCACATTAAATTATTTGGAATATATAAAATATTCCAATAACTATACGAAATATGAGACGTACAATGCAATGAAAAAGAAGATGCCACCTACGTATTGAAAAAAAAAACATAGAAAAGAAATGTACATAAAAACATTAGTAAGACATATTAATTATTTTTAGGAATAAACAAATGGTTTCAAAAAATAAAAAATAATTTTCAGAAATAATAAAATATTTCTAGCAAGTGAAAAAAGGTTCAACCAATAAAAAAATGATTGTCACCATATGAATATAATTTTCAGCAGTAATAAATTTTTTGCAGCAATAAAAATTATTTGTAGGAATAAATAAATAATTTTTAGCAATGAAAACAAAACAGGTTTGTGAAAGTAGAAGCAAAATAAATCAATACAAATTAAAAAAATATATATACTACAATGCAGGAAGATAACGTATATATGTGTATAAAACGTATTTATCCTATTCGAAAAACATTATAAATGATACAATTTTATCTATATATATTTGAGGAGTGAGTTACCTCCCTGAGTTGGAAGAGATTATACGAAATCTGGCGCGTATAATGCAATCAAAAAGACGATGACACCGACACTAAGAACCAAAAAAGATATAAAAAAATATAGATAAAAACATTGCTAAGACATAATTATTATTTCTATGAATAAAAAAATAATTTCTAGAAAATTAAAAATGAATTTCAAAAGTAATAAATTATTTTCGGTAAATAAAAATTGATTTCAGCAGTAATATTTTTTTTTCCTAGTAAAAAAATTCTTTCTAGTAGTTCAAAAATGATTTTCAGCAATATAAAATTATTCACAACATATGAGAATATATGCACATATATGAGAACTTCTCATATGTTAAAAAACTAAACACTTGTGTAATGCGTGTTGCATTATATTATTTGAATATGTAAATTAATATTTAAATATGAAAGCCCCACTATCTTATAGTATAGTTTGCATATTCAAGTGCCATTTTTGTTTTAAATGGATCCATTTTGGGTTCCACATTCGTAATAGTTTTTATTTTTTCTAACAGTTGAAAAAGTTAAGTAATGTTCATATGAAAAAAAAGGTTTTCTATTTTTAAAGATGAATGGCATGAACGTAGCTATTTTGGCATAAGATTTAAATACTCTTATTTGAGTAACACAAATAATATTTAAAACTAGTATTTAATATATAACAGGAATACTATTTGTAGTGTATATATATATATAAAAGAAAAAACAACGATATATACGTGTTATATAAGGCCAATTCCAATGGTTTATTTCCAAAACTATTTCCAAAATCAATTTTTCAGTATAGAAATTTCTGCATATAGAAGTGGCTATAGTTAGAGCAACCTCCAGGTAAATAATTAAAAACCTCATCCCAACATATACAAAGATAGTCTTATTGAACACTTCCCTTCTTAATAATTAAAAAACTTTATCCCACAACTTAAGGCCTAAGCTTGCTTGAAGTAATGCAGTACAATCATTCTTTAAATTAGTTGAAATGAGCAGAGTTTTTGATAATTAACAACAATAAAATCCAATTTAATATGCACTAAAAAGATGACAGAACTTGAAAATCAAATTTGAAAAAAGAAAGAAATAGATTATTTTCAAGCAGCAGTACATATTGCATAGACACAACTCCACATTACATAGTGTAAGAATATGTGTAATATTTATATGGAAGGCGCGTTAGAGTTCATTTATCGACAAAGATTCAGAATTTAAAGACAGTATATTCAAAGTAGGAAATAACAAAATGCAGTAAAATAAAACAAAAGGCAAAAGCATACTAAACATAACAATATGGAATATTTGGTATTTGGCTCCCATTAAGTCTTTGTGATTGAGTTTTAACCAGAATAATTTTCGTTTCTTCGTGTTTGACCCTCAAAAGTCACAAAAAAAATTTACCCCGTATTTTTGTAACACTAAAAAACATTAATAAAAGGAAACTACTAATTTTAGGACACCAAAGACACCTTGTATCCCTAGCAGCACGTTTAACAAAATGCTTTAAAATAAATAATAATAAAAAAACGCATGCATCCTCAACTGTTCTCAATCCCTCCCTATATCCCTCTCACACAACCTAAACCTCTCAATACATGGGTAAGCAGTTAAAAGTAGTAGGCTTTGGAAATAATATATGGAAGGCATCTAGGCATGAGTTTAAAACAAAAACATGTGAAGGGACTTTAAAAGGAGCCACACGAAAATATATGTATTTAAAAAAAGTGAAAAATTGACAAAAAAGAATTCATGGTCTAGAGAAAGAGGGAAAACTCCGTTTATGTAGATCTTCTAACCCACGAATGATCTTGGATATGAACCTATGCTAATGTTCTTTATCATTTTCTTTTTAACAATATTATTTTATATTTAAAAAATAGCAAAAATAGTTGAAAAGTGAACATGAATAGTATATTATTATAATAAGATAAGGGAACGGAAATGAAAGGTAGGCTTATACTTCATCGACATGCATGTCTGGTAAGATAAACGAAAACTAAAACCCATCAAATTCCATGAACATTATCAAATTAGTATTAAAGGAATGTAGGAATGTCGACAGATGAGAAAATAAATAATTCATAAGAATTAAAGCCAGATTATGTGCATGAATATAGAGAAACAACAACCCATTTAACGAAATTGTCAAGAAAAGATAACAAAATCTTAGATCCATAAAACAAAAAAAAAATTACAGACATAAGTAAACACTCACTACGCCATTAAGAGAATTTAATAAACGAATGATAGGGAGTTGTAGCCTCTTTACACAGACATGAACACATCAAATACAGACTCACCTAACGATTGAAAGTCACAACGCTAGTAGCGTGCCTTTAACAATATCTGGGAAAACCAAGTTAACCAAGACAGCAAGAGGAAATGAAAGTTTTAGTAATGGCATTCAGAGAGAGGTGGTGGATGGAGAGTGGGAGTTTTGAGGTGTTGGGACTAATGAAATGTGGGAGCCCACTTTTTACAAGACTATGCAAGTAGCCAACCAAGATAACTTAAGTTATTTGGTCCGGCCCAAATCATGGCTTAATTCTTACATGAGCAGTTTAGTTAAAGAAGGATACTAGTAAATATGGTCAAATCAGGTGCCAAGATTCTCGATCGAGATATTCAAGAACCTCATGGACAACCCACATACGATGATGGAGTTCCTTAAATAACTCAAACTTTGTAACAAACATATGTATTAATTGTACTCCCCGACTCAGGGCAAGGGGATGAAAAATTGTAATCGTTGAGAGACATTTAATAGAAAATAAATAACCTCTCCGTGGATGTAGGCAAGTTGTTGAACCACATACATCGTTGTTATGTGTGATTTTATTTACTCTCTATCTTTTGTGATTGCGTTCGTGAATTTTTTTTTATTGTGAAGTTTTCTGCACTAACGATTGGTGTCCTCTATGGGAATGACTTGTGTTCCTACAAAATCATTCATTATTAGAAGCCATCAATGTCTCACTACATCAACAACATTCCACAAGCTGTTTATGTTCAAGAAGATCCTACCCTTCCTAGGGTCATGTCTAAAATTTGCCAACATTTAATCCCAAGGTTTTTTCAGGAAAGGCAACCCTCAAAAGAGAGTCATGGACCTCCAAGGTCCAATAGAGAATAGGAAGCTAGACTTTGAGAACAGGAAGAGGCGACGTGCCATCAAGAAGAAGAGAATGCTCGCCTCAAGAGGCGACTAGAAAGAATGGAGAGAGATCCTTTTTGAAACATAAGGCGACGTCGAGACAGGGCTCCTAGTCCAAAGGGGGGAAATTTTCCCATTCGAGGAAGGAGCCCTAGGCGTGACTAAGAAAGAACTAAACGTGATAGATCAAAGCGAGCATGATCAGAGAATGGCCACCAAGAGAGGCGCCACAAGAACAATGACTGACTAAGTGAGGATTTGACGATTCTAGTCCGTAGGGAGATGGACCAACATCCGGCGCACCGAGGAGTCAGGTCGACCAGAGAGCTTGGTGGAAGAGCTCTAAATTCTCAAATGAAGACCACTTTCTTAAGGGAAATCGAACGCGACGAGGCCCCCAAGAAATTCGATGTCCCCAGGCTTAAGATCTATAACGGGAAAATAGATCCCATAGATCATGTTAGGCAATATCAACAGGCAATGACCTTATGGAGCCATAATAACGAACTGATGTACAAGATATTCCCTTCTAGCCTACATGATGTAGCACAAAAGTGGTTTAAGAGGCTCCCCTATAGGTCGATCAAGAACTTTTCAGCATTAATAGAGGCTTTCACGATCTAGTTCATAACGAGCTGCTCCCATCCTAAGCGGATGGATGCACGACTCACTATGACGAAAAAGCCTCAGGAAAACCTCAGAGATTACGCCAAGAGGTACTAGGAGATATTTAATGAGATCAAGTACTGCTCAAAGAAAGTTAACCTAGAACCCTTCAAAATTGGCTTGCCTACTACCTCCCTGTTGCACCAATCTCTCACCAAGAAGGAAGCCATAAACGTCGATGATCTAATGGCTCGTATCAAGAAATACGCCAAGGTCTGGTGCATCCTAATGGGGAAGATAATGGTCGAGTAAAGGCAAACAAGGGGACGGAGAAGAATGACACCCAGAAAAGGGAAGCAAGAACGGGGGAATGAATGGAACCAAAGGTGGAGGTGATAATGACCCCTCTCGGGAGTTCAAGGATGTTAGCACAGTCTTTAAGGAACCAATTTATAAGATTCTTAACAAGATTAAGGATGAGCCCTTCGTTAAATGTCCCAAGAAGATGGGCGAAGATCCGACCAAGAGAAACAATGCACTAAGGTACACATTCCACAAGGAAGGTGGTCATCAAACCAAAAATTGCAAAGCTCTGAAGTCACACTTAGAAGAACTACTTCAGGCATGGCATCTTAGCGAGTAAATTGATAAGAAAACAGAGAAGGTCGCAATTAATAGCGACCAAAAGACAAATAATGTCCTCGATGATGACACAGGACACGAGTTTACAGTCATTCATAGGGCGTCGAACCTCAAACAGATTCAGGGCAATACCATTAGAATGGAACTCAAGAAGGTGACTGTCGTGATGGAAGCTTTTTAGATTGACCCAGCCAAGACCCAAGCTGAAAAATGTCGATGACCAAAAGATGTTGATTACATGAAGCACATTGTGTTCACTGAGAGTGCGCCAGCAATCAATGTCAAAATTATTTAATTAAATTCCAAATTTAGTCCCAACAAGCCTTAATTCTTATAAATAAACGTGATTGAATAAATAAATAATCTAAGCATGCAAGACAATCAAGATTGAGGAAAAATCCCCCACAGGGGCAAAACCATCTTATTTTCACTATAATTTTGTAAAGAACGGTTTACACGGATTACAATGAAAATACAAGTAGTGACATACGAAATACTTGTAGGCGTCAATTTCGATGTCGTCGGCAAGAGTTCTCGCAAGAGCTCCAGAAGGTCAGCAATGGAAAAGCTTCGTCTTCTCCACAAGTGTAATCCAAATAAGTAATATAATATTCCTTGGGGTTTAGATGATTCACATAAAGAATTGGGAAATATTTATGAATCAAAAAAGGTATTGAAACCTAAAAATTGAAGTCTAGAAACGGGATCTGTTTTGCAAAAATAGAGACATGCAGACTTAGAAAAACGTGTAGTAGGAACATTGTTTAAATAGGAAGTTAAGGCGGTGCGTCGTTCGAGCGATATGGAATCTCATTCAAACGAGATACGATGTCATTCAAACGACATCAGTGACGTGTCACAGAAAAACTCCTTAAAAAGATTTTGTGTGATTATCATCTCCCAGACTTCGAAAATTTATTTTTTAAAAAAATTCCCAACTATTTATGCAAATAATTTAAACATTCCAATTGAATTATTTTTTACCATAACTACGTAGAGTAGTGGGAACTGTTGAAGAGTACATTGTTTGACACATGATGCACATACGAAGATGATGGATGCATGAATTCGTATCGAGGCTGTCGAGGATGATAGTTGAGACAAGTCGAATGTAGCGGTATCATACATACTTAATTGTAATCTAGGATACTTGGAAAATTCCTAGATTCTACCCCGGACATTTATAAATCATGTTCTTACATTCAACGAAGAAGATTTGGTTGGGGTAAGAACCCCACATCATGACGCATTAGTAATGACGCTCAAGATTGCTAATTGGGATGTCGACAAGATACTAGTGGACCAGGGGAGTTCATCTGAAGTGATGTATCTGGACCTGTTCAAGAAGCTAAAATTAAATGTCGCCGACCTCAAAGATGCCAATGTTCTATTGGTTGGCTTCGCATAAAGGATTACCATGCCATTGGAAAAGATCGCCTTGCCAGTCAGGGTAGGGAACATCTAAAGTTAATAGAGTTCTTGGTTGTGGACATCGAGTCCCCATATCACGCTATTTTCGACAGAGGTTGACTCCACTCCATGAAGGTCGTACCATCCACTTATCATCAAAAGTTAAAGTGCATAACGAATCGTGGAGTGGTCGAGATCCGCGATGACCAAGCTTCCGCCCGAAGGTGCTTTATCACAGCCATTCACTTGAAAAAAGAGAAAAAAAGAGCCCGAATATGCCCAGGAGAAAGCCCATGAAGGGGATGTTCTTTCCAAATAGCAATTATGGTATGGACGAGCAGGAGTGGAAGAGACCAGGGTCCACCACGCAGACAGGGTCATCGAAAACCTAGAAGAAGTTGTAGCCGATGATGACTTTATAGAAATAAAGTTTTTGATTGGATCTACTCTCACCGATCAAGAGAAAATGGAACTAGTTGCACTCCTTAGAAGTAACATAGATGTTTTTGCATGGGAGCCTTACGAGTTACATGGGATTGACCCCATGTTCACGTGACACCATCTATATGTTGATCCTACTTTCAAACCTATTACTTAAAAGGCTCGCTGAACATCATCTGAGAAAGCTAATGTAGTGGAGAAAGAGGTAGCGAAGTTACTAGATGTAGGATCCATCAGGGAAGTTCAGTTCCCTATGTGACTATCCAACCCAATGGTAGTATCCAAGAGAAATGGCAGTTAAAGGGTGTGCATTAATTTCATTGACCTCAACCGGGCATGTCCTAAAGATAGATTCCCTCTCTCAAAGATTGATTAACTGGTCGATGCCATAGTAACTCATGAAAGGATGAGATTCCTTAACGTTTACTCAGGATATCATTAGATCCCGCTATACGAGCTCGACCAGGACAAGACCTCCTTTATAACCTCAATGGGTTTGTACTTTTATAAGGTCATGCCCTTTGTCCTCAAGAACGCATGGGCAACTTACCAAACATTGGTGACCAAGATGTTTACCAAACAGATGGGAGAGACGATGAAAGTGTACATTAACGACATGCTCGTCAAAATAAAGAATAAGGGTGATCACATCTCAAACCTAGCAGCAACCTTTGAAATCCTAAGGTATTATCGAATGAAGATTAATGCGAGTAAGTGTTCATTTGGTGTCCAGTATGGAAAATTTGTAGGCTACCCACTGAGTAAAAGGGCAATTGGGGCCAATCCAGACCAAATCTATACTATCACCAAGGTCCAGCCTCCCAAACATTGAGAGATGTTCAAAAGATTATTGGAATTCTCATTGTGCTCATCCTCTTTATTTTCAACTCTTTGGAGCACTGCCAACCATTCTTACAGTTCCTAAAGAAAGGTAAAGGCCTAGTATGGAATGAAGATTGCTCGCAAGCTTTGGAAGAGGTCAAGTTGCACCTTAGTAAGGCCACACTATTGGTAATTCTCAATGATGGAGAACAACTATACCTTTACCTGATAGTATCAGACCATGCTGTGAGCTACACCTTAGTTTATGAAAAAAAGAGAGAACAACATACGGTTTACTATGCCAGCAAGATGCTACTAGATGCTAAACAGTGGTACTTGCCTCTGGAAAAGCTCGCCTATGCCCTAGTGATCGCTTTAAGTAAGTTGAAGCACTACTTTGAAGCTCATTCCATAACAGTAATAACCTCTTACCCACTCAAGGTCGTTCTATGAAAACATGACCTCTTTGGGTGTTTTTCGAAGTGGTCGGTCGATCTCAAAATATTTGACATCCACTTCCATCCCAGAACGACGATCAAGGGATATATCCAAGCAGATTTTATTACTGAGTTCACAGGAGATCGGCCAATATATTAGCTTAATGAAGTGAAATTGGTCACATATGATGAAACATCCAAAGACTGAACACTGTATGTTGATGGACCCTCAAATTCTAAGGGGGCAGGAGTAGGGATTGTTCTTGTTACCTCGAAGACTCAATAATCAAATAGGGAATTAGGTTGGGATTTGAAGCCTCCAATAACGAAACTAAGTACGAAGCATTGATCACCGATTTGTGAAAGGCCAGACTACTAGGGGCACAACACCTCAACGTATTTGGTGACTCTAATTTAGTCTCTAAATAGGTATATAGAGATTTTAATGCTAAAGACTATCGAATGGTAGAATACCTCGACGTAGTCAGAGGATTCATGAGAGACTTTGAGCAGGTGGAGATTCAATAGTTTTTATGAGGGAAGAACAGTCATGCTGATGCCTTAGGCTCTGAACTGAAAATGACAATACAGATTGAGTTTCTCGCATAACCTAGTATCAATTATATAGTCATAGCCGAGATAGTCCTCCTCACAAATAAAGCCCTAAGTTGGATGGACCCTGTCATCAATTATCTATAGAATGACATACTACCAGATGTTAAGGGGTCAGTACACCAAATCAAAGTCAAGGCTACTCATTTTTACCTTATCCCAGAAGCTAAACTCTATATGAAGTCATTGAAAGGACCCTACTTCTAGTGTGTCCACCCACAAGATGTCGAGAAAGTACTTAGTGAACTTCACAAAGGTATATGTGAGAGTCACACAAGTGGAAGATCACTAGCCTTTCGAGCGATCAAGGAAGGACATTGGTGGCCTCACATGTAGAAAGACGCTGACACATATGTTCCCAAATGTGAAAAGTGCCAAAAGCACTCACCTATGGTTCACCAGCTAGCCAACGACATAAAATCTCTTACTAGTCCATGGACTTTTGCGCAATGGTAATTAGACATTGTGGGATCACTACCTACTGCTTCGAGAAGTCGTAAGTACCTGTTGGTTGCCACTAATTATTTCACTAAATGGGTTGAAGCAGAACCATTGGCGAACATCCAATACTGTGACATGACTAGGTTCATATGGAGAAACATCATAACTCTCTTTTGGATACCAAGAACCATCATTACCGATAATGAAACACAAATTGAAAGTGGTTTCTTTCAAGCTTTATGCGACAAGCATGACATCAATCACCACTTCAGTTTTATGGCATATCCCCAAATCAATGGGCAAGCAGAGGCTTCTAACAAAATCGTGAGCGATGGGATGAAAAAACGAATGGAAAAAACAAAGGGCGCTTGGGTGGATGAAATCACTCATGTTCTATGGGACTATTGCACGACGCCTAGGAAACCAACCGGGGAAACACCATTTGCCCTCTCTTATTGGGATAGTGGTTATTATCCCTTTGGAAGCAGGCCTTCTTACTTTGAGAACCATACTGGTCGACCAAGGCCTTAATGATGAATCCTTACACACTGAGCTTGACCTAACAGATGAGTGAGGAGATCTAGCCTTGCTCAAGTTGGCCTCCCACCACCAACAACTAGCCAAGCTGTATAACAAAAGGATCAACGTGAGAAAGTTTTCAATAGGAGACCATGTCCTACGAAAAGTTCTTGACAGTGCCGTAAAACCATCAGATGGCAAACTGGGACCAAACTAGGAAGGGCAATTTAGAGTGATCAGAGATGATCTTCAAGGAGCATATAATCAGGAAACACTGGAGGGCATGGAGATACCAAGAGCATGGAACACAACCAATCTCAAAAAGTTCTACATTTAGATCTTTTTGTTTTTTTATCTTATTAATTAGTAGAATTTTTTATTTTTTGTAGTTTATCCTACTTAATAAGACAATTTGCAGTAAAAAAAGGATGGATTGGCCCATCTATTCTCAGATTTTACATTGGTTGCTTAACTCATCTCATCTCATTAATTTGCACCTTTTCCAATGACATCTCCTATGTGCATACTAAGAATATTTAACGAACAGGGTTAGCAAGTGAAATACTAACACTTGAAATTACCCTCAGACCCTTGTTGCTAACACAAGAGGCCTCATGAGTTGCCTCAGCAACAACAAAAGTCTTATTGGGGATCCTTAGGAAATAAAGCCAACTTTGGTTGGTCGCCAAAATCTGTTAGTCGCAAAAAAAACTGCTCGGGTGGATTGCTTAATAACCAGGTATATTCTCGCCATCATCTCACTTAGACCTAAGGAACTGTGATGACACGACCTAAATGGTAAAGTGAATGGAATGATACATCTTATGCATATTGGACTGGGAGAATGTTCAAACATATGAAAGGAAGAATACCAACACTTAAACATCATTTAGTCAGCTTCCAAAGCCTAAAATGATTCAAACTAAGTATGAGCTTACCCAAAACCTATGATCGGTTAATCAATATCATTTTGGTCGATAAAAGTGCTAAGTAACCTAAGAACATGTAAACTCAAAATATGTTTAGTCAACACTCAAAACATAAGAAAATTCTTTATTAAGAAATTAAGGCGACAACCACAAATCCAAAAAGGGATACACAAAAGCCTAAGAAGCTCTAGGGTGTCGAGCAAGATATTATGCTACAATTTCCCTTTGACCATCATCTGGCTTCAGAGAAAATTCTTTAGCATATCGAGATTCTAATCCAAGAGTTAAGGGGAATAACATCGATTGGGATCCATTCGTCATCTCTCAAAAATGGATTATGTCTATAAGCAAGACATTCGACCTGGTACGTATACTAAAGCTTGGATTCTTTTGGGGTTCTCACCTCTTTAAGAGTGCTCAGCCATCCTCTAGAGAAAAAGCAATGCTTTCAGCCTCCTTTAGTTTTACTAGGGCATCTGCCCAACCAGCGTTATAACCTTCCCCAATACCTCTCTGGGTCCTACCTTAAAGGAGTATATCAACTTATCGACATTGTCTTTTAGAACTCTTATAAAATATTTCAAGCTTTCCACCTCCTTTCACAGAGCATCATTTTCAAACTGCAGGACATTGCTGACTTGGTCGACCTCAGTCTTGGAAGAAGTTGGGCCCTCAGGGAATTAACTTCCTCTTGAATGGAATCCCTTATCTCTTATATCTCCTGTAGGTCATCCTTCAGCTTTGCAATCACTTCAGTTTGGTTTTTATACAGTTCGTTCGTAGCTTTTAGTGACTTGTAGATTTTCACGAAGGCTTTACGAGCTTGTAAGTTGATATCAGGCCCAAAAATTCTCCCCAGTTGAGAATTAGGAGAAATGTAGTGATCTAAATAAGCAAACTATAAATAATACATAGCAAAACAGAAGTAAGAATTATCATAAACGCAAATGGAGGAACACATAAACCAAAGGGTGAATTTCATTATCACATGAAAGAAAAAAAATGCCACTGGCCAATATATGAAGTTTTGAAAATAAGGGTACATACCAACAAAAATTAAAAGTTGTACAAGGAAAACAGGAACTCCTAGTCTACAAGAGCCCTGGTCTTTTACCTGGTCTTCCCAAACTTTGGTCTTCCCCTTGTCGGCCATCTATTATTCCTGTCCAGATTAGCACTCTCTCCAACCATAGAAGAATGATTTCGGTGTTTCCAGTAGCTTGGTCACTGCCCTCTCCTTTTTCCTCTTCAATATAAGGGTCAAGACTAGGAGAATGAAGGTCGAAGAGTTCAGAGCCTGCAGGTGTTCCAGTAACCTTCAAGGCATGGTCCCATACCCTCTTAAAGGAGACCTTGAAAGAATAAGCCATTTGGTGTTCAGCATCCTCGTAAGCTTTGTAAAAGCCTTCACGGTAGCTGCCATAATAGGCTTGAGAAAGGTCTCCCTTTAACGTGGCCACCTTGCCAGTTAGCTCTTTGTTGGCCTTTACTAACTCAGACTTCTCATCAACAATCACCTTCTGAGTAGCCCTCAAAGCATTATAGGCCTTAGATATGTCACTTTTTTCATGATCCCATGACTGGCGAGAATTAGCAAAGGTCACCTTCTCGGCCTCCAGGTCCTTCTTCATCTCTTCCTCCCTCCTGAAGCTATCAGAAGAATTGTCCAGGAGGGTAGTGAAATTAAACAATATCTACAGAGAAAATTGAAGAATAGGGAATTAAAATAGAAACAAGAAATAATAGAGAGAATAAACGAGTAAGAGAGACTTACCAGAGCCATCCCTTGTGCAATCTTGATGGCAAGTTGAGATGGCCCTAACCTTGAAGACCTCTCGCGATCTCTCTCTCCTTCTCTCTGTCTCTCTGTCTTTCTTCTTCTCTTCTTCTTCTCTCTCTCTCTTCTTCTTCTCTCTTCTTTTCTTTATCCTAATCTTTCTCTCTCCCTTTATTAGATGGGACAATACCACTTCCCTTGGGAGAATTTTCCACAGAGATCTTTAAAGTAGGGATCCTACCGGACAGAACTACATGGACATCATCATTGTCAGGAAGCCTCAACCTCCTCTTTTTGACTAACGAAGCCATATCTTCTTCTTCCTCTTCTTCCTTTGTCTCCTCCAACTTATTCTCCTCCACTTCTCTCCTACTCATTATCTTTCTATTCTTCTTTAGATCTCTCCTCCTTAGAAGGACCTATCTCTTAAGCTCTCAAAACTGTGACCTGATTGACTGGACGAGCAATAAAGGTGGTGCCCGTGTTCTTGTATTACAAGAGAAAGGCCACCGACCTAGGATGCTCATCTTCTTCCAATTTCTACTTTATGCTCCAGGATTTTATGATCTCTTTAATATTGATCTCGATAATGTCAGGTTCTTGGCACGACCCGCGATAATAAAGAAGAGGAAAATCAACCACAAGAATGAGAGGAATCTACAAGAATTTAACAGAAAGGAAAAAAGAGGAAGCGAACTATTTTGGCCACCCCATAGTCTAAAATGAGAAGACCGTGTGGTATCTTCCCTTTCAACGGTGGGGGGTGATGCCAGTCCCTTGTAATGGATCCACTTTCCCAATAGTCTTTTTGGGAATCCGGGAGATTTATAACCAGAACTCGCTCATCTCTTCTAGTTTTCAAATACAACAAACCCTCTTTGATTTTTGAGAATATGTAACAGTAACATATCTCAGCGAGCCCCAACCTTGTTCCATAAAGAGTATTTGTCCTATGGACACCATTTACTATCTTCTATACATTGGGGGCACAATGAGCAGGAATAATGGCGAAATACCTAAAAAATCTAAGAAATAACTCATTTGGGGGAAAAGTCAAACCTCCTTGAGTTATCAACAAGGTATGAATCTAGTACCCCCTGTCCACTCTGTTAATATTACGGTAAGGGGGGCACAGTCGATAATTACCCACTTAGGAATATGATACTTACACCTAAATTCTACTACAAAATTTACCATCTAGCATTTCCATAGCTGAACAAGTAAGAAGAAACCCTAACTACAGTAACTAGTTATTACAGAGAAAAAGAACCAAAGAAAAGGCAGAAACTATAACTTACAGGTGGTAACGAAGCTTTGAAATCACAGAAAGAGAGAAACATCGACTTTTAAAGCAAGAGAAGAGCTTAGGAACAGATTATGCACAATAACGACCAAATGCAATGAACAGATACTTGAGTAAGCCTCAACTAATCGCTATAACACTCAAATGATGAGTTTCAATTTCCTAGGAAGATTTTGGGGCTTAATTTCTCTCTTTAAGACAAGGGTGACCTTGTTGCAAGTCTTGCTATTACAATGATGCCATCACAGACACTTACTACATGACAAGGACCTAAACCTCTGACCCGATTGAAATATACTGCCCCATGATTATCAGTCCAAAGATTTCAGGAGAAATCCTGGGAGCCCACTTTTTATAAGCCCATGAAAGTAGCCAACCAAGATAAATTAAGTTATTTAGTCCGGCCTAAATCATGGATTAATTCTTATACGAGCAGTTTATGTAAAGAAGGATACTCGTGGATATGGTCAAATGAGGTGCCAAGAATCTCAGTCGTGATATTAAAACACCTCATGGATAACTCACATATGATGATGGAGTTCCTTAAACAACTCAAACTCCATAACAAACATATGTATAAATTGTACTGCCTGAACCAGGGCAAGAGGACGAAAAAATTATAATCGTTGAGAGACACTTAATAGAAAATAAGTAACCTCTCCGTGGACGTAGGCAGGGTGCCGAACCATGAAAGATGTCGGGGAAATGAAGAAATATTAAGGAGTGGTTAGGGACATTTTAGGATAGTTTTATGGAGATCTTGATAACTGCCCATGATCGTGGCTTAGTGGGGGTGAGTTAATAATGAAAATGGAGTAGTTGTTACCTTGTGAGAGAGGGGCATCCGTTGTTTTCTAATTAAATTTTTGGATGTTTTGCAATTAAAAAAAATTACAAATGTAAGAAAAAAGGATTGAGCTTTTAGAGGATATATATATATATATATATATATATATATATATATATCGTCCACATTTTATACGTATATATATAAAATTGGCTACCGTGCGTAATATTTCTCGTAGCACTTGCCTACAGATCCTAAAGCTTAATCCGACTTCCCTATCTTGACTACGTATTCACTTACTTATTTATCCACTCTATAACTTTATATTTCTGGCCAACATGCTATTCTAACCAAGCACTAAACTAATCATCCCGAAATCTTAATCCGATTTTCCAATTTGCACCTGTGATCATTTACTCTCTTAGTCACATATTTTCTTATGCGGAATCTATCCCCAGTTAGCCTACAACATTTCCTAAGTCTATTGGAAATAGGTTAATTTGAGTTTTAAAAATTCCTCCCACGAGCTCTTTTTAATAGGTAAAAACATAAGAGTTCTTATCTCATTAGAATCCTTAACAATCATAAATTCTCATAAATATAATATTATGACAGATTAAACACCTTATAGTAAAATGGTTATTACTCCCTCCACGTAAGTCCAAATGACCTAATTCAAAGATCATCGGAAAGATAAGATACATAAATTTCTTTATATCTATGGCTCATAGCATAATTCGAAGTACATATAAAAAGGCATCACACGAATCTAATATTGTGAAAAATTAAATATCGTTTACTAAAATAGCTATTACTCCCTACACAGAAGTCCAAATGACTTGATTCAAATATAATTGGAAAGATAAGATCAATATATTTCTTTAAATATAAGGTTAATTGTCTAAGTCAAAGTATGTATTTCAACTGCGTTAAAATTTCTGACCGATCCATAACTTTATCTTATGATCCAAGCCTAGTTTCAAACCCAAATTTGTGTTCATCATACACCAATTTTTAAATGAATTATTAAAACTAAAATAAGATTAAATCAAGTTAAATACTTGCCTTGGAGTATTTAAATCCTAAGTTCTTCTACCCGAAAAACCCTTCTTCTCTAAAAAATCCTTTTACTTCTTTTCCAAAATCCTTCTCCTTCTTTTATATCTTGTTTACTCTTCTCCTCTCCTCTCCCTCCATCTCTCTATCTCTCTCTCTCTCTCTCTCTATCTATCTATCTATCTCTCTCTCTCTCTCTCTCTCTCTCTCTCTCTCTCTCTCTATCTATCTATCTATCTATCTATCTATCTATCTATCTATCTATCTATCTATCTATCTATCTATCTATCTATATTATTAGCCTCCCAAATGAGTGGAAAATGTAGACCATCTCTCAATCTTACAAATTTATACTCCCGTTTAAACCCATATTCGTATTTACATAAGTCTTAAGGTGTAAAATGACCACAATACCTTTATATGAGTCACACCTAGTCTAAAAAACTCTCAGAACCCAACTGTAACTCCGGGGGTACCTGTTTCGGACTATCTCGACCCATTCAGCTCCCACACTCAAAATAATCATTCGACTAATTTAACAAATATTCTATCTCATGATCGACACAACTCTAACCTCGTGTCCCGAATATTGTTAAACCCAACGATTTTACTTACTTGCGACATGATATAATTTGACATGTTTTCATATATTTATCACACAAGTGAATACAAATACACATAAATATTAATCCTTATAATTATTAATTAACATTTATTCAATCCACTTTATTTCTCAGATTAATTAACTTATGTGCACACGTGTAATTTAAAATACTCTAAAAATACGGGGTGTTACACCCTAAGGGTGCGTGTCGGTTTTTGTTTAATTTCCAAAGGCGCTACTTGGAGCCATCTGGGCAAGACACATGGCCGTCCCAGGACCATTCAATCAGATAATTCCACTCATGTTTCATACTCACCAGACGTGCCACACGCCCACTGCACTATCCTTCAATCAACCATGAATTTTGTCTTTTTCCGCTTTAACCCTCAAAAGTTATATTTTCTTAATAAAAACATCAACAATTCACCTTTTCTTTACCTTTCTTTTATTTTTCTTTGCTAAAAAGAAACCAGGCTTTATTATTCTTCCCATGCCTCTAGTATTCAGTAGATGACTCTCAAATTTTTTTTATATTTTCCTTACTATTAACCCTCTTTTATTTTATTAATTATGATAAATTACTATAAAATGCCGAAAACGCCCTCAAACCCTAATTCTCACCTATATATCTAACCATTGGTCTTTATTTTTAGAGGCTAAAATTTTAGGACAGAATAGTAGGTAAGTAAGGTGTTATTTAGGTAATGTAGTGTAGATAAACTACGGTTGGATTGCTTTGAAAGAATTTGTGAAAGTTCAAGATTGTATAAAAATGGATTTTGGGATTAATTCAAGTATTCGGTTCGATAAATTATTCTTCCTCTTCAACTTGTTTACTTTATTTATGAAATTATCCATCTATTACTTGTGTTGGATATTAGGTATAGTAGGATAATCATCCAATTCAAGGGATGAAATCAAGCCCCCATGAATTTAATTTAATTTATTTTGAATTCTTCTTTTTTTATCAACTTTTTGTGACTAGTAATTCCTATTATACTCTTGTTTATGCACCGAGAGGTGGTAAAAATTCTTTGAGAAAATATGTAAGGTTAATTTATAATTTTATCCAAAGATTCAAACTAGAGATATGGTTATCGTTCGATTTAAATTATCAGCTAACTTTTGTTTATCGATATTTTATTTTCGAGTTAAAATTAATAAAATGAATTTATCTAGCAATTATTCATTTAATTACGTTTAATAATTTGGAGTAGACTTTGTAGAATTTGAAATTACTATTCTGGGCAAAATATTCATTTCAATTAATTAGTGTGATTAGAATCAACTTTTCAATTAAATGAATATTTGGAAGTTATTCGAATTAGAAGTTTTCAGACTATTATTATGTGTATGAAATAGGGGTAGATTTCATTCCTTGCCCCCTTTCTTCTTAAATTTTACTCTTTTTCATATTTAGTATTCCAACCTTAGACTCCACTTACTTATTTACTGTTTTATATATTTTCAAAAGCCCTTGAAAAACACGTTTTAAAGAAACGATGAAAAAGACTTTTTATGTCCTCACATGATTTCTCTTAAGTTTGAAAGAATGGATTGACTCATTACTTATCATTATACTTGGTTTTAGTATTTATTACATAGGTGCTTTAAGGGATATTAATAGCGAAATATTCTAACTACAACGACGAAAGAGGAAATGAAGGAATTTTATGCTTATCAAATGCAGTTATTCATTTAATTAAGTTTAATATTTTGGAGTAGACTTTATAGAATTTGAAATTACTATTTTGGACAATGTTCATTTCAATTCATTAGTGTTATGATAATTAACTCTCCCATTAAATGAATATTTAGAAGTCAATTGAATTAGAAGTTTTCAGACTATTATTATGTGTATGAAATGGCGTTGGATTTCATCCCTTGCCTCATTCTCCTTATATTTTACTCATTTTCATATTTAATATTCTAATAATAGACTCCATTTATTTACCATTATAGATAATTAAAAAAAAACAAAAAACATGTCTTAAGGAAACAATGAAAAATGACTTTTTGTATCCTCACATGATTTCTCTTTAAGTTTAAATGCATGAATTGCCACCTTACTTATCATTATACTCAGTTTTAGTATGTATTTCATAGGTACTTCAACGGATATTGATTGCGAAAGATTCTAACTACAACGATGAAAGGGGAAAGGAATGGAATTTTAAGCTTATCAAATGGAGCCGTTGCCCTCTTTTTACAAAGATAAGTTTGAGAAGACTGGAAGATTTCATTTTTAATTTGTATATTTCAATATATTTGTTGATGCCAGAAATTATCCATACATATACTTGGACCAATCAGAAAAGGACACCTGTCCCTTTACGTGGCGACAGTCATAGTCATTAATTACTTGGTTGGCTCAGAAGATAGTTGATCGGTCGGTAGGCCGACTAACCTAAAGAATACAAAACATCACTATAGATAAACAATCATCATATGGAAAGTTGCCAATAGTCATTCTACATGTGCCCAATACTATCAACAGTCACATTCATTATGTACGAGTATAAATGCTTAAATATATAAAGGCATTCCAACCCTTGATCTCCGAATCACTATAAATATATCTTATTCCTTTCAAAAAAGGCAAGAGAGAAAAGTACAAGGTCATTATTCTTACAAGAATACCTGGTCTTCTGTAATCATCAGCAACAATACAATCACAATGGACGTGGGTTTTCTTATAGCTGATCCACTTTAAAATTATTGCGTCTCATTTATTTTTCTCTAATTATTTTATCTATGATTATAAAATTGGTATCATATAAATCACTACCAATTTAAGACATTAATAGATTGGCATTGTCCGTGGGAATGTTTTGTCTATCATCGTTCTCCATTAAAACCATTCATTTCATCTTATTGAAAGATTCCACAAGATGAATGAAATTACTGAAAGCAGTAACGCTGCTACACACAATACCCCACCTAGCATAATAGATCTAAACGGAGTCCTGATCAACCTTGACAATGGCCAAGAAGTAATGCAGGAGACTATGAGATAATTAGCTTAGTACTTTCTAGCTGGACCAACTGTTCCATCTCGGTATACTAATGATTTGTCTTTCAGAATGGAAATGGCACCTCCTCCTCCTAGGAGGAATTAATATAGTTATTCCAGGTCCTCACGTGATAGGTCCTATCGCCTAGGGGCCAGTTCTTCAATCAGATCTACAAATTACCATGATGGTCACTCTCTTACTCCTGAATGTCCACGCATCTTGGAAAGGTTAAGTAGGACTTCGAATTTTGATTGCCTAGGTCCGTGAGAAAATAGAGGTCATTACAAAGAACCATCTATATCACGAGAATGTCAGGTCAACCACTATGAGAGATCAGTCAGGTCTAGAACTAGTGCCCGAGGATCTATACGTGCTGAACAAACTTTTCAGGAAGAGAGCTCAGCACAGACGCGTACAAGAGATGTACTAGTTGCTTCTAACAGATCTAAGGATGAAAATCATTCATATAAAGGACCTATCAAATGACTAGAAGATCGGTTGGGGGAGTTGGCTAAAGCAAAGAATCCATTGGAGCGAAATTTTATCAACATGTCTCCTTTCATCTAGGCAATTGTTGATTTCCCTACCCTATCTAAAATTAAGAATCCAATGGTTACCCCTAAATATGAAGGTAAGACTGGCCTAGTTTTCCACATTGAGCAATATCAAGCAGCCGCTGATATATATTCTGTTCCTGACGAAATGAGATATAAAGCTTTTTTGTGCACCATCACTAGTTCAGCCCAGATATGGTACAATAACTTGCCCCAAGGACAAATATCTAATTTTAATCAACTTATCGAGCTATTCATCAGCAACTTCTATTTTGAGGCTAAGCCAGTTAAGAGAGTAACGCATCTTCTATGTGTTAGGTAGCGAGCAGAAAAGACAACTAGAGAATGCATCACTTGTTTCAATAACGAGAAACTGGAAGTGGTTAATTATGAATAAAAAATATCCATCACCGCCTTGATGAGTGGATTACTTCTAAAAAAGCTGTATTATGCATTAGCAAAAGATCCTCCCAAAACCATGACAAATCTCATGGATAAGGTTGGAAAAATCATGAATGCCGAGGAAGCAATGTCTACAAAACAAAACCTTGCGACCAAGGCTAAAAATAAGGAGCAGAAACATAAGAAAAAGGATAAGCCCAAAAATATGAAGCATACACTTCAGTGATGGTCAGTATCCACCATATCCTGGAGGAAATTAGGCACAATAAATATTTAAAGTGGCCTGAGAAGCCGAGGGCACCCCAATAGGAGAGATAAATCCAAATATTGTGAATTATACAAGGATCATGGACATACGACCGATAATTGTATTTCTTTAAAGAATAAAATTGAATCTCTCATTCACTGAGGAAGGCTGAATAAATTTATTGATCGACGTGAAATCTGAGAAATAGAAACAAGGCCAAATTCTCCCTACAAATCTAGAGATGATAAGAAGCGAGGCCATAAGGATGGTTATCAAGACAATCCAGACCTACCGAAGAAGCCCAAGCAACCAGAAATTGAGGTAACTATGGTGAGTTTTAGTTCTTTTAATTTCCATATCATCACAGGTGGAGATGCAGGAGGAGGAAATCAGATTGCTGAGAGGAAAGCTTATCTAAATGAAGCACAAGCCTGCTCCTACATACAACACATCAATTTGAATGATGATGATCGACCCAGGAAAGTATACAAAGATAAACTTATCATCGACTTCTCCAAAAATGATCTTTCAGGATTACAGTAACCCCATGACGACACATTATGGTCAAGTTCAGAATCCAAGAAGCCATCATTACTAGGGTTTTTATAGACAATGTAAATTCATTTGATATCATGGTCTATCCCTGTTTCCATATCTTAAGATGAAAGCTTAGTCAACTGGAACCGTACCACAGACCCTTGATTAGCTTTTCAGGGGAAAAAGTTTACCCCCTAGGAACAGTAAAATTAGAAGCGCTATTCGTCACTTGACCAATAAGCCATACTGAGAAGATACGTTTCTTTGTTCTAGATAAATTTTTTAGTCAGCTTACAATGTGATCCTCGACAGGGTAGGACTAAAGAAATTTGAAGCTGTGCCATCTACTGTCCACCAATGTCTAAAGTTTTAGACTTACTTTGGGGTTAGCGTAGTAATAGGTGATCAGAAGGTGGCGAGAGAATGCTATTACACTTCATGCAAGCAGGAAGATGTGGTCGATTTAAAGAAAAAGACCACCACTTACCAGGTTGACACTATGGAGCCCAACAACGAGTCAGAACTTGATACGTTAGATCCCTGAGATGCAACAGAGCTAGTTAAAGGGCAGATAGTAGAAGACACTAAAAGAATAATCTTGGATGATAAAAAACCAAAAGGAACCACCCAAATTGGCTCCACATTGGCGCCAATCCTAAAATAGGAATTGGTTGCATTCCTTAGGAAACAAAATAATGGATTTGCATGGAGCTATGAAGATATACATGGGATTGATCCCAACTTCCTCTATCATGAGCCTAACATTAACAAGGATAACAAGCTGATCAAATAAAGGCATAGGGTGCTCAGTCTTGAGAAGAACCAAGCCATTTAAGAGGAGGTAAAAAAATTATAAAAAGCCCAATTCATTGAAGATGTCAAATATCCAGTATGGTTGGCAAATGTTGTGATGGTCAAGAAGAAAAATGATAAGTGGCGCATGTGTGTAGATTTCACTGATCTTAAAAAGGCTTGCCCAAAGGACCATTTTCATGGATGCCTATTCTGGATATAACCAGATAAAAATGAAACCAGAGGATAAAGAAAGAACTTAAAAACTGACAAAGTTTGACCGATTTTTTTAAAATAGCAAAACAATTCATTTTGAGTTGAATTTTTTTTATGGTCCTATTGAAATGTTTAAAAATCATAAAAAATCATCCCAAAATTATTATTTTTTAATATTTTAAAAAAATGGTCTGCACAGAGGGTATGCAAATTGGGTATGCATGATATATATATATATATATCTATTCCTAACACGCTTGGTCGCCAATGATAACTACTTCATGCATGACTTCGTCTTTAACAAGTCAAGAACAAGAAGACTGTAAAACTTCATGTATACACACAGGAAATTTTACTCGAGTGGGTTAAATATAGGAATACATGTATACATTCCTAAACACGGGAATACACACATACATTCCTCATAAACTTAGTCGCCACTAATAACTAATGCTATAACTTGGATCAAAAAAACTATTTACGATTTTATCTAAATGCATTAGTAGAATTTAAGGCCCTATAATCACAGTTTAATAACTCATCATCCAAACACGCAGATTACTTAGTCGACTAACTGATTAACTAATCATAAGTTGACAACGAGTAATATACTTTTATTCAAATACTAAAGGTATTACAATCAAGATTAAGCAAATAAAAATACAGAATTATTTTGCTGGACATTTCTCTTATGATTTGTTCATTTCAAAAGATGTCTGTTGTACTCTCTCCATCCTATCAGGAGGATCATCTAGGGTATGGAGGAATTTATGTAATTAAAATATCTCAGCATTTGCTTATTGCTACTGCTCGATCTGTTGATCAAGTGAGGAGGAAGGATTCTATCATGCGCATCATGAAGGTCGTAGTCTCCTAGATATTTGATGATTAAACATTGGGGAATGACATCAAGAGGGATCCATGTTATATCCAACTTGAATGGTGTCTTGTCACAATCGAACAAGCTCGTATCATTCCAATACCATAACTCACTATTTTGATCATATTTCTTTAAGGTAAGCAAATTGCTCCATCCCCATCTAGACCCCTCATGATGACTTTGAGCTAGATGATCATCTACATGCTTAGGGTCTCATTGTAACCTTTCATCCAAATTTACCTGTACTTCTTACGAAATTCAAAGGTCAATATTTCTACCAGATGTTGGAGTTTCTTGATAACATCATTCTTGAATTTCAACTAGGAAGATTGGTCAGCAATAGCTTTATCCTTAGCTTTCAGCTGGGTAAATAAAATGGCAATGGTAGTGCTCTTTGATTTTAACTGGGAAACTTTATCGACAGAGTTTTTTTATTTCTTTCTTCATCAATAGTTGGTCAGACAACCACCTTTTTCCTAGAAGTTTGCCCAAGAGTGGTATGCTGCTGCAATTCTTCAAGTTCTTCCATCAATCTTGCATTCTCAGTCTCCAAGAAAGAAGCACCTTCACCAGGACCAATGCTAGATAATTTTTTCAAGCTGTTAAGATCATTCCTCAAATCATTATTCTCTTTCTCGAGCATAACAGTAATTCCTCAGGCATTCTCCATATCTTGCTTCAAAGATAATTCATTCTTGTTTAAAGTAGAAATGTTGTCTTGTAGTTTTTTTCTCAAAACCCCGTCCTTTACTCAAAGTATTATCTATAGCTTCATAATCTGCATAAAGCAGAGCTTTGGATAGATTATGATCTTCTTGAAGTTATTAAATCATCTCAAAATATGTTGTAGTATTGGCAATAACCCTTTCCAATAAACAATGTAGATGGTGTAGAATTCTTTAACTTACTTGGATACATCAGGGCCTTGTATTCTGACTAAGGCCTCTTTAGATATGGGAACATGAACAACTTCTTGAAGGTTTTTACTCTGCCTGAGTAGATCAGATTCAGTAGAAACTATGATTTTGTTCCTGGCATTAAACTACAATTCGCAAGGGTAACAATATAAAGACTACAAAGATGATGATCAAGTAAAAACTTTTAGGAAATATAATTTCATAACAACCAAACAAGATAAAAAGGAAAACACTCAAGTTGGGTCAAAGTAAAGTCTTTTCATTAATAAGTGAACGGATGTTACAAAATGATGACCCTATTACAAGAACAAAAAAGAAATTTATAGACAATAAAAATAGACAATAAGGAGCCAAACCTTGCCCTTATTCTAAGCATTAACTTCAGGAGGAATCTCAACATAAAAGAAAGCTCCACCAACTAGTTCTACAATGGACTCACTAGGTTGTATGGAAGACTCCCCTCATCCTTCTTCATCATCGAGTACCTGGGTCATGCCTCTGGAACAACTCAGATGTATCAGCAGTACCAACTTCCTTGAGTGCCTCCGACTAACCATCCTTAAAGGATTTTTTTGTTGGAATACTCAATCTGAGTGGAAGAAGCCAGCAGCGCCTTCTCTTAGGCTTTGTCAAAAGCGAGTCTTTTATGATATATTCTTGGCTTTCTCTACCACAAGATCAGCAGTCAAACCTTTGAGCTTCTCCTTAATAGATGAAATAAGAGTATGATTATCCACCAATTTTTTTCCAGCCACCTTAGCCCTGTTCTCAGCAGCTATTAGATTAGTCTCAGTAGTCTTCAATTTCCCCTCAGCAGTAATGGCCTTTTCATTATCCTTCTGTAGTTCTTCCTCCTAAGTTTTTTTCTATGTTTCCAAAGCTTATCGTCTAGCTTCCAAAGATTTCTTTAGACCTTTAAATGCCTCTTTAACATATCCCAACAAAGAAAGAAGTTGATCGTTCTTCTCCATCATCTGATTAAAGTCCACTAAAAACTGCCAAAATGAAAAAGTAAAAAGTCATAGAAAAAGAAATAAGACAGTAAATGTGAGCAAGAGATGAAAGATGGTTACCAAAGCCAAAGTTTGGAAAGCTCTCTTTGTTAATCTAAAATGCGGCATAAGAACTTCTACTTCCCTATCAGCAGGTAGGGTTCTTGATTTGATCAACTTCCTGTCCAAACTAGGATTAATAGCCACCGAAGATGACCCAACATCTTCCAGGTCAACTTGGATTTTTTTGACCAACTTATGTTGGTTGGCAGAAATTATCTTGGTCAGTTTGTCAGGAAGTCCTTTTTTCATTCTTTTTGAGTGACCCCTACCAGTTTCACCCTCCTCGGTATTGATAATCTGAGGAACCTTCTCAGTAACCTTAGACCCATTTTCAGTCACCTTAGACTTCTGGGCATTAATAACTTTGACAGTTCTAGTGGTAGGAGACAAATGCCCATCCATCAAATTGAGAATATTTCTCTTACCCATGATAGCTAGTGGGAAAAGTAAGGATTGCAGAGATATCCAAATATTCAGATGAAGAGTACATTCTCAAGTCCTTCTCAACTCCAGTAGACTCCTCAGTCGAAGAAGTGGGAATTAGTTCTTCTTCTAAGTTAATTGGTATTGAAGGTGGTGCATCAGTTGGCCTGACAATGGATGTAGTAATAAAAATATTATACTCAAGCAAATAGGAAGTTGTTCTTAAGTGCTCCTCACCAATCCTCAGATGAATGATCCACATATATTTAACCTCTTGAAGATCGATGTCCCCTTCTTTTGGACACTTTTTCTTGATGTCCACTGCATAAAAAGAAGATAAGAAGGTTAGTTGACATATTATCAAATGGTTAGTCAGCAAAAAAATAAATAAAAAGTTCTGCAACCTATGCCATGTCCCTCCTGGGATACCTGGGCCATCACACACTTCCCCTATTCGAAGAGGAACATGTTTCCAGTTCTTCTCTATTACCCCATAATCAAAGTAGTCCTCATTGGAATAAGGTAAGTTGATTATTAAAGCTCTATTGGAAAACCTAGCCTTCAAATAGTATAACAGAATATCGAATCAGGAATACCAATATGGGTTCTATGTATCCGGTTAAGCCTACAAATCCCATTTATTATTCTCCATATATTGGGGGCTACCCTAGCATGGACAAAATCAAAATATTGACAAAACTCCATAAAAAAGCGATTGGGGGAAGGTAATACCACACTCAGCTATAAATAGCAAAGGGATCCAATGACCCTCTAGCAATGATTAAATATCAACTTGAGGAATATGCATTTCTAATTTAACCCAATCAGGGATATTTCTTTCCTGCCTAAATTTATCTAAAGAATACCCATGAACAATATGCACCATGATTATAGCAAAGAAAAAAATCGAAGGAAATGGAAGAAGAAAGCTTATAGAGAAAGCGATGGCAGAAGCAAGAGTAAAAGTGGATGTAAAAATAAAGCTTGGAGATGAAAGATAGCTCGAAAGTTTGAAAATTTTTGGTACAAAAATTTCGTTTCTTGTAGCTTGCTTGGAAAATAGTGCATGCAATGATTAACTGTATAGACGATTTGCATTCTGATGGTTGCACAACTCTAAAGATGAGAAATTACTAATACGCCCTTTGGCAGTTCGCTAAATTTCAAATTATTCATGAAATTTCCATCACATGATCAAATGATTGAAGATTTTTACAAGTCCTATAAGTCGGCTGCTGACTAAAGCTATGAAAGACGGTCGAGTAACTCTGCATAGCTCATACTTCATCCTTTCAACAAAATATCAAGAATAAAGCATTGGGGGATTCTGTTGATGCCAAAAATTATCCATTTACTTGGACCAATTAGAAATGGACACCTGTCCCCTTACGTTACGATAATCATAGTCATCAATTACTTAGTTGGCTTAGAATATAGTTGATCGTCCAACAAGTAAACCAACCTGAAGAATGCAAACAATCACTGTAGATAAACAATCATCACGTGAAAAGCAACCAAGAGTCATTCTACATGTGCCCAATACTATCAATAATCACATTCATTATGTACGAGAGTAATGCTTAAATGTATAAAGGCATTCCAACCCTTGATCTCCAGATCACTATAAATACAACATATTACTTTCACAAAAGACAAGAGAGAAAAGTACAAGGTCATTCTTCTAACAAGAATGCCTAGTTTTCTATAATCATCAACAACAATACAATCACAATGGACGTAGGCTTTTCGTATAGCTGAACCACTTAAATATTCTCATGTCTCATTATTTTATTTGTGCTGATAAAATTTTCATCATATATATCACTACTAATTTTAGACATAAGCAATATTATTTGTAAATAACTTATTGGGACCTTTTATATTTCTTCATGGTTCTTCGAACACCGATTATTATAATAATTAATTAAATAAAAAAAGAAAAAAAAGAAAAAGGAATCGGAACAAATTAGAGTCAGAGAGATCATCATTAGAGTGGATTAAAAGCCTCTCTATTTTGGGTTCATAGGATTCCCTGGGTCAACTAAAGTTTGGAAAACTTTCCCCTAGTTATCTCAACTCGATCTTCACCCTACATTTGTAAAAGTCATAGGAGGTACAATTCTTTATCAATCGTGCATCTCTTATTAAAGAGTCCATTTATTGTTTGACTATTTGCTCTTATGTGATGTTATGAAGAGTCTTACTTTGAATGGTTTGATGAATTAATTGGACTGAAGGCCTAAATTCTGTCGTTGAAACGAGAAGATATTTCATCACTCAACTGACTCACCTATCCATTGTGTAAAACTCGAGCTATCATTAAAATTCAAATTAATCAACTGACTAGCCCAATAGGATACAGTCTTTATATTACCCTTTTTGAACATTTTAACTTGTAGGATAAATTGTAGAGTCCTCTTCACCCGAAAAATCCTCGATCGATTCACTTTAAGGCACATTAGTGTCTAGGGAAACTAGGCTTTAAGTGCGGTCGCATAGTAAAATTGGTCTGTGTTGTCCCCACCATTGTACCGGACGACCATTTCGTCGTAATAGCTTTGTGGAGAATCTCCGGGGCAAGACTCTAGTTATCTGGTGACAAAATTAGGGACGCACATTTTTAAAAGGTGACGTATAAAACTCCGTTCTTTTCTCTCCCACGAAATAATTAAAATTTGACTACCCAATAACTTAGTTGAAGATAAAAATTGGTTGCGTGATAGTTAGGATATATCCTTTGCTTGTACGCGTCTAATTAAATCATTTGGTAGTCGATTCGTGTGCTTTGTCCTTGTATGTTTCATACCAACTCCATTCTTATCCCTTTTCCAAAACATACAAATATTTTCTTTCTTCTTTAGAAAATAAAAAAATAAAAAATATTTACATTCTTATCCTTTTTCCAAAAACTGAAAATATTTTCCTTCTTTTTTTTTTCAAAAATTCAAAACCCAAACGGATTTTCTTTCTTTTTTAAGAAAATTAAAAAGCTAAAAAATATTTTTGGAGAAACATTTTTCTCCACTATCCATCCTGTCATGGCCAAAGAACATCCTCTACGGGACAACTTTGGCGATTTCTCATATTAGTTGTGCACCTATTGCTATCAACCCAATCACTTGTCCCATGAATGCGCATGCATTCCCTATCCCTTCGAAGTAACCACGAAACAAGTGTATCTATATGACACTATTTTGGAACCCACTTTGGCTTATTATCACGACATATCCAATACCGAACGGTGTGAGTTACCAAACTATTCATGATGGATTAATCACCCTCCCACACAATATGAATCCCAAACCCTTGTTGTGGATCCTCATGCGTTACAACAGTCATTATGGCAACTATGTGCACCCCACTATGATCAGTCCCCTCAATACACTATCCATTATTATCAACCTTTTTTCCCTCATACAGTCATCCTCTCGCGTATAATTAACTTAATCCCGCTCTACACACTTCATACGAGTATTCTCCGTATAGTCCTAATAATATCAAGTTGTTTCCACCTTACCCATACACCGTTGCACCACCACCAATCACTTCACTCCATCATCCACATTTTCTATCGAAAACCTCGTGAAAAAGTTCATCCCCGATCAAGAGCAAGCCATTCAATATCAAAATCATTCCCTTTAATGGGTTGAACAATGCTTCCATGAATTTGAGTGTGAAAGCGAGTCGAATTTCCTCCCAATTCAACCCATTATTTCACCCACGTGGAATGACAATGAGTCGTCTTATGCCACGAAATTGGAGTACGACCAACCCTATCACCTTGAGAATCTCAAAGTTAAGTTCACCTCGTGGTTCTAGCCCAGATTGATAATTGTCTTGACATCCACAAAATGTGAGACTGATCCATGACCTTACAATAAAAAAAAAACTAATGTCAAGGTTCGCCTTTTCCTTTTTCTTATATATTAGCACCGGATATCAATTCCACTCATTTCACTGAGATTGAATTGGAGATAGTTTCTACCTCTCTTCATATGATCCTCTTCAGACATATTTGGCTCACCTTGAGTCAGATATTGATGTTGATACATCTATCTCAAATCTCCATGCATCGTTAAAAACTTCCACCACCTCTGATGGCGATATATTGGTGGATACGTTGATCCCACCATCACTTGATACCACACTCCCTCTTTAGGAGGATCTGAAGGATTATTTCAACCCTCAAGATGAGTGTGTGTGTCCCATACTCTCATTTCAGATCATCTTCATCCACCAATTATCCCACCCGTTTAAACCTTGTTGTTCATCCACCATCATGTTTAAACCTTGTTTCCTTACCCTCCCATCTACCCATATAGGTCTTTACTTGAAATTTTCACCAACCCATGAACTTCGAGAACCATTTCATGCATATTTTCTTCATCCCGTGACACCAAACTTAATCATCCTTGTGCACCCATTCCTTATAGTGCGTATTACCATCATTGTCTCATCGATGTGTCATAACGTGATGAATATGATCATCCATTTATAGAACGTTCGCACTATTTTTCTGAGCCCCACCCCATCCAAATTGCTACACCATTCTGCCTTCCTCACCAACTTGTGCACCATGCTTATAGGGTCCTTGTTGCCCTCACTTTTAGGCTCAATAAGGCCCATCATAGGTTCCTTTTCACCATCACCCTTTCCTTCCTTCCATATACCTTACTTCTCACCCACCTTTGGTCCGTCGATGCTTTGTATTGCGTGAAGCACTTTACCATACAAGTGCATTAATTGAGGTAGCCTTTATCCAAACAAAGCTGATTTTTTAGTCTTGTTTGGGGGTGACCCCCGTCACCCACACCTTCTTCCACCCCGTGTTATCGTAGTTCATATCATTATAGGTAAGTACAATTATATCTAGCTAAAGATATTAAACTTAGTTCTATTGGGAAGCAACCCATCGTTTCTTGTTTCAGAGTATGAGTTTTACCATGTTTGGGGGTAGTGTTTTATCCACCCATAGTGCTTTATATATGATTTATAGACTTGTGCCTATTTTTTTATCGCCATTTTTCTTCAAGTTCACCATTTAATCCATCGCGCAATGTAAACTCCATTATCGATGATTCCGGTATACTCTTTCCTCCCTTGTGATTTAAAAATTTCAAAATATGAACATCGAGGATGATGTTATCTTTTCTTTGAGTGTGGGGTTTTTCTCAAAATCATGGATATTTTGAAATTTTTTGTTAGAAAAAAAACCATATTTTCCACTTTTTATGCGTTTTTTCTCCTTCTTGACGTGATTTGTCAATCATCCATCATGGAAGTCTAGAATACTCTAATTTGAACTTGAATTCAATTTTAAAACCTAAAATCTTAAGTTATACATCATAAGTCATATTGCAGCATGAACTCCTAGACTCAACACTATTTGATAACTTATCTTGTTATGAAAGTCTAAAGTTGGAGAGTGGAAATTTTCAAAAGAACCTTAAAGATCATTCATGGAAACTTAATCATGTGAAATTTTAGCTTTTCACCATTTTGAGAGTTTTTATGCAATCTTCGAGTCACAAAATTGACTCAACTTCCTTTGGATACCATACTAAAAGTCGTTGCGTGATCTCATTATTCTTAATTTTTAGCGTAATCACTGAGAATGATATCACTTTTGAGTTGTAAGAAACACGTGTCATGAAATTGGTCCCGAGCACTAATCCTTCACCCATTTACCATTTTCCACCTTACCAATACATATCCTTTATACAACTATCCCATTATCACCCTTGGTTTTTAAGGGAAAAAAATGGTTTGAAATTATATATGTAAAATGTCTTCATTCGTGCTCAAAAGATGAATCACATCGCATAAAAAAGCATCACAAGAAAATCAAAAAATAGAGATATAGAAAAAATATATATATAAAAAGAGAAAAAAATAGAAAAAAGAAAAGCTTTTGATCAAATTTTGTGAAATGAAGATATTAATTGTTCAAGTTAGCCCAATGTTCTCAAAAAACAAAATCATCATCATCCATATTTCCCCTAATCCTTTACATAACTCCCATTTTTACCTTTGGTAAAGTGTTCGGATGAATGAAAGTCTACGTGGTGAATAACTCGACATTCTCAATATAGTAATTTGAATTTCTTCCATGAGATCAAATTCATTTTAGTATCGATTATTTCTTATATGTGTGTGAGACATTCGACCCTGTTTATATTTACTCCTCTCTTCGCACACAAAAGAGATACACTTACCCAAATCTCGAGAATTCATTTTAGAGAGATATATCCGACGAGATTTGAAGGGTGAACATTAATTTTAAAAGGCAATCTACAAAATATTCTTATGATAATTGAAAAATGTTATGAGTAATTAACACTACACTCATTGAGTTCTAAAAAGTATTTTCCTTGAGTATTAAGTAAGTTTAAACTTCTCATACACTTTGTAGTTCATTGTTCGTATTCCTTCAATGATTGACTGTGTGATATTTTTATGTATAAAATGAAACTAACCGCCTTTTAATAAATAATTTTCAAATATACACAATTTTTTTTTAAATTTTATAGGCATATTCACTGCAAACCCTCATGCGACAACACTATCCTCTAGGGCAACCAAGAGATTTAACGGCTTATTGAACATGTGAAGTGCAATCGCTTATACCCGCAAAAGTGGCATAATTTCTTATCTTTCTTTATTTCTATCTTTTTATTTTTTCTTGAGGATTAGCAATATTTTTTTGGGGTGTGGTGTAATAAACACCCAAAAGTGTTACATTTATACCTCAAATAGACGTATTTTAATTGTTATTTCTCGATAAAATTGGCCTTATGCGAGCATTTTATCTCTTTTGTAGGTAAAAACATACTTGTGGACTCAAACGTGTTATTTCAAGGAAATTTAAGTAAAAAAATGGCTGCATATGCACTTTTGAGGGAAAATTGGTAAATTCAAATGGCTAAATTTGAACTCGAACAAAATAAGGAAATTGTAAACCTTGAATCGAAGGACGCCTGGGTTCAAATGGCGTGTCAATCGGACCCCAAACGAATGAGTTATGACCCTGCAAAGCTTGAAACTGAAAAAAGACAACATCAAATCCCCGGATCATACCCAAAGTCAAATCCAATGACCCGAGCACTTTTTAAATATTAACGACATCAAAATCAGGATCATGTCGGCTTTTGTGGATCGTTATTTGGAGGTCGTATGAAGAAGATCAAGAAATTTGGGGTTTAATGTGTAAATATTAAAGATTAGGAATCTATTTAAGGTTCTATATTTTTTGTTTAGTTTAATAACTCAGCCACCCATGTGGCTCAATGCTGCACCATACTTTTCACAAAGAAAATAACCAGCGTTCGAACCCTGGGGTGCATGCTGGTTTTTGTTTAATTTCTAAAGGTACCACGTGGCTCCATCTGGGTGAGCCACGTGGCCGACCCAGGACCATTCAATTAAATAATCCAGTCGTGCTTCCCAATCTCTAGACGTGCCACATGCGCATGGAACCATCCTTCAACCGACCATGAATTTTTGTCTTTTTCCACTTTAACTCCAAAAAGTTCTATTTTCTTAATAAAAACTTCAATAATTCGCCTTTTCATCTCTTTCATTCTTTATTTCTTTTCCAAAAAGAAACCAAACATTATTATTATTCCCATACCTCTATTATTCAACATCCAACCCTCATATTTTTATACTCTCCTTCCCCATAACCCCCTTTTTATTTTAATAATTACAATAAATTAATATAAAATGAGAAAAATGCCCTAAAACCCTAACTGTCACCTATATATTTGACCACTGGTCTTCATTTTTAGAGGCTGAAACTTTAGGAAACAATAGTAGGTAAGTAGGGTGTTATTTAGGTTGGGTATTGTAGAGAAACTATTGTTGGATTGCTTTGAAAGAATTTGTGAAAGTTCAAGATTGTATAAAAGTGGATTTCGGGATTAATTCAAGTGTTCAGTTTAATTAATTCTTGTTTATCTTCAACTTATTTACTTTGTTTATGAAATTATATATATATTACTTGTATAGGATAGTCGTTAAGGTAGACTAATCTTTCGATTCAAGGGATGAAATGAATCCCCCATGGATTGCATTTAAATTTAGTTTGAATTCTTCTTCTTTTTTATTAACTTTATGTTACTAGTAATTCCTATTCTACTCTTGTTTATGCATCGATAGGTGGTAAACATTATTTGAGAAAATATTTAAAGTTAATTTATAATTCTATCCTAAGATTCAAACTAGAGATAGGCATATCTTTTGATTTAAATTATAAGCTAATTTTTATCTACAAATATTTAGTTTTCAAGTTAAAATTAATAAAATGAATTTCCGTAGTGGTTATTAATTTAATTACGTTTAATATTTTAGAGTAGAATTTTTAGAATTTGAAATTACTATTTTGGACTATTATTTATTTCAATTAATTAGTGAGATGAGAATCAACTTTTTAATTAAATGAATATTTGGAAGTTAATTGAATTAGAATTTTCGGACTATAATTACATGTATGAAATGGGGGTGGATTTCATTCCTTGCCACCTTCTCTTTATGTTTTACTCATTTTCGTATTTAGTATTATGATCTTAGACTCCATTTACTTATTCTCCATTTTAGATAATTCGAAAAACCCTTGAAAAACAAGTTTTAAAGAAACAGTGAAAAATGAATTTTTATATCCTCACATGATTTCTCTTAAGTTCAAAAGCATGGATTGACCCCTTACTTATTTTTATACTCAGTTTTAGAATGTATTCCATAGGTACTTCAAGGGATATTGATAGTGAAAGATTCCAGTGATGAGGCATAAATGCTTCATATTTATCCCCGCAAGTTAAAGGCTTTTATTACCCTATACGGTGTAATTTGTGTTGACTTATCCCATATCCTTGCTACTAAAATTTTCTATCTAGTGCATCAATTTTCATGTATTGATGTTACATTTTGCAGGTATTTTATGCAAGTGAATAAAAGAGAAAACTTAAAATCAAGAAAGATTGAAAAGAAGAAAATTCAAGGACAAAAGAGTAATTTTACATCCGGAATTCGGATGAGAGAAGTCGAAGACCTTGAGTCCACAAGCACGTAGGAAGAAACGACATCCAAATTCGAGTCCTGGTTGAAAAGTTATGAAGCTTCAAAGTTGAGAAGAAATAAAAAGGAGAAAGATAGAATTCAGACAAGCGAACCGGTTCTAGTATGAGGGGAACCAGTTCTACTCACTGGAAGAGGCGAACTAAACCGATGGAAACAAAAGGGAACCGATTTGGAAAAATGTCAAACCCAAACCAGACCGATGATCAAGACTCAGAACCAGTTCTATAAACTTGAATAAGCGAATCGGTTCTGCCAGTAAAGAAGGAAATTTCGAACCGGTTTGGCGAGACGAAATCTGAATTTTTATTCCTTAAAAATAGAGTGTGCATGGTGAAAACACTTAATAAAATGTGAGAGATATATATTCTATTATGACACCAGACATTAAATTGTTAGTTTTTACATAGTTTTGAGAGATTCTTGAAGGCAAAAACCCTAGCATTAATCTTCTTCAACAATTGTTCATCTTTTACATTGAATTCAAGGGTTTTTCTTTAATACAAGTATAGTTTCATTAATGTTTTAATTTCTCTCCTCTTTTTGTCATATGATACATTATTTACTAGCTAAAAAAATTGTCTTTTACATCTTTGATTACACTTTTCACGTAAGAATGAATTCGTGCAATGTAGTTATCATGATTAGTTACGTTTTTACCATGTCAGACTAGATTTCTAATGGGTTGGGGTACATGAACCCAACCTAGGGAACACATATGGATTTAAAATTGAATAAAAAGAAATTCTTCATTCAAAGGCTTGAATTTTATCAAGATAAAAGTTGTAGGTCTTTTAATTCCGTTTGCCTTAGGTAACCGAAATGTTTATGGGTGCAATTGGCTTTTATAATTTCTTATCCTTATCAAATACAATTTTTGATTTGATATTGTGCAGAGTAAAGTCCACATATGTTTAATGCTTAGAGAGTATTTGATGTCTCTTAGAATAGAGAATTAAAATTTTGAAGCTTTTATGTTCTATGCAATTACCGATGGTTCGGGGGAGTACCCTAATCCCATTCTCTCATATAGTTGAAAGCCAATTCATTATTCTTGCATATGTAGTTAAGTCATTAGTTTAAATGTACTTATTTTAGTTACTTAACTGATCTCAAATCAATAATCTTTTCCTTCCTTTTCTAGAGTCAATTCAAGGCTAATCATCTTCCCTATTCGTCGTCATGATTCTTAATCTTAGTCCCTATGTTCGATATCCATTTTTATCGGATTATTAATTAAGTGATCGGATTACACTTGAGTCAATATAAGCATGCATTAGAAACACTTTTAAAGTTGCGTCAAGTTTTGGCCCCGTTATCGGGGATTAGGTTGACTTTTAGGTTTAGTTGATTTAATCCAAAATTTGACTTTAATTCTTAAAAAGCCAAAGAAATCATAGAATAAAAAATCCAAAAAATATTCAGAAAGGTAAAAAAGCAAAAAAAAAAAAAAAAAATACAGCATATCTCAATTCCTTTCATGAAAAATCCGCAACAAACTCCTCAAGTCGCTCCTACCCCCATTCATGAGAATCCTATAGTAGAGTACAACCCCGATAGTCCACACACTCCTAACACTCCGCAATTTTAGGTTCCACCTAACTCCATCACGAGTCACACTACTAGCGTGGAAAGTGAGAAATTCGAGTCACTTAGAGAGAGAGCCATGTTGAAAAATGCTAGTTTTGGTACGGGTGAGGGTGAGATGTCGTATCGTCGATGAGAGACATCTTATACACCGAGTGAACCGTCACTCTGGGTGCATTTTACTTCTGTATAATGCGGGATAATTTTACTTTCGTAATGGGATGATCCAGATTCTTTCGACCTTTCACAGTTTGGATTCGTCGAAACCATACCTCCGCATCCATGAGTTCGAAGAGGCGTGTGATACATTTAGCGATCAAGATTTCACTCAAGACGCCGTTCGCCTCAAACTTTTTTCTTTCTCTTTAAAGGACAAAGCTAAGACCAAGCTATGGTCTTTATCATCGAACTCAATCGGATCATGGAGAGAGATGCAAGCCAAATTTCTTTTGAAATTCTTCCCCTAACATAGAAAAAATTCCATAAAGGCTAAAATTCAAACTTTTATAAGAAAATGGGCCATTTGATCGATGTTGAGAGCAGTTTAACAAATTAGTCAACACAAGCCCACATCATGGTTTTAAGAAGTATCGTCTTATCTCTTTTTCCACCAAGGGCTAAGTATAACTTCCAAATAACTCGTTGAGACTATGTGTGATGGAGAATTTTTTTGGTTAAACGATAATGATGCAAAGGCCCATCTTAAGTATGTCATCGAGACTACTCAAGCATGGGACACATCCAACCCTAACACCTAAACCCGGGTTCGATAAAGGTCCATTGTTACTTTCGTATTCGGTCTCTATTAATTGGATAGGGACGCCGAGTGGAAACTTTTAGTTAGCCAAATTGAGAAAAGATTGGAGGATATAGTCGAATCACAGGCAAGAGAAACAGTAGGATCCACCCGAGCTATGAAAGAGAAGGTGTGTGCAATCTATGAGGCAGGCCATTCAATGAAGGAATGCACGACGATACCCACCTATAAAGTCATGCTTCATGAGCAAGTGGAAGCGGTAGGAGGGTTTAAGGTAAATTTCAATTCCCCTCACGAGAATTCTTACAACCCTTCGTAGCGGAACCATCCTAGTTTTAGTTATGGGAAACAAAACGCAACGTTGAATCCTACTTCACACATTTCCCCTCCTCCACCATTGCCTACGCATTTTCAACAAGCTCCACATGTGCAAGCATCGCCTCCCATGTCATATATCATCCCACCGAGGAGAAATTTTGAGGATACGATAAATCAATTCATACAATCTCAAAATGCAACCAATGCTCAAAATGCCCGAATGTTTACCGAGATGCATGTGAGTATTTTAAAGTTGCAATTATCTTTGAGTATCTAAGAGAAGGGTAAGTTTTTGGCCCAAGGCCAAAGACCTCCCCAAGGTCAACCTAGTGTTAGCTCTACATCCAATGACCATCAAGAGCAATGTCAAGCAGTCATCACTTTACGTGGTGGGAGAGTTATTGATTTATCACCTCCCACACAGAACAAACCTAAAGATAAGGAAGTTTCTCCCGGCACGAACGAGGCCAAAGATTCCCCCTTCAATGAGAGTGATAATGAAAACAACACTGGTGGGTCCGAAGTAGTAGTGAAACCACCCACTGTTGCGCCTTTTCCTTAATGGTTGGTTCCACCTCAAAAAGGGGCCTCCCATGACAATGTGCTATATGTTTTTAAGCAAATAAAGATGAATTTACCTTTTCTCAATGTCGTAAAGCAAATTACCGCCTATGCTAAAGTCCTTAAGGACTTATTGACGGTGAAAAGAAGGAGAAAGGTGAAAAAATGTGTTCCTAGCATAAAATGTGAGCTCCGTTCTACTTAATGACCTCCCGCCTAAGTTTAAAGATCCGGGTACACCTACCATCTCGTGCATCATTGGAGAGAAATGAATAGAAAAATCTTTACTTGATTTAGGGGCAAGTGTTAACATTCTCCCTCATTCGATATATAGGCAACTAGATTTGGGGGACCTCAAGCCTACCTCGATCACTCTCTAACTTGCGGATCGGATAGTGAAGATACCTTGAGGGATTATCGAGGATGTGATAGTCCAAGTGGATACATTCTACTTCCTGGTAGATTTTGTCATTTAGGACACAGATCCCTTAATCCCTCGAGCAATCATGTTCTCGTCGTCCTAGGCCACCCATTCTTAGATACGGCTAATGCATTAATTAACTCTCAAAATGGGAAAATGCAACTCACATTTGAGAACATGACCTTTGAGACAAATATTTTCAATATATCTAGGCAAGTGGGTGAGGAGGATGATTTTCACATGGTAGATTTATCGAGGAGATAGTAGAGGAGCATAGAGAGGGAAATATCGATGGGGATGCCTTAAGAGCAGGCCTTATTTCGGTATTAAGAGTGATGGGATGTAGATCGACTTCGAAAGGTAGGTGGAGGAGTTGGGAGCAATATTAGACGAGAGAGCGTCGAATGAGGACATAAGAGGTATAAATTGGGTTTCTAGTTTCGAGGAGTTACCACCAAGGGGGTCGCGTACAATTCCCTCCGACGAAAAATTTCGCACCCTCGAATTAAAGAAACTACCCTCCAATGTAAAATATGCTTATTTAGGAGACGATGAGACATTTCCCTTTATTGTCTCCTCTATCCTAGATAAAGAGCAAGAGGGTAAATTATTTGCAATTTTGAGTAAGCACCGAAGTGCTTTTAGTTGGAGAATTACTGATTTAAAAGGTATATGTCTCCTGATTTGTACCAATACAATCCATCTTGAGGAGGACGTGAAGCCCTCGAGGGAGGTGTAACGGAGATCAAACCCCACTATGAAAGAGGTAGTGAGAGCAGAGATCATTAAGCTATTGGATGGGGGCATTATTTACCCAATTTGGGATAGCAAATGGATGGGTCCTATCTAAGTTGTCTTGAAGAAGTAGGGAATGACTGTGTTCGAGAATTCTAAGGATGAGATAATTTCTCAACGCACCACCACTGCGTGGCACATTTGCATTGACTATCGAAAGCTCAGTGTCGGCATGAGAAAAGATCATTTCCCCTTACCATTCATCGACCAAATGCTAGAGAGAGTAGTGGGACACCCATACTATTTCTTTCTCGATGGTTATTCCAGATATAACCAAATTGCAGTAGATGTGCTTGATCAAGAGAAGACAACTTTCACATGTCCTCTTGGCACGTTTGCCTCAAACGTATGCCATTTGGATTATGCAATGCATTCGCGACCTTTCAAAGGTGCATGCTTAGTCTCTTTAGCGATATGGTCGAAAGAGGCCTTCAGGTTTTCATGGATGACTTTAGTGTCTTTGGCCCCTCTTTTGACCTTTGTCTTGCGAATCTTAAAGAAGTTATAGTCCATTGTGTGGAAAAGAACTTGGTACTAAATTGGAAGAAGGGCTATTTTTTGGTTACCAAAGGAATAGTTCTTGGCCACATAGTGTCGTCAAAAGGAATTGAGGTTAATAGGGAGAAAATAAATGTCATAGCCTAGATTCCCCCACCTAAATCACTATAGGATGTGCGCTCTTTCTTGGGCCACACGAATTTTTATCGGAGGTTTATTAAGGATTTTAGTGCCATTGCTAGACACTTGAGTAACCTCCTTATGAAGGATTCCCTTTTGAGTGGAATGAGGCATGCCAAAGTGCTTTTGATAAATTGAAAAGCATGCTTGTTTCCGCCCCCATTATGCAAGATCCAGATTGATCCCTTCCATTCGAGCTTATGTGTGATGTGAGTGATTATACTATAGGGTATGTTTTGGGGCAAAGAAAAGATATGAACGCTCATGTCATCTACTACGCTAGTCGAACGCTAATTAGACCTCAACTTAATTACTCCACCACTGAGAAAGAATGGCTAGCCGTAGTTTTTTCCATAGATAAATTTCGCTCTTACATCTTTGGTTCGCCAATCACTTGCTTTACCAACCACGCGAAACTTAAGAATCTCCTTTCCAAAAAGGATGTTAAGCCGCACCTCATAAGGTGGATCCTACTCCTACAAGAGTTTAGTATCTCCATAAAAGATAAGAAATGAGTATAAAACATCATCGCCAAACACTTGTCCCGACTTTTGTCTGACGTACCTAGCAATCCTATACCCATAGATGAAAATTTATTCGGATGAGCAGTTATTTGCCACTTCTTCTCTCCCCTAGTTTGCAGACATAGTGAATACCTTGTCACGGGAGTCGTTCCTCCTGATTGGACAACGCAAGAGAGAAATAAGTTCTTCACTTGGTTTCACATGTTATTCTATGATGATCCATATTTATTCAAATATTGCGCGGACCAAATCATCCGAAGATGTTTGTCAGATGATGAGATTCCTGGCGTCATTCTCTTTTGTCATACGAAATCACATGGAGGCTATTTTTCGATAAATAAGATGGCTTCTAAGATCCTTCAAAGCGACCTCTATTGGCCCATAATTTTCTGCTATACTAATGCTTATTGAAAATCTTATGATAAATGTCAAAGGATGGGAGCCGTCACTCGGGTGATGCCATTGACCCCCATACTCGTCATTGAGATATTTGATTGTTGGGGTATTAACTCCATGGTCCCTTTTACCCCTTCCTTTGGTTTCTTATACATCCTAGTCGCATTAGACTATGTGTCAAAATGGGCTGAGGCCATAGCTACAAAGACTAATGACAATAAGGTGGTGATTAAGTTCTTACAAGAACACATACTTTCTTGCTTCGGAGCCCCGAAAGAAATCATTGGTGACAATGGAAAACACTTTTGCAACCGGCCATTTGCAAAACTTATGAGAAATTATGGGTCATCCACAAGATTGGGATGACTTATTACCCCCGAATGAGTGGGCAAGTCGAATTAGCCAATTGTGAATTCAAGCATATTTTTTAAAAGACCTTCTATCCTAACCGAAAAGATTGGTCCCTTCGATTGAACGATTCGCTATGGGCTTATAGAACCGCATATAAGAACCCCCTCAGGATGTCCCCATTTCGTTTTGTGTAGGGCAAGCCTTGACATCTCCTTGTGGAGCTAGAATAAAAATCATATTGGGAAATCAAGAGGTTAAACTATAATTTGGATAAAGCCGATGAAGCACACATGCTTCAATTGAATGAGTTGGAAGAGATGCATAATGGTGTGTATGAGAATGCAAAAATATTAAAAAAAAGGTATGAAACTCGCACATGATAGAATTATCCAACACAAAGAGTTTCATTCGGGTAAAAAATTGCTTCTATACAACTCCCGTCTACATTTGTTTCTCGTCAAGTTATGTTCGCGATGGATGGGACCATTCGTTGTGAGAGAGGTGTTTCCCCACGGAGATGTAGAGTTGGTAAATCCAAAAGGGGGGACACATTCAAAGTTAATGTACAATGCCTAAAGCCATATTTAGAGGCGTGTATTGAAGAATCCAACACAATTTGGTTATCGAACCCCGTTTACGGGGTCGATTGAAAGTGATATAAGAAGTCATAGAACCCCCGACGCGTATGGGGTAAGTCTTGTGTACAATAGCTAGTGAGGAAGTTAGGGTCGTTAGGAGGCAAGTTTGTAGAGAGATGAACGACAACGTGGGAGTGTAGAGCATTTCAAAAGGAGTTGTCGTGAATTTCGAAGTAAATTTACGCGTGGGAACATTTTGGGAATTTTTTGAAAAATCGAGTTTTAAAGAAGTACACACTTAGTTCTTTTAGGAGTAAAAAGTAGGAGGGTTTTACATTCTACCGAACCAGTTCGCCCTTTTCTTCACTAAGGGTCCGAACCGGTTCGATGCAGAGATCAATTAAAATAGAAAGGGGGCGAACCAGTTTGCCCTAGTCTGCAGAATTTTTCATCTTCATTTGGTTCACCCCCTTCTCCCTCCAACTCTTTTCCATCCACATCTTTCCCTATAATTCCGACTTCCTTCCTTTTTCCCTCCATTATTCATATCTCTCCCCTCTATTCCATTTCCCTCCAAATCCTTTCCCCCACACCACATCCTCACCTATAAATACATCCTACCTCCCCCATTACATTTCACACCTCCAATCTCTTCTTCCCATCTCATATTATCTTTACATAAATACCAATCCCTCTCCCATGGCCAATAAAGCGCGCCCCGTCAAATATGAATCCACCAAAATCCTTCCCAATGGAACCGGTGATTTCCACTCTCACCAAGAGTGAATATGGTGGGAAACTTTCTTCACCATGGCCCTCCCTATGCATATTAATAAAAAAAGTTAAGCGGGAAGAACTCCCTCAATCATTTACAAATCTTTTTCGCCCGATGGGGTGGTGCCGCTTCTTTAAGGAGCCGTATCCCGTGGTTTGGGAGGATGAGGTGTGCACTTTTATGGCACTCTCGTCCACACGAGAAAATTTGAGTCCGAGGCATATACTGATAAGAGTCCAATTCAGTACTCACTTGAAATCTAGTCCAAAATTTTCGGGCTATGGGGGTTCCAAGCCCCAATCGGTATGATTACCCCACCAATGTTGTGTCGGACTTAAAAAGCAAGTGCATCAATCGCATTACCCCCGGTAATTCATGGGATTGAAACACCTTTACCGTGGGGAATCTTAATGAAAGGTACTGCATCACCTTCCATATTATTTGTGAAAATATCCTGCAAACTTCCAATGACTCGACGATGGGACCTCGCCAAGCCAACCTTTTGTTCCACCTCGTCGATCTGAGCACCATTATCCACCTTGTCCGCATCTTTTATGCCGACATTATTCATGATTCCATGGATGGTAACGGTAAGGACTCTCTCCTATATCCCCATCTTATCACTTCCATCCTTGGAGACGCCTGTATTGGGGCCCTGAGCGCTTCCCCGCCTCCCAAAACCCATTGGGCACACTACACAAAATCTTCCGAATTATCACGGTCATTGACCTTGACAAGTTAGACTTGTCAAGTTCAACTACCATGACAATTCTGAGGGTGACAACTTTTTTTGTCACGGACTTGTCATGGTCATTGATCGTGACAAGTTCGTTAGACTTGTCACTGTCATGTCGCGATCCTTTACCTTGATAAGTTTTGTCATGGCAATGACTGTGATAATTCTGGGTAGAATTGAAAAAAAATCTGCTGGGCAGTTTGGCCACTGCCACTGCCCAGTAGTATATTTGTACATGTTATAGCAACATTGTACCTGTTCAAGCATCATATATCCAAATCAAATAGAGATAATGCAAATATACATTCATAATAGAGACAATATGCATCACGATATAAACCAAATATAATTCAAATGTACCAACTTAAAAATAATTCAATTCAAATAATGTCACTACATGTCTTGGGTAAGGTTAAATCTGAGGAGGTGAGTAGGCCACATGATATACGAATTGACATAGCCACAGATACACATCATGCCGCATTGTTCGCGTAACCACAATGGGGAGTTATCCTTCCCGGGTATCACATGCGTGACGAGCACCTTGGACTTAATGTCTTGAATCTCACGTCCATGAACTAGTCCACCCTGGATGATATTCGGTTCCCTCAACCCCCACCCTATCCGCTAGCCATCAAATATGTCTAGTATAAACACGTTCGGATAACCAAGTGTCGACATAGGTCAGTCGAATGGAGATAAATAGGAAAGTGGATCATCAAAGTCCGCATGTATCGACGATGAAGCAGCGAGGTCCACATCCTCGTCATCCTGCACCTCATCCTCCACCACCTTCTCCTTCCCTTTCCCCTTGCGTTTTTCGCCTAATGAACGCTTCATGAATGAGAACATATCTTGGACCGTCGCCTCCAAATGGGACAGCTTCGCCTAATGCGACTCCACCGTTCGAGCCAACTCGGTGTCACTCGTCTCCAATCCAATGATCCTAGATTTGGCCACCCGCGAGCTCACCCCCTTGCGATCAGAGCCAAGCACTTGGCTGAGTGCGTCTGCGGACAAAGATGACTTGTCGGCATCAGACTGTGACTCATGTACTTCCTTAAGCTTTGCCTGAAACGAAAAAAAGCACATGATTAGTAAAATAAGTAAATTAAAAAATTATGACATAATTAACAAAAAGTAAACTGTCGGATTACTTACAATCGTGGTCGCGACGCTCGGGGACACCTCCTTGTCCTTCCCCTTCTTCGTCCGAAGAGCCACATAAGTATCGAGCCTATGTGGCTTACCCCTAGGGCCACTCCATGTCCCCTGAAATAAAATAAAGTAAAATTAGTATCGGCCTCGCAAAGTAAAATAATGAAGAATAATATATTTTTGTAGTTATAGAAAAATTAAATCTTACCATCATCCTATGCTCCACCTCAGCGTAAGACGTCCGATCGGAGTAGTGCACGTCCGTCTTTTTTTCCTGATTTTCCCTCCCCGATTGTCGAGATGTCAATTGTCGCTCTCCGATCTCATTGTCAACGAACTGTGGCCATTTTTCCAATGAGATCAGCTCCTTCGGTGGGACGGATTCACACATTCGGATAACGGACTCTCGTGTCTTCTCAAAGTACCGGGTCCGCATATTTTTCTTCCACGTCTTATGTTGCTCCCTCAACTGCTCTAAGAAGGAATCGCGTAGCTTTAGATCTAGGCTGAATTGTTCCTGTCCAACAAATACAATGTTAGTTACGAATAAATATAAACATAAATATAAAATGAAATTGAAATCGAAATCGAAATCGAAATCGAAATCGAAATCGAAATCGAAATCAAAATCGAAATCGAAATCGAAATCGAAATTGAAATATTCATATAAATATAAATATAAATATAAATACATTACCTGTAGTGCCACCCAAATAGCTAACTTGAGCTCATATGGCACCTCCTTCCAACTATTGTACCCCAGGTCGATGATCTTCTTTACCAGCTCAGGGATCTCGTTAATAGCCCCGACTTGTTCTCGATGGCCATCCCCAATTTTCCATATTTAGGGAGCCTAGGGGTTGAGGAGCCCTCGTTGCCTCCGCTAGCACCGAGCCCAGACGACTTCATCATAACCAACATCATCATCCTTGCCTTAATACCTGAAGGAGACATTTGCTGTAACAAAATGTTATTAGTTAACAACTCCTCTAAAGGGTGAGAGGTCTTATCCCATCCAAGACCGCAATTTTCTGTAATATACTTAACAACTCATGCACATTGTTACGATTTGAGAAAAATTCGGTAGCAAATCCCCATAGATTTCCAAGTACACGACGTAGATTGGCAAGTATGAGTGTTATTTCAATTGCTCAATTGAAATAATAGTCACACTTTTCAATCTATTATATACCCAGAGAACATTAGGATACGACTGCAGAACTTCCTCCAAAAGTAACAACTTTAAGCCACTAAGAATATTATATAGAAATTATGCATACCTAAACTGTCCAAACGGGACAATTCAAGATCTCATTAAAAGGGTAATGACTCTCGAACGGGTCTAAGGGCTATTGAATGCCTACGCATAAGAACTAAAAGGCTAGTATCTATGTGCACTATATGTAATTTCAAGTATTTTCATTTTATTATCATACTATATATATATTGTTCGATATACAAAGTAATTTTAAAAAAAAGTTGAAAAAGCCCACCCCCATATGGACAATAATCCAGTGGTCATGCCACTTTTAAAATTAACCAACCCAAAATCGATCCACTATAATCCAGCAACAATGTCAACAACAAATGTGTATCCCGTACTCCTTCTAATTCATCTACTCAATTAATTATTTTCATCAATTAAACTAACAATTAAAGTATACAATTATTAATTTACTAATTTACAATGAGTGGCAATCCTACTTTCATAATTAATCATATATTAATTTACTAATTTATAATGAGGGGCAATCATATATTAATTTACTAAAAACATTAATAATCACTTAATTCGTTTACAAGGGACACTACGCACAAACACGCACACTACACACACACGCAACCCTCCTCCCCCACCACACACCCACCCATCCCCGCCCCCTCCCCCCTGCCCCACTCCTTTCCCCCACCCTTCCCCACCCCCTTCTCCCACCACACACACACACAAACAGCCCCACCCCTCCCCACTCCCCACCACACACACGCACACACTCACCCTGCCCCACCCCCACCCACCACACACATGAACACACACACACACACGCACATATATATAAACACACACATATATATATACACACACACATATACATAAATGGAAGAGAGAGAGAGAGAGAGAGAGAGAAATCGGTGGGGGAAAAAAAGGAGGGGAATGTGAAACCCTGCCTAATTAATCCCGGGTGATCAGTCCTAAATCAAGTTAGAAAAGGTTTCTCAGTTGGTCCATTCTTAGCATCACTGTCGTCTTTTTAATTACTAACCACCTAAGTGAGAAAAGTAGACTGGTGACAATTTTTATCTTTCAATTAATTAAATAAAACTCGTGCGGAACATACAATAATACACAATCACAGTTAATTAAAATAACCATCCACAATTAAAAACACTTAACCGAATAAACCATCGGTCCAAATATCCAATACAAGTAAATATCAGAAAACATCTCAACAAGTCTACTACTGATAAAAGAACTGTGAGCGACAAGCTCAGATAACTACTAGAGAGTCCCTACAAGAATGGAAGAAGGAGGCGTCTAGCAAAACCCCGCAACATCCACATGTGCTGCAGCAAGGATACCTGAAATAGAGTCAAGCTTGGCGCCCTTGTGGTTGGACACCTAAAAGGTTTTTAAAAGAATTTTATAGCAAGGGTTAGGACCCAAAAAGATTTGAAAACATTTAACAAATGATTAACTTGCAGTAATAAATAAATATGCATGCTCTTCATATTTTAGTTAGTGCCGCACTCTCTTGAGGACTTCCTCACCCCTCCCCTAATGTGCACTACTAATGTTTCCAATTAATTTACTAGGTCCTACGCTTCTGACCCAATGCTTATTTTAACCCTTGAATTTTACCTACTCTAACCGAGTATGCCTTAATTCATTATTTTTAAGTTATTATAGACGTCAACATAATTGAATCATTACTCCTCTTAATTTCATATAACATTCACACCCGTTATGCACATAATACATTTTTCACTATGTATTAATTATTCCCTAGATAATTATTTATCTAATTATATATTTAATCATATTACAGTATTCACAACCTACTGAAGTAACATTTAATACCAACTTTCGACCGAGTAAGAATACTCACAAAATATAAATTATTCCAAGTGCTATCCCACTAGGTGTATTCACGTAACCTAGTTGTCCAAGTTAGATTCGCTCACTAACTTAGTTTAACATACGAATTGGCTTCGGTCATATTCCTTTCCTGAAAGTGAGATGCCCCTCACCCATATAACGGAAGCTATGACCTAGGATTATACTCGCCCTACTCCTCAAGCTAGGAGATTCATCCACTGCGCGCAACCTCCCCCTATAGCACTAGGGTACATACTAGTAATATTCAATCACTGATATTAATGCACACACACACACTATATATATACTACCACACTCCGTATACATATATATAAAACGTCCCGGCTACACCAAGTACAAAACCCGTAACATAAGTCCATTTAATTTATTAAGAGTTTACGGCCCAACTCTAATTATTAATTAATTCGCACATTAATTAATTAAGTCACCTTTGGTGTCGCTCCCACCGTAAAATTAGACTTACTCTTGTAGTCCGAAATAACCTCACCCGAGTCTAAATTCTCGACTCATGAATTTTTTTTTATCATTACATGACACCAAAAAATTCGTCAAGTCCTAATTAACTTTGCTCATGATTAATTAGGTTTAAACTCATGTATTAATTTCCCCATAATTAATTACATAAAGATTTATTATATAAATTTTCTTTTATACACATAACTGGGCAGAATTACCGAAATCTGCCGACCTTCGATCGATCGACCCCAGACCTTCGATCGATCGATCGAGCAGGTCTTCGTCTTCTTCGCGAAGACAGAATCAACCATGGACGAAAATTCTCAAAACCTAATTTCTTCTACCAGAAACCTCAAGCCTTATTAATATTAATACATGTTAGAAACCTTATTAGGGACCTCCAGAATGTCCACCAACATCATTAATTCGTCCATTAACTACAATTTCTGAATTTGGGGAAATATCCATCTTTAATTCCTTACACATTTACATCCCAAATCCCTTCACCAAATTCGTTTCTAGTTATCCAGATATCATCCTACCAGATATGTATCAATTTATAATATCAGATTTCTACAAGAATTCTCATTCAAATTCGTAAATCAGATTATTATTTTTCAAAACCTCATGTTTATGCCATGAACACCCAAAACGAATTTTTATTAAACACATCACATGAATATGAATTTCAAAAATAGATTCAATACTATTGCAAGTTATCCACTTGCCTTAGGTTTCGTAGTGTCTGATTCGGAGATGAATTTCCAAGGTTGAAGACGATCCTTGTTGGATCTCTAGTGATCCCAAAGCTGCCCTTAACTGCTATTAGGGTTCCTTAATACACTTAGCCTTTCTAAAACTCTATCAGCCGTTTTATTATTCTTCCCAAATCCTTAATATACCTAATCCCGTTTTTTGCCTAATGGGCCAAGCCCAAGTGACCCAAATGCCCCCGTGTGGGCCCGGCTCTGTCTAAAAACGCCCCGTGACCCATTTACTACCCCCGGGTACACTTTTCTGACTATCTCGGCCCATCCGGAATCAACCGTACAGTCAGAATTGGCATCCGAATTAATTTATAAAAATGTTTATCCCCTCACCCCTTTAGTCTATACCGACTCCCGGTTGAGATAAGTGCATACCCTGTCATTAGTACTCGAAATGACTTAAATAAATAATTACTATTCACTTAGTAAATAACTTCCCGTAAATATTAACCATTTACTCCTCGATTAATATTTAAATAAGATTTCCCTAATTAATTCAATTAAATTACGACTCACAAGTAATTTTCAATTCCCGAATTAATTAAATATTTAATGCATGAAAATGAGGGGTGTTACATACTCCCCCCCTTACAAAGGAATTTCGTCACCGAAATTAGGTCATACCTGTGATGAAAAGCTCTGGATATTGCTCCCGCATATCCTCCTCCCGCTCTCAGGTAGACTCATCAATGTTGTGATGACCCCACTGTACTCTGACTAGTGGAAAAACCTTGGATCGTAATTTCCGCTCGTTACGGTCTAGGATAGCCACCGGCTTCTCCTCATATGAGATGTTTGGTTGTAGATCAATTTTTTCGAGTGGAATGTGCCAGAAGGCCCTCTCACTCCGACGATATTTCTTCAGCGATGCTACATGGAACACGTCGTGTATCCGCTGAAGATGCTCCGGTAATCCCAGCCTGTAGGCTACAGGCCCCACCCTCTCGATAATAGGGAAAGGTCCCACGTACCTCGGTGCTAGCTTACCCTTCTTGCCGAACCTCATCACCCCTTTCATGGGGGACACCCTGACCAATACCTGATCCCCAACCTCTAACTCCACGTGTCTTCGTGAAGCATCAGCGTAACTTTTCTGCCTATCCTGAGCTATCCGAATCCTCCCTCGGATCAGCTCTATCTTGGAAGATGTCTCCTGAACAATCTCCGGTCCTAACAGTTTGTTGTCCCCCACCTCTAGCCAACAAGCGGGTGAACGACCAGGTCTCCCGTATAATGCCTCGAATGGTGCCATGACGATCGTGAATTGGTAAGAGTTATTATACGCAAGCTCTACCAGAGGAAGATATTTCTCCCAACCTCCCCCAAAATCTAGTATACGCATTCTGAGCATATCTTCCAACATCTGATTGACTCTCTCGGTCTGCCCGTCAGTCTGTGGGTGATAGGCTGTACTCAAACGTAACTCCGTGCCCATGGCCTCCTGAAAACTCTGTCAAAAATGGGCCACAAAGATCTTGTCCCTATTCGACACAATATTAATCGGTACCCCGTGCAGTTTAACAATCTCCGCTATGAATAGCTGTGCATAACGCATCGTCTCAAAGTCTGTGCGAACTGGTAGGAAGTGGGCCACTTTGGTCAACCGATCCACAATAACCCATATGGAATCGTGACCCTTCTATGATGTCGGTAACCCTGTAATGAAGTCCATAGAGATGCTCTCCCACTTCCACACAGGAATTTCAAGTGGCTGTAGCATCCCTGATGGTCTCTGGTGGTCAACTTTCACAAGCTGACACGTGGCACATTTCGAGACAAACTCTGCTATGTCCCGTTTCATCCCTGCCCACCAATACTGCCTCCTCATATCTTGATACATCTTATCTCCATCGGGATGTACCTCGAATCTCGACCCATGAGACTCCGTCATAACAGCGTGCCTCAATTCCGCATCCTTTGGCATAATCAACCTCCCATTATGGCATAAGCCTCCCTCCGAGCTGATCGAGTAGCCCTCTGCTCCCTCTGCTAGCAACTGGCTCACCCTCTCCCGGCAGGTCTGATCCTCTTCCTGAGCCCTCACAACCCGCATAATGATCTCGGGTGTGATGGATAATGCTGGCATGCAAGCCCTGGCTACATCATCCTTGTATCGAAGTTCTCTCCACTTCGCTTTCCAGACTTCTGATATTTCCCCAGTCGGTCTCCGACTCAATGCATCTGCCACTACATTAGCCTTACCAGGATGATACTGAATATCAAACTGATAGTCTTTCACGAATTCTAGCCATCGCCTCTGTCTCATATTCAAATCCTTCTGAGTGAAGAGATACTGAAGTGATTTGTGATCCGTGAATAGCGTGAACTGCTCCCCTAGGAGATAATGTCTCCATATCCTCAAATAAAAAATGACTGCTGCTAAATCCAGGTCATGAGTGGGGTAACTCTTCTCGTGGGGCTTTAGCTTCCTGGACGCATAAGCTATAGCCCTTTCCTCCTGCTGAAGCACACCCCCAAGTCCCTATAAGGATGCGTCAGTGTAAACCCGATACTCTAATCCTCCTTCCGGCAATGCAAGCACGGGTGCAGATGTCAACTTATCCTTTAACTCGTCGAAGGCTACTTGACAATGATCATTCCAAGTGAAAGGTACCCCTTTTCGGGTAATATTCGTCAAAGGGCCCACAATCTTTGAGAATCCTTTGATTAACCGTCTGTAATAACCGTCCAACCCCAGAAAACTGCGCACTTCTGTCGGTGTCGTGGGTTATCCCCACTCCCTCACCGCCGATACTTTACTTGGATCCACCGCAATACCCCGGTCTGACACCACGTGGCCAAGGAACTCGATCTCCCGTAGCCAAAATCCACACTTACTAAATTTGGCATAGAATTGGTGATCCCGTAATGTCTGTAACACTATATGTAGGTGCTCTGTGTGCTCCTCCTCGGTACGCGAGTAGATCAGGATGTCATCAATGAACACGATAACAAACTGATCGAGAAACTCCCTGAATACTCTGTTCATGAGGTCCATGAACACTACTGGTTCATTGGTGAGTCCGAATGGCATCACCCTGAACTCGTAAGATCCATACCGCGACAGGAAAGCGGTCTTCGGAACATCTTCCTCTCGAATACGTAGTTGATGATATGCTGACCTTAAGTCGACCTTAGAGAAATAAAACGCCCCTCTCAACTGGTCAAATAGGTCATCAATCCTAGGCAACGAATACTTATTCCGTAACGTGGCCTTATTCAGCTCCCTATAGTCCACGCATAACCGTAGTGAGCCATCTCGCTTTTTCACAAATAACACCGGTGCACCCCACGACGAAGTACTCCGTCGTATTAAACCCTGACCCAGAAGCTGCTGAATCAGCTCCCTCAGCTCACGCATCTCTGAAGGGGCCATACGGTATGGGGCCCGAGAAATTGGCCTCGTCCCCGGTGCTAAATCGATCACAAATTCAATTTCCCTGCTAGGTGGCAACCCTGGTATCTCCTGAAACACATCCTCAAAGTCTCTCACCACTGGGATTGAATCCAACGGAATAGCCACCTCCTGTGAGGTTTCCTCCTCAATGTAATACAAGTGTGTGCGTGACCCTCCCTCGGGTAGTGGCATTGCTATTAAGAACATCTCCTGCCCTGGAATGGAGAACACGATAGTCCTTTCGTAGCAATCCACCGTCGCCCGATAACCTGCCAACCAATCCATACCCAAGATGACATCGTATCCCTGCATATCTAACACTAGTAGGTCCGCTGCTAAACTAAGTCTCCCGATCAAAATGTCTACACCCCGACAAATCGAGTGAATCATAGCCCCGCTGCCAACTGGAGACTCTACACACATCTGAAGACCTCCAGCAGTCTCTAGTAGTCCGGCCCGTTTAGCAAAATTTAATTTAATGAATGAATGTGATGCTCCCGTATAAAAAATATTACTACCCTCATAACCATGAATGAGAAACATACCCTCAACTGCTGGCGGTGCTTGCTGTGCCGGGGGATTAGGAACATCCCGGACGTTATACACACGTCTGTAGTGCATCTTCCCCTGCTGAGGTGGGGCGGGTGGGGCTGGTGCTGCTGGTGGTAATTGCCCCCGTTGCCCCTGTTGGGCCTCCTGCTGTTGGCCTCTGCCCCTCTGTGGGCATTCCCTTTTGAAGTGTCCTGGCTGGCCACACACAAAACAGCGTCTCTGACCATCTCCCTGTCGTTGGCCCTATTGGCCCTGACGCGGCTGGCCCTGGCCCTGCTGCCTCCCCAATTGTTCCCTTGGCCCTGATGGCCCTGAGGAACCTGCTGCTGCTGATTCGGGCCCGGCTGCCCCTGCCTGAACCCCTGTCCTCCCTGTCGGAAACCACCAGGCTTAAACTTCTTAGCCTCATTCCCTTGCTGACTACCCGCCTGCTACTGAGTACTACTTGTGTCACTACTAGTATCAGCCTTGCCCTGTTGGCTCAGCTCCCCTGTTCGCTTGCTCCCCTTCGCATGGAAGCGATGGTCCTGGCAGTGTACAAGTGCGGCACTAACGACGTCTGTATATGTTACTAACGCCGGATTCCCAATCAAGTGTTGCCTGATTTGCCAGGCTAAACCGTCCATAAACCTCGATTTCTTCCGCTCCTCATCGCTCACCTCATTTGGCACAAAGTTTGCCAAACGGGTGAACTCTTCCTCGTAGTTTGCCACTGATCGGTCACCCTGAACTAAATCACTGAATTTCTTCCTCATCTCAGTCTCTACTGCTGGTGGAAAGTATTTGCGGTCGAACCGCACCCAAAACTCTACTATCGGCATCAAGTCTCGCTCCACGGCGGTGGTAACTGACTCCCACCACTGTAAGGCTGCCCCTGATAGACGAACGGTAGCAAGCATCTGCTTCTGTACCTCGGTACACTCTAGCATGAGCAGATGGCGCTGAATGTTCTTCTTCCAGTCACAAGCCTATATCACATCTGTACTACCCCGGAACTCAGGTGGGTGACCCTTCTGAAAGGTCTCCCTAACTCTCTGCCAAGACGGTGGCCCCACTGGAGCCTGAACTGCTGGTGCCACTGGAGGCGGCACCTGGGGCTGTGGAAAGTGTGCTGCCATAGCTCTCATTGCTGTTTCTATCGCCTGAGCCACTATCACTGCCACCTGAGTAGTGGAAATCAACTCGGGTGGGGGTGGTGATAGCGGTACCCGCGGCTCCTGATGAGCCTCCCTGATTTCATCCCTAGCCTCATCCCTCTCCGCTCTCAGTCTCCTCGGTGGCATCTGAAATAGATTGAATTGTATAAGTACATAATTTACACAAAAATATACACAGCAGAAATACGATATCTCACAAGCGGAAAATGAATCAACAGTCCTAATAATAGGGCTCTATAACAAACGAGTGCTACACTGAAACGTAGAAAACCGCACAGATCCTAAGGACACTAGAACCTGATGCTCTGAAACCATCTGTGACACCCCGCCTAATTAATCCCGGGTGATCAGTCCTAAATCAAGTCAGAAAAGGTTTCTCAGTTGGTCCATTCTTAGCATCACTGTCGTCTTTTTAATTACTAACCACCAAAGTGAGAAAAGTAGACTGGTGCCAATTTTTATCTTTCAATTAATTAAATAAAACTCGTGCGGAACATACAATAATACACAATCACAGTTAATTAAAATAACCATCCACAATTAAAAACACTTAACCGAATAAACCATCGGTCCAAATATCCAATACAAGTAAATATCAGAAAACATCTCAACAAGTCTACTACTGATAAAAGAACTGTGAGCGACAAGCTCAGATAACTACTAGAGAGTCCCTACAAGAATGGAAGAAGGAGGCATCTAACAAAACCTCGCAACATCCACATGTGCTGCAGCAAGGATACCTGAAATAGAGTCAAGCTTGGCGCCCTTGTGGTTGGACACCTAAAAGGTTTTTAAAAGAATTTTATAGCAAGGGTTAATACCCAAAAAGATTTGAAAACATTTAACAACTGATTAACTTGCAGTAATAAATAAATATGCATGCTCTTCATATTTTAGTTAGTGTCACACTCTCTTGAGGACTTCCTCACCCCTCCCCTAATGTGCACTACTAACGCTTCCAATTAATTTACTAGGTCCTACGCACCTGACCCAATGCTTATTTTAACCCTTGAATTTTACCTACTCTAACTGAGTATGCCTTAATTCATGATTTTTAAGCTATTATAGACGTCAACTTAATTGAATCAATTACTCCTATTAATTTCATATAACATTCACACCTGTTATGCACATAATACATTTTTCACTACATACTAATTACCCCCTATATAATTATTTACCTAATTATATATTTAATCATATTACAGTATTCACAACCTACTGAAGTAACATTTAATACCAACTTTCGACCGAGTAAGAATACTCACAAAATATAAATTATTCCAAGTGCTATCCCACTAGGCGTATTCAGGTAACCTAGTTATCCAAGTTAGATTCGCTCACTAACTTAGTTTAACATACGAATTGGAGGCGGTCATATTCCTTTCCTGAAAGTGAGATGCCCCTCACCCATATAACGGAAGCTATGACCTGGGATTATACTCGCCCTACTCCTCAAGCTAGGGGATTCATCCACTGCGCGCAACCTCCCCCTATAGCACTAGGGTACATACTAGTAATATTCAATCACTGATATTAATGCACACACACACTATATATATACTACCACACTCTGTATACATATATATAAAACGTCCCGGCTACACCAAGTACAAAACCCGTAACATAAGTCCATTTAATTTATTAAGAGTTTACGGCCCAACTCTAATTATTAATTAATTCGCACATTAATTAATTAAGTCACCTTTGGTGTCGCTCCCACCGTAAAATTAGACTTACTCTCGTAGTCTGAAATAACCTCACCCGAGTCTAAATTCCCGACTCCCGAATTTTTTTTTTATCATTACATGACACCAAAAAATTCCTCAAATCCTAATTAAGTTTACTCGTGATTAATTATGTTTAAAATCATGTATTAATTTCCCCATAATTAATTACATAAATATTTATTATATAAATTTTCTTTTATATACATAACTGGGCAGAATTGCCAAAATCTTCCGACCTTCGATCGATCGACCCTAGACCTTCGATCGATCGATCGAGCAGGTTTTCGTCTTCTTCGCGAAGACAGAATCAGCCATGGACGAAAATTCTCAAACCCTAATTCCTTCTACCAGTAACCTCAAGCCCTCTTAGCATTAATACATGTTAGAAACCTTATTAGGGACCTCCAGAATGTCCACCAACATCATTAATTCGTCCATTAACTACAATTTCTGAATTTGGGGAAATATCCATCTTTAATTCCTTACACATTTACATCCCAAATACCTTCACCAAATTCGTTTCTAGTTATCCAGATATCATCCTACCAGATATGTATCAATTTATAATATCAGATTTCTACAAGAATTCTCATTCAAATTCGTAAATCAGATTATTATTTTTCAAAACCTCATGTTTATGCCATGAACACCCAAAATGAATTTTTATCAAACACATCACATGAATATGAATTTCAAAAACAGATTCAATACTATTGCAAGTTATCCACTTGCCTTAGGTTTCGTAGTGTCTGATTCGGAGATGAATTTCCAAGGTTGAAGACGATCCTTGTTGGCTCTCTAGTGATCCCAAAACTGCCCTTAACTGCTATTAGGGTTCCTTAATACACTTAGCCTTTCTAAAACTCTATCAACCGTTTTATTATTCTTCCCAAATCCTTAATTTACCTAATCCCGTTTTTTGCCTAATGGGCCAAGCCCAAGTGACCCAAATGCCCCCGTGTGGGCCCGGCTCTGTCTAAAAACGCCCCGTGACCCGTTTACTACCCCTGGGTACACTTTTTCGACTATCTCGGCCCATCCGGACTCAACCGTACAGTCAGAATTGGCATCCGAATTAATTTATAAAAATATTTATCCCCTCACCCCTTTAGTCTATACCGACTTCCGGTTGAGATAAGTGCATACCCTGTCATTAATACTCGAAATGACTTAAATAAATAATTACTATTCACTTAGTAAATAACTTCCCGTAAATATTAACCATTTACTCCTCGATTAATATTTAAATAAACTTTCCCTAATTAATTCAATTAAATTACGACTCACAAGTAATTTTCAATTCCCGAATTAATTAAATATTTAATGCATGAAAATGCGGGGTGTTACGGGGAAAGGGTTTTTTACTGAAAAATTTGTCACGGATGTGTCACGGTCCTTGATCGTGACAATATTATAAGAATTGTCACGGTCATTGACTGTGATAAGACTTTGTCACGGCTAACCTTGTCACGGTCATTGATCGTGACACAAAACGCGTGTTTTTTGTCACGATCAATGACCGTGACAAGGTTAGCTGCTGGAAGGATGCCAATTTATCCATTTTTGTGTAGTGGCAGGAATACCGAACAAGGTGTGAGTGGAAAATGGATGTTCTACACCCACCCCCCCCCGACGGACGAGGATGTTGTGATGGAGGAGGACGGAGAGGAAGGTGAAGATGTGGACTATGAACCCGAGGGGGAATTTGACGAAGCTCATTTAGACATAACGGTGATTTCCCAATGCATCGACTCTTTGGAATCCCGTTTTACCAACTTTGAGCGCAAATATGAGTGCGACACTAGGATGATGATTCGGCTCCAAGCCGAAATGTATCACTTGCATGTAGGGGTCGACGTCTCTCTTTCCACATATTTTTAATACCCTTACTATCCTAGGGCGCCCAGAACATCTCACCCTCCCCCACAATAGGTCCCGCTCTTAGTATTGGTTATTTGTGCTTCACCTATGTAGTTCTTTATTTTTTGTGTGCTTTCTTGTATGTCTTCTTAATTAGGAACTATGTAATTTTTCTATGGCTTGTATTTGATTTTTATTAATATAAAAAAAGCTTTTGCATTTTGGCCTTTGTTCATTTTTACGCACTTTCCTTTTGTTTGGATTTTAGTCCTTTTGCATAGGGTCTTTGAAAAAGTCTGAGTTGTGGGTGGGGGGTACGCATGCGTTTTAAAATTTTCACAAGTTTCAAAATGCCCCAAAAAATAAAAAATAAAATTAGAAAATTGCATAAATCGAAAAAAAATCCAAAAGGCAAAAAATATTTTTCTTCAAAATAAATAAAAATTTGGAATTTAAATTTTTCGAAAATATCACTCAAAATTTGTTTGAAATCTCAAATTGTAAACATTAAGAGCACAAAGCAGAATTGGACCAAAGATGAAAATTGTGCGAAAATTGGTGACTTAACGAATAAGTGTGGAGATTAATTAACCCGGTGAGATTTCGAGCCTATCACTTTTTACGAGTATTTAAATCAATCCGAGTTAATGGTTAACTCAACGTTCTTTTCAGCGTTTTAGTAAGTCGTTGAAGATCTCAAATTTTTATTTTGATCCGTTACGAAAAGCGAGCGAGATGTTCTCTTAGAAAATGCGCCAAAAATGTCTCTAAATTAAATATAATTTCGAGACGCATATGGTAAAATAATTAGTAATTTGGACAATGAAGTTGGACCTCGTTTGTTTACCTACAAATATTAGCAAAACAAAATTGTGAAAACTTATCCTTTTGCTAGAGATTTTGAGCCAAATATTTTTTTTAATTTCATTTGGTAACCCGAAAAACCCAAATAGCCTGGAGTTGTGAAAATCGAAAAATTCATCAATTTAGTGTAAATGGTGCAATAAAAAGGGGCTAAAAAATGCTCAACAAAATAGAAAGAAAATAAAAATGTGAGAAATAGAAAAAAATAGAAAAACAAAAGAAAAATGAGCAAAATCCCGGAAAAGCACTAACGGACATAAAAAAAAATTCCAACTCCGAAATTCCCAATCATTCCCATTTTATCCAATACACCTTACAACCCAAAAAAGTCATAACCGAGTCTAAATTGTAAAATTAATTGTCACGTGGAAAGCTAAGACACGAAAAGATAAGATGAGAGATTAATTGGTGTGGATAAAAGGCGATGGTTCTCGTTTTTCAATAACCATATTCCGATGATGAGATCTTTTCACCATAAAAATTTCGTCTTTAAAATTCGTGTTTGTGAACTTGTGTCCATTATATCTACTCTTATAAATCACGCATACCGAGATAATTAACCACAATTCGAGTGATTCGTTTGTGAGTGTATTCAAGAGAATTGAATCAAAACAGATTTTTGAAAAGTAACGTGATGATCAATAGGTGAAAATTAGAGGTTAAATTTTTGGTTTTGCATACACAAATAACAAATTGAGACTCCTGAATATAAATTTAAGGTGACTATTTTTGGGGGATTTAAATTATACATTTTTTAGGTATTTTGAGCTTTCTTTGAGTCGAAAATGAATTTTGTGAGTATATTGGCTGCAAACCCTCACGAGACACAACTCATCCTACTAGAGCAACCTAGGGGTTTAAAGGCTTGTTACACCCGTTAAATGCAATCGCTTGTCCACAAAAAAGGTATTCTATCCCAATAACATGTTTGCGAAGTGTTTTGACCTTGTTTTGATTCTTTTACATTGCTTGGGAAGATCATAGTTCTAAGTTAGGGGGGATTGATTAGGCATAAATTCTTCATATTTATTCCTGTAAGTTAGAGGCTTTTGTTACCCTGTGCGGTATAATTCATTTTGATTTATCTCATATCTTTTCTACTTATATCTTCTATCTACTGCATCGAGTTTCATTTATTTCTCTTACATTTTGCAGGTATTTTATGCAAGTGAAGAAAAGAGAAAACTTAAAATCAAGAAAGAAAGAAAAAGAGAAAATTCAAGGGCAAAAGAGTAATTTTACATCCAGAATTCGAACGCACAAAGAGAAGTCGAAGACTTGAGTCCACAAGCATGTAGAAAGAAACGACATCAAAATCCGAGTCCCGAGTGAAAAGTTATGAAGCTTCAAAGTTGAGAAAAAATCAAAAAGGAGAAAGAAAGAATTCAGATAAGTGAACAAGTTCAATTATGAGGGGAACCGGTGGAAAATATGAACCGAACAAATGGAAATAAAGGGGAACCGGTTCGGCAAACTGTCAAAGCCAAACCAAACCGATGATCAAGACTTAGAACCGGTTCTACTAACTGGAATAAGCGAACCGGTTCACCCAGTAAAGAAGGAAATTTTAAACCGGTTCGGCGAGACGAAATTTGAATTTTTATTTCTTAAAAATAAAGTTGTTCATGGTGCAAACACTTAATAAAATGTGAGAGATATATTCTATTGTGACACCAGACATTACATAGTTTTGATAGCTTCTTGAAGGCAAGAACCCAATGATTAATCTTCTTCAATAATTTTTCATCTTTTACATTGAATTCAAGGGTTTTTCTTCAATACAAGTATAGTATCATTAATGATTTCAATTTCTATCCTCTTTTTTTTTTTCTTATGATTCATTATTTACTAGATAAAAATTCTCTTTTACATGTTTGATTACACTTTTCACGTAAGAATGATTTCATGCAACGTAGTTATTATGATTAGTTACAGTTTTACCATGTCAGGCTAAATTTCTAATGGTTTGGGGTACATGAACCCAATCTAGGGAACATATATGGATTTAAAAGTGAATAAAAAGTAATTCTTCATTCAAAGGCTTGAATTTTATCATGATAAAAGTTATAGGTCTTTTAATTCCGTTTACCCTAGATAATCGAAATGTTTAAGGGTGAAATTGACTTTTTGATAATTTCTCATCCCCATCAAATACAATTTTTGATTTGATATTTTGCAGAGTAAAGTCCTCACATGTCGAATGCTTAGAGAGTATTTGATGTCTCTTAGAATGGAGAATTAAAATTTTTAAGGTTATATGTCTATGTAATTACCGATGGTCTAGGGGAGTGTACCCTAATCCCATTCTCTCATATAGTTTAAAACCAATTCATTATTATTGCATTCATAGTTAAGTCATTTGTTTAAATTTACTTATTTTAGTTAGTTAATGGATCTCAAATCAATCATTTTTCTTTCTTTTTCTAGAGTCAATTCGAGGTTAATCATCTTCCCTATTCGTCGTCATGATTCTTCGTATTAGTCCTTATGTTCGATACCCGCTTTTACCGAATTATTTCTTGAGCGACCGTCTTACACTTGATTCGATAGAAGCACGCACTGGAAACACTTTTAAAGTCGCATAATCCAGCTACAGTGATGAATGGGGAAATGAAGGGAATTATTAAGTTTATCAGGGATTTAGGATCATCATCGAAAAAAAATTCCCTCAATAAAGTTGATATTTCAATTGGAAAAAGGCAGTTCGAAGTTAGAATTATTGGTATAATGGTACCATAAATACAAAAGAATTTGTTAAAGGATAAGATATTGGTATGCCTGCCAACTTGACCTTGTGGAAGGGTTTGTTGGCTGTAGACTTCATCCTCTTTGGAATATTGACATGGTTGTTAGAAAGGGCTCAACATTCTCATGAGTGGATGATGAAGTACTAGCTAGAACCTCAAAATGAGGTTTCTTCCTTATTATCGAACAATAGGGTCAATATCTTCCTCCTATTTTATTTTTCCTCTTATTCCTCTTATTGATATTCTTCTCTCATTATGAATTTCCTCTTTTTGGAAGAAACATAAGCAACACGAGGAAGGAAATCTATAACGAAAAATGGCTAAGTAAAGGCCAATAACTAAGATATAATATGAAAAATTGAAATGATCCTTACTAGAAGAAGAAGTAATTGAGGGGTCTATGGTGGAATGTTGTTAATTCAAGTGAAGATCAACATGAAATGACCACCATTTGTTAAAGGCCTTAGTCATACCAGCATTGAACTAAACACCAACTATGATAAATATTCTTTAAACCTTAGCATAACGGCCAAACTCTGCCATAACAACCTTTTGAGGGGATATTGGAGCTTCTGGCAAAGAGGAATGAGTGGATACACTCCTTTTAGGATCCTGAATGCTTGATATAGGCCAAAATGTCTTGAAACTTTTACAGGCAAAGAAAATTCACCAAAATATTAAGAGGCAAAGGCCTTAGGGTGTAGTGCCATAAAACAAATCCTTGGGAATTAAGAAATATCCTCAACAAAAATTTATGACCAGGATGGGTGAGGATTTATTCACAATAGAAATAAGCCAATAAGGATATTGAGAAGCCTTCAATAAGGCTAGAAGAAGGAACCTTGGATGGTCATGTTTGAGCGATTGAAAAATTCTAGTAAGAGATTCTAATCTCTTATTACCAAGCTTAGAAAGCACTAAGATGGCTAAAACCTAAGTTGCCTTTGGCATGCCCAATATTAAGGAAATGTAGGCATGCAGCCACATTTGGAGGAACAATAGTGGCCCACCTTGATTGGTGTTAAAGGATTCATTTTAAAGCTCAGAGAAACTTCTTTAAAGGGATCCAAAGAGATAAGGTGTTAAAGCCACTTCTCTTCCCTTTACAAGAATGGTAAAAAGAATATTCTCATTGAGATTTGGCACAAAAGTTAGACTTTGACAAATAAAGAAAAAAAATTAAAAATACTCCCTCTAATTCACAATCTCTACAACATTCATGTGTTTGTTTATAAACGTGGAGTAGAACAAAAAGGAATTTTCATTCTTTAATTTTCTAGGGATTTCAGCTGGCGGTATCTAAGGGTGAACATCCTACCCAGTGGATTTAAAACCAGTTAATTGGAAATTGTCCAAAATAATGGGATAAGCCATTCCAAAGTTAAACTCAAAGAAATTAAATGCTAGATTCCACAGTTAAATGGCAATGAAAATATAAAATGTATCATACTCAATGTCAATCAACCTAAGTTTGATAGCATCCAGAATGACATACTTCTCTATTTCCCTAGATTTAGCTATGAGCATTCGATTCACCCATTTTTCCATTGACTATTATCCAATAATTTGGGCTAAAACCTAAACCTAAAAGAAGATGTTACTTTGGTGGAATCTTGGATAGGAAGGGTTTTCTCCCCAAACTAAGGGTAAAAAACAAAGAGCTTCAATGGGAGTTCTTTTTTGAAAAATGGACCCACAGTGAGGCGAGAGTCCTAATAGGGCAACTGATTAGGGAAAATAATATACCCAGCAACAACAGAGCCTTTATCGATGAATTCCTTAGCAGTCCTTTCAAATTAGGTGTAAACATCTGGGGTTTCTAAGCTAGAAACTATTGATGACAAAAGAGTTAGTATGAGAGACAAAAAAATAAGCTAAAGAGTTGAAAACATACTCATAGAGAAAACGTAAATGATAAAAAAAGAAAGAAAATTCAGAGATGATTTTAATTAACTCAAATGGACCATTTGAAATGCAAGGATAGTTCCAATAAAAAGACAACTCATGTCTTAAAAAAATTTCCTTCCCAAAGGAAAAGTCATGGGGAAACAGAGAGGTGAAAAAGCACCTTTTTGGGTGTAATCAATAAAAAGACCTTAAGATTATATTTTTGTCTTATTAATGGGCCAAGAAATTGAAATCTAGTGCTGGGAGTTCCAAGGCGACCAAATATATTTGTTAAAAAGAATAACCAAAGTTGTCCAATTATGAAAATTAACTATTCTAGTAAGAAACAAAAAGTTATTATTTGGATACATCCACAAGTGTAATTGGATTTGTTGGGACCACTACAAATAATAAAGCCTGAATGTATAATAGTATAAAATTAAATATTTTTAGGTCTAAAGATATAAAAATAGTTACAAGTACATATAACCTACCAAATTTGTTTATAGCATAAAATACCTATCAAATGGTTGAAAAAAGCATTACGATATCATGGAAGAACTGGTATAATTAAATTTAACCACCAATATAAAAATAAAATATATCGCAATTAGTGAGGTAATACACCACACATTGGCACAAACATGAGCCTTCAATAATGAATCAAAACGCAAGTAATTCTCTCCATCTATACCAGGAATCGAAGATTGCGAAAACTAGAATAGAACATGGAATTATTATCTCTTAATCGAACCTAAATAGGCTTAATATTGGGTCAGATGCAAAAATAATGGTTCTTGATATTAGAAGTTCATAACCGTTTCCCAGGACTCATATTTCATGTCCCTATATTTGAGGAGAATGACTTCGGGTGAGAGAACCTCCAAACTTAGTTCCTTTGGATCATCCTATCCATTTAGATAAACTCTCTAAAACTCTTTCAACTCCTCCCGTTGTGAAGTAGTGCGAAGGTCACCACGAGTTTTAGCTCAACCCTCATAGTCATTCACTTCAGAACAGAGTTGGATTACCCTTCTAATAAAATATCCATAGGTTTTAAGGAAAGAGGAAATATGGTTTTGGGGAGCGTGAGGATAGTTTTCAAAATTTCGAAGGACTATTCTTACCCAAGTTAAATTATTTTGGTCTTGACCTTTCAATAAAACAAAAAGGGAAAGGTGAGAAAAAGGCGTGTAAGACTTCCAAGGCTTTTTTAACATCAATGGAAGTGGAATGATACCTAAAAAAAGATGACCAATATTTAAGCTATCTTGAACATATTGCTACAACTCACTTATTAAATCATGTGTTAAATTATGTGGGAAGACTATTGACTCAGAGAGGGGATCACTAAATAAGATAGACTGAGTTACCAAAGATTCAAAGGCGTCCAAGTCAAAAATATCTTTAAACAAGATGAAACATGTGTAAATACCATTAAAGATGAAATGGTATTAGAGATAGACAAAAGTGTGGAAAAAGAATTAATAGTTTTATTCCTAGGAACCTCGTAAGTGGCAAAATGCGAGGCTGGCAAACGGTTCAAGTATTCATTTGCATTGGCTCAAAAAGTAAAATGGGGTTTAATTGGTCTTAACCAAGCATAAGTTCCTCTAAGTTCATAAGTGAATGAGGGATAAGTCACTTGTGTTAGATATTTAAGGGGAAAGTGGGGATGAATGAGGATACGACCGACACTTGTGTTATCAAGAGAATGAGCTAGTAACGTCCTATTGTGAACCCAGATAGGACAATGACTTGGTCAATAGGCTGTTTTTGGTCGGGATTAGCTTTTTAGCCTCAATCATATAATCATCACGGGCTTTAACATTTTTAAATCCATCTATCGCCTTTACATTATAAACTTAAGGTTTAATAACATCAATAAAAGAAACAACCTCCTCACAAGAAGTAGGAAGATGGAGGATCTAGTCAGGCCAACCGTCGAAAATCCTAAATTGATATTGTCCCTCATAATTTGCAGAAGGCTCAAATAATTTTTTTAAAGATTAATCAATATCTTCAACATCAACTGCGCAAAATCCACCCAAGATAGCTAGAAAAAGAACATCATGGTCTGGAAAGGGAGCGCGTTAAGTGGGACTTGATATATATAAGTATGATGGTCACTAGTTTTGGCCCTTTTTTCATTGTAAGACTAGTTTGAAGCGGCAACAATAATCGTCCAATGATTTATATTATCGTTTACAGGGTTTGAAGATGATCCAATCTTAGAATTTCTCTTAGAAGCGGCATTGTAATTTTCTTCGAAAGCCATTGTTGTTTAAAGATGATATGAGGAGAAAAGATAGGAAGTTCAGTTGGAAAATAGAAAGACTCATAGATTAATGATAGAGACCTTTTCACCGCCAAAAGGTATCTATTTAAGCACCATTTTCCATAGTAGTAATCATGATCGAAAGTGGGAATGAAGCATGCGGAGATCAAGAGTATACTAATTAATTTTTTCCTGAAAATTAATTAGTGCGGGTGTATGTTTACACCACATTTTTATCGACTAATAGAATGCAACTATGTGAAAATACAAGGCAATAATTACAGTCGATAAAATAATGGGTGAGTTTATATAAATGGCTACACAAGTAATTGACACTTGTCAAGACCTTAAATGTAGGGTGAGCACTTAAGTAGCAGTATGGGGGCATGAATGCACCAAGGCAAGAGTATTTGAATGCTTAACCACCTAGAAGTTGAATGCCAAGGGACTGTATAAATATGAAGCTAAAGAATGAAGGAATAGTGAACTCCCGCAACAAAAAAACTGCATTTATTCATTTAAACTCCTTTTCCTTTTCGTTTGATTTCTTTACAGTTTTTCCGCTTCTTCTTCGAAATAGTTTGTCAGGTAGATTTACTATAGTTCTCTTTATATTTTATGAAAAGTCCATTTGTGTTTACATTTAAATTATTTTTACTTATCTTAGTGTAACTTATTTTTATATTCCTTATTGTAAACTGTTTTCTTTTTACTTTATTTATCTTACTTCCATCATTTTATTTAATTCAAATCATTTTTTTTACCTTTTATTCACTTTACATCTTCTTCTTAAATTCTAGTTGATTAGGTTTATTTGGTACTTTTATTGACTGTGTTCTAAGTGGGGCACAATTTTTCTTAATTAAAGCATCGAACGATACACTATTGTCCGATTATTAAAGGGCTAAGATAATCAATTATTTGATAAGAAATAACTTTATCTAAGATGCTCGCACACAATCAAAACACACAAACAAATCAAGCCAGCAAACCATCTAACATGAACACGATTTATTTATAACCCCACAAGGCCAGCACAATTAATCATTTTTACACCCAAGTAAACACAAATACATGAATATAAGTAAAAGCAGGAGAGTTATAATTTTGACATAAATACAACACAACACGATTTTGTGCGAGAAAATTTTAACATAAACACGACATGTCATGTAAATTTGGGATTAATTTCATGCGTTTCATATTGTATTGTCTTGTTATGCCCAAATTGTTACCTCATAATAGAAGTTCAATTATTAAATATCTCCTTACATGTATACATATTCTTTGCTATAAAGCACTTGATTTACTCATCCTATTAATTATAGGATTTCCCTTTCTTAAAAAAAAAACATTTGTACTTCTTGTCAATAGAAAAAATGGGACATTAAGCTCAAACCAAACCAAATAAAACACAATTGAGTTGTTATGAAGAAAGTCTAATCTATTATATACCTCTAATACGATAGTATTAGAGGCTTTAATAGTATTTAATGGACTAATGCGTATCCCTTGAGTTTCTCTCCAATTCTGAATCTTTCTTATCTCCACGTCCCTATCTCTTCCCAATGTGAAAATCACGTGAGTTTTTATCCCATCTTGAATCTTTCTTATCTCTAAGTCCATCTCTCTCCCCAAGGTGAAATAAATATAGATATCCAAGAGACCTATCTTGAGAATATCAAACCTCTCTTAATCATGAATGCAATTTATAAATCGATCTTTAATTTATGTTTTATATTCATTAGAAAGCTTTGGCAGTGCAGAGGTTCATATTTTGTCCTTAATAATTCGAATTTCCATCTCTGATAGTCTTGCCTATGGAGTTCAATGGAGTGAAGATTACCGGACAATACCTCCCATGTCAAAATAATTGATGAACCCATTTATAGCCATTGTAGAGTTCAATGGAGTGCAGATTACGGGGCAGCCTTGTAATAACAAATTTACGTCGTACACTCAAACCGGGAGCCCCATGACTACGCAGTTGGTTCCTACGAGTCACATTAGTCTCGTGCGAGGGGTTCGTGACTCTTACGGGACCGTTTTAAGTCTGTTTTACATTTTCACCCTTAGATGGCATATTTTTATGCTTAAGTTTATTTTTTTGCAAATTTACGTCGTACACTCAAACCGAGAGGGATCCCCGTGACTCTATGGTCGGTTCCTACGAGTCACATGGGTCCCGTGTGAGGTGTTCGTGACTCTTACGGGATCATTTTGTGCTTGTTTTACGTTTTCAACCTCCGATGGCATCTTTTTATGCTCAGGTCGAACTTTGTGCAAATTTAGAAAGTATTCTCAAACCGAGAGCCCCGTGACTACGCGGTCGGTTCCTATGAGTCGCATTGGTCCCGTACAAGGTTTCGTGACTCTTACGGCACCTTTTTGTGGCTGTTTTATATTTTCACCCTTCGATTGCAAGTTTTTATGCTCAAGTCTAAATTTTTTGCAAATTTACGTCGTACACTCTAACCGAGATCCCCGTGACTACACGGTCGGTTCCTATGAGTCAGATTGATCCCGTGCAAGGTGTTCGTGACTCTTACCAGATCGTTTTGTGGTTGTTTTACGTTTTCACCCTTCGATGGCATCTTTTTTATTTTCAAGTCTAACTTTTTGCAAATTTACGTCGTACACTCAAACCGGGATCCCTGTGACTACCCGTTCGGTTCCTACTATTAACATTGGTCCCGTGCGAGGTGTTCGTGACTCTTACGGGACCGTTTTGTGGCTTTTTTATGTTTTCACCCTTCGATGGTATGCTTTTATGCTTAAGTCTAATTTTTTGTAAATTTATGTCATACACTCCAACCGGGAGCGCCGTGACTATGCGGTCAGTTCCTACGAGTTACATTGGTCCCGTGCGAGGTGTTCGTGACTCTTACGGAGCGTTTTAAGGTTGTTTTACATTTTCACCCTTCGATGGCATGCAAGTCTAACTTTTTATAAATTTACGTCGTACACTCAAATCGGGAGCCCCATGACTATGTCGTCGGTTCCTACAAGTCACATTAGTCCCGTGCGAGGTGTTCGTGACTCTTACCGGACCATTTAGTGGCTATTTTAGGTTTTCACGCTTCGATGGGATGTTTTTATGCTTAAGTATAATTTTTTTCCAAATTTGCGTCGTACACTCAACCCGGAAGCCCCGTTACTACGCGATCGGTTCCTACGAGTCACATTGGTCCCGTGCGAGGTTTTCGTGACTCTTACAGGACCGTTTTGTGCTTGTTGTATGTTTTCACCCTTCGATGGCATGTTTTTATGCTCAAGTCTATTTTTTTGCAAATTTACGTCGTACACTCTAACCGGGAGCCCCGTGACTATGCGGTCGGTTTCTATGAGTTATATTAATCCCGTGCGAGGTGTTCGTGACTCTTACCGGACTGTTTTATGGCTATTTTACATTTTCACCCTTCGATGGCATGCTTTTATGCTTAAGTCTAACTTTTTATAAATTTACGTCATACACTCAAATCGGGAGCCCCGTGACTACGCGGTCGGTTCCTAAGAGTCACATTAGTCCCGTGCGAGGGGTTCGTGACTCTTACGGGACCATTTTAAGCCTGTTTTATATTTTCACCCATTGATGGCATGTTTTTATGCTTAAGTTTATTTTTTTTTACAAATTTACGTCGTACACTCAAACCGGGAGCCCCATGACTACGCAGTTGGTTCCTACGAGTCACATTAGTCTCGTGCAAGGGTTTGGTGACTCTTACGGGACCGTTTTAAGTCTGTTTTACATTTTCACACTTAGATGGCATATTTTTATGCTTAAGTTTATTTTTTTGCAAATTTACGTCGTACACTCAAACCGAGAGGGATCCCCGTGACTATATGGTCGGTTCCTACGAGTCACATGGGTCCCGTGTGAGGTGTTCGTGACTCTTACGGGATCATTTTGTGCTTGTTTTACGTTTTCAACCTCCGATGGCATCTTTTTATGCTCAGGTCGAACTTTGTGCAAATTTAGAAAGTATTCTCAAACCGAGAGCCCCGTGACTACGCGGTCGGTTCCTATGATTCGCATTGGTCCCGTGCGAGGTTTTGTGACCTTTTTGCGACTGTTTTATGTTTTCACCCTTCGATTGCACGTTTTTATGCTCAAGTCTAAATTTTTTGTAAATTTACGTCGTACACTCTAACTGGGAGCCCCGTGACTACACGGTCGGTTCCTACGAGTCAGATTGGTCCCGTGCAAGGTGTTCGTGACTCTTACCAGACCGTTTTGTGGCTATTTTACGTTTTCACATCTCTCATATTCATCTCGGACTAATCAAGAATATCTTTAAGCTAATAAACAAATGGTTACCAATTAGTTTAATATGAACCATTGCAGAGAAACTGACACGCCTTAAACCTATAAAGTGGCAATCCGTTGGATAATGCCTTCTTTTTCTAGTGTTCACCCTAACTATTCTTTGTTCAAAAGTTATGTTCTCTCCCCCCCCCCCCCCCCCCCCACTGGAAGTGACAAGAAACAAATGCGCCAACAATACCCAAGCTACAGGGGGCACAAAAGAATTAAAATTACGGGGTTTAGACATAAATAGGATCCAAACCCAAAATAATTAAAAAATTGAATCAATGCATGTTTAACCTTAAAATAAAGTTCATCATAGGTCTATCCATTACCTGGATATTTTGTTACTCCCAACGCTAATCAGAACCTTCTTTATGCCAGCAGCGATGCAATTTCAGATTATGTTTGATAGTAGTTCAACCCCAACATCAATGTATCCTATGACAGTGAAAAAATAATGAAGTTTTTGCAAACAGTTATGTTCAATTAAAAAAATGGTAGAACCAAAAAAGCAAATTCAAAACCAAAGGACGAAAATCAGGGCTAGTTCTTTCGTCACTCACTGTCCCAACTTGACTCGTGGTAAACTGGTTTGAACTGAAATTCGTTAATCCTCATTGATATTTTCTTTCACGTATATAAGGATTATACTGAGAAAAAAATTAGAAGCACACATATGGAGAAGATTACAATTGATTTTGATTACATTTCAAAAATCAATACTAATTCAATTTCAACAATAATATAAAATGGCATAACAGGTATGTCATAATATAACCAACACCAATCTAATTAAACCAGGTATATATTTATTCCTTTTTTTCACAAGGACAAATCTAAAACCAAATTGAAAATACCAAGGCCAAGAACAAAATTAAAACTTACAGAATTCTTAAGGGACTATTTGTTGCTTCTAACCCCTAACCCGGTCTCCACCGCATACTATTTAGGGTGGCACACATATAACCCCTAATAAAATCACGACAAGGTGGATGTAAATTTTTTTACTCATTAAAAATCCATTTAATATTATTTTGTCAAAAAAATACACACACATACAATCTAGGTTTATTGGCATAATCTATACAAACACACACATACAATCTAGGATTTATTGACATAATATATACATACACACACATACTATTTAGGGTTTACTAAACCCTAATTTTTTTTTTAACATAAATTTATACATACATATACATACAATCTATACATACACACACATACAATATAGGGTTTATTGATAAAACATATATCACATAAATCTATACATACACAAGGATATAAACATATATATACACATAAATCTATACATACACACGCATACAAACATAAATCTATACATACACACACATACAAACATAAATCTACACATACATACACAGAATTAGGGCTTTAGACAGAAATAACGAAATCCAAATGGATTCAGAAATTAGGGCTTTAGACAGAAGCAACGAAATCCAAATGAATCCAAATGACTCAATACATACGCGGGTAGATTTATGTTTGCAAATCCAACTGAAATCCAAACGAAATCGCACGTGAATCGCTTAGCCCTAACAGCCTTACAAACCGCACATAAGAAATTAGAAGCAGCGGGTAATTTTTCGTTTTTAATACCTGACCCTCGTCACGGCCAAGAGCCCTGACCCCATGGACGCGACCAATAAAATGCAGATGAGGTGGTACTGGCTTCTTCGACCTGGTCACGGACTAGAGCCGTGACCCACCATGTGCGTGACCAACAAATTGCAGATGAGGTATTCTGGCTTCTTCGAACTGGTCACGGCCTAGAGCCGTGACCCACCATGCTGAAGACTTTTCCATCCACACTCAGTGCTTGAATGAGTCATGGCCACGGGCCATAGCCGTGACCCACGCAAAGAAATAGTCACGGACCGTAGCCATGACCCTCGATCAGTGATGTGCGACCCTAGTGCTTAAATGAGGTATGGTCACGGTCCTTAGCCGTGACCCACACCAAAAAAATTGTCACGGCCCTAAGCCGTGACCCCTAATATGTGTACTCACTTCTTCGTCCCGCCATGGGTCACGAACTTGGGCCATGACCCACCCGTGACCAAGCTTGGAGGGAATTTTGGCGCGTGTTTAGCGCCAAGATGGTCACGACCTGGTCACGGTCTAAGTCCTCGACCACTGTGGTCACGGCCTTGGCCCGTGACCACTTCCCGAGCATCAATAATTTAGTGTGATAATAAATATGGTCACGCCAAATATTGAGTGGGTCACGGCCCAAGTCCGCGACTAGCTGGTCGCGGACTTGGGCCGTGACCCACTGGGCGTGACCATTCGCAGGATTTGGTGTAGTGAGAGGTTTTAATTGTATTTAATGGACTAATGTGTATCCCTTGAGTTTCTCTCCAATTCTGAATCTTTCTTATCTCCACGTCCCTATCTTTTCCCAATGTGAAAATCACGTGAGTTTTTATCCCATCTTGAATCTTTCTTATCTCTAAGTCCATCTCTCTCCCCAAGGTGAAATAAATATAGATATCCAAGAGACCTATCTTGAGAATATCAAACCTCTCTTAATCATGAATGCAATTTATAAATCGATCTTTAATTTATGTTTCATATTCATTAGAAAGCTTTGGCAGTGCAGAGGTTCATATTTTGTCCTTAATAATTCGAATTTCCATCTCTGATAGTCTTGCCTATGGAGTTCAATGGAGTGAAGATTACCGGACAATACCTCCCATGTCAAAATAATTGATGAACCCATTTATAGCCATTGTAGAGTTCAATGGAGTGCAGATTACGGGGCAGCCTTGTAATAACAAGAAAAAAGCGGAAAAAGATGTTGCAACTTAGGCTCATGGGTGGGGCCCAAATGGGAAGTGTTTGTATTGAGCGCATGTCGATGATGTGTAAAAAGTGCAAGGGGGGTCATAGCTTGAAATTGGGAAATGACAAAGTCGCACTCCCTTTGTTCTCTTACTATAATCACGTTATTCATTAAATTATAAAAGACTTCAAGATATGTTGCAGGTAAGTGACCCTTATATATTCTATTTATTTGAATTGACTTTTATTGACATCTGATTGGCTTTATAAATAGTTACTAATATTTGAAGCTGAACTACTCATTTTGGAGGAAAAAAAAATTATAAATCAAACTTTTGGTCAAAGTCAGATGATGCATGAAAAAAAATCTGTGCCTCAAATTCTTTTTTCTTAGCAGTTGGGCCATGATCAGTCACATTCACAAGTATGAAAGGATTGCATGAACTTGACAAGGGGAAAACGGAACTTCACACAAATTCTAAACATCATGTATGTGTTTACATGTCATCATTGAATATAAATCACGCTGAATGATTTTTAAATATATATATTTTGTAATAATCATATTTGTAAAATAATATATATAACATATTATAATTTTTTAAAATAATGTATATAACATATTATAATTTTTTATAAAGAGAGGAATCTGATATGTAAATATATATATTTATGGTAAAAGGGATGAAAAACATGCATAATTTTTCACAATAATGGGACATACACAAAGCCCAATCATTAATCCTTCTATGATTTTCAATTAAAAAATCACTTCCCCCTTCTTAGTACCCATTTACACAAAACAAACAATATATATTTATTAAATCATAATTAAATTATTTTTTTGTCAAATTATATCATAACTACCTAATTAATTAATGTGTAATTTAAACTCTCACCAGTCGCAACATCGAGAGTCAACATTATCCATACAAAATTAAGGCCATATTCACTAAAATTCTATGGTTAGGTTGGAGCAGTTGTCAGTTCACGTCCCTGGGAAGAAAAAAATCTCAACATTTAATGTGTTATAACAAAATAGTTTTCGAGTTATTTGGGTAATATTATCTCATTAGGTAGTATCTAATGCTAATTTTTATCTAGAAAGATTTATATAAAAATATACCCATGTGTGGGGGTTTGACATCGTTGAGAGAGAAAAATAGTTCATTTTTTAACCTTTTCTTTCCCTTTGACATTAATTCAAAGAACTAGATAGATCTAGACTCGTTAATCAATAAACAATATATGGCACCAATTTAGATAAACTAAATCTGACCTTTGGTGACCCTCGGCTTTATTGTTGTGTTGATCCAATAGTTTTGAGAGTTTTATGCTTTTAATTGTTGATGGAATATGTTTGATCAAGTGGGCTCTGGAGGTGCATGTGTTCAGATTTGGAATTCAATAAACGCAAGCAAATAGTGGTGGACTATTTTTTATCACATTGGTTTTACAAATATTTCTCATCAAACATGGATTTTAGATATAAATTTTCATGGTTTTTGTTTTATATTTTGGTTCCATTTTTTCATCCAAGATTTGTATTTTCATATATCGTGTTGGATGTGTTTCAGTTCACTTGGATTCTTAGATCCAATAGTTTCACCTCATATGATGGTTCAGTAAATGGATCATGCATTTTATCAACATATTGGAGTGAGTAGATATTCATCAACAAGTGCGAATAATTTGTTAAATAATGTAAATCAATTTATTTCTTCTTTTATTGCTGTTTCAGAAACCAAAAGCGAGATTAGGTTTTTGGATGTAGGTTAAGTATATGAAATATACTGTGTATTGTTGTTTTAATTTGATTTCCTAGAAACCTCGAAAAAAATTTGTACCCTGATTTTTCTGTTCTCATTTTTATTAGTATTATCATTTATTTTATTTTTAGTTGTCTAATTACCCTTTTGGTTTCACATTTTTTTTATATAAGGTGAGTGTTGATGAAATTTTAAATTATTTCATTTAGAAAAGTTTAGTGGATTTTTTCATTTGATTACCAATGATTCTTGGATTGTATAGCCTCAATATATACATTCAATTTGATGTGTATATCATTTTGGTATATTATTGTAACGGTTAGGCTTATTTACTATGAGTTTAAAGTTTGTAATTTACCCATCCTAACAAATATCTTAATATGCCATAATACTTTTATAGTTAGTTATTTATTTGAGTATTTTAATTTTTTTATTACATTTTTAACAAATATTATAATACGCAGCGCAACGTACGAATTACATGATAATTCATCTAATTTCTTACGATCGTGATCTTATGAACTTCTAAAACTTGAATCCACAAGTGAAAAAGAAAATAAAAACAAAGACTAATAAAAGGCCATACGGCGAGAACTCGAACACCACAATCAATCGACTGCCCACTTATTTCACGTGATGAAACACACATGCTAAGGCCTTCTTCAATGTTTTGATTTCCAAAACAATTGCTATATAACGGTTACAACTCTTTTCTTATCTTACGTGGCATTTTTCAAAAATTTATGATAAACACATCTTCGGCGGTGATTTTCTTCCCAACAATTTATAACTTTTTCTATCCAAATTGATAACTAAAATACCGTTTTTTATTTAGGTGGGTGATTGATTTTTCTCCAAGTCATATCCTCCTAACTGCTTTTGCATTTCTATATGTAGAAATATTCATAGAAATTTTCATATGACTGGTCATTCACATCAAATCCACTGGTACATAGAAACCTTCATTGTAGCTGTATTTTAGCTTTTCTAATTTCTAAGGTAGAAAAATAGAAAGATAGAAATGAATGGTTGGAGATGGTCTAACGTGTCATTTGGTAATAAAGGAAGCCAACCGCTTTATCATGGTCTTCGAATTCTCCGAACCGATATAGATCATATGAAAATAATGATTCTCCCCTTTATCCTCAACCAGCTCAATTTCACCCTTCCACCCACTTTCCTTCACAGCTTCATAGTACGCAACACCTCTATCCCTCATCTCATCCAGCTCCGCTACATTCACCAGAATCCTCGAACACGCCAGTCCCGCCAAGCGCGGCTTATCCATAGCCGGATTTATCATGGGGTTATCAATCCCACCTTCCACCCCCGGAAACGAAAACATCCAACACCTATATGGTAAACACATTTCCCTGTTCTCAACTTTACTAGCCTCAGACCCAATAGGCTCGGACCCCCAAAAGTGAGGATGATTTATAAATCCCCCCAAGATTTTTACATCCCCGTTTAACCCTTCTTTGCCTGCTCGTAAGATGAGGTTGTTAACAATATTACCACCAGCACTGTCGCCACCTAAAAACAGCCGACTAAAATCAGCATAATTGGTTAACCATGGGTCTTGTTGGACGGTGGTGTTGGGGAGAGAGTGTGATGCAACCCATTGGACAGCAGTCCATGAGTCTTCGTAAGCAGTGGGGAGAAGGTGCTCTGGGGCAAGCCTGTACTCAACGTTAACCAGGATGACTTTTGCTTGGGAGACAAGGGTGTTGAGGAAACGGTGGTGGATGAGAGAGAGACCTGACTCGAAACAAAAACCTCCACCGTGGAAGTAAACTAAGATGGGGAGTTTTTCTTGGCCGGTGTTTGGTGGGAGGTACAGTCTAGCTGAGAAGTCAGAGGAGATAGCTACGTCTTTGGATAAAACGCCGGTGGTTGGATCACCATGTGGTGTGGGAGGGGAGAATGGGAAGTCCATGAGGCGTTCGGCAGTGCCATCTTTGTAGACTCGGATGATTGGGAGGATTTCAATGGCCACCTCCCTGTTTTCTAAGGCCATTGAGCCAACACGAGTGATGCTCGAGATCGAGATCAATATACATATATAAGCTAGGCGCCTCCGTCACTACACTATACTACAAAACCCCTATTGGGTTTTAATATTGGTGTAACAATTTTGAAAGGTACACGTGCTCCCGATTTTATGTTTTACAATAATTGTGTCCCAACTCCAACCACCAACTTCAATAATTGTTTGCTATTACAAGTCAATATACAAATTATTTCACGTTACCATCAATGCACTTTCAATAAAAGGGGCTGCTAGCTAAAGTCGCTATGGATACATACGCATTTAATGATGGATAAATTATAGGTGACCTGTCAAAGTTTATGGTCTTGAAACAATTCAAATCACAAAAAAAAAAATAGACAAACCTTTCTCTCCGTTTTTGTTAGCCCACATATATATAATAAATGAAAACAAATAAGATAACAAAGAAACAAGAATTGTCAAAAAGGTAGGTAAAAAGGAGTATTCTACTTAACAGAATGACTGAACCAAATAAAATTATATTAAGAATCACGTTTTCACTTTTTTTTTTTTTAAACATCTCAAAGGATTTCATTAAGTAAACAAACGATTACAATAAATCAAGAAAACTTAATTCGAACAGCTCAGATTAAGCTAGGGGGAGAGAAGAGAGAAAACATAAAATAAATAGAAAAAAAACTAGAACAACAGTCTAGAGAGAAACTTTTTAACACGTCTGACAGGCTTGAGGTTTCGGTCACAACACATTCCAGCAAAGAGATCCACAGAAAGATGTCGGAGACACCAGTGGGTGTGCCGCCCATAACAAATATGTGCACAAGGCAAACAGACGGTGGAATAATGCATGACAAACATGTCAGAAGCAACAGCGCCAAAGAGCGAGGCTCAAATTCCAAGGGACCTAAAAATAGATACACCTTAGTAAAAGTGGGAGAGGCCCAAAAAAGACCAAAGTCTTTTTCGAACCCAGCCCGAAAGGAACACTCACTGGAACAGTTGAACCCAAGCACCCAAAACATGAAAAACATATTAAAAAGAGATAGATCGCTCACAAAGGAGACGAGAAGAAAGACTCCAAACGGAGATCTCAGATAACAACAAAAAACATAAACATAGTCAAACAACATATCTTCAAAATCACAAAGTCGATCTACCACCAGAAGGGTATTTCTTGATGCAACTTTTCCGATCTGTTCCATCAGCGAATCTTTCTCAGCCGAGTAGCCCGAAACACTTGAGTCACCACTACAACTGACCAAACTGGGGAAGACCCACAAGACGAGCTTGGATTTTTTGTCACAGTTTAAAACACTTTTTGGATTTAAAGGACTTATTTTGGTCTCCCCCACTCTCACCGGAAATGAGAGGGGGGAGGGATGGCCGTAGGAAAGGGTAAAAAAGTTAGGGTCGGCTGGGTTTTTTTAAAGAGAGGTGAGAGTCATTCCAATCACGTTTTCACTTTGAGTTGTCAAAATGAATGCACATTTATATGAATTTGTTTCTCTCTCCCTCTCGCTACAAACCTTGTATCATTTGAGTTATCATTGAAAACTACAAAATTGTTAAAATGAATACAAATTTATCGAATTCCATTTCTCTCTTCTCTATATCCCACTACAACTTTTTTTTATCACTTTATCTAAAGTCCTATGTTAAAAAACTCTCATAGGAGGTGGTTTCCTTGCTTTGGACAAGGTCTCTATTCCTCAAGTTTACTTGTGGGACTAAACGGTGTGTTGTATTTGGCTAATGGCTAAAGTCTTTTTATCTATAGCAGACGGACTAGATGAGCTATGGAAAAACTGTAGGTGTAAAAGTAGAGGAACAAGTGGTAGAAAATATTTCCAAAATGAGCCAGTTGTGACGGGTAGGAAGAGTGATGGGTTTAGAACTTTTAAAATACATTTTAGCATTCTAAAAAATTAGCAGCTTCCTATTTTTTCATCTTCTTCCATCTAAAAAACTCTATCCCTATTTAAACTAAGATCTCAGTCCAAGATTTGAAGGCTTAAATCAGATTTTTTTCACAATAGTCCAAAAGAGGATTTTTGTCAACTTTTCGCGAGGAACACGTCCAGATTTCTTCAACTAATCTCAGGCATGGTTACTTGTATTACTTTTCAGTAGTATTACTGGCCTACACTAATACTCATGTTTTTCTAAAATAAATTAGAGATGTTAATTAAGGAAAGTGAAAGACTATTTGGGACTCTTTTTATGCAAAACTTTAAATATGATTTAAGACTCAAAGTTTGCACACAAAGTTATATATATATATATATATAAAGAGACTTTAGCTAGGCTCCTGTTGCTCATAAAGTTTGCACATTATTTTTTTAAAATAGTAAAAAAGAAAATTGAGTTGATTTTTTTTCTGTAATATTTAAACATTTCAACGGATCCATGTAAAAAAAATCAGCTCAAAAAAATATTTTTTGTTATTTTTAAAACATCGGTCAAACTTTTGCTGCTTTTAAGCACTTTAAAAGCTGCGAAAGTTTGACTGATTTTTTGAAAATAGCAAAAAAAAAGTTTTTAAGTTGATTTTTTTAGATGGGTCCGTTGAAATGTTTAAATATCACATAAAAAAAATCAACTCAAAAATATTTTTTTAATGCTTTCAAAAATTGGTGTGCGTCAGCACTGTGCAAACTTAATGTGCACATGAGCGTGCATCTCTCTCTCTCTCTCTCTCTCTCTCTCTCTCTCTCTCTCTATATATATATATATATATATATATATATATATATATATATATATATATATATATATATATATATATATATACTAGAGTATGCCCGTGCCTGAAGGCACGATGCAAAATTTCGAAAGTGTACATCATCGATAGGACGATACGTCGCATTTTGTTCGCAATAGATTAATATTTTTTGAAATTACCTACATTACGAACCTATTAGTTTAAAAATTATATGTTCAATATATATTTATGTTGACATTTTAATAGGTATCACAAGTGCATTGCCCAAATTGATAGCACATATATTTAAAAAAAAGTATTCAAATTATTGTGACAAATCCATTGTTTAAAAATCTTGCAACCAACAACATAAATAGCAAAAGTCATATTTCAGTATTTTTTGTTACCCTTACTTGACTGGAAATCATGGAATGTTAATCGAGAAATGGATTCAAATTATTTAGTTGGCATTTATAGTAAAATGGTATGGTCGTGCCGAATGGCATGACGCTAAATTTTGGAAGTGTATTTCATTGATAGGGCTACCAGTGCGAGAAATTGACATTAACGTGATCAATGACACCGACATTTCAATTATTCGCATTCATAAGAGAATCTACAAACTAATAAAATTAATCGGTCTAGAAATTTACTTATCACCTAACTTCCATCAACTTATTTGGCAATTCCTGTAGAACTTCTCTGAAAATGCTAACTCTTGAAAGATCATAGTACATTGATCTTTGCTAAGAATGAATCCACACAATCGAAAATTCAGTCTCCTAAAATAAAATCAAATAACCAGAAACTAAATATAATGTAGGTTGACATTCCATGTAAGTAAATTAAACTTTAATTGATTACAAAAAGTAGTCTAGTGGGACAACCCAATCATTTAAATCTCAATTAGAAAAGCACAATAGTGAAATTAAAGCCAGAGAATCCAAGGTTAAATCCAACAATACAACCATTAAGATTAAATTCAATAGTATGATATGATATCTGATAACTGCAAAATGAGGTTAAATCCAACAGTACAACCATTAAGGTTAAATCCAACAGTACTGGCAATTCATAACCTGATAACCAAATTACAATATGATATATGCAAAATGAGTATAACCATACAGCCTTTAAATATTTTAAATTAGAAAATAATGACTCAAAATATAAAGGCAAACCATATTTTTACCATTACAATGCCTTAAATTGAACACCTACATAATACCCAATGAATTTTAAATCTACGATTTACTGAAATGTAACCACACATCAACAACTGTTGCCTCGGCCAGAATTCATCCTATAAAAAGCCTATTTCACCATGTAGCAGTTGAAACCGTGGAAGGCATAACAGTGTAGTCATTTTCTCCAACAGCACCAATCGTGAGTCTATCATCCTCGAACTTCTCCGATGAGTTATCGTCATCTGTTTTCTCAACTTCAATATCAGTTTCTGAGATCAGATCTGCAATAAGTGATTGTACATAGCATGTGATGACTTTGAATGTGATTATCTCAAGTATCTATCTAGAAGCCTATGAAACTTCGGAATTAAAGGGAGTAAAACTGAAAATAATTGGTGCACTTAACAAATAATTAGATTAAAACCATAAACAAAATTGTTGCTCTAATAATTCAGCCAATTGAGAAACTAAATAGAACAATTAAAGAATGTATAATTTAAATAATTTGTATAAAGGTCCAGTTTTCTCATACTAAAAACAACAACTCAAAAGGAAATAAAAACTTCAAGAGAAAGCAATACTTAATAACTTTTCGCTATGACCTGAATGTGGTGGTGATTTTGAATGAAACTGAAATATGGTTATATCTACAAAATAAGAGGAGAAATTTTAAGTTCTACAAAGAAAGTAAGATCCCAAAGTTAAAAGTTGACCATTTGACTTGAAACCAAGTTAATAATCCAAAAGCAAACTCAAGCAGAAGACCATTGATGATTTTGATCATCAAAATCCATTTGTTAATTAGACGTGACTGCAATATTAACCCTCTTATCCCTCCTAAACGCGTGTTAAGGAGTTTTCTAACACCTTTCCTTAAACATGCTCTGAAGTCGCTTGATCGGACTATGAAAGAAGTCTTTCTCCATATATAACAACACTACATTTACATGAATCTTACTCAAAATATTGAAACAATATGAAGTTTGACTAAAGAAAGAAAGACTTTTTATATTTCCATATACCTATTGTATACAGCGACATACATAACATATCATATCACATCTCAATCTATAATCATTCACGTATATGGATGACCAAAGAGGGAGGATATCTATATGGTTGAAGTATATGGATGACTCACGAAAAATCTGTTGAATCTTGTGTTCCGAATCTCAAGGAGTTATCACAGCTGCCTCTGTTTGGCTGTTCGGACACACGATGATCAGTTTGTACAGTACAATGTATTCACGCATATGTTTAAATATAGTTAAAACAGAGGAGGCTACATATTGAGGGAATCGATTTTACGATAATGCTCATTTCACCTGATTGTATTCACAGATAATGCTCATTTTTCGATAATGCTCATAAAATGAAACAAAAACAATTCTTTGGGTATGTCTACATTTACAAAAAAATCTCTATGAAAGCAGTATTAAAATCGAATGTACAAAGCTATCTAGAAATCTTTGATTAAAAACATTGAACTCGAATGTACAGTGTTCTTGTTAGATGCAAAAGGATCTAAAGATAAAACCAAAGACATATCCTCTAAACAATGGCATCCGACTTGAAATCAATTTCATGAATAAATTAGTGTAAAAATACAAATGATGTGAATTTGTCTTCATTCACCGTCTTTTTCAAGATGTGCAGCCCCAAATGACTAAAATACTAAAACCATCTTAATCATTTATACTACAGTTTCAATACAAATAACATCACATATCAGTGTAAAAATACTAAGAAAAGAAGCAGACATTAATACTGTGCAACATTCACACCATGTAGATTAAAATAAAATTTATTTAAGAAAACACCATAAGCTAGTAAATAATATATATATAAAATGTAAATAGTAACTATATACCTGATCAAACGGTTTAAAAAACTGGTGGAACACATGAACACCAGTAAACAACAATAAATAACTGCACAACACAACACATCTCTGTCATTAATCCCGTGGAAAACGAAAAACAAAATTAACAACTTAGAATGAACTGTTCCATAAAGAATTCAAATATATAATCGAAAAGAACAAATAGAGGAATCGAAATTTCGAATAATGGTTTTCTTGAATCACAATTAGGAATAGGTTTTTCAACCGATCTTATATCTGCGATACAATTGCATTGTAATGTCTTCTATAGCCCATTGCCAATCTATATTTAAAATAATTAGAAGAGTAACCGTGAATATGCATTTTCAGTACTACTATATTTAAAATATTTGAAATTGAAGAAGCACAGCACCATGTAACAATTTTTTTTTTGACAAACAAAAAATGTTATGTATTAAATAAACACTTGAAAGCATATGCTCAGCATGTCCAATCTCAGATAGAGGCATTAAAATAGATTGGAAGTTAACTTTCCCACCCCATTTGTTCTGAAAATTACCCAAACCCAATATTAGAGATGAAGCGTAATTTTTAAAATTTTAAAATAGTTACAATAGATGCAAACTGTCAAAAAGCTGGTACTCCTTGAACTTTTCAGCATGCCTTATTTCCTCTTCACTCGATTCTTTGAAAAACATGGCTAAACCCTTTAGAGAGAATTTATCCCAATCGAAGTACGCAAACATAGCATGGTACATATAAGAAGCATTGTACTCAACATTGATTTATTATTAACTGCAGCTTCACAGTTGTCAGAGTACTTGTGGAGGGTGAGAGAAAGTTATGGGAGAGAAGGATCAAACATGAGTTATTCCTTGACCCCTTCAAAGGGATCAAACAAATTAAAAGAAGGGGCTTAAACAGAACACCTGTCAGTGGCAGAAATGTTATGTGCAAGACTATCTCAGTGCAAGTGTTTGTTTAAATGAGGATAAAAGTGTAGCTTTCTTGTACTAAAATCCTAGATCTTATGAAGCAGGCAAAAGCAATCTATCAAAGAGTGTTTTCAAAGAATCAGATGAAGAATAATTAGGTGAAGCCATGGTAGACTGGGATAAAGCAGGCCAGGACACAACACCCATAATCGGACCAACCTCTAAATCACCATTCGATGGCTTCTTTTTAACCACATTGTCGTTGCCATTATTATTTCTATTTTCAGAGCATAAGTGAGTTTCAATCTCAATCCTCACTATCTCTATACATTGTTGAATCCCTTTATAAGAAGCACCTTAGGCATTGGACATAGTTATTGTCATTTCTTCACAGGAGACGTGTAGAAGCCAAGATATAGAGTTTGCAAAGTACTACAACAATATTACATGGATCTAAAAGTCAAGTAAACACATCTTTTACATTGGATGAAAGCATAGAAGGCTAGTTTGATTCCGAGCATCATGCTTCAAACTAGCGTTTGAATGTATTAGACTAAAAAACAAACTTAGAAATCTCTTAAATTTATTATATTATTAGATTACATAAAGTCCATACTCCCTTAAACAAACTTACAACTGTATGCATATATGGTGTTGTGAATATATGCATACATTTGCTGCATATATGCTGTTGTGCATATATGCATATATGTCGGGGCATGTTGGCCCACAACCCATTAAAAGTTTTAAATTTCCCTTTAAAAAAAGAATTTTGCAAGCCCATTCTAAGTGCCAAACTTATTCGTTTCCAATCGCCGACTGGTTTGGCGTTACTTATGGAAAACACTTACGATACTGATAACTTTACTCATAATATATATCTATAATGAAAAAAACTGACTGAAACTTCAAAAATGCATACCTTCAAAAACAGTCCAGCTCCGGTAAATAATAAACCGATAACCATGGTCCACTATACCAATTTGGATGAAATCTGTACAATAAAAATGCAACAAATAAGTAGATTTTCAAAGTAAATGTGCCAATTTGGCATGAAAATGCAAAAAATAAGTAGATTTTCATACAAATTTGGTATGAAATCTGTACAATAAAAATGCAAAAATGCAACTATTTCAAACTTTAAACGGGATATGGTATTGAATTAATCGTACCAATTAAGACACTAAATAAAATTTTCACATATAGGAAGGAAGAACCAAATTTAGGAAGCGAGGGTTGTCCTAAGGAAGCAAAATATTTGGAAAATCAATTTGTCAAAAATCATGATCTTTATATCAATAATGCTAAAAAAAACTCACTTGACCATGAACTTTCACAAAAGAATGCTGATGAACTTTCACAAAAATTAAATCGTGTAAAAACTCCACAAAAGAAAGATTAGCTTACATATTTTAAAGTATCAGTTGAAGCGATAGGCAGCTTATGTATATGTCATGATAAGTCAAAGATGAAGGGACAATCATGACATCCAAGATTCAAAGTTGCCCTCAAACACCATGCCCACATTTTGAATCCAAAAAAATGAAAATACTACTAAAAATGAAGCTTCCCTCAAACATCACGTCCTCGTTTTGAATGCAAATCCCATACCCAAATTTGAAACCTAAAGATTCTCGAGGATCGAGGAGAGTGTACAGAATGAGAAGAGGCGTTGTCAAGAAGATGTCAGGGGTACAAAAATCATAAGCGCTAACAAAGCTACTTAATTTGACAGTGCTCGCCTAAATTTTATATTTGAAAAATCAACTGTTAAAATTAGCAAATAAAAGACTAATCAATTCAGTAATGTATTCAGTAAAATAGTCCCCGTGAGAACAAATTAAATAAATAACACTATGCATAAAAGTAGAAAAATAATGAAAACATGTGACACACCAAATACCATTCCCAACAAATTCCACTTACAAAGTTAAATTGCAATTTTTCAATATATACACTGAACGTTGAATAACTTCAAAGGGTAAAACATAAACCATATTACAACTTTGTATTTCATAAACCTAGACCATAAACATGTGACACACCAAGAACTGTCTTGATACTACTATCGGCCCAAATGTGTAGATTTATAGAATTATCGAAAGGATTACCAATATAGAACAAACACACAATAAACATGTCAAAATTTAAGTTACATACCAAATGTAAATCTTCCCAGAAATGCAGTCGCACACACCGTTATGGTCTAATTTGAGATTGAATACAATAAAAGAGGTAAGTGCTGAGGTGCCTGCAATATAAGCATTTTCTTATGCATGTGTCACATTAGAAAAAATAGGAAAAAGAGAAACTATATTAATAGTCTCTCACAAAATTGAAAACCTGACTTGGAAAAGATATATAGTTCAACTACTTGAAATTGAAATTAACAGCTCTCTACACAATCATAGGAAAGATAAGGAGAAAAAGTTATGCTAAACTTAATTAAAATTCACTATATAATTACCTAATTATAACTCTAGCCAAATAAATATGCCAAACCAATATCCAAATAACTACTGAAGTCTTCTATGCCACCAAAACCATCATTCATGTACTGCGCATAAACTAATGCAACCTAAAAGAGAGAATATCACATACCATAAGCCCCCCAACATCCCTACAATGTAAAAGCATGCCAATAGATATTGATCATGTGCCTATCCCTCTTCAAACTATGAAATCGCCACTAGCTATTGTTCGGACAAATAGAGCCACATTGACCGGGGGCTTCATCCCAACTATGGAAAGTCGGGTGCCTATGGAGTTGTAACGCTTCCTTTTTCTATCAGAGAAGGAACCAATATATTTTTGGCTGGATTTGTACCCCACATAAAATCTTCGATTTAGGGATGATTATCTTACCTTTAAGGTTGCAGAGACTCCACGGGAAAGTGCTAATGAGATTTATACCTGATTTGACCCAATCAAACAAAGATATCCGATTCATCCTCCAAGATTTGATTATTAAATTTGTTCATCTGAAACACAATCAAGATCAAACATTAAAAACAAAAAAATGTACACCATATTTTCAAAATAATACATTCTGACTTACATAGTTACCACAAATCGATAACAAAATACAATAGATGAAAATCGAAAGCCAAAAAAGGAAATAAACAATTGGGTCAATAATACATAAATGACAATCATATAAAAGGAAATCTTGGTCAAACAATTCACCAAACAGTTGTCATGCAGCATTAAGAATATAAACCATCAAAATAATGAATTTTTCCTAACATTTGGGGCTATTCAAGAACATGACCACCTGTGTACCTCCAAATTGAACTAAAATTTGGAATCAAGAGCATGACCACATGTGTACTTGCAGTAATGGGAAGAAGTGTCACGTGTGATGGTTGAACCCCACATGAACTTATTTTGAACAAAACCCTTAAAGTATAGAGAATATGACATATTTAGACCCATCTTACCCGAGACCCTTTAACCCCTGACCCGACCACCAATATGACCTATTTAGACCCATCTTACCACTCCAACTCATCCATATCCTAAACCACCCATTAAAACACTAAGAATCCATCACAATCTGTAAGGTTTAACCCATGCCTAACCTTATAACCCGTTGACCCAGTTGACCCATAACCAACCTGAAACCCAAAACCCTTTTTGCAAACCCAGTTTTACTCGATCAAAATAGTACCTTCCTTAAAAGAAACCAAAGTCTTACCTATGAGAATGTCGAGATCCGTTGATGGAGGAACCACACATGCATAGTCACTTCACCTCTTGATTACCTGAAAGAAAAAGCAAAAAAGGGGTGTTGGTTAGGGAAATCGAACAATACACATCTAGCATTGGTTAGGGAAATTAAACAATACCCATCTTACCACTCCATATTAGAGCTATAATACACCTTTATAATCGAAAAAAATTCAAGAACAAATGCAGACACATCTAACATTGGATAAGGAAATCAGACAAAAAGGGGCGTTGGTTAGGGAAATCGGATAAAAAAAATTAATTAGACAGAGAGCGGTATGATAAAAGAGGGGATCGTGAGTGAGAGAGAGAGGGTTTGAGTTGAAAGTGTGTGCATCGATTATTGATATTTGCATTGGGAAGTGAGAGTTCAATAATAGCCCGTGGCCGTCCAACACTAATTAGAGTTAATAGGTGTAATTTTCTATTTTACCCATGAATTTTAATTTGAGTTAAGAGGGGGAAAGAAAAGGAAGGATTAAAAAAGAGGGGGAACTCAAATATGTAAGGGACAAAAATGGTAAGAGGGATATTTTAATTTCAACCATTGGATCGTTGCACTATTGGCTTCGATCTGAATCGTGAAGTATCTTCCCATCTTATGAATAGTGAAAACACCATTGTAACTTATTATATATATATATATATATATATATATATATATATATATATATATGTGTGTGTGTGTGTGTGTGTGTGTGTGTGTGTGTGTGTGTGTGTGGCCATCCCGGGTGCGGCGTTCGGGGGCGAGGGGGGGCGAGGATCCCTCGAGAAAGAACTGCGCTGCGGTCTCATATCCCTCTTCAAAAGGTGCTTCGATCATCGTCGGTGCGGGGTGAATGTAAAGAGATGGAGTCGCCAGCCTATTTTGCACAAAACAGGCAAAAGAACATGTTGCCACTTTGAGAGAGCGGCATCAAGGACAAACTGATGCATACGAAACCAATAGATCAGAGGTCCAGGGGCTAAGTTATGGAATGGGAAGGTGTTAGGCACCCATCCCGCCCTTTCGGTCTCTTATGGACAAATGTTAATATTTTCCTTTATCCCTATGAAGTGTGTGTATGTGTTTATATGATGAAGATTGGAATCGTTCGACCAATACCATGAAAAATGTAGGGAGAGGTCATCCATATGAATATTCCCAAAATACTAATATATATAGAAGATAGAATATGAGCGCTCATCACGACATTGATCGTTATTAGGGAACGATAATATGTGTTGGATGAAACAAAAATAAGCATGACATATGTATATGTATGATAATTATGAAAATGAGGGATTTTGAGAAATTTAAAAAATAAGAGAAATTGGAATATTGGAATATTGGGCTCGAGTCTCGGATTTTAATCCGAGACGCCTACGTAGCCTATAAAGGTATCAAAGTCCATGTAGTTCAAATTTAGAATAGGGGTGGGGTTTATCCCATATATTCGAACATAATTTTATTATGTGTGTATGTATCGAAAATGTGTTTTTGATTTTGGGAAACGTGTGATGGATAATTTCGTTCAGAATTTACGAGTGTAACCCTCTTTTATTTGTTTTTGGGTTTTTTTTTTATGAAAAATAAAGTATGTGCAATACGCTAATAAAAGCGTAGATGTTAATATGTATGAACTAAAGTGAAACTAGATTATGAATATAATGTAACTTATGCAAAAATAAGAGATTAAAAGAGAGGGAGAAGGAATTGGACCTTCCTTGGAGATTGAGCTTTGATCTTGGATGAAATCCTTTGAATGTTGACGAGAGAGAAGAATATTTTCCAAATTGGGTGTGAAAAGGATGGGTATTTAGGCTTGAATGGAACTTCGCTAATTTCGAGAGAATGTAGTTGAGATCACTGATGCTAATAGATTTCTTCCCTTCCTTGGGAGTGACGTCATGGCCTCTATTTACAGGTCCAAGGCAGTGTTGATCGGCCTACCCCAGGGTGTACTTATTGACAGGTAACCCTTGACATTGTGCCGATTGGCAGGGTTCAGGACATACCGATTGGCAGTCTCGTGCAGACTTTTTAGGAAAAATGATCGTAGAGCACAAACCGTTGATCTGAATCACGCACAGGATATACCATTAAAAAGGAACTTAAAATACCTTTGAGAGTCCTTTGGACCTCTCTCGAGTCCGAGAGATAACTTTGGGTCAAATGTGGCTCGGAAGCGCACGTCGGTCTTTTGGATGGGAGATCGTCGGACGGAAACGGATCGTTCGTCCGTATGGTAAGTTAGAATCCCACACGGGGTGGAATGTTGGAAAGGTTAGGAGGTGAAATTCAACATTCCAAAGAGTTTCACTCGGTTCAAAAAGTTGACCTTATTTAGTCGGGGAGGCCCGAAATCATCCGGTGACCTCTCGAAGTAAAACGGATCATTCGTTTGTATCGTAGGTCGGAATCGCGCACGGGCCAATTGTTAGAAAGGGTATTTAGTGCCCTTCGAGGATTCACTCAGTCTCGTTCAGCCTAAGGAGTTGACTTTTATCAACAGAGTCCGAGAGCTCCCGGTAGCCTCCGAATCGATTTTTTGGGGAAAACTGATCGTTTGTCTGAACGGTTGTGTTATTTTGCACACGGGGATGACCGTTCGAAAGGGGTTTCAGTGCCCTTCAAATATTCAAATTGCTTTATCTCTAACTATGGAGTTTATCAGAGTCAAATGGGGCCCTGAGGTGCCCGATGGCCTCTAGATCGGTACTCGGAGTGCGACCTGAGTTTGCGGTGGAAAGGGGAACTCTAGGGTCTCAGGAGAGACTTAGGGGGTCCTAGAATGTGGTGTCTACAGATCCCCTCGGCGGGTGAGCTTAGAACAATTGATGGTCGTCGAATAGACACCACATGATGGAGGGAGGTTAAACCTGTGGACCTAAGGGATGTGGATGATCGATTCAGTGGTTCGGGGTCAATTCTGACCTAAAAGAGGTGATGACTGAGGACCGAGGTCAATTCTGACCTAACTGGGATGACGATCCAAGACCAAGGTCAATTCTGACCTAAAAGAGGTGACGACCGAGGCCAATACTGACTAACTGAGGTGACGATCCAAGACTGAGGTCAATTCTAACCTAAAAGAGGTGATGACCGAGGATCGAGGTCAATTCTGACCTAACTGAGGTGACGATCTAAGACCGAGATCAATTCTAACCTAAACGCGGTGACGACTGAGGATCGAGGTCAATTCTGACCTAACTGAGGTGATGATCCAAGATCGAGGTCAATTCTGACCTAATAGAGGTGACGATCGAGGACCATGGTCAATTTTGACCTAACTGAGGTGATGATCCAAGACCAATGTCAATTCTTACCTAAAAGAGGTGACGACGGAGGACCGAGGTCAATTTTGACCTAACTTAGGTGACGATCCAATACCGAGGTCAATTTTGACCTAAAAGAGGTGACGATCGAGGATCGAGATCAATTTTGACCTAACTGAGGTAACGATCTAATACTGAGATCAATTCTGACCTAATAGAGGTGACGACCGGGGACCGAGGTCAATTTTGACCTAACTGGGGTGACGATCCAAGATCGAGGTCAATTCTGACCTAACAGAGATGTACTTTACCTTCAAAAATTTTGGGGACTCCACTGGGGATGATTTGTCTTCATTGGATACTGGGAAAGAGTGAATGATCCAAGGATTTGTAGTTGGGGAAAATTTAGAGTGTCTTTTGGAGACGTTTTTAGGGAGAGTGATTCTCTGGAATTCCGCTGGGGGTGTAAGAAATGTTTTCCTTAGTGAACAAGGTGCTAAAATGGATTTGGCAATTTTAGGAATTTTGCGGGAATTGTTCGGGATCTTTTGGTATTTTTTCGAACTTTTTCTACAAAATTTTAAAGGGTGTACCGACCGGTATAGATAGAGGTGTGACAATCGGTATTGGCACGGTCTTTTGGGGTACCTCGAGTAGGTGAAGGGTTAGTGACGATATGTGGGTGGAGGGGACTGCCGATCGACATGACCCTTAGCCTCCTATAAAAAGGGGACGGGTTCTCCTCACTTTGCACAGCTTTCGGACTTCTTTTCTTGTGCTATAAACTTCTATAAATCGTCCTAATGTCTGAAATGGCTGACTTCTCAAGCAGTGTAACCCATATGACATGGCTTAATGTCGATGACTAGGCAGGGTTAGATTGGAGGGCTAGGGTGCCCCTCGCATTGGGTAGTGAGAACTCTTTTGACTTGTTTGAGCCAGTGGAAGATGATCAGACTCTTTTGCGCGAGACTTTGCATCATCATTATTCTAGGGTGGTGAACCCTGGTGGATATGTAAGTATTGCATGACTCTTGGTATTCCTTTCTTCTTTACTTGATGAGATTTATTTATTTCTTAAATCTGACAATTGTTTTCCTCATTTCTTGACAGTCTGACGTCTCCATGTCGACTATTCCAACCCACGGTATGATAGGGATTAAGGACGTTTGGGAGCACCTTCCTCCTGTGGTACGCTGGATGGTGTCCTCTAGTGGTTTTGGGAGGCTGGCAGCTGCTTTAGATGAGATGCCCCGCTCCACTGCGATTAATGCTATATAAACTAAATATCCATCATGAGTTAAGTCCCAAGGATCCCACACCCAAAGATCCTAAACTCACGACCAAGCTAGACTACATGCGTGTGACGTATCGCAAGTGAAATGCAAATAAGAAACCCCTAGATACACTTATATTTAACTGAACTGCTCATTCAAGACAGTGGTAAGAGACTCCCTAAGAAAATACTATAATCAGTACTTGTATATACAATCAACTATACACATATTATGTCGGCTCGGTGAAATTAAACATGTTGGACCAACCTAACAAGTAGGGCTGTGTTTTTTTTTCTGAATTTTCGATTTTTTCGACTTTCGATCCAATTTTTTTCGAATTTGGAATGAAATTTTAGTTTGTCAATTTAAGATTTTTCGATTTTCGATTTTTTCGAAAAAATCGGATCGGAAATCGAAAATAATTTTGAATTTTTGGTTTTTTTATTTTTTTTAATTTTTCCGATCTTATTTTTTCGAAACTATGCCTATCCAATTTTCTCGAATTTTTTTTGCGATTTCTGATTTTTTTAATTTTTTTTTCGATTTTTCGAAAGTTTTTCATATCCCACATCAGTTGGGAAAGGGAGAGGGCTCCAAAGTGTGATTTATAAAACAAGAGTATCCTCATAACTTCTACGCAAATGAAAAATGTGTCAAATCCTCATGTATTATATGTTGGGTTAAAATCTTTTTTTATTTATTTAAAATGAGAATTTCGAGTAATAAAAAATCAAAATTTTATTTTTTTGAAATTTTGGAATTTCCAAAATTTCTGGATTTTTAATATATTTTGTGAATTATCGATTTTGTCTAATTTTTATCGATTTTTTGATTTTTCTAAATTCGATTTTTTTTATTTTCCAAAAAAAATGAATAGAAAATCGGAATAATTATTTTATTTCTTAAAAAATCAGAAATTTTTTCGAAGAGGCATTTTTCGATCAGATCCGGTCGAAACATAGGCCTACTAACAAGGATTATTTGCGTAAACTCGAATATATGCATATATATATATATATATATACATTATGTCGGCCCACCAAAATCAACCATCCTGGACCGACCCCTATAGAAAGTAATCACCCAACTCATTGTTGATGTAAAAAATTAGATCACTCTAATAATTCAATCACAGATAAATAAATGAGGCAAAGAATTTTAAAGTGGTTCGGCCTTATAAGAATAGCCTACGTCCATTGTTGCTTTATTGCTGAGTGTTTGGGAATTCTCGATTTGTGAATTCTATTTAGAAATTCCGCTCTGGATTTCAGGTCCAGGTTCCCTTTACAATGAGGATTGTACAACGTATTTATAGCCCAGAGGTTGTCATGTGAAAGGGTAATACATTAAATGATATACATATGAAAGGGTAATACATTTAATGCACTCTTTGCGTGTGCATCTGAATGATAAGCATTTAATGAATCAGTTGAACTGTTGGTATCCTGCTTCGAGGTGCAGCTCGGACCGCCTGAGTTGCTCGGTATTCAAGAGTTCCTCGGAGAGGCATTGTTCCTCGGAGCTTGTTAGTTCCTCGGAAATGTTTGTTGTTTCCATGTAGATATCCATGTGTCTTCATATGATTGGTCCATGTCAGCAGGTTAATTTTGGTATCAACAGAAGCCCCCAATGTTTCATAGTTCGAAATTTGAGGAGTATGGAACATTCTTTCTCGGAATATGGTAGCTTCAAATAGTCTTCTTGATTTTTGGGAGCGTTTCCCTTGTATTTATTTCTCCTTCCCAATTCGTAGAATCATGCTTTTTTGGACTTTTCTGCGTGTTTCGATTCCCACGTCACTTTTCGTCTTCTTAGCCGCTGTTGTCCGCTTTGATTCCCGCGCCACTTTTCCTCTTTTTAGTCGCTATTGTCCGCTTTGATTCCCGCGCTACTTTTCATCTTTTTAGCCACCGGTAACGTAATCATCCTTTTTTGTAATCATTACTTCACCATTTCCCAAGGCAAGGTATTTAAACTTCACAGACGCTCCTATCGTCTTCTACCTTTCAAATTTTTATCTTCGTATTTTACGTCGTCTCTTCCTACTCTCTTGTGCGTTCATCTTTTCCGTCGTTCGTTGTCAACAGCTATACTCTTTTTCTGTAAGATCTTCTTCTTTCTTCTTCATTTCTTTTATTCATCATCATGGTTTACTCTATTGAGTCTCTTGAAAAGTTTCGCTCTGATTTTTCCATTCCCTCTTGGGTTGTCTTGGAAGAGATTTCTGAGCCTTCTGATTATTTCAATTTGGCTGAGGGACATTGGTTCCCCAGCCTTTTTATTCCTGAGTGTGGATTTTCTTTTCCACCAAATCCCTTGTGTCTGGAATTCTGTCATTATTTTGATGTCGTTCCTGCGAGAATAGCCCCCAACACATGGAGAATAGTTAATGGGGTGCATAAATTAAATCAAGTCCATGGAACTCGCATAGGAATTCCAAAAATCATGTACTGCTATAGATGGGCAGTTAATGATAATATTTTTTATTTAAAAACTAGATTTTTAAGTAGAGCCTTAGTAGTCAATCTCCCTGATGCCAATAGGGATTATTTTGAACATGGGGTTGTCATAAAAAATTAGCAACACCCTCCATTAGCTGGAGATGAGGTTTACCAAGGTCCCAGATGCCCTCCTTATGGCAACGGGATAGGTTATTTTTATTTTATTTTATTTTGAAATCATGTTTCTTTTGTGTTTGATAAAATGTGCCACTGATAACAATGTTTATTTATTTGCAGTTGATAATAAAAGAAAGTGCCCAAAGGAAGCAGATGTTAATGTAAGACATCTGAAACTTATCTGGAGTTTGCATCAGAGTGTTGCCGACGAGCACATTAGGTCAGCCTCGTATCTGCTCCAGTACAAGAGCTACACCACTTCCTTCACTGCTCGTCCAGTGATAAGTGAATCAGATCCAGTTCCTGCTTCCACAAGCTCATCACCTGAATCCCATATTCCTTTAAGTGAAAGGATGAAGAAGAGAAGACCTCCTTCCCTGTTTGAGAAGACTGCCTCCGGTTCTGGGGAGGTAAAAAGGAGTAGGATTGATGTCCCAAGGGAGGGGACGAAGAAGACTGATGCAGCTCCTTCAGCTGCTCCTGTTAAAGTTGCCGAGAAGCCCGCAGTGGCTCCGAGCAGGTCTGCTGCTCCTGGAGAGGTGATTGTGATATCACCGACCAAGGGTTCTTCCTTGGTTGAATCTGTACCTGTTCCCCCGAGGAGGCTGAAGAAGAGCTCCTCGGTGAATTTGGCTGATACCATTACTCAGCCCCCAGTTACTGGAACTGGAGTTCCAGCTTTTGTTCCCCCGAGCTCTGCTATGAGCTCGGTAAAGTCCTCGATCATTCCCGAGGTACAAGGTACTGAAGAGAACCTTACTCGGGACATGGTCACTTCACTAGCTGCTCGCCACCTTGCTTCTGTAAGTCTTTTTACTTTGAATTTTTCATATTTCCTTTGTCATTTCTGTTTCTAACTTGTTTTCTTTTTCTGTTCACAGTTGACGAGCTGCTTCAATATAATCTTGAAGAAGGATGAAGCAATTAAGACTTCTTGCTCCTCGTCCAGCGTGGAGGGAGCTCTGGAAGAAGCTACCAAGTCTCTGGCAGATTCTCGTCAGAAATATGCTGATGACAAAGCTGTCTGGGAGAAAAAGCTTGCCTCTCCGAGCAAGAAAAAGCTCGTACTGTTGATGCCTCCAAGGAGTTGGAGAAGAGAATAAATTCCTCGGAGAAGGCAAATAAGGAGCTCGAAGAGAAGCTCAAAACTGCTGGAGAGCTTGAAGATAAGCTCAGGGTTGCTGAGGGAAGGTTGGGCCAGCTTCAAGAAGTAGGTCGGCAAAAGGAGGAAGTAGAAAATAAATTGAAGGCTGTTGAGGACCTGCTGTCTGAGAAACTTTCCTCGGAGAAGCTGAAGAGGAAAGCTGCTGTGAAGAAGTCCTTCAGCTCTGGCTGGGACAAGGGGTGGAACAAGGGGTTGGCTACCATGGTGTCGTAAGTAGACTATGGCAGCCTCAAATACTTTAGGGATGGATGGGTTGCTGCCCTTCAGGAAATGAAGGTCGACGAGTCTTCCGAGCTCTTCCAGAGACATATCCCTGGTCCCCCCCAACTCCAGAAGAATTAGAAGAGGACGAAGCTACCTCTGAAGAGTCTTCGATGGTAATGGGAGATCGTGCCCTAACCATCCAGCCTGCTATCGAGGAAAATCAACACATTATTTCTTCCTCCGAGAAACTGCTTACTCTACCCAAGAAGCTATCTCTTCCATCCGAGCAACCTACCTCTTCATCCCAGCCTCCCGAGAAGGTTTTGGGAGATAAGGAAAAGGTTTAGTGTTGTTCGGGTTTTCTCTTTATTTTGTTTCTTCTTTATCAAATGTAACCCAGAAAATGTAATTCTGAATTATGATCTAATAAAACTTGAACTTTTTTGCATACTATTATCTATCTTTCATTCATACTCTGCTTATTCTTCTTATTGATGATTGCTCTTCTTTCTCTGATAGTTTCTGGCTAGGATGGAACTGCTATCTGCCCATGATACAAAGTTGCTACAACAATGTAACGAGTACTTTAAGGCTGGTCACACAGACCTGAGTGCTTCACAAGTTATCGACATACTTGGTCATGATGTTTCAGAACAGGCAGTGGAAGCGTATCAATATATGAAGTGTCTTCTTGATAGGGTTGTAGCTAATAATGTTGCTTATTACGAAATGATAGAGGATCTTCAAAGCACCCTCGAGGACCTTCAGCTTCAATATAAAGAATCCACTGCTTTGTTGCATGAGGGGTACGAGAAGAAGTACCAGCAGATCATTTCCGACAAGGGCTACGAGAAGCTCTTTGATGGGTACGATGTAAGGGAGAGAACTTTGAGAGGTGAAGTCGAAGAATGCAGACAGATTGCTGAGTTGCTGGAAAAGGAAAATAACAACCTGTAGAAGGAGCTGTCACACTTGAAGTCTGCAGCTTCCACTTCTAGTGCCTTGATCCTAGTGACCGATGAGGGATTTTCGTTCTTAGAGGTTGAGAACGCCAAGTTGAGGGGAGAGTTGGAGACTTTGAGGAGTTCTGGCACCTCTACATCTTCTCGTGGTCTAGCAAGAGCTCCTCGAGGACGAGCAAGAGCAACTCGGGTTCTTGTCGAGGAACAGAGAACTCAATCTGCGTTAGAGAACCAGGATTTCCAATTAATGGCGAAGAACCAGGCTTTGTCTGATATGTCAAAGAAGATTAGAGACCTGGAAAAACATCTCTCTGCGCAGAAGTCAGTCTTGGAGAATAAGGAGCTTTTCATCAAGAATTTCCACGAGCAGCTAGAAAGGCTAACATATCAATTCCACAAACAGCCCAGGGAGTTCTGGATGGCTGGATACAACGAAGCCCTATTCCACTTGGAAGATCGTATCCAGAATGCCAACAATGAGGGCTACAAGCAAGGCTGGCTGAATGCCTTAGGTGTGTTGAAGATCGAACAAGGTCATTATCTGTGGGACTACCATGATCCCGGGTTGCTTGACTTGCCTGTGCCACCATACAATTTGGACATGGATTGGATCCCTGCTCGGGCCATTCCTCGGAGCTTAATTTCAAAGTATCTCGGTGACTACAGTTTGCATTCTCAAATCGAAGTATCTCGTCTCGAGCATCTTTTAGATCGACCATCCGTGATGAAGACAAGGATGTTGAAAGATCTTAATTTCATCAATTCTCCTCTGTCTTTAAATGATCCGCCTGCTGGCGAGGAACCTGTGTCAAAAGCAGAGGGGAAGAGACCAGTAGAATAGGAATTTTTGATGTAATAGTTAGTACACATGTTAATGTAACTGTAATTTCCTTATCAATGTAATTTATTTTGAATTCAATGAAAAACTTTCATTTTTGTTTGCAAATCTTGATTGCTATTGTCTTGTATTTATCAAATACTTTATATTTATGCATATCTGTTAAAAAGATAACAATATTGTGTTGTTTGTCAACCAACTCAGTAACAATTAAAAAGTTATAAGTACCAATATTATTGCTCGATCACTTAATAATAAAGTAATGAGTATAAAAATGTTGTTTAAAATGTTTCCAACCAACCAAGGTTGTTAGATTCTCCATGTCGACCAACTACAGTTAGTGGGTTTTTATCCCCGACCAGCTATAGTTAGTCTTTTTGAAATAATTTTACCCATAAAATGTTTCCGACCAACCAAGATCGGTAAATTTTGCTTGTCGATTAACTACAGATGGTGGGTTTTTATCTTCGACCAGCCATAGTTAGTAGACTTTTATCTTAAATGTTTTCGACCAGCTATAGTTAGTCTTTTTGAAATAATTTTACCCATAAAATGTTTCCGACCAACCAAGATCGGTAAATTTTTCTTTGTCGACCAACTACAGTTGGTGGGTTTTTATCCCCGACCAGCCATAGTTAGCAACTTTTGTATTTTCTGGAATAATCTTACCTCCCGACCAACATAAGTTGGCATTTGCGAGAATATTTTGTTTCCTAACCAAACAGGTTGGCATTTTTAGGAATATTTCGTTTCCTAGCCAAACAGGTTGGCATTTTTAGGAATATTTCATTTCCTAGCCAAACAGGTTGGCATTTTTAGGAATATTTTGTTTCCTAACCTAGCCAAACAGGTTGGCATTTTTAGGAATATTTTGTTTCCTATCCAAACAGGTTGGCATTTTTAGGAATATTTCGTTTCCTAACCAACCGAAGTTGGCATTTTTAGGAATATTTTGTTTCCTAACCAACCGAAGTTGGCATTTTAAGGAATCTTTTGTTTCCTAACCAACCGAAGTTGGCATTTTTAGGAATATTTTATTTCCTAACCAACCGAGGTTGGAATTTTTAGGAATCTTTTGTTTCCTAACCAACCGAAGTTGGCATTTTTAGGAATATTTTGCTGCTGAGCAGTCTGAGCTTTGCCGAGTTTTGCCGAGTAGTGTGTAGCACTAGTATTCCCCGAAAAATTCTCAATAAAAGGAGAGACTTTAGCAGAATATCTTCATTTTTTCATACTGATGGAATTGTGTTACATATACATCACTGATAATACTTGCGTAGGTGCTCTGTGTTCCATGCATTCTTGAACTCCTCCCCCTCTAGAGTTGCTATTCGATAAGTTCCTGGTCGAACAACTTCTGTAACTCGGTATGGTCCATGCCAGTTTGCTTCTAGCTTATTGTGCTTTTAAATTACTTTCTTCAGCACATAGTCTCCTTCTTTTAGGTCGCATTTCTTCACCCTTCTGTTGTAGAACAAAGTTGTTCGCTGCTGGTAAGCAGCATTTCTAATGGTTGCTTCTTCTCTAATTTCCTCGAGCATGTCTAAATCCAGTCTTCTCATTAAGTCGCTGATAGGGGAATTGAAATTCAGTACCCTGTGTGTTGGAAGGCCCAACTCGGCAAGTATGACAGTTTCACTTCCAAACGCCAGCATGTATGGTGATTCTCCAGTTGCTACTCGGGGAGTAGTTCGGTAAGCCCAAAGTACTGATTGTAACTCGTTGATCCAGTTCGCTTTTGCATCATCCAATCTTTTCTTCAAGCCATTTAGCACCGTCCTGTTTGTCACTTCAGTTTGTCCATTGCTTTGAGGATGGCCTGGTGCTGAGTGGACCTTCAAAATATTTGATTGATGACAATAGGCGGCAAACTCCTCGTTATCAAATTGTGTTCCATGGTCTGTGATGAAGGCATGAGGTAGACCGTATCGACAAATGATGTTCTTCCAAAAAAATTGGTACACCTTCTCGTACGTCATGTCAATGAGTGGCTCAGCTTCTACCCATTTAGTAAAATAATCCACTGCGACGACGAGGTACTTGAACCTTCCTCGAGTCGTTGGCAGTGGCCCAACCAAGTCTATTCCCCACATGGCAAATGGCCAAGGGGAAGTTATGGGTGTCAACAATGCTTGTGGAGTTCTTCGGATGGAGGAAAAACGCTGGCACTTGTCACACTTCTTGGCGTAGGCTATGCAATCAGCCCTCATCATCGGCCAGTAGTATCCTTGTGTCATTACCCTTTGTAAAAGCGTTCGACCTGCTACATGTGCTCCACAAGACCCTTCGTGGATCTCTTCAATTAATTCTTTCACCTCGGATGGGTGTACACATCTCTGCAAACCTGCCATAATTCCTCGTCTATATAAAACACCATTAGTTAATACATACCGAGCAGCTTTAAACTTTAATTTTTTGGCAGCGAGCTTGTCAATTGGCAATTCTCCTTTCTCGATATACGCCCTGATGGAATCCATCCAAGATGATCCTAAATCAAGGGTGATGAAGTTCATCGTCAGATCTTCATCTATGCTCCGACCAGCTAACACTTCAATTGGGATTGTTCGTCGTAGCTCGGTGCGAGTAGCTGATGCTAGTCGAGCTAGGGCGTCTGCTCTCGTATTCTCCATTCTTGGTATTCTGACCAGCTGAATAGCGGCAAATTCTGACACCAACTCCTTTGCCTTTGCATGATATCTGATCATTAATTCTCCTTTAACTGCATATATTCCCATCATTTGGTTTATGATCAATTGAGAATCACTGAAAACAATGACATGTTGCGCCTCCATAATTTTTGCTAAACCAAGTCCTGCAATCATGGCCTCATACTCAGCCTCATTGTTGGAAGCTTTGAATTGGAAACGCAAGGCGTATTCCATATCGACCTCATCCGGAGTGCTCAGAACTATTCCCGCACCGCATCCTGCAGTGCAAGATGAGCCATCTACATACAGTCTCCATATAGGTAACTCGTCTTCAAATTTCTGATCAGTTAGAGTTCCTCGGTGAAATATTTGTTGCTTCATTTCCTCCACGGATTTTTCTTGCTCTTCGTCGATCATTTCTTCTTACCCTTTTACCAACCGGAGTTGGTCTGAGCCCGAAGTCAATGATCTTGTAACATCCACTTGCCCTTTTACCAACCGAAGTTGGTCTGAGCTAGTGTTTGTTGATCCTGTAACATCCACAGGTTGATCAGTGAGCAACTCTTGTTTCTCATCCGGAGTCCTCACAACTATCTCTGCGTCACATCCTGTAACATCCACACTCCCTTTTACCAATCGGAATTGGTCTGAGCCTGTGTTTGTTGATCCTGTAACATCCACAGGTTGATCAGCAAGAAACTCTTGTTTCTCGTCCGGAGTCCTCACAATTATCTCTGCGTCACATCCTGTAACATCCACACGCCCTTTTACCAATCGAAATTGGTCTGAGCCTGTGTTTGTTGATCCTGTAACATCCACAGGTTGATCAGCGAACAACTTTTGTTCCTCGGAGATATCAGGATAGGTTAACTCCGCTATAAAATCTGCTACAGCCTGCCCTTTAAGCGATGATTTGGGTTCATAGATTATATCATATTCACCGAGCTCTATTGCCCAGTACATCAATCTTCCTTATTTTTCTGGCTTATGCAGGTCTTGCCTCAGTGGCATATCGGTATATACTACTATGGTATGAGCCTGGAAATATGGCCTCATTTTCCTACTCGCCTCAATCAGCGCCAGTGCCAATTTCTCCAGCCTTGGATACCAGATCTCTGCTCCTCGGAAGGCCTTACTTGTGTAGTAAATTGGATTTTGTACTCCATTCTCCACTCTGATCAACGCCGAGCTAACTGCATTCTCGGACACTGCAAGGTATAAGTATAATTTTTCTCCCATCACTGGCCTGGACAACAGTGGAGGTGTTCCCAAGTATCTCTTCAAGTCTTGAAAAGCCTTCTCGCATTCATCATTCCACTCAAAAGTCTTTCTGAGTGTCTTGAAGAATGGGAGACATCTATCAGTTGCTCGTGACACAAATCTGTTGAGTGCCGCTACTCGTCCTGTGAGACTCTGTACTTCCTTCTTCGTCGTTGGAGATTGCAGCCCTAATAGAGCTTTGATCTTTTCAGGATTTGCTTCAATGCCTCGTTGATTGATAATGTACCCGAGAAACATGCCTTCTCGTACTCCAAAGATGCACATCGTCGGGTTCAGCTTCATTTGATATTTATCTAGTTGATCAAAAGTCTGACTTAAGTCAACTAGATGATCGGCAGCTTTCTTGCTTTTCGTTAGCATATCGTCAACATAGACTTCCATATTGTCATTGATTTGTTAAGTAAAGACCTTGTTCATCAGCCTCTGATATGTCGCACCTGCATTTTTCAAACCAAAAGGCATAACATTATAACAATAAGTTCCCCTAGGGGTAATAAAAGAAGTATTCTCCCTGTCTTCAGGTTACATTTTAATTTGATTGTAGCCAGAATAAGCATCCATGAAGCTCAACAACTCGTGTCCCGAGGTATCATCCACCAGTTGATCAATTCGGGGCAGTGGAAAGTGATCCTTTGGACATGCTTTGTTGAGGTCGGTGAAGTCTACACACATCCTCCACTTGTTATTTTTCTTCTTTACCATCACCACATTAGCTAACCAATCTGGATATTTAACATCTTCAATGAAACAAGCTTTCTGGAGCTTCTCGACTTCCTCCTGTATAGCTTGATTCTTCTCGGGACTGAATACTCTTCTCCTCTTCTTCACAGTCTTGATCTCCTTATTCACATTGAGCTCGTGACATAAGAAGTTTGGGTCTATCCCAGGCATATCTTCATGACTCCACACAAAAGTTTGTCTTCTGCTTCTAAGGAAAGTTATCAATTTCTGTTTTAATGAGGCCTCCAATGATGAACCTATTTGAGTAGTTCGCTCAGGGTGCTCGTCGTCCAGAATGATATTTTCAGTAGCTTCCACCACTTGACCCTTCACGAGTTGCGACTCATCTCGAGGATCCAATGTTTTAATTTCTGCAGCTTCATCCACTTGATAAGTCGTGGTCTTTTTCTTTGATTCTTCCAGTTCTTCTTGCTCGGCGGATGAATAATAGCATTCCCGAGCTACTCTCTGATCACCTTTCACAACTCCTACTCCAAAGTTTGTTGGAAATTTTAGGCACTGATGCACTGTAGATGGTACAGCCTCGAACTTCTTCAATCCTACTCTTCGCATGATGATATTGTACGATGATTGGACATTCTTATCCATCACAAAGAAACGTATTCTTTCTGTCCGACAAGCAAGCCATGTACCAATGAATATATCCAACTTGATCGTCCCAAGTGGAAATACTTTCTCGCCAGCAAAACCGATGAGGGGTCTGTGGTAAGGCTCCAGTTGAGATAGCTTTAGATTTAAACTATCGAAACACGAGTAGAACATGATGTCTGCCGAGCTACCATTGTCGACCAGCACTCTTGAAATCATAACTTCCTTCATTCTCATTTTGATCACCAGCGGGTCATCATGAGGATATAAAACACCTGCAAGGTCATTTTTTGAAAAACCGATAACCAATTTCTCCTTGTTCACCTTTCTCGGACGATCTTCCTCAGCTAGATTTATTCGCTGAATGTACGAGCAAGCTTGAGCCTCACCGAGGTAAGCTTTTCTCTCTGCAGTAAGGTCTCCTCCTCCTGCATCTCCTCCTGTAATAACATTACAATCAAATGACCCAAAGCGTATTGAAAATACCTCTCGTTCTGGCTGCCTTGGTTTCTTAGGAAGATCGGGGTCATCCTCTGGATCAACTTCATGGTTTCTCTTCTTGTTCTCCTCTGCTCGACGAGGAGACCTAGATCTCTCTCTAGTTCGGTCGTTGTTTCTTCTTTCGCCTCCCCGATCAACGTATTTTTCTAGCTTTCCTCGTCGGATGAGTGTTTCAATCTCATTCTGAAGAGCTATGCAATTTTTGGTCATATGACCATGATCCTTGTGGAACTCGCAATATTTTTCCCTATTTCTCGTATCAGGGTCTGCCTTCATTTTCTTTGGCCTGTTTAACTCCTCGATGTTCTTAATTTCTTCCAGGACGTGGTTGATATTTACCTTCAAAGGTGTGTAATTATCAAATTTCCTTAAGACCTCCCATGACGACCTATTTTTGGATTGTTTGTCACCAGCATTGTTCTTATGTTCTTTCTTCTTAGCTTTATCACCTTCCACCTTGATTTCTTTGGCGTCCATATTCTTCTTCGCATACATAGCCTCCTCGGCATTCATAATCTTGGACGCTTTTCCCATCAGATCCGACATGGTTCGAGGTGGATCTTTGGCCAAAGTATAGTACAACTTGTTTGGAAACAGTCCACTCATCAAAGCAGTAATCGCTGTCTTCTCTTCATAATCAATGACTTCGAGTTTCTCGTTATTAAAACGAGTTATATAATCTCTGGTACTCTCACCAGCTTTTTTTCTAACACTTAACAAATGAGCTACTCGTTTTACTGGCTTTGCTCCAAAGAGAAAATTCCCAATGAATAGCTCGGCCAGTTGAAGAAAAGTTGAAATCTTACCCCGAGGAAGACTATTATACCATATTTGAGCAGATTCAGTAAGTGTTCTCGAGAATGCTCTACATCTCATCTCATCTGGGACAGCATAGATGTCGGTTGCAGCTTGGTATTGTTCTATATGAAGGACAGGGTCAGTCTTTCCATCATACTTGGGAGTCACGACAGGTGCTTTGAACTTTGATGGTGTTGGGAAATCAACAATGTCCTGGACAAAAGGTGTTCCTTGAACAAAGGTTCGTTGTAGAGGATTCTTAGCTTTAGCCATTTCCCCTAATCTATCCTCCAGCCTCTGAATAGATCCTTTCCATGCATCATTTCCTTCCTCGGGCCTATTGGTTCGAGCAACTGATCGCGTTGAAGTGGCTTACTGGGATTTATCTTGACGAGCAGCTGGTCGGTCATAGGATCTATCTTGACGAGCAGCTGGTCGCGACTGGGCAGATCCTTCCCTTAAATCTAATGGTCGTCGAAAGCTCCTCGACGCTGCATTAAGAGGACTTTTGTTCCTCCTAGGGCCTAATCGGTCGAAAGGAGAAACCCTACTTAATCTTTCCAATGCGCTGGTCCTTTCTGGGGAGAGGGTGACACGTTGTTCAGTATCCGTGGCTCGCACCGACGAAGTTCGCCCAAGTTGATAAGAGAAATAATCAGATTCCTCATTGCGATGTGAGTTAGTACGCCTAGTACGCGGAGAAGGCGCGCGGGTATTTCTTTGAATGCTTCGTGGTCCGGAATGGGCTGATGCACCGCCATGGAGGGTTTGGATGAGTTGTCGCATTGTTTCTTGCATGACGGTCTGGTCCTGAGCCAAATTTTCCATTATTCCAGTCAGATCTGGAATAATTGGTGGAGCAGATGGATTTGGAGGGGTTCCAGCGTTTCGATTGCTGGACTCAGGAATATCAGCCATTGGTAATGGATTATTTTTGATGAAAAACGACATTATCAGTCGTTTCCCACAGACGGTGCCAATCTGTTGATGTAAAAAATTAGATCACACTAATAATTCAATCACAGATAAATAAATGAGACAAAGAATTTTAAAGTGGTTCAGCCTTATAAGAATGGCCTACGTCCACTGTTGCTTTATTGCTGAGTGTTTGGGAATTCTCGATTTGTGAATTCTATCAAGAAATTCCGCTCTGGATTTCAGGTCCAGGTCCCCTTTACAATGAGGATTGTACAACGTATTTATAGCCCTGAGGCTGTCATGTGAAAGGGTAATACATTAAATGATATACATATGAAAGGGTAATACATTTAATGCACTCTTTGCGTGTGCGTCTGAATGATAAGCATTTAATGAATCAGTTGAACTGTTGGTATCCTGCTTCGAGGTGCAGCTCGGACCGCCTGAGTTGCTCGGACCGCCTAAGCTTCTCGGTATTCAAGAGTTCCTCGGAGCTTGTGAGTTCCTCGGAAGTGTTTGTTGTTGCCATGTAGATAGCCACGTGTCTTCATATGATTGGTCCATGTCAGCAGGTTAATTTTGGTATCAACACTCATAATGTCTATCATGCAAATAGATAGGCCTAACACAATTGTCCAACGGTCGAGCGATATCCCAATTCAGGCCCCACATATAATCCATAGAAAGAGTGTCACTATTCTATATAAATCCATGACTAAGGGTATATCAAAATCACGTATTGTTAACCATTCTTTACTCATATGATTAACCCGTTCCCGGTGTATTTTAACATATTCACTAGTTATTTACACCTCCATTAATTACATCTTACATGTATAAATGCTTTTTTAAATTAGCTACATAACTATAACCCCATCCATTGTATACTAACATGCGTATACAAATAAATATGCCAAATGGCAATAATCACCTCACTACATAGTTTTTAATATTGAACTACCCACAATTCCAACACATAGGTATTTAATATTCACATTTTTATATCTCCCTCACAACAAGACTAAATATCCACACACACAAATGTCTCTCTATTTAGAAAAGAGAGGGATAGCGCCTATAATTTAGCCGATAATGTTTTGGCTCACCATCAGGTGATACTTGTCTAGCCCACACTGTTAAAATGCGGGACAGTTCACACAAGAGCAGTATTGTATATATATATATATATATATATATATATATATATATATATATATATGTATGTATGTATGTATATATCCGAGATATACTCAGAGTCTAATAATTATACCCCAAAACATAGGTATATAAATATAATCAAAAGTACATGGTACAACACCCCCAATACACTAACCTCTCGTGAGCTAACCCGCCTCAACCACGTGGCCCCGCCTAGAAATCAAACCCAACATGTATATTACATATTTATACATATCATAGTTCACACATAGGATATAGCATACAATAGCATACCAGTGTCCGTCCAAATCCACAAAGGCGGATTACGTTAATAATAATACTCAAGCCAAATTAAAATTCCACCTTTTATATCCTCTTAGTTTATCATTCTAAACTATTATGTGGTCAAAAAATCCATGGAACCTCCACTGGGTATTTTTTTTACCACAAATTTTGTGTGGACCATACGTAGGAAACAAATCAAAAGGCCTTTCCCTTATATCATAAGGGACAAATATGAATTGTTCATGATTATTATCACCATCATGGTACCATGAACATGACGAATGTGCTTGTAACTAAATTTCACATCTGAATCAATATTTATATATTAACCGTCACAATCTAGAGATATACGCTTATCTTCTTTCATCTCTTCTCTATATGTATGTATATATATATTAACAATTACATGCATAAGGATAATAATTGTATATTTGTATAATAATATAAGGCGTTGTTTGTTTTTACCTTTTAAGTCTGGACCTGAACCATTCAGATTTAAGAAGTACCGAATAATGTTTGTTTTTTAAATGATTAAGGGGATAACAAATATTTTTGCCTCTTAATGATTACGAGGTAAATGTACTTCTGAAGCCTGAATTAGTATAAATACATTGATTCACGAGTCCATTCAGACATAAAAAATAAACATATTTTTAGATTTAATTTTCATACTTTAGATTCAGACTTAAAATTTCTGATTCAGATGAAAAAACAAATGCAACCTGAGTGATATCTCACTGAACAAAAAATTTATTGATTTCTTGATTCCCATTACGTATCTCATTTTTTTAATGATTTCAGAAGAGATAGAAAATAAAAGGGCTTCCTCTCATTAAGGAAAATTGTATCCTTTCGAGTACATATGAAGATGCACAACATGATTTTCTTTTTTTTTGCTCGGCACCGGATCGTTTTTTAAAACGATGGGGGCGTTTGCATACATCAATTCATTATAAGAAGAATATCAAGGATCATTCGATTTTTAATTATGTAAAATGAGACTTTCGTTGACACCATCCTCCTTGCCATTCACCGCCAGAGGATAACCGACCTCATTGTCAGATCCTTAGCGAAACCTGGTAGTACTCGAATCCGTGTTCATATTACATATATGCTTCGATGGATGGTCGGGCCTGACTACTTTTCAACATATGATTTAGTCCCCGACGTATGGTCAAAATGATACTTAGGGTTATTACAAGTAAGTCCTAGTGGATGGCTGGACATAATGACAATTATTCGAACTCGATAATTCAACACTAACGGGTGGTCTCCATGACCTATTGTTACTCGATATTTAAGCCCCGATGGATAGTCAGGCAAGATTATGTGAATTTATCTTCCTCAACAAAGCTCTGATGGAAGCTCGAGAATTGATATTTTTATCCATTGTTGATTGCTCAATTTTGTAATTCTTAACCTGGCGAATGGTCAAGCATATCCAGAATTCAGACCAATGGACGGTCAACACAAGATTTATTTTTAGATATTTCCATCTTAGTATCGAAGGATGATCGCCAGAATATGTCATATAAGTTGCAATTTATCCCCAACAGATGGCTGATCAAAGTAGTTCTTATTTATACTCAGTCTCGGTCGATGGTCGATATGGCCATTTGTTAAGTCGACATGATATTTACTATTACAATTCAACTCTAACGAATTATCGGGAATTTATTTGTTATATATGTATAATAAGGCTTCAATGTAGGGCATAACATTTATTCAGTCCTTTAAATTATGCCTCTGTGAATGGCTGAGCACCTTATATCGAATTTTTTTCAGACTATCGATTCAACCCTAAAGCGTGGTCGAGAATATGGATTGTTATTCTACATGAAATTTATTATTACTCCAAAGTCCCAATATATGGTCGGTCATGATTACTATTCGATCTTCTTATCTTAGTGAATAAAGATGGATGGTTCAATATGAATATTAATCAATATTCTCATCTCAACCTCGATGAATGGTTGACACCATATTTATAATCATTCTAGTAAAGTCCCAAGTGGGGAATTACCTTGTCATCTCGTCAAATCTCTAGTGGGTGGTCAGCGTCATGTTTCTGATTTCTCCAACAAACCCAATGGCTGGTCAGGTATGATTATTATTTGGTTTTCTCACTTGAACCCCGACGGATGGTCGACGGGCTATATATTGGGGTGATGGTCCTCGAAATATCCCAAAAATTTAAATTCTGAACAAATTTTTAAATTTCTTTGAAACTAAAAGTGAAATTAAATTAAAATAAAGAAATAATTAAATTTCCACACAAAGCTAATCATTTTCAAATTGTAAACCAGTCAAAAACAAGTATGAAGGTCACCGAAGAAGATGATTGGAGGGTCGCCGTAAAATTATTTCATTGACGAAAAAGGCAACATATCTCCAAAACTTACCCTTTCTTCCTCTCTATAACTCAAAAACTCCCTCAAAGTCACTAAACCCCCCTAAAACAACCATGGATGGTCGCCGAAAAATTCAAAGATCACCAAAAAACAATCAAAATCGAAGAGAAATAGCATAACACAAATCAAACGAGATAAACTTAATGAAAAAGGGGTTACCGGGATGAAAGGGAAGACTTTGGAACGAAAGAGGAACGCTGGAATCGCCTAAAAAAGGATGATTCAAAGATAGAGAAGAAAGGAAAAGGATTTGCTATAGAAGAGCTTAAGAGAGGGAGAAGATTTGGAGAAAAAAGAGAGTGATTTGAGGTTTTGGGTATTTAAATGGCACAATGATTATGCGTGTTGCTCGGGGCAGACATCATTAGGGAAAAAGCCCCCATACAGGCCTACAGCTTCCATTCCTTGGCCAAAATGCCAATCCACAAGCTCGCTGACAGGTGTCCGATCAAGGATATTCAAATGATATACCTGTTTGGGACACAAAAAGGGCACTCACGACTTCTGCATGACCCGTCCATGTCTCTAAAGTAGCTTTTGACACTGCGGGACCCATCTTTACTATGGGTCGAACGATTATACCCCTCAACCTTCCATTCACATTGAAGTATGAGGTCTAGGGGTGATTTATATACTTGGGGAGAGGATACTTAGGGAGATACACAAAGCTAAGGATGAGGCTAAACGTAGAGTCGATGCCGAATCTAGACTTTCAATTCAACCAACCCCCTTTTCTGTAGTATGTCCTGCCACACTTATCACATATCCTTCTCCGATCGAGACTAGTGTAGGGGTCACAGTTTGTGTCTTCATCTGAGGGTTACAACCCCTCGGTATCTATGGAGTCTGAGAAGGTAGACTCTTTCAACTCGGCTATATAAGTTTTGTGGTTTCGTCTAAACAATAATGATGCTACCGAGTCCAGCAATCGAGAAAACCCCCAAGAGGCCTCAGACCAAGATAAGTCGAGAGTCGAGGTTGCTTATGCACAACCCCCAATAGTTGTTCCTCTGTCGTCCAAGACTAGAACCGAGTTTTCAATAGGATTCTCGAGTGGTGTTCCTGTTGTTGATGATGAGGGTGAGGACGATGACGAGGACGAGGACAAGAGACCACTTGAAATGTCCTATGATGCAACCTTTCATAGTACTGTTTAAGAGACATATATTCTTTTATGGATGTATCTCTACGAGGTAAAATCCCCTATTAACATAAGAGTCATGTCTAAGGATGAGAGAGCCTATGACAACTGAGAGGGCGAGGTAACGGTCTACGAACAGATGTTTAGGGTCGACTTCAAACTGTCCAACCACCCTAATGTCAGAACCATTCTTGCTAGCATGGGACTCTCTCCATCTCAACTTCCCCTAACACTTGGAGAATTATTCTTGACTTTATCCAGCTGTAGAGATTGTTTTATGAAATCGACCTTCCTATCACATTTTTTGGGTATGTTACATTATGTCCACAACTAAGACTCAACCCTAATAAACCACGCACGTAGTTAATGCAATACTACTTTGTTCTTACCTTTGATTTCGTATGATGCGATCTACGATCCTTCATATACAGAATGCTTAGTATTAATAAAGACCAGGTTCCTTGTAAATTCTAATTCCTAAGTTTAGTATCCTACAAGGTGAATTACTAGGGTGTGGGGAATTGTAACCCAACCCATCGTTCTCATTTGCAGTTAATTTTGTTAATAGCTTGCCATCCATATTAGGTTAATTAGGTCTTTCGCATTTCATTTAAGCATAGCTTAGTCAGTTCATAATTTGAATATGCATTTAATTATAACAAATCTCCCTTTTAAATCACCTCTTTGTTTCTTGTAGAGTATAATTTAGGATCTTTTCCTCTTTCCAACGTCGTCATGAATTCATTCGTCCTTTTTCCCTAAGGATCGATACCCGACTTATCGGGATATTACTTGAGCAACAGTCTTGCACTTGAGCCTACATAGCCCGCACACTAGACACATTTGTGGTCCCGTCAAATTTTTGGCACCGTTACCGGGGAACTAGGTAGAATTAGGTTAGATCGAGTCATTCTAAAGCTTAAACAAAAAAAAACAAATCATCTCTCAAATGCATTTAATGCAAAATCCTGAACATACTCAAACTCCTCAAAATACTCCAACTAGAATTTACAAAAATCCAATTGTTGAGTATAACTCTGATAGTCCCCACACGCCTCGCGTTCCACAGTTTTGGGTTCCACCTCCTACTCCTGAGCACTCTATTGGTAATTACACCCTGAGTCAATCCTTTAGTCACACATCTAGGACACCGAGTGAGTATTCCGAGTCATTTCAAGAGAGAGAGATGTCTGACGCCGCTAGTTTCGGCATTGGAGAGGGAAATCCACCCTATCATCCCATGAAAGACTTACTCTTTCCTGAACGAACTGTCACCCCTGGTTGAATTTTACTCTCGTATAATGCCGGTCAGTTCCACTTCCGCAATGGGATGATACAGATTATCCCTACTTTCCATGGCATGGATTCAGAGAAACCATACCTTCACATAAGAGAGTTCGAAGAGGCGTGCGACACATTTAGTGACCAAGCTTGCACGGAGAATGTCGTTCGCCTAAAGTTTTTCCCTTTTTCCTTAAAGGATAAAGCTAAGACTTGGCTATGGTCTCTACCCCCGAACTCCATTATTTCCTGGAGGGATATGCATTCCAAATTTATCTCAAAATTCTACCCACTACACAAGACCAACTTTGTCAAGACTCAAATCCAAGGTTTTCGACAATAAGATAATAAGACTTTTGATAAGTGTTGGGAACATTTCCAAGAGTTGGTAAGCGCATGCCCCCATCTTGATTTTGAAAAACACCACTTGATCTCTTCCTTCCATAATGGATTGATAGTGGCTTCCAAAAAACTTGTGCAATCAATGTGTGAAAGACCTTTTTAGGAATCAGACTCCAACGATTCTGAGGCCCATCTTAAGTATGTCGCAAAGACTACTCAAGCATAGGACTCATCCGATCCTAATACCCAAATCCGGCCTAGACAAGTATCGACCATGCCTAATGCATTTTGGTTTATTCTAATTGGATAGTAATACCATAATAGACTATTGATTTGATCAGTTTCAGAGAGACGTGAAAGATTTACTTGATAGTCGGTTGAGAGATCTTCGGATCTAACCTTGTCGTGAAAGAAAATGTGTGTTCTATCTGTAAGGCGGGTCATTCCACAAAGGCATGCCCGACGATTTCCGCTTACAAATCCATGCACACCGAGCAGGTGGAAGATATAGGAGGGTTCAAAGGAAATTTTAACACATCGTATGGGAACTCTTACAACACTTTGTGGAGAAACCATCCTGGTTTTAACTACGGACAACCACAGGCTGCGATGAACCCACATTCACAGGTTATCCCACCTCCACCACCTCCTCAATTTAATCAAGCACCGCCTCCTCCATCTCCATACATTACTCCACCGCGGAGGTACCTCGAGGATACAATATACCAGTTTATCAACTCACAGAGTGCAACCAATGCTAGATATTATCGCATGTTCGTCGACATGAACGCGAACATCTCAAAGTTGAAATCTTCGTTGAGTATCCAAGAGAAGGGAAAGTTTCTTGCCCAGGGCTAAATACGTCTCCAAGGCCAATCTAGTGTTATCTCCACCTCTATATAACATAAGGAGCATTGCCAAGCTATAACCACTCTTCGTAGTGGGAGAGTTGTTAATTTATCACCTTCCCCACACGACGCATCAAAAGACAAGGAGACTTCGCCCGGCACAAAAGAGGACGAAGATATCCCCTTTAATGAGAATGACAAAGAAGACACTAGTGAGCCCGCAATAATTGTCAAGCCACACTCCACAGCGCCATTCCCTCAAGATTGGTTCCCCTCCAAAAAGGGACCTCCCGTGATGAAGTGCTTGAAGTGCTTAAAAACGTGAAATTAATCTTACCTTTCCTTGATACAATAAGGATAATTCCAGCTTATGCAAAAGTCATAAAAGATTTATTGATAGTCAAGAGGAGGATGAAGGTAAAGAAAAACGTGTTTCTAGCACAGAACGTGAGCTCAGTTCTTCTTAACGATTTCCCACCTAAATTTAAAGATCCCGGTGCACCCACCATTTCCTGCTCCATTGGAGAGAACAAAATTGAAAAGGCCTTACTTGACTTGGGGGCAAGAGTTAATATTCTACCCTACTCAGTTTATAGGCAACTTGATCTGGGCGACCTTAAGTTCACAAGGATCACTCTCCAGTTGGCAGATCGAACCGTAAGGATATCGAGAGGCATAGTCGAGGATGTGATAGTCCAGGTGGATAATTTTTACTTCTTGGTAGATTTTGTCATTTGGGACACAGAGCCCTCCTTCGCCTCGAGTAATCATGTCCCCATCATTCTTGGGCACCCATTCGTAGCTATGACTAACGCACTAATTAATACTCGAAATGGGTAAATACAACTCACCTTTGGGAACATGACATTGGAGACCAATATCTTCAACATACCCAACAGACAGGGGAAGAAGATGATCTTCACGCGGTGAGCTTAATTGATGAGATCGTAGGAGAACATATTGAGGAAAATTTTTATGAAGACGCCTTAGAAGCTTGTTTATTGTCTAGTCATGAGAGCGAAGGAACTTATACAGAGTTTAAGAGAGAGGTTGAGGAGTTGCGTGAACTACTTGATGAGAGAACGTCGGACGAGGACATAGTAGACGTAAGTTGGGTTTCCGGATTCGAAGATTTACGACCGAGGGAGGAACGCATGGTGACCTCTAGCGACACATTCTCGACTCTCGAGTTGAAGAAACTACCCTACAACGTTAAATATTCTTTTCTACGAGAGGGTGAGACATTTCCTGTTATTGTCTCCTCTAGCTTAGATGAAGAGTGGGAGGGTAAGCTATTAAAGATCTTGAGGAAGCACCAAGGTACTTTTGTTTGGTGTATAGATGATCTAAAGGGGATAAGACCTCTAATTTTCACTCAAAAGATTCACCTCGAGGAGGATGTGAAGCCCCCGAGAGAAATGCCAAGAAGGCTAAACCCCCATCATGAAAGAGGTGGTGAGGGACGAAATCATCAAATTATTTGATGTCGGGATTATCTACCCAATGTCGGATAGCAAGTGGGTGAGCCCCATCCAAGTCGTCCCGAAGAAGTCGGGCATGATAGTTATTGAAAATGCCAAGGGAGAGCTAGTTCCCCAACGTACCATCACTGGGTGGCGCGTTTGCATTGATTACCCGAAACTCAATGCAGGAACTAGGAAAGACAATTTTCCCTTGATATTTATCGATTAAATGCTTGAAAGAGTAGCGAGCCACCCCTATTACTTCTTCCTAGATGGTAATTCCGGATATAATGAGATTGGGGTAGATGTACTTGATCAGGAAAAGACAACTTTCACTTGCCCCTTTGGTACGTTTGCCTACAAACGTATGCCATTCGGCTTGTATAATGCACCAGCGACCTTTCAAAGGTGCATGTTGAGCTTATTCAGTGACATGGTTGAGAGAGGGCTGAAGGTGTTCATGGACGACTTTAGCATTTTTGGAACCTCTTTCGATCTATGTTTAGCTAATCTTGAGAAAGTACTAGCCCGATGTGTGGATAAGAACTTAGTGCTGAATTGGTAGAAATGCCACTTCATGGTAACTAAAGCCATAGTTCTTGGCCACATAGTGTCATCCAAAGGGATCGAGGTGGATAGAGCAAAAATCGATGTCATAGCTGACCTACCCCCACCAAAATTGCTAAAAGACGTGCGCTATTTCTTAGGTCACGTGGGGTTCTATAGAAGTTTCATTAAGGACTTTAACACCATTGATAGACCCTTAAGAAACCTTCTTATGAAGGACACCCCATTCGAGTGGAATGAAGCATGCCAAAGTGCTTTTGAAAAATTGAAGAGCCTGCTTGTTTCTTCTCCCATCATGCAAGCTCCGGATTAGTCCTTACCATTCGAGCTCATGTGTGATGCTAGCGATTTTACGATAGGGACTGTTTTGGGCCAAAGGAAAGACAAAAAGGCTCATATCATCTACTATGCTAGCCGGAATCTTACCGGACCACAACTCAACTACTCCACCACGAAGAAGAAATTGCTAGCAGCAGTCTTTGCTCTAGATAAATTTCCGTCCTACCTCATTGGTTCACCCATCATCTGTTTCACCGACCACGCGACTTTAAAATATAACCTTGTAAAAAAAGACGCAAAGTCGCGCCTCATAAGGTGGATTCTACTCCTACAAGAGTTTAATCTCTCCATTAGAGGAAAAAAAAGAGTAGAAAACATCGTAGACGATCACTTATCACGACTTTCGTCCGATGTACCTAGTGATCCTACACCCATAGACGAATACTTCTCGGATGAATAACTATTTGCCACCTCTTCTTTGCCCTAGTTTATGGATATAGTGAACTATCTTATCACAGGAGCCATCCCTCTCGAGTGGACACCGCAAGATAAGAAGAGGTTCATTACTTGGTCGCGCGTGCTTTTCTATCACGATCCACTCCTTTTTAAATATTGCACCGACCAAATCATCCGACGATGCATACCGGATGACGAGATTCCAAAGGTCATCCAATTCCGTCATTCGGAGGCTTATGGAGGCCACTTTTTTGTGAAAAAGACAACTGCTAAGATTCTCCAAAGTGGCTTGTACTGGCCCAAAATTTTTCGGGATGTAAACAATTGTTGCAAATCTTGTGACAGGTGTTAATGAATGGGAGCGATAACTCGATGAGATATGATGCCATTAACCCCAATCCTCATCATTAAGGTTTTTGAATACTGGGGTATTGACTTTATGGGCCCTTTCCCCCCGTCCTTTGGCTACCGATACATCCTAGTCGCGGTAGACTATGTTTCTAAATGGGTGGAAGCTATAGCTACCAAGATTAATGACAACAAAATGGTGATTAGGTTCCTACAGGAACACATACTTTCTCACTTTGGTGCGTCGAAAGCATTAATCAGTGATATGGCACACACTTTTGCAACAAGCCGTTTGAGAAGCTTATGAAAAAGTATGGTGTCGTTCACAAGGTTGGAACAACCTATCACCGACAAATGAATGGGCAGACTGAGTTGGCGAATCGTGAGATAAAAAACATCCTCGAGAAGACCGTCGATCTTAACCGAAAAGATTGGTCCCTTCGATTGAATGATTCGCTATGGGCCTACCGTACCGCATGCAAGAACCCACTCAGAACGTCCCCATTCCTATTTTTGTGTGGAAAACCTTTCCATCTTCCTATTGAGTTGGAGCACAAAGCGTATTGGGATATTAAGAGTGTGAACTACAACATAGACAAAGCCGGTAAAGCTCACAAGATTCAATTAAATGAGTTAAAGAAGATACGGAATGATGCGTATGAAAACGCTAAGATATCCAAAGACAGGACGAAACTTGCACACGACAAGATCATTCGACACAAGGAGTTTCATTTCGAGCAAAAAGTGATCCTCTATAACTCTCGACTTCATCTATTTCTGGGTAAGTTGCGGTCTCATTGGACAGGCCCATTCGTTGTGGAGAGCGTACTCCCCCACGGGGCTGTGGAATTAGAAGATACAAACGGGGGGAAATACGTTCAAAGTCAATGGCAACGCCTAAAGCCAAATTTAACGGCGTACATAGAAGAGATCGACACAATTTGGTTGTCGAACCCCATTTACGGGGTAGAGTGAGCTGAAATTGAGAGGTCGTCGCACCCCGACGTGTATGGGGTGAAATTTTATGTATCATAGATGTGATTAAGTTAGGATCGTTAGAGTCTTAGGTTTGCGTTTTGAGAAGTTAAGGGTAAGTAAAAATTCGAAAGGAGCATCCGTAGTCGAATTAGAGTTGGTGGAAGGTTGTAGGGTATTCATGAGAAGAGCATTTATGTAGTTTGGAGGATTCTGGAAATTATGGGAATAAGGACCGATCCTCCCTGGGCACACGGACCGGTCCGTATGGGAGTAATTTACAAATAAAAAAAGGTAAACAGATCGATCCGCCCCTGGGCACGCGGACCAGTCCGGTTCATGCAACTCTACAACTCCCTAGATTCCCCCCCCCCCCCCCCAATCCTTTCATCTCCCTCCATTTCGTCTCTACCCTCTTCCCAACCCTATTTCCCTCCCAACAACCCACCCCTTTGCCTCCCAAACCCTTCCCTCCAACAACCTAACCTTTCCCCGTCCCCCACCTATAAATTCAACCCTCTCCCACCCTTTTTCACCACACCGTTCACTTACCCAAACTCTCTCCCTCTCTATTCCAGCCTTTATTTCCAAAAAAATCACCCTTCATGGACAACCAACCACCCCCAGAAAAATACAACTCCATGGTCATTGCTGAAAATAGGCCGCCCCCATTCCATTCGTATGAGGAGCAACGTTGGTGTCATCGCTTCTTCAGTCACGCCCGCAAGTTGCACATTGAGAGGCAGGTTCTGTGGGAGGAGGTGCCCGTCAGCGTCACTAACCTCGTCATTGCAAAGGGGTGGGGTGGTTTCTTCAATGAACCGTTCGATGCTGTCCGGGCCAACGAAGTGTGTTTCTTCTATGGGTCCCTCATGCGCACCGATAATTTTCAAGCCGAGCCGTACGTTGACCAAACCCTCATCCCGTTCTCACTAGACATCCTCATTCGTATGCTGACCAAGGAGAATGTCCCTCACCCATCCCCATTCCAAATACCCCAACAACATCCCACCCGTAGTCAAAGATGACTGCATTGGTCGTATCGCTCCTGGCCAACAGTGGCTCTGAGGCCCTATTCCCGTCGGCCAACTGGATGACAAAGCGCGCATCACCTTCCAGGTAGCAACATTGATGTGTGCATATCTGCGCTTAAAACACAAATTTCAGGGTTCATAGCGCGCTACGGCGCTTATAGGGAGGACCAATGCACATATCGGCGTGATATGAGCATGATGCACCGCCTTCAGGCTCAAATGTTCGAAATGTCTTTTAACACCCCTCCCCCCTCCTACTTTTATGATCCCTATGACCCTAATGCCTCCGGATCCTCCAACCGGCCCCCATTTATGTTTCCTTGCTGTGCAGATGTTTTAGCCCTGTTTTCTTTCCATTTTCCACAGTCATGTAACTTTTATCCTATTTTAATGGAAATTGGACTGCTTATCTTGTGTGTCTTGTGCTTATTTTCAAATTCTCGCATTTGTGTACTTTGATCATTTGTTGTTATACTCTCCTTAATTCGGTTTTTAGTCCTTTGTGCCTCGGGACGATGCAAAAGCCTAAGCTAGGGGGGTACGCACGCGTGTTTACATTTCACAAAGTCCAATGCACCAAAAAAAAGTTTAAAAGAGCCAAAAAAATATTTTTCTTCAAAGTAAACAAAATTTGGAATATAAATTTTTCAAAAATATCATTTAAATTTGGTTTAAAGTCTCAAATTGTAAAAATAACTTACACAAAGCCGAAATTGACCAAAGATAAAAATTAAAACAAAATTGACGACTTTACGAATAAGTGTGAAGATTAACCAATCCGGTGAGATTCAAGCTTATCACTTTTTTCTAAGTTTTTTTAATCAATCCGAGTTAATGGTTAACTCAACGTTCCATTCAGCGTTTAAAGTAAGTCGTTGTGATCTCAATACCCCTGTTTTGATCGGTTATGCAAACGTTTGAGATGTTGCCTTGAAAAGTGTGCTAAAATATCTCTAAATTAAATAAATCTTGAAACGCATATGGTAAAGCAGCTCCCATTTGGACAATGAAGTGGGCCATCATTTGTTACCCAAAAAGATTAGCCATAAAAAGTCGTGAAAAATTCATCCCTTTGCAACCCAATTTGAGTCTAATAAATTTTTTCCTTTTCGTTTGATAACCTGAAAAACCCAATTAGCCCGGAATTATGAAAATCGAATATCCATCAAATAAAGTCTGAAAATTCCATAAGAAGGGGCAAGAAAAAAAATTGAAGAATGCTCAATAAAAATAGCAAGAAAAAAAATAGAAAAAGAAGAGAAAATGAGCAATAGCCCGAAAAAAGCACAAATGATCATCATAAATGAATTCTCAAATTCTGAAGTTCCCACCATCTCCTTCTACCCCTTATACCTTATAACCTAAAAAAGTCCTAATCGAGTTCGAATTGCGAATTTGGTTACCGCGTTGAGAGTTAAGGCACAAAAGATAATAAAAGAGATTAAATGTGTGAAAAAGAGGTGATGTTCTCGTTTCCCAATGACCGTATTCCGATGAAGAGATCATTTCACTAAATAATTTTCGTCTTTCAAAATGGTTTGCGTGAATTTGTGTCCATCATATTTACTCTATTTATCAGGCAACCGAGAGAATCTAGCCACAGTTCTGAGAGACTCGTTTGTGAGAGTATTCCGTGAGCATTTTAATTAAAACGAATTTTTGAAAAAGTAACATAATGGTCAATCGATGGAAATCCACGGTTAAATTTCGGGCTTCGCACACATGCACTATGATTTGAGACTCTTGAACCTGAATTGATGATGACTATTTTCTGGAAAACTTTAAATTGTACAATTTTTGAGTATTTTGAATTTGCTTTGAGTCGAATTTTGTGGGTATATTCAGTGCAAACCCTCACGAGACACAACTCATCCTGCTAGGGTAACTTACGGGTTTAAAGTTACCCCTAAGTTACCCCTGGTTGCCTGCGAAAGTGGTATTCTATCCAAATAAAACGAATCACGAAAGTTGAGCCTTAGTTGGATTCTTTTACATTGCTCGGGAAGCGCAAAGTTCTAAGTTAGGGGGTTTGATTAGGCGTAAATTCTTCCGAATTTATCCCCTTAATTTAGGGATTTTTATCGCCTCGTATAATGTAATTCATCTTGATTTATCTCATTTATATGCTACTGACCTTTCTACGTAGTATCCTGAGTTTTGTGCCTTTTTCATGATTCCTAAAGGTATCTATTGTTAAGCGGAGAAAGGAAAAAGACAAAGCAAGAGACTGAATTAAGGAAGAAAAGTTAAATGGGCAAAAGCGTAATTTTCATCAGGAATCTGGACGAGAACCCAAAATGAAAGTTGAAGATCTCGAGTCTACAAGTGCGTAGGAAGAAACAACGTCCAAATCCGAGTTCCGGAGCAGAAGTTACGAGGTTCTGAAGATGAGAGAAAATGAGGAGAAATTGAGGAGAAACTGAAAATTAAATGAGGACCGATCCCATTTCCCAAAGAAAAGGACCGGTCCAATCCCTTACAACTCACTGGCCAAATTCCCTTAGCAGATCGATCCTATTTTCCAAAAAAAGGACCGTTCCGAAGTCCTAACACTCACTGGAAAATTTTGCATAGTGGACCGATCCTATTTCCCAGAAAAAGGGATCGATCCGGATTTTAATGAGCACCGATCTGCCACTAAAGGACAGGACCGTTCCGCCGAAGATAAACCTGATTTTCTTGTTTCGATTTTAGAGTTTGATTCATCTACAACTCTGAATTTTTCATGATGTATTTAACTTCTAGTTATTGTTAGACAATTAGGGGTTCGAATTTTTAATTTTTTTAGTTTAGTTTTTTTTAGAGAGAGAAATATCTCTCACCTGGGTTGCAAATCCTAGTTTTGAAGATTGATTAGAGGATTTCAGATTCAGTGAATGCAAGTAGTTTCGTTTTATTTAATTTATTCTCTCTTTTACTTAGTTGCTTAATTATCAGTTCTTAGTTGCTTTCTCAAATAAAAAAAATTATTGTTCTTGCCCATCATGATTTCGTTTAATTCTAGAGTTAATGTTTTTCTTCACCTAGTTATGTCTGGAAAAATTCCTTAGGGCTGGGGTGCATGAACCCCACTCGATGCGATTCATCATAATGGAAATATATTTTTTAATTAAATTTTAAAGGAATCGTGTTGTGCAGCTAACACAACCATCGTAGGACTTTTGATCTCGTTTGCCTTAGGTAACAAGGATGCTTAAGAGTGCGACGCACGCGTGGTTAATGCAACATTGCTTTGTTCTTACCTTTGATTTCATATAATGCGGGCTACGATCCTTCATATACGGAATGCTTAGGATTAATAAAGACCGGGTTCCTTGTAAATTTTAATTCCGAAGTGTAGTATCCTACAGGGTGAATTACTAGGGTGTGGGGGATTGTAACCCAAACTCTCGTTCTCATTTGCAGTTAATTTTGTTAACAGCTTGCCATCCATCTTAGGTTAATTATCTCTTTAGCATTTAATTTAGGCATAGCTAAGTTAGGATTCCTCATCTTCCTAACGTCATCACGAATTCATTCGTCCCTTTTTCCTGAGGATCGATACCCGACTTACCGGGATATTACTTGAGCGACGGGCTTGCACTTGAGCTTACATAGCACGCACACTAGACACATTTGTGGTCGCATCATTGCGCTTGCTTCACGGTTGTCCTAACTAACAATCTCTTCTGACTCTTTGATCGGCGATAAAAAATAGAGCAAAGTAAGTTATCGGACCCATAATGGCCGACTCTGTTTGATAATTTCTTCAAGTTATGGACCTATCTCGGCTTGGGGGCTTTACTCTTCACAAGGCCACCCAGGTAATAATGTTTCAAGCTTCTCTTCATTATTTTTGAGTGTTGTCTAGTCTTTTGACTACTTCTATTTTTTTCTTTTCCGTCTCTCCTTGCTCTTCACCAGCTGAACCAATGAGTTCAGGAAAACCTGTTGTGGTCCAGCAGGCAAATGAGGCCACTAAGGGCGAAAAATCGCTGAAGAATGAGCTAAAGATACTGAGCTGAGTCATAAGAAGATAATAAGGTTATATAATTGATAAACATCACGACTAGAGATGATGCACCAGCTACTTTTATTGATTATGATCATGCGTGTGAAAACAATTCACCTCGGTGACGATTTCATTGTTCCCCACACCACCATGATGGAACCCGCTCTTAATATAAAGGATCCACCCTCTTGGGTTCGATAGAGTCATGACCCCATCGACATTCTTGGTGATCCCACATGAAGTGTCAAGAATCAAGCTCAACCAGAGAATATGGTTAGCTACTTTTTCTACACTTCCACAGTAGAGTCCAAGAATGTGAAGAAATCACTCAAGGATGAGCATTGGATATGTGCAATGCAAGATGTGTTTCTTTAACTTTTAAAGAATGATGTTTGGTAATTAGTCCCTTGACATAGATATATTAATGTGATTGGTACAAGTGGTTGTACAAAAATAAGATGGATGAGAATGGTACCTTTATTAGCAATAAGGATAGGTTGGTCGCTCAAGGTTATACACAAATTGAGGGTGTAGACTTTAAGGAGACATTCTCTTCTGCTGCTAGGCTTGAGTCTGTCCACTTATCACTCACCATAGCATGCCATCTATGGCTTACTTTTACCAAATAGATGTCAATAGTTCCTTTCTCAATGACATCCTTCAGGAGGAGGTCCACGTGAAATAGCCAAAGGGGTTTGAGAACCAAAAGTGTAATACCCACGCACGAGATTTAATCCATTTCATGTGTAATTTGTAATTATGGAGAACCCTTGGGTATTGAACCTATATTAAATGGATTGTTGTCTATAATTGAATGTTCATGTGGTCTTTGTAGAATTTATTATTAATTGAATGACCAAGAACTAATATAAGAAGTTTATTTATAATGTTCAAACAAATATGTGAGTCATTCGAACGAGATTTCCATCTCGTTCGAATAAAGATCGTCTGGTTCAAACAATATTCCTCCCACCTTTGAACGGGCTTCAAACGAACTTCTAATGACCCACCTCTGCATAAGATTGTCCAACTCGTTAGATAGCCATTCGAACGAGATTCATTCTCGTTCACATGAGAAATGATCTCGTTCAAACGACCTGTTCAGAAATTAAATATTTTGGTATTTTCCTTATATGCTTTCAACATTTGTACCATTAGATTGATGAGGTATCAATTTTTGGTTGAAGCAGATCCAAAAATGTGGGTATCCTGGTTTGGCCCTTGGATAAAAGCATTTTTAAAGGGTGTTTGGGGTTATTTAAGACAGAGAAGTGGTGGATTATTCTCCACCCATTTTCATATCCGCCATAACTTCTCTTTCTAGTTTTAAGACCACTTTTTCTCCCTCAAACTATTTCCACCGTATTTACACTATATCTCCACCATAATACACCATTTCCACCCCATTTCCAAGCTTTATTCTTCATCTACAAACCTTGTTAAGGTAGAAGTTGGGTTAAGTGGAGTAATTCAGAGCATTCAAGATAGCCTTGGAGTATTTTTGAAGAACTTGTAGTGTATTTTGGAGTCTAAAGCCTCCATCTTAATCTTCTTCTTTGTTCTCCTCTTCAAACCTTAAGGTTAGGTTTTTCTCTCTCTTTGTTTTCAAGGTTTCAAACTATGAAAAATATGTAGCATGCATGCATGCTAGCTTTGATTTTATTTTCTAGTATGTTCAAGTCTTGAAAAATAGAGTTTTAAAGAAGATAAAACCTAAATGGTTTTGATGAATAAATGACATTTTTAACCTTGAAATATGGAGTGTAAGCACATAAAATGTAAATTTGTGTTAATATCTTGTTTAGTTTCATATTTGATGATCTCTAGGATTGAATTCCTCCCTAACATGTGTGGAAGCATGTAGTATGTTGGTAGAAGACATATAGACTTGATAAATGATGTTTATAATGAGTTTTATGATAAAATATTAAAGTGTGAAAAATAACCTTACAATGTGTTATAGATATTGTCAATAATGAAAAAAAAATTAAGGTTATATGTGATAATAGGGCAAGGCAATAGATATTTTGCTAAAATGGTCTTCAAATGATTAAATGAATTTTATGTGGTGAAACATAAAATGATGAAGCATCATTTATTGAATATAAAATCATAAAAGGATGGTTTTGAATGCAGATGTTGATTTTTAATGCCAAAATGGATTAATTATGTTTTTCACAAGGTTATGACTAATAAAGAGTAAAACGATAATTTTGATAAAATTGAGTGTCCTAGTGGTCGGACTTCCTCGTTAGACCTTATCGGTTGGTTTTTGTGAAAAATGGATAAAGTAGACAAGATGGCAAGTTGATGAGATGAAATGTTGATATGGATCATAAAAATGACAAAAACGGTGATGATAAAATAATGTGGACATTAAAAAATGTTAAAACACATTAATATGGACTCGGATGACACCGAAAATAATATAAGGGCCCAGAGCCCTGGGGTTAAAGACCTCAAATCATTGACCAAAGCATATGGTAGCATAGCCGGTGGTATGGAGCCCGTTAAAGTATGCAGATATTAAAATCTTTTGAGAAAAGATAATGAAAAAGGGAATGATTATGGTTGTGCTAAAAAATTTAAATAAGACACCCTAATGAAATGGGACAAAAAGGAGACTAAGGAATAAAATATGGTTAATTAGTCTCTATACCCACTCAAGGGTGGTATAAAAGGGTTAAGTGTGAGTATGAGCACATTGTTCGAGTGCATTGCATGTTATTGCATTAATACTAGCTAAATTGTTGAACAGTTTCAGAATTATTATAAAACATGTTAAATGTATAGTATTTTTTATAAAAATAGCTTACTATTACCCACCTTGCCGAGCGTTCGATCACCCCTACTTTTTATGTAAAATCCCAACCCCCTACCCCACCCCACCCCAGATACATTAAGTAGGGACATCGAAAAGGACGTGGGTAAGGCCTTGGAGGGGAGTCATCATCGTTAGAGGCTCTATAATTTTATTTAAATTGTCCTTTGAAATTTGGTATTTGGGACGATTAAACATTTATTCCGGCCTTTGGCTATATGACGTAATAATACATGGATGAATATGGTTTACTTCTCTTTAAATTAGTATTTTTGGATTAATCGAATTTTTATAAATAAACCTTGCAAATTAACTTAATTACTTAAAGTGGTCACTTCTTTTCTCAAATTAAAATCAATAATTTAATCTTTAACAAATGGTGCAATTGAAAGGTTTTTCTTAAATAATAAAATTGGACTTTCCCCCTTACCCGTTTAATTCTTTGATTCAATGCGAGTTGACCCGACGGTGAATTAAACCTGGATCGGGGTGTTATAAATGGTATCAGAGCAATAGGATCCTCGGGTGCGACAGAGTGTTTACACTTTACTTATACGCTTCCATGTAGTTAACGCTTTAGTTACTATTTAATTAAATTGTTTCCACTTACACTTTCATTCATATCATTGTGTATTGAACTCTCCTTCTTAAGTAGATGCCTCTATGTCATGATGTGACTAGTAGGTCGGGTAATAGCGAGCTTAGACGTATGGAGCAAGATGTGCGCCAACTTGCAGACTCCTTTTTGCAACAACAAAGGGCTAACCGTAGTGGAACGGTTAAGAGTACTACCTCTAACTCCATCCTGAAGGAGTTCAAGAGGCTACATCCACCCATTTTTATCGGGGCAGCTGGCCCTAACGTTGCAAAGGAGTGGCTCGATGAAGTCATTTGAGTCATGGAGATTCTGTCGCACCCCACCTAATTCTGGCGTCGGCCGCCACCAAAACTAAGCCGAGCGTGAGTTAATAAAATACCATTCTTAGAATGAGACATATATGAGACATAAATAAATCAATCCATAAGATAAATAATTGAATCAAACTCAAAAGATAACAACCCACTACACGATAAAAGATCCATCACATGCTAGAACTCCAAATAAATCCAATCTCCAATAGTTATAAAAATTGAATGAAGATCCCCTCTGAATAACTGAAATAAAACCCATAAACAACTTTGGAACCGAATGGCCCAATAACTCTTTTAACTGAGTTTCGTAATGAAAAACGACTGAAAGGAAAGTATAAACTAAAACAAAGCAATAAAGTAATTCAGCTCCAGCGGTACCTCCAAACGATAATCTCCAAAAATCTAACGCAGCCACTCCAAATACTAATCCTGAAAAAGGTTAGTCAACGCATGGGTCAGAGCCAAAGCCCCGAGCAAGAATACACACTACTCCGCTCAAATAGGATCCTTGAATCCAGACAGTAGCATCATACGCAATAAATATCACAATAGAATATTTTAAATTAAACGGGATAATTAAACGCGATAAATATAAATCACTAACTACCTGTAGAGATCCCTATTTATAAAAGCACACCAATATGATTTTTAAATTCTCAATTCCCACGATGTTAATTTAATTAAATTAACCAGCTTTTATTATTGTTCTCACTTTTTATTAAAGTGTCACACTTCCCCTTGTCAATCGCCCTTTGACCCGTTTAAACTGTCGGCCCCGACACATGACAAGGTTCCACACACGACACGATATAAATCGCACTCTGGCCCGTTTAAACTGTCGGCCTCGACACATTATGTCGTCACAAATTTTAATACCCGTTTTTATCTTAGGCATTAATTCTCAATTTCTCAATTTCACAAATTATAAATTACCCCACCCTTTTATCGATGTGAGATCCTCAAAATAACCCTTAGTCCCATACTTAAGGGTTTCCAAGTTATCAGTCCGTCCTACCCTAAGTATAGGACGAGTCTCATGCCTAGGCTATCGTAACGATGATAAAGTGACAAAAATCAGCTCACGCCCGACATAATAAAGTCGTAATAATCTACCCTCACTAGTCCCATACCTAGAAGGAGTCCTAAAATATAGGGAGAGCAAAAATACCCAACAACCCGTTGTCACAAAGTCAATATAATAATACCAACACGTCATACAAATAAGCATAATTAATCAAAGTATAAAACTACGCATGATAGTCCCATTCAATTAAATCTTAATTTAAATATCACCTCGTCGTAAACATCCAATTAATCTCATTTAATTATCTAAATTAAATATATAGCTATTTCATCACTTAAAACATCAAACTCCAATTTCATTATCTTAACACAAATTACATGAGTTATACGCCCCTAAATCCATTTATTTTAAAACGAAGATTTTTTTCTACATGAAACCTACACCAATAAAACTCAAAATCACTCATGAATCCTATGTACCCAAAGGGTTATGAATATTATTTAGATTAAAAGATTTTATAAAAATAATTCCATAGTTAGTGTCCACTTTTTCTAATTAAGTTACTAATTATTTTTAAGAAAACATGTAATTAAGTGTTTAGGCGACACTTAAAACGCATAATACTAAAGGAAACGAATAGATTATTCATGCCTGTGAAGATTGTGTTGAAAATTTGATTAGAAATCTAGATTCCTATCGAAAAATTAGCAAAGAAGTGTTATTGAATCAATCTTGATTAAGCCCCAATTAAGCCTCCCAAAACTTGTGACAAAAGCTTGATTATGTTGGAGATTGATGATTATGTTTGAGAGGAAAATATTTTGAAGTGTTCTCTGATGAAAAACTTAAGAAAAACATATAGCTTGTCAAATATATCTGGGAGTGAGGCAACACTATTCCTCAAAAACCCAAATGGTTTTACCATAAATCATTCCCTTAAATTTCGGTCCAAGGCCTCCAATAACAAAGTTGAGTCGAAAGTTATGCTCACAGGGTTTTCGACTACGCATCTCGATGAACACCTTTGTAATACTTGTGGTGTCAATTATTATGCAACACAAATAGATAAGAAAAAAGCAATCACCAAGTGAGAATATGGAATGTAAAATGACAATCACACAACAACGGATGTACATGGTTCAGTAAAGATGTGCCTACGTCCACGGTAGTGCAGTCGGTGTTATTTCTATATACTCCGGAGAGTGGTTACAGAGAATATAACTTGTTATTTTGCCCCGGACCTAGGGTTCAATATATACATGTGCGTTTAGGTAAGTGGGGGTGTTGGATTCCCTCACGTCTTCCATCTCTCCCTATAACCTCCCTTAATGGGAACGTGGGAAGAGATCGAATCACAATCAAAATAAGAGGTGGGGGGCCTGGACTTTGGGCCGCCAGAATTGGGCTACTCGTATAGGCCCATGGTCTTAATTTTGGGTACCCACAATTGCCCCTAAGTTTGTTGGGCCATGTTTTGGGCTCAATAAATTTAAATGATTACCCATAATGGCTTTTTTGCAATTCTTCGAAAGCTGTGAAGCTGATTTTGGCAGCACCCGCTTCGTATCTTGTGCACTATGATTAGCAAAATTTGAAGGTTTTATGGAATAGCCACTTTTCTACCGTCGCTTCAATCTTTCCAGCACTTTTCCATTCTCTGTGAGTTCTAGTACTTCGTACCTTCTTCTCTCAATCTCCATTATCGTTGCTTCCTTGTCGTTTGGGCCTGTGCTTCTTCATCGTTCGAGTCGATCTTCTATCTTGTAAGTTTCCTGTACCTTTTCTTTGTACTTTCTCTTTGAGTTTGTAGTTTTTTAGGGTTTTCCAATGGAAAAAATTGGGAATAGGTCGGTCTCTAAGTTTAGGAAGTTTTACAACATCCCTGAGCGGGTAGATATTGAGTGTTGTGCCTCCCCTCCTAGAAATGTTAGAGAGATAGATGATGCCCACTGGATCCACGTTTTGTTGCTTTCCCAGGGGGGGACTCACTTTTCTTCCCAATGATTTGTTCTTGCATTTCTTTGGATATTTTAATATTGTTCCTGCACAATGATCGCCCAATGTGTGGAAAATAGTTAATGGCGTACATAGAATAAATCAGTTGTATGGTACTAGGTTAGGGCTCGCCGAGGTCTGTTTTTGCTATTTCTTCTCTCGAACTAGCTCTGGTGTCCTCTACCTCAAAACTAGGAGCCCTGACAGGGTATTGGTAGTAAATCTACCTGATTCCCATAAGGACTATTAGCAAGACGGTTTCCTTACTAGAAACTGGCAGCTTTCTCCCCAATTTGAAGGGTTGAGGTCTGAGAGGTTCACTGTTCCCTTTTATGGGGAAGAATATATAGGTAGACATTGCTCTGTTGTTTTGACTTTTGTTGATTTGTGATCTTTCTAACTCTTCTTTGCTTTTTCTTCCACAGCGAGGTCAAATAACTTGGAACCTGCTCTCAGCGAGGTTCGTCTCTCGGAATTAGTTAAGGCTTGGAATATCAGGGAGCCTTTAGGTGACGGCGAGCATCCCAGGTCTGCTGCCTTTCTGCTCGAGTACAAGAACGTTGGCTCCAGCTTCATAGCAAGGCCTGTGGACAGTATCCCAGAGTTTGATTTTTCCGAAGAGACTGCTGCGGATCCTATCCAGTTGGACGAGGAGAAGAGCAACTCTAAAAGTGACCTCATAGGAGCAGCAAGTAATATGGGTGGAGGGAGCTCTGATAGTAGCAGTTCCTCTGATCGTGGGGAGGTCTCTGAAGCTCGAGAGTCATCGAGCACGTCCAGTAGTTCGAGCGAGGAGATGGATCCACCCCGGAAAAACCTGATTCTGGATGATGATGATGAAGACCATATGCTTCTCGCACAAAGGTCAAAGAAGCAAAAATCTAGCTCTGGGGCTATGGCTACTGGTTCCCGGTCCTTTGCTCAGGAGCAGGAGAGAAAGAGGAAGGAAGAGGAGCAGGTAAGGGAGAGAGAGAGAAAAAAGGAAGAAAAAAGAAGAAGATGGAAGAAAAGAGGAGGGTAGAGGAGAAGAAGAAAGAGCGTGAGAGGGAGGAGGAGAAGAGGAGGCCAGAAGCGAGGACGAAGGCTGGGTAGGCCTTAGTCCCGATGTTCGCGCTGCCCGAGGGGGCTTCTGTTGTAATTTCCCTCCAGTTGTCCCCCGCTCTGCTCGAGAGAGCTGTCCTCCCGGCTGATCGCCAAAAGGTGGTAGGGTCCGAGCAATTGGCCCTTCAGGCTAGTCAAAGGCTTGCTTTGGTAAGGTTTTTCTCTTCTCTCCCATGTTTTTAAGAATTCCCTCATTTCCCTCTTCTAATGTCTTCTTTTTTCTGTAGTTTGTTACTAACTTCATCGTGCTGTATCGTTCACGCGATGAGCTGGTGAAGAAAAACAGCGAGCTGAAGAAGGAAAACGCTGCCTTGAAGCTGAGGGGTACTGAGCTCGAGGCTAGTTTTAAAGTCGTTGATGCTGCTCGGATATCATCCGACATGGCTCTTGCTACTTCCAATAAGGAGAAGGACAAGGCAATCGAGGATTTGAAAGAGTTGCGACAGGCCTACGACCTGGTTTGCTCGAGCAAACTTGCTGTTGTGGATGAGAACAGAGAGCTCTCTAAAAAGATAAAGAAGAAGGAGTCTGAGGCTGTTACTGCCAAGGAGGACTCATACAACTCTGGTTAGGCTGCAGCATACGAGGATGCTGAAGTTCAGATAGGCTATATTAGTCGTCTGAACTTCAAAAAGGACTTGAACAAGGCCCTTTTGGTTGTTGGCGTCGACATTAATTCTCCCTTGTTTGACGAGCACGACCCAGGTCCGAAGCCAACCGTGGATGAAGTCCCCGCCCCAGTTGTTGAAGGTGCCGATCCTGTCCCTCAGGCGTCCTCTGCTGATGCTTCCCTTATTGTGGCAACAGAGATTACCCCTGCCGAGGGCGGTGCTCCTGCTGATGCCGACAAGGGGAAAGGGCCACCGACCTCTGGGCCACCTAAGGTTGCTAACTAGTTATTTGCTAGGATTGCTTTGTATTTTTGGTTTTTTCTGTCTCTAAACTTTCTTTTTACTGTTCGATGTAATTTCAACCTTCATTAATGAAAAAGGCTTCTATTTCTCAGTGCACTGATTTGTCTCTTTCTTTCCCTTGTCTTTCGATTGCTTGTAGTTAATTGATGTGGATGATTACATTCCTGCTACTTCCCAATTGGGCAGGACCCTTGGTCCTAATGCGAGTCCTGAAGTTCGCCAGGCCTTCGTTAAGCTTTGCAAATCCCTTAGATCTAGGAATCAGAAGTATAAGGAGCAATCTAAACTTGTGGCCAAGCTGAAGGACAGGCTCAAGGAGATGGAAGATGTTGGTGCTTCAGTGCAAGAAGAAGTGAATGCATTGAGAGCAAAGCTTCTCGATGATTTCGAGATCAACTAGGTTGGTGAGATGCTTCAGCAAGAGAATGAGGTTCTGAGGAGAGAGGTCTCACGACTTAGGGAGCATGCGCCGAGCACTGCTCCAGCATTATTACAGGGTTCCTCATCATCGTGAGCTAGAGCTGATCAGAGTGATATTCCTCCTGTGCTGCGGGGTTCCACTGGTCCATCTGTTCCGCGAGATGGCAGGACCACCAGGAGCCAAAATAGGGAGGTAGAAGAACTTCGAGAGAGGGAAATGGAAGAGCTTCGTGGTGATGTCCAGCGAGCATATGTGATTGCTGTTAGGCTTCAGAGGGACGTTACTCGGCTGCGGCACCTGTTCAAAAAAGGTCCTCGACAAGTATGGGCTTATGGCTACGACCAGGGTTGGTCAGATGCTCCAACAAGGTTGTCAGAGTTGGAAGAGCTTTCCTTTGTCAGGGGGTGGCTGAGTGCTTTGAAGGAGCTGCAAGTCCCGAGGAACTCAATGCTCTGGTATCGCCATGAGATTTCTCCCTCTACCCTGATGCCTAACCCCTTTCGGAGGGATGATCAATGGATCCCCATCGATGCCATCCCTCGACAATTATTGGAGTCGGATGCGAATGAGGTTGAGAAAGAGTTAGCTCCTGCTCCCGATGACGGACGAAGAGCTCGAGTGGCTGATTATCTCGCTCAGAGGCCTCCCCCCCCATTGAGATTTTGCCAGTTGTTATTTTTTGTATTTTTGATAATGTAAATGCTTTGGGCGAGCTCGTCGACTAAACATGAATCACCATTATTGTAAATATAATGAATTAATGAAAAGTTTGTGTTTTGGGAAATTTCGTCGACTAAACGTGTGCATCATATTCTTCATATTCTTGCTGCTTTATAATCTTCTAAATTTGTTTTGTCATGCAAGTGTCCTCCCAGTCCAGTATAATACCGATTTACCATTGTGCACCACTTTACCTTTTAGGTTGTGTCGTCACACTCCCTTAGGACTAAGTGGGGCAATTGGCGAGGACACGCCTGGTGTTGGATGCTTTATCCGATTAGGATTTTACTCAACAGAAGTAGCTTTGATGACCAGTATAAAATTTGGTCATATTGCCTAAGGATCCCCTGTAGGGCTTCATATATTGCCAGGGGCAATGCTAAGAGGTCCTTCGTGTTTCATAACGATGACGCGAGGAGGGATTTCCCCTGCTATAGTGTAGTGATCAATGTGCCTGTTATTTGGAAAAGAGGTGCGATAAATCTCATGCAGCTGTTGCTTATCAGAATGTAACCAATTAAATAACTTTCATTAATGATAAGGGAAGTGAACTTCTAGCTTCATAATAAAAGAATAAAAGAATGATCTAAAAATAGAATCTCTTGAGATTGGCTGCGTTCCATGCTCGTGGTATTTCTCTTCCTTCCATCGTTTCCAAGTGATAGGCGCCCTGCAGATCGTCTCTTGTTATCTTAAAGGGTCCTTCCCAGTTTGGACCTAGCTTGTCGTCTGATGGTTTCACTGCGCTGCCCAGGACTTTCCTTAGAACGTAGTCCCCAATTCGGAATGTCCTCGGGTTAACCCTTTTGTTGTAATGCCTCACGAGCTCTTGTTGGTAACTCGCTAGTTTCATTAGGGCTAGCTCCCGGCGCTCGCCGGCTAGGTCAAGCTTAGCGAGAAATGCTGCATCATTATGGCCTTGGTCGATAAGGTTGGACCTCATTGTTGGAAAACCTACTTCGAATGGGATGACTGCTTTCATGCCATATGTCAGTGAAAATGGGGTTTCTCCTGTTGCTCGCCGAGGAGTGGTTCGGTATACCCATAGGATGTGGGGTAGTTCATTTACCCATGCGCCTTTGGCTCGCTCCAATCGCTTCTTTAATCCATCGATAACAGTTTTTTTGGAAGCCTCAGCTTGGCCATTGCTCTGAGGGTAGGCCACCGAACTGAAGTGGCGTCTGATACCGTGTTCATTACAGAAGTTCTGAAAGGAGCCACTTTTGAACTGTGTTCCATTTTCGGTGATGATGGTTCTGGGGATTCCAAAACGAGTGATTATATTCCTCCATATGAACCTTATCATATCAGCATCTCGAATGTTCACCAGGGGTTCCGCCTCGATCCATTTGGTGAAGTAGTCAGTCGCAACCAATAGATATTTGCGATTGCCGGTGGCGGTAGGCAGTGGTCCTACGATGTCCATTCCCCATTGGATTAATGGCCATGGGCTGGACAGGGATTTTAGATCGCTGGCGGGTTGGTGGACCATAGGAGCGTGAAGTTGGCATTTCAGGCATTTGCGGACATACATTGCAGAGTCCTTTTGCATATATGGCCACCAATAGACTTCCTTCATTGCTCGAAAGTTTAGAGACCTTCCTCCGATATGGCTTCCACAGATTCCTTCGTGAAGCTCGTGTAGCACTTGCTCGATATCCCCTGGGTGGACACATTGGAGGTAGGGACCGGAGAAGGATTTCTTATACAAGTTGCCTTCTGGGGATAAGTGAAAGCGAGCAGCTTTGACTCTTATCTGGTGGGCAGTCTTCTTGTCATCCGAGAGCGTGTCATCCTTTAAATAGTCCCTTAAAGGGTCCATCCAGCTGGGGGCTGATCCCACCTGGAGTACCTGTTCCACATTTGGTGGCTTGCTGTCGCGGTTAATGCTCGGATAAGTGAGGAAATCGATGGGGATGACTCTTTTTAGGTCGGAGTCAACTGCCGAACTCAGGGCTGCTAAGGCATCAGCATGACTGTTTTGCCCCCTGGAAAACTGTTGGACGTTGATCTCTTCAAAGCTTGACATTATTTTTTTCACTAGGGCGAGGTAGGCTGCCATTCTTTCATCCTTTGCATTGTAATCTCCACTTATCTGATTGGAGACTAGTTGGGAATCGCCGAACACCTATAAATGTTTTGCTCCCAAAGTATGCGCCTTTTGGAGGCCGGCTATTAGGGCTTCGTACTCTGCTTCGTTGTTGGAGGCTGCAAATCCAAGCTTGATTCCTTGTTCAAGGATTGTGTTCTCTAGAGTAATGAGGACAATGCCTACCCCTGCCCCCTTTGAGTTGGAGGCTCCATCAACAAATAGTTTCCAAGTTCCTCTGTTGCTTGGTTCTCCTCTTACCTTGTTGGTCGAAGGGTTCCTCGCCCGTAAATTCGTCTATGAAATCAGTAAGTATCTGCCCCTTGATTGCGGTCCTTGGTTAAAATTGGATGTCAAATCGCCCGAGCTCGACTGACCATTTAGACAGTCTGCCCGACAAGTCTTCTTTCCTCAGGATTGCTTTAAGGGGGTGCGATATAAGGACGATAATAGTATGGGCTTCGAAATAATGCTTCAGCTTCCTCGAGGCTACTATTAGTGCAAAGGCGAGCTTCTCCAGTGGAAGGTACCTCTGCTCGGCGTCCAGTAGGGTATTGCTCGCGTAATAAACGGGATGCTGGATTCCGCCAACCTCGCATATTAACGTAGAGCTGACAATGTGGTTAGAAACGGAGAGCTTCAGGTACAGAGAATCTTTCTGTCGTGGTATGACGAGCAGCGGTGGAGAGCTTAAGTAGGATTTGATCTCGACCAATGCCCGTGAGCAATCTGGGCTCCACTCTACCGTCTTGTTCCCCTTTAGAAACTGGAAGAAAGGCTTGCACCTCTCAGAGGATTTAGAGATGAGACGATTTAATACGGTGAGAATTCCAGTGAGCTTCTGTACGTCCCGGATTGTGCGAGGGGGTTGTACCCTGCTAATGGCATCGATCTGGTCTGGGTTAGCCTCTATGCCTCTCTTACTGACCAAGTACCCAAGAAATTTTCCTGACTAGACACCGAAAGAACACTTGCTTGCATTAAGTTTCATTCGGTACTTCCTGAGGATTTCGAAGGTGTTTGATAGGTCTGAGAGGTGATTTTCCTTTTTCTTACTTTTAACGAGCATGTCATCGATGTAGACCTCCATGGTGTTTCCCATCTGGTCCTTAAACATCTTGGTGACCAGCCGCTGATATGTTGCCCCTACATTCTTAAGCCCAAAGGGCATGACCTTGTAGCAGTATAACCCAACTGTTGTGATGAACATCATTTTGTCTTGGTCTGGGGCATATAAAGGAATTTGGTGATACCCCGAGTATGCGTCCAGAAAACTCATTCGCTCATGAGCTATAGTGGCGTCTACTAGTTGGTCTATCTTTGGGAGGGGGAAACTATCTTTAGGGAACACTTTGTTGAGGTCAGTGAAGTCGATGCAAACTATCCACTTCCCGTTGCTCTTCGGAACTACTACTGGGTTGGATAACCACTTAAGGAATTGTACTTCCCGTATGGATCCTGCATCCAGTAGTTTTTTAATTTCTTTTTCGATCGCTTTAGTCTTTTCGGGTGCGGTTCGCCGTGCCTTCTGCGTGATCGGTTTGAAGGTGGGATCGACGTGCAACTGATGACAGACCATACCAGGATCGATTCCAGGCAGCTCGTATGGTTCCCACGCAAAAACATCTACGTTGTGTCTTAGCAGAGTTGTCAATTCCCTCTGTTCCTGGTCGGTGAGAGATGCTCCAATCAAGAAGACTCTGTTACTGTCGCCATCTCCAGCCGTGACTTCTATCAGGTCCTCGACGACACGCTTGGAGGGGAGGAGCCCGGTCTCCTCTACTCCAGGTCTTCCGTACTTTAATTGCTATTTAGAAGGTGTCAGACCTTTTTCAACTTTCTCGCTGGGCAGATCGGCCTTTTTCTCTGGCTTTGGTCGGATGGCTGCTATGAAGCATCTTCTTGCCATCACTTGGTCGCCGTGGATATCCATTACTCCTCGCTCAGTTACATACTTGAGTTTCTGATGGTAGGTCGAGGAGACTGCCTTCATCGCATGAAGCCATCCCCTGCCGAGGATGGCCTGGTATGGCGAGTCAATATCGACTACCAAAAACTCGATTATCTTGGAGACGTTTCCAGCGTGCACCAGTAGTACAATCTTTCCCAGAGGCATAGTTATTTTTCCAGCGAAGCCAACTAAAGGGACAGTAGCTTCCTTTAGGTCGGTAACGCTTAACTTTAATTTTCTGAATAGGTCGAGATACATTACTTCAGACGAGCTTCCTTGATCGACGAGCAACTTGTCGACGTCAAAGTTGGCTATCCTGAGTGTAATGATCAGAGCATCATGATGTGGGGTTCTCACTCCCACCAGATCTTCATCTGTGAAGACAATATGCTTGTTATAGTTGACGTCATCTGCTCGTCGATGCTTTCCTGACTGCGACTTTGCTGGATCGATCTGAAAAGCCTGCATTACCGCTGTAAGTTTCTTCATCTCCATTCGAGCTGAATTTCCTTATATCTTCTTAGCATCAGATGCCCCGTGAATTACCACGAACTCATGTCCAGCGTCATCCTCGAGCACGTTGTCAGGTCTCGCCTCTCTATTAGCAGCCACTTTCTCTGCCCTTTTCTCCACAAATTCGCTCAAATGCCCAGACTGGGCCAGCTCCTCGAGGTGAGACTTAAGAGCTTTGCAATGCTCAGTCTTATGTCCTCCTTCTTTGTGAAAAGCGCATATTTCCTCTTCGAGGGATCTCCTCCTATTTTCCTGGGCCACTTAATGAATGGATCATCTTTGATCTTCGCGAGAATTTTGTAAATTGGTTCTTTGAAGACGGTGTTGACCGCCTGGAATGTTTTCGACGCATAATTGTTCCCTTCGTTCTTGGAGCCATTTTTGCCCCCGTTCTTTCCTCCTTTATTCTGGTTTTCAGCTTTGTCACTGCCCTTGGCAGTGAGTTTAGCTCGACCGTTTTCACTTGTACTGAGGCGGGTGACATCTTCCATCTTAGCGTACTTCTCGATGCGAGCCATCAGGTTGTCAATAGTCATAGCCTCCTTCTTCGTCAGGGACCGGTATAGAAGGGAAGAACTAGGGAGCTCGATTTTGAAAGAGGCCACTGCCACTTCCTCTGCGCAATCCTCGATCTCATTGAATAACTCCCAGTACCTCTTTGCGTAGTCTCGGAGGGTCTCTTGAGGCGTTTTCTTCATCATCAGCAAAGCATCCATCCTTTTGGGATGGGAGCTACTAGTAATGAATCGGTCCATAAAAAGTTCAGCTAAGGATTTGAAACTCCTGATTGACCGATGGGGGAGCCTTTTGAACCACTTTTGTGCTACATCATGCAGGCTCGAAGGAAAAATTCGGCACATTAGCGCGTTCCGGTGGTTCTAGAGGGTCATGGCCTGTCGGTACTGCCTAACGTGATCAATGGGATCAGTCTTACCGTCATAAATCTTGAACCTTGGAATGGAAAATTTCTTGGGGGCTTCTTCTTCCTCAATTTCCCTCGTGAAAGGTGACTTCATCTGGGTTTTGAGAGCTCGCCTAGAGAGTTCTCGGGTCGATCTGGTACCGTGGTGGGCAGGATGTTGGTCTATCTCCCTGCGGACCAGATTTTGTATGTTCTCGTCGCTGCGAGCAGGGCTCTGGTAACGGCGAGCTCTTCGCATCTGCTCACAGAGGTCGTCGTCTGATTCGCCTCCTTCGACCTTTTGAGATCCCCGCCTAGGGCTCCTTCCTCGACTGCGAGACTTGCTCGTCTGAGGGCTAGGAGTGCGGTATGGACATCTCCTGTTATCAGGACGAAGCTCCCTCTCGAGTCTTTCCAGTCTTCTTTTCAAGCGAGCATTCTCAGCCTCGTATCTGCGAGAAGACTCCCTCTGCTCGTGGAGCCTTGCCTCGTATGCGTCAATCAATATGGATATCTGTGTGGACCTCGCTGGTCCTTGGCTCTCTTCTGAGGCTGGCATTTCCAAGCGAGCCCTTTGATCTGAACTTCGAACTTCAGACCTAATCCTGCGAGGAGCAGGTGGTTCTTGAATATCCCCTGCCTGGGGGGCATTGCTGCTGTGACCAGACATTTTAAACTCCTTTCTTGGTGTGGGCTCTTCTCAGGGAAAGATGAACGTTTCCCACAGACGGCGCCAATTATGGTATCAATTATTATGCAACACAAATAGATAAGAAAAAAGCAATCACCAAGTGAGAATATGGAATGTAAAATGACAATCACACAACAAAGGATGTACGTGGTTCAGCAAAGATGTGCCTACGTCCATGGTGGTGCAGTCGGTGTTATTTCTATATACTCTGGAGAGTGGTTACAGAGAATACAACTTGTCCTTTTGCCCCGGACCTAGGGTTCAATATATACATGTGCGTTTAGGTAAGTGGGGGTGTTGGATTCCCCCACGTCTTCCATCTCTCCCTATAACCTCCCTTAGTGGGAACGTGGGAAGAGACCGAATCACAATCAAAATAAGAGGTGGGGGGCCTGGACTTTGGGCCGCCAGAATTGGGCTACTCGTACAGGCCCACGGTCTTAATTTTGGGTACCCACAATACTTATCTACGATAATTATCTATTATGTAAATCATATTTTGGGTGAGTACAAAACAAATGAAAATAAAATGATGTCATGATGGAATGGGGTCTATTAACAATTAGTCTGGTTAATGGCTTACGCCATTTGTCAAATTCCTCGATAGGAAAATGCATATGCACACAACTTGGTAAAATTAGTCTTGACGGAGGAGGTTTATTGATGGTGTAGCTACTTGAGTGGCTAATTTTATGAAGATACAACTATATTCAAAATGCTAAGTTCTCCGCCTAAGTACGAGCACAGATGTAAGCAAGAGCGTGCACAAGCGATATATAAAAACACTATTTAGGTTATATGAAAATAATTCAACATTGTGAGAGTGTGATACAATGCTTAACTTACTTTGGTCACAACATTAAAATTAATATGGAAAATATGTTATTATTGCATATCCAATGGAAATGACCATTTTTTCCCACGTGAAGGTGTGGTAAATAATGTGAATTTTATGTGGAAAAAAAATAGTTCACACATTGTCTATATTATAAAATATGATTCAATGAAATTTGTTATTCTAAGTAAATTTAAAATACACATTCACAATAAATGTATTATTGATTTTAATCAACGATCATAGGGAGGTTATCTCCATGGGTTAAAAAAAATGCGTGTCCGTCTTGTCCATAAATGCCTATATTTTTCATTCTTTTTCTTTTTCTTCCTCTTCATCTTTTTCTTATTATTATTTGTTTTCTTCTTCGTCGCCATCATCAACATCGCCATCTTCTTCTCTGTCGTCTTCATAATCATCATCATCATCATCATCATCATCATCATCATCTTCTTCTTCTTCTTCTTCTTCTTCTTCTTCTTCTTCGTCTTCTTCTTCTTCTTCTTCTTCTTCTTATTATTATTATTATTATTATTATTATTATTATTATTATTATTATTATTATTATTATTATTATTATTATTATTATTATTATTATTATTATTATTATTATTATTATTCATCGCTTCATCTTTTCAAAACCTTATACAAATAATATTAATCTCTTTTTTGTCACCGCTTCTTTCTTGGTTCGCAAAAAGTCGGTGGTTGTTCTTTTTGTGAGCGGAATACTTATATCTATTTAATACTCTATATTGGTATCACATTAATTTTAGATTTATTGCCTAGATTGAATTTTAAGTTTTTTTTTTATTTTGTTTATGTATTTTTGGGTTGATTGCACTTTAAACCTAATGTTCGGATTGGTTTTAAATGTTGGACTCATTATTTCAAAATTTGCAATGTTAGCCTTGAAATTTACCATTTATGCAATTTTAACCCTCCATTAAAAATTCAATATGATATTCTAAATTTTGAAATATACTTCATTTTTAATTAGAATTATCAAATAATCCTCTATCGATAAATAATTATAACCTAAAATGAATCACCCAGTTAATCATTACATACTCTATAAAAAAATAGAAAAGTACATATCTTCATTATACTTATAATGTTGTGGTATTAGAGGTGTTAATGCACAACCTTGCAATTAATGCCAAAATCACATTTTCCCTTCGTGATGGTTTCTTTCAACGAATGAGTCTATCTCCCTCCTTGGTCCTCGGTCATCACCTCTTTTAGGTCAGAATTGACATCGGTCCTAGATCATCACCTTAGTTAGGTCAGAATTGACCTCGGTCCTGGATCGTCACCTTAATTAGGTCAGAATTGACCTTGCTCCTCGGTTGTCATCTCATTTAGGTCAGAATTAACCTCGGTCCTCGTTCGTTACCTCTATTAGGTCATAATTGACCTCGTTCTTAAATCGTCACCTCAGTTAGGCCAAAATTGACCTTGGTCCTCGATCGTTATCTCTTTTTGGTCAGAATTGACCTTGGTCTTGAATCGTCACCTTAGTTAGGTCAGAATTGACCTCGGTCCTCGATCGTCACCTCTTTCAGGTCATAATTGACATCGGTCCTCGGTCGTCACCTCTTTTAGGTCAGAATTGACCTCGGTTTTGGATCATCACCTTAGTTAGGTCATAATTGACCTCGGTCTTAGATCGTCACCTTAGTTAGGTCAGAATTGACCTCAGTCCTCGGTCGTCACCATTTTAGGTCATAATTGACCTCGGTCTTGGATCGTCACCTCAATTAGGTCAGAATTGACCTTGATCCTCGGTCGTCACCTCTTTAAGGTTAGAATTGACACCGGTCTTGTATCGTCACCTTAGTTAGGTCAGAATTGACCCCGATCCTCGGTCGTCACCTCTTTTAGGTCAAAATTAATCTCGGTATCGGATCGTCACCTCAGTAAGGTCATAATTGACATCGGTGCTTGGTCGTCACCTCTGTTAGGTCAAAATTAATCTCGGTCTTTTGGATAAAATGTAATGTATTAGAAAAGGCTAGGCCCAGAGAATACAGACTCGAAAAAAAAACAGCTCAACAAACACAACCACACTGTAAAACATCAAGGCCCACAAGGCAAACAAAAAAGACAAAAATAAAGACCCAGAGACACTCACAAGGAGCGGCCCAAAAAAGACCAAGAAGATTAGCTGGAATTATCTAGAATACCACTCGGCAGCAGCAAGCAAACCCACAAGCACAAGTCACAATACACTCACCAAAACCAGCACCCTATACTACATACCTCACTAAGAGCAACCCTTATGGGCAGTCCAAAATTGCACTTAACTAGTCCAAAAATAACCTATCAAAACTAACAAAATTGCTACGGGCTAGTGTAAATATGGGGTATCAAGAAAGAAAACATGTTACCCCTTGGGCGGAACATCATGTTCCGCTTAAGGGTTCTTCAAATTCCATTTTCCTCCCCAAAGGTCCTATGTTATTATGTGGTACCCCGAAATCATCTATTTTTTATAAGAAAAAAATATCCTTTGCCATTTAAAAAAAAAGTAGCCGTTGCCATAAAAAAAAATAAAAAAAAGTCGTTGCCATACATTAATCAAGCCGTTGCAAACATATGGGGTACAAAATGCAAATAAGGAAACTTTGTTGAAAGCTTGGGCGGAACATGATGTTCCGCTTAAGCTTTTTTTTTTTTTTTTTTTTTCTCCTTCTTTGCGCGGAACAAGATGTTCCGTTTTAGGGTGGACCCCACAAAAAACTAAATAAGCCAATTGCATCTTTGTTATTTTTTACCCTACCAAACGTTATATTTGACTTTTTACCCTACCCGTAACATACATATATACCGCATAAATACATGTTTACCCTACCCGTAAGGATTGCTCTAAATGACTCCGATTCCAATTCCAAACAAAAGCATCTGAGATTTCTTCTCTTACCAAAAACTTTTGCAAGAATCAAAGGACTTCAAACCACCCAACCTACCCTCCAAAGACGATAAACCCATAAACCCATCTAAACACACCACTCAAATGACTTCGAACAGACAAAAAAGAGAGAGACAGGACCCCATGATCAAAGGACCTCAGATCTCATAACCTGACGCACCAACCTTTCACCCAACCACCCTAGAACAGTATTAGTAAATAAATAACCGCGGTGCACTAATGAGTCATCATTGATATTGCAATTTTTGAATAACACATATGTTGGACATGTAAATAAAAAGAATGTTATTTTTTTTTCAATGAAAGTTATTTATTACCATAAGGATTTAAAGAGAAAACAAATAGGTCTGCCAATTGTAACACGTAGAGATAAATAAGTAGGCCAGGTAAGTGTAACACCTAATTATTGTCTTCCAGGCAATTTTATGTGCTTAAATTTTATTGTCTTCCTGCGTAATAAAAGCAGCCAGACGTTTGATCATACCCTTGCCTTTTTCTGAAGCAGGATACACCATATGAAAATAATGTCCCTCTCCCATATCTTCAAACAACTCAATTTCACCTTCCCACCCACTTTCCTTCACAGCCTTGTAATACTCAACACCTCTATCCCTCAACAGATCCTTCTCAGCCACACTCACCAACAACCTCGAACACGCCAGCCCCGCCAAACAAGCCGGATCTTCCGCCCCGACTGGATTAACCATCGGGTCATCAATCCCACCCGGGGCTGACGGGTAAGAAACCGTCCAACACGTATAAGGCATAGCCTCTTCACGGTTCACAGTTTTACTAGGCTCGGACCCAATAGGCTTAGATCCCCAGAAATACGGATGACCCATAAAAGCCCCTGAGATTTGTAAATTCCCGCTTAGTTCCTCTTTACCAGCTCGGAGGGCGATGTAGTTGACAATATTAGCCCCAGCACTATCGCCACCGATAAACAGTTTACTAAAATCAGCAGAATTGGTCAACCAAGGATCGTTTTTAATAATTGTGCTAGGGATAGAGTGTGAAGCGACCCACTGTGTTGCAGCCCAGCAGTCCTCGTAAGCTGCTGGGAGACGGTGCTCTGGGGCTAACCTATACTCCACCGAAACACAAATAACATTAGCTTGGGAGACTATGTTGTTAACGTAAGGGTGGTGAAGGAAAGAAAAAGCTGACTCGAAGCAAAATCCACCACCGTGGTAGTAGACTAAAATTGGGATCTTTTTTCCATCAGTTGGTGTTGTGGGTGGGAGGTAGAGTCGGACTGACACGTCTGGTGAAACGGTTATGTCTTTGGATGAAACGCCAGTGGTTGAATCACCATGTGGTGTTGGTGGGACATATGGCCTGTCGTGGGGTCGTTCGATGGTGCCGTCTTTGTAGACTCGGAGTACTGGGATTATTTCCGTCACTACCTTCTTCTTCATACAAGTCATCGAGAGAGAGAGAGAGAGACGTGTGCATGCAAGTCCATTGGTGTGATGCTTTGTGATAATACTTACTAGTGGAGATATAAAATTATTAAAATGAACAAGCATGGAACACGGATTCGTTTAATGTTTATTAAATATTAGTGCCACTTGAAAATATTTTTTATAAATAAGTTTTATAACTTTTCAACTATTAAATATATTATATTTATAATCTTCAGATTTTTTTATAACTTTATCTTTTTGAAATTAATCGCATTTAACTTTTGGAAAAAAGTTTTACAATTTGTTAATTTTTTTATTTTTAATTTTTAAATGATTATAATTTTTTATTTACAAATCTATTTTTTTTAAATTACTATTTTTGAAATCTCTTCACTGTTATCTTCAAATAAGATCCATGAAATTCATAATATTTCAAAAAAATTAAAAAAAAAATACACAAACAGTAAATACTTATTGTGTTCACTCAAAAGCGAAACAGTTTTATATCTGAGATATTTGTACAGATAATAAAATTTACTGTATTTACAAGAAAATAAAATAATTTTATATTTGGGATATTTTTACAGACAATAAACATTTACAGTGTTAATATTACGCATACAATAAATATTTACGATATGCCTAAAAAATGAAACAAAACACGTCATTTTCATTTTTTAAAATATTTTACTCAAAAATCGCTCTTATTTTATAGTGCTTGATTAGTAGATTTCAAAAATATATATTTTGTAAATTTTAAAATTGTATATAGAAAGTTATAGTTCTTTAAAGTTTAAAAGACAAAAAACCTACCATTTTTAAATTTGAAGGGAATATAAGGACATGTATATTAGTAAAGAAAAAATTTGTAAATTCAAAAACATGACTTAATTAACGGTTGACTACTTAATAAGACTTAATTAATAAAATACTCTCAAAATAAGACTTAGATATAATAATTCCTAAATTAATATTCGATATGTTGACATATTAGGATATATGGCAACTATATACTTTTAATAACATTTGGTTGCACATCATCTTCACTTTATTAACTAGCTCTCAAAAGTGCAAACATGTAACTTTCTTACCTTTAAGTTTTACTATTTTACATTGTTATTAGCCTGTAACCCGCGCGATGTACGGATGTATTATAATTAGCTACTAATACAACATGTACAAAGAATAATACATAATAAAAAGCGCTTACTAAGACCCTTTCAAGGGTTGTGCCTTAAATTTATTAGTTTTAAATTGTTAAAATTGAAAATATTTTTTTTTCAATTTCATTTTCAAACGATCAAATTGGATTCTCGAGCACACCCTAGTGCACTAAAATCTAAACACAACAAAATCATATAACTTTCTTATAAATAAATTGTGACACCGCGCCTATTTAAATACCAGGTGATCAATCATTTATAAAAATAAAACATAAATCTCATCTAGTTTATTCTTAACATCACTGTCGAAAATATTTTAAAAGTTTACTAATCACCTAGTATTCAAAAATTCGGTGCGAAGTTTTATCTTATTATTAAACAACAACAACATGCGAAAGTAATTACAATAACTAAACCACCCATACAATGAAAATAATATGAACTAAACATCAAATAAATAACTGAAATAAAATGGTACCGAATAAACTATATAGTCTCAATATAAAAATCCAACTAAACATCTAATGAAATCAAACTGAGTCCACAAATACCATGTCTGATAAACTAAATAAAATAAATAACTGAAGGGGTTACGTCCCTAAATGAAATAACTAAACTGCATTCTACTCTAGGAATGAAGTAACCGAAGCGACTAAGTCCAAATCCTGCAAGCATCTACAAATGCTGCAGCTTTGCATCCCTGGTAGTGCGCACCTAACGTCTTCTACTAAGCCTACCTAGTCAAGCTACCCAATCTAGCTAGGTCACAAGCATCTAACTAACCATAAATCAATCTAGCTCTCCCGTACCTCCCCTACAGTAAGCTACATTTAATTATCATTAAACCTTTAGTTAAGTTTCTCATTAACTTACCTCGTACCACCCATACAGTACGTTACTGAACCACTAAGAATCAACATTATTATTATTATTATTATTATTATTATTATTATTATTATTATTATTATTATTATTATTATTATTATTATTATTATTATTATTATCCTCATGTTAAGTTATCATACTTACTTTATTTGTAGATTCGCGCTAACTATCTTTTCTACCATGAAACTTCAGTAGATTAAGCATTATTTTAGATATACACTATCTAGTCTCGCTACTATCACACATAAGTAAATTAAATATTTTTTAGATATAAACTATCTAGTCTCACTACTATCACACATAAGTACGATAAAACAACCAGGTGTATATATATATATAACATCCATAGGGTTGCCCACAGTGATGCACGCTTTCGTACTCTGCTATTCAGTCTAAGTACCTCACATGGCTAATCATGGACTATTGATTTAGAATGTCTTTCTCGAATCATAAATCAAAATCAAAAATATTTGAGGGGAACATATCACTAAGTCTTTGGAGCAGCGCACATACCTAACGTACCCAAACGACTTGTCAGCATCACTATTTCTCTCACATTGTTATCCAGCATCAGCACTATGCTCTAGGGCACAAATTCAGACCTCACTGGAATCGTCAAAGTGGAATCGTCAAAGTGGGACCTCCGTGATAACATGCAGCGTAGGTATGTTCATATACACAAAAGCACATAATAGGAATACTCACAACCTATAATACTCATCCTTACGTAGTATTTATCACACGAATACTTACCGTATCATTAATTTATAATATTAATTTACTAGTAATTTCCTGAGTATTATTCCCTATTCGAAGGGCCCATAGTTACCCCATAATGTAATTTAATAGTTATTACACTCATACCCTACTGGTCTACATCTTAGGTTTACTCATAACCTCCATGCCTCGCTCTCATTCGTTCTAGTTCATTACGCTAACCATTAAGCCAAACTAACCTTAGTCTTAAACTCTTTCATATATGAATCAGTTTTAAACCTAACAAGGTCTGCTGTCATCCAATATATCTCTCATTATGTTCTAAGGATATCTTAAAAAGTCCTTCTTTTAATCATTCTTAGTTTCTAAGCTTAAGTAGGGAAAATTTGCAATTATGGCAAACCGAATCGATTCGCTAGGAGGCCGAATCGATTTGCCTCAGAGTTGAATCAATTCGAAATGTAGTAGTTCGTATGCAAATTTTGTTGAGTGTGCAAATTTTGTTGAGTTTATAAATTTATGGTGCAAAATGCCTTGTTACGTATTACATAAGTTATTCAGAAAAAATGTCATGTAGTTTGATTCCTAGGCTTAAAAGATGGATGATAAAAAATTCATGTCAATAAATAAGATGAAAGAAACTGAACGAAAATTTTAAAAATAAAGTCTTGATAAATTTTTCAAAAGAGGTACGATTTTGATAAAATTCCCCACACGAACAAAAAGAAATATCGTCCACGATGTTAAATAAAATTATTTTTAAAATTGAGAGCAGAAGGTAGGAAAAAGATTACCATAATCAACCACTAATGATATGAACCATCCGTATCCAAGATGAAACCTGAATAAATGATGAGATAAACATGTGTACAAGTATATAAACATGGTAAAGCATTGCTTGGTGTGAAATGTCACCCCTAAATAGGATAAAAGTCATACTCAGAAATAGATCGTTGTCTCCCGATAGTGCTAAGTTTAACTCTTTAGCCAGAATGAACGGAACTCACCCTAAAGTTAAAAACTATGAAAGCACGGGGTGGCAGAAAAATTGGGTGATGATAATCACCCCCATACAAGAGTGAAGAGTTAGTCTTGTTGGATAAAAGCGACAAGGTCAATATGATTGTAAGGAAAAGTGTTTTACACGATGCAAAGCATCAGTGAACTAAGGGTGGGTGTGGAGGAGTGTATAGGGAAGAAAGGCAAGGGTGAGGGTAAGTGTGACACCCCGCCTAATTAATCCCGGGTGATCAGTCCTAAATCAAGTTAGAACAGGTTTCTCATTTGGTCCATTCTTAGCATCACTGTCGTCTTATTAAATTACTAACCACCTAAGTGAGAAAAATAGACTGGTGCCAATTTTTATCTTTCATTATTTAAACAAAAATCCACGCGGAAAATAAAACAATATAACAATCACAGATAACTGAGAATCATCCACAAGTAAAAATAATTAACAGAATAAACCATCGATCCAAATAATAAATCCTGTAAAGACAAGAATGAACTCCCAACAAGTCTAATACAAATGAACGGAATGTGAGCAACATGCTCAAATAACTAATCATGAATTTCTACATTAAGAATGAAGAATGAGGCGTCTATCAAAGCCCCGCAACATCCACATATGTTGCAGCAACGGATCCCTGGAATTGAGTCAAGGCTGGCGTCCCTGTGGCTGGACACCAAAAAGGGTTTTTAAAAGTTTTTATAGCAAGGGTTAGTACCCAAAACATTTGAAAAACATTTAACAAATGATTAACTTACAGTAATAAATAAATATGCATGCTCTTCATATTTTAGTACGCGCAACCTCCCCCTATAGCACTATAGTATAAAATATCTAATCATTGATATTAATGTACACACCATATATATATATACTATCACATCCGTATAAATATAAAAGTCCCGGCTATACCGTTCGGTAAATCCATATCATAAGCCTATTAAAATTATTAAGAGTTCATGGTCCAACTCTAAATATTAATTAAATTGCACCATAATTAATTAAGTTACTTTTGGTGTCGCCCCCACTATAAATTTGGACTTACTCTCGTAGCCCAAAATAAATTTACCCGAGTCGAAATTCCCGACTCTAATTTATTAGCCTCTGTCTAATTAAATTATTACATTTTGGTTTCGCTCAACCAACAATCCCCGGACTCGACAATAGCTCCGTATTTCATCATGACGTGACAACCAAATTTTCTGCCTCAAAACTTAATTAATTTATTTACAATTAATATGATTTAAACTCATGTATTTAATTTCTCAATAATTAATTGCATAAGATTTTTATATGAATTTCCCCTTTTATATAACTAACTGGCGAAACTGCCAAATTCTGGCGACCGTCGATCGATCGACCCCAGACCGTCGATCAATCGATCGAACAGGCAGCCATGGACGGATTTTCTTAAACCCTAATTTCTTCTAACATGAATTACAAGCCTTCTTATCACAAGTACATATTAGGAACCTTATTAGGATCCCCCATAAAGTCCACAACAATCATCAATTCGTCCATAAACTACTGATTCATAATTTTGGGGAAAAATCTATCTTCATCCTTACACACATTTACACCCCAAATTTCTTCATCAAACTCGTTCTAATTTATCCAAATATCATTCTAACAGATACACATCAATATTCCAATATCCGATTTTTACATAAATCCTCATAAATTCTGGCAAATCAGATTAATATTTTCTTTTGTTTTTTTTCTTTTCAAAACCCCATGTTTATGCCATGAAACCCCAAAACGAATTTTAATTCATTACATCACACAAATATGAATTGAAAAACAGATTTAATACTATTGCAAGTTATTCAGTTGCCTTAGGTTTCGTAGTGTCTGAATTTGCGATGGATTCCAAGGTTGAAGATGACCTTTGTTGGCTCTTTTGAGATCCCCAAATGGCTTTGGCTGCTGCTAGGGTTTCCTAACCCTTTAATTCTTTTCTCTAATTAAGCTCAGCCATGCCCTTACTTCTTTTTATTAGGTTAATTACCCCAATCCCATTTTTTGACTAATGGGCCAAGCCCAAGTAACCTAAATGCCCCCGAGTGGGCCCGACTATGTCTAAAAACGTCCCGTGACCCGTTTACTACCCCCGGGTACACTTTTCAGACTATCTCGGGCCATCCGGACTCAACTGTACACTCAGAATTTGCATCCGAATTAATTTATAAAAATATTTATTCCCCACCCAATATAGTCTATACCGACTTCCGGATGTGATAAGTACATACCTCGTCATTAATACTCGAAACGACGTAATTACATTATTACTATTCACTTAGTAAATAAATTTCCCTAAATATTAACCATTCAATCCCAGATTAATATTTATGTATTATTTTACCATAATTAATTCATTAAATTACAACACACTAGTAATTTAGAATTTTCGAATTAATTAAATTTTAAATATTCCAAAAATACGGGGTGTTACATACTCTCCCCCTTACAAAGGAATTTCGTCCCCGAAATTAGATCGTACCTGCGGTGAAAAGCTCTGGATATTGTTCCCGCATATCCTCCTCCCGCTCCCAGGTAGACTCGTCAACATTGTGATGCCCCCACTATACTCTAACCAATGGAACAACCTTGGATCGTAATTTTCGCTCACTATGATCCAGAATAGCCACCGACCTCTCCTCATACGAGATGTCTGGCTGTAAGTCGATCTCCTCGAGTGGAATGTGCCAAAAGGCTCTCTCGCTCCTTCGATATTTCTTCAGCGATGCCACATGGAATACATCGTGTATCCGCTGAAGATGTTCTGGTAACCCAAGCTTATACGCCACCGGTCCCACCCTCTCAATAATAGGTAAAGGTCCTACGTACCGCGGTGCTAACTTACCCTTATTTCCGAACCTCATCACCCCTTTCATTGGGGATACCCGGACTAAAACCTGGTCCCCAACTTCTAGTTCCACATGTCTTTGAGAAGCATCAGCATAACTTTTCTGCCTGTCCTGAGCTATCCGAATCCTTCCTCGAATCAACTCTATTTTGGCAGATGTCTCCTGGACAATCTCCGGTCCCAAGAGTTTATTGTCCCCCACCTCTAACCAACAAGCGGGTGAATGACAAGGTCTCCCGTACAGTGCCTCAAACGGTGCCATGCCAATCGTGAATTTGTAAGAGTTGTTATACGCAAACTCTACCAAAGGAAGATATTTCTCCCATCTTCCCAATAAGTCCAAAATGCACATTCTGAGCATGTCTTCCAGCATCTGATTAACTCTCTCAGTCTGTCCGTCAGTCTGTGGGTGATACGTTGTACTCAAGCGCAACTTCGTGCCCATTGCCTCCTAAAAGCTCTGCCAAAAGTGGGCGACAAAGATTTTGTTTCGGTCGGATACAATATTTATTGGTACCCCATGCAGCTTAACAATCTCTGCTATGAATAGCTGTGCATAACGCATCGTCTCAAAGTTTGTGCGCACCGGCAAAAAGTGGGCCACCTTAGTCAACCGATCCACAATAACCCATATGGAGTCGTGACCCCTCTGCGATACAGGTAACCCTGTGATGAAGTCCATGGAGATGCTCTCCCACTTCCACACGAGTATTTCTAACGGCTGTAGCATCCCTGATGGTCTCTGGTGGTCAACTTTCACAAGCTGACATGTGGCACATTTAGAAACAAACTCCGCTATGTCCCGTTTCATCCCTGCCCATCAATACTGCCTCCTCATATCTTGGTACATTTTATCCCCACCGGGGTGTACCGCAAATTTTGAACCATGGGATTCTGTCATAACAGCGTGCCTCAAATCCTCATCCTCTGGCACCATTAACCTCCCATTAAAGCGTAGGCCTCCTTCTGAGCTAATTGAGTAACCCTCTGCTCCCTCAGCTAACAACTGGCCCACCTTATCCCGGAAAATCTGATCCTCTGCCTGAGCCTTCACAACTCGCATAATGATCTCGGGTGTGATGGATAATGATGACATGCAAGCCTTGGCTACGTCATCCTCATATCGAAGCTCTCTCCACTTCGCTTTCCATACCTCCGATATCTCCCCAGTCGGCCTTCAGCTCAATGCGTCTGCTACCACATTGGCCTTACCAGGATGATACTGAATATCAAACTGGTAGTCCTTCACGAATTCTAGCCACCGCCTCTGTCTCATATTCAGATCCTTCTGTGTGAAGAGATACTGAAGTGACTTGTGATCCGTGAATAGAGTAAACTGCTCTCCTAGAAGATAATGCCTCCATATCCTCAAAGAAAAAATGATCACTGCCAACTCTAGGTCGTGAGTGGGGTAATTCCTCTCGTGGGGATTTAGCTTCTGGGAAGCATAATCTATAGACCTTTCCTCCTGCTGGAGCACACCCCCAAGACCCCGTAAGGATGCGTCTGTATAAACCCGATACTCTAGCCGTCCCTTTGGCAATGCAAGCACGGGTGCAGATGTCAACTTGTCCTTTAGCTCGTCGAACGCTAATTGACAATTATCATCCCACTTGAAAGGTACCCCTTTCCGAGTCAGATTCGTCAAAGGTCCTGCAATCTTTGAGAATCCCTTAATGAATCGCCTGTAGTAACCGGCCAAACCCAGAAAACTGCGCACCTTGGTCGGTGTCGTGGGCTGTCCCCACTCCCTCACCGCTGACACCTTATTCGGATCCACTGCAATACCCTGATCTGACACGACGTGACCAAGGAACTGTACTTCCCGTAGCCAGAATCCACACTTCCCTAATTTGGCGTAGAGCTGATGATTCCTCAGTGTCTGTAAAACCATGCGCAGATGCTCTGCGTCCTCCTCCTCGGTACGCGAGTAGATTAGGATGTCATCAATGAACACGATGACAAACTGATCTAGGTACTCCCTGAAAACCCTGTTTATGAGATCCATGAACACTGCAGGTGCATTGGTGAGCCTGAAGGGCATCACCCTGAACTCATATGATCCATACCGCGACAGGAAAGCGGTCTTAGGAACATCCCCCTCTCGGATCCGCAGTTGATGATACCTTGACCTCAAGTCGACCTTGGAGAAGTAAGACGCCCCTCTCAATTGGTCAAATAAATCATCAATCCGAGGTAACGGATATTTATTCCGTATCATCACCTTGTTCAGCTCCCTATAATCCACGCACAAGCGGAGTGAGCCATCTCGCTTCTTTACAAACAACACCGGCGCACCCCACGGCGATGTACTCCGCCGAATAAAACCCTGACCCAGTAGTTGCTGAATATGTTCCCTCAATTCCCGCATCTCTGAAGGGGCCATAAGGTAAGGTGCCCGAGCAATCGGCCTCGTCCCCGGTGCCAAATCGATAACAAATTCGATTTCTTTGCTGGGTGGTAATCCTGGTATCTCCTGGAATACATCCTCAAAGTCCCTCACTACAGGAATAGAGTCTAAAGGGACTACCACCTCCTGTGAGGTTTCCTCCTCAATGTAATATAAGTGAGTGCGCGACCCTCCCTCAGGAAGCGACATTGCTATCAGGAACATCTCTTGTCCCGGAATGGAGAACACGATTGTCCTCTCATAACAATCCACCGTAGCCAGGTAATCTGCCAACCAATCCATTCCCAAGATGACATCATACCTCTCCATATCTAACACTAAGAGGTCTGCTGCTAAACTAAGCCTCCCAATCAAAATGTCTACTCCTCGACAAATCGAGCGAATCAAAGCCCCGCTGCCTACTGGCGACTCCACACTCATACGGAGGCTACCCGTTGTCTCTAATAACCCAGCCCGTTTAGCAAAATTAGATTTAATGAATGAATGTGATGCTCCCGTGTCAAAAAGAATGCTACCCTCATGCCCATGAATGAAAAACATACCCTCAACCGCTGGCGGCGCCTACTGTGTTGGAGGATTGGGAACATCCCGAACGTTATACACACGTCCGTAGTGCATCTGCCCCTGCTGCTGTGGGGCGGGTGGAGCTGGTGCTGCTAGCGGCATCTGACCCTGTTGCCCCTGCTGGGCACCCTGCTGATGGCCTCTACCCCTCCGCGGGCACTCCCTCTTAAAGTGTCCTGGCTGGCCACAGGCGAAACAACGTTTCTGGTTGTCACCCTGCCGTTGGCCCTGCTGGCCTTGACGTTGCTGGCCCTTTTGGCCTCCCCCGTTGTTCCCTTGGCCCTGACGGCCCTGAGGAATCTGTTGTCGCTGATTAGGGCCTGGTTGCCCCTGCCTGAACCCCTGTCCTCCCGGTCGGAACCCACCAGGCTTAAACTTCTTAGCCTGATTCCCTTGCTGAATGATAACCTGCTGCTGTGTGCCACTTGTCTCACTACTAGTAACCGCCTTGCCCTGCTGTCTCGGCTCACCTGCCTTCTAATTCCCCTTAGCATGGAAACGATGATCCTGGCAATGTACAAGTGCGGCATTAACAACATCTGTATAAGTCACTAACGCCGGATTTCCAATCAAGTGCTGCCTGATCCTCCATGCTAAGCCATCCATGAACTTTGGCTTCTTCCGCTCCTCATCGCTCACCTCATTTGGCACAAAGTTTTCCAAACGGGTGAACTCCTCCTCATATTCTGCCACTGACTTGTCACCCTGTACCAACTCGCTGAATTTCTTTCTCATCTCAGACTCTACTGCTAGAGGGAAGTACTTGCGGTCAAACCGCACCCAAAATTCAGAAATCGGCATCAAATCCCACTCCTTAGCGGTGGTAACGGACTCCCACCACTGTAAGGCTTCCCCCGACAGACGAAAGGTAGCCAGCATCTATTTCTGCACCTCGGTACCTTCTAACATGCGCATATGGCGCTGAATGTTCTTCTTCCAGTCACAAGCCTCCACCACATTGGTGCTACCTCGAAACTCAGGTGGGTGACCCTTCTGAAAGGTCTCCCTCACTCGCTGCCAACACGGTGGTCCCACTGGAGCCTGAACTGCTGGAGCCATTGGAGGCGGTGCCTGGGGCTGTGGAAAATGAGCTGCCATAGCTCGCATCGCTGTCTCGACCGCTTGGGCCACTATCACTGCCACCTGAGTGGTAGAAATCAACTCGGGTGGGGGTGGTGGTGGCGGTATCTGTGGCTCCTGGCGAGCCTCCCTCACCTCATCTCTAGCCTCATCCCTCTCCGCTCTCTGTCTCTTTGGTGGCATCTGAAATAGATTGAACTGTATAAGTACACAATTTATACAAAACTAATAGCAGGAATACGATATCTCACAAGCGGAAAATATAATCAACAGTCCTAATAATAGGGCTCTATAACAACCGAACGCTACGCTGAAACGTAGAAAGCCGCACAGATCCTAAGGACACTAGAACCTGATGCTCTGATACCATCTGTGACACCTCGCCTAATTAATCCCGGGTGATCAGTCCTAAATCAAGTTAGAACAGGTTTCTCATTTGGTCCATTCTTAGCATCACTGTCGTCTTATTAAATTACTAACCACCTAAGTGAGAAAAATAGACTGGTGCCAATTTTTATCTTTCATTATTCAAACAAAAACCCATGCGAAAAATAAAACAATATAACAATCACAGATAACTGAGAATCATCCACAAGTAAAAATAATTAACCGAATAAACCATCGGTCCAAATAATAAATCCCGTAAAGACAAGAATGAACTCCCAACAAGTCTAATACAAATAAACGGAATGTGAGCAACATGCTCGAATAACTAATCATGACTTTCTACATTAAGAATGAAGAATGAGGCGTATATCAAAGCCCCGCAACATCCACATATGCAGCAGCAACGGATCCCTAGAATTGAGTCAAGGCTGGCGTCCCTGTGGCTGGACACCTAAAAGGGTTTTTAAAAGTTTTTATAGTAAGGGTTAGTACCCAAAACATTTGAAAAACATTTAACAAATGATTAACTTGCAGTAATAAATAAATATGCATGCTCTTCATATTTTAGTTAGTATCTCACTCTCTTGAGGACTTCCTTACCCCTCCTCTAATGTATGCTACTAACGCTTTAATTAAATTACCTAGTTATTCATCTCATGACTAGATAATTAACAAAGTTCCTTTATACCCACCCTACTCAAACTGAGTATGTAGTGATTATGATTTTTAAGTTATTAGTAACATCAACTTAACTAAATCATTTCCCTTTTTAAATTCATATAACTTCTACATTTGTTATACATGTGAATTAGCTCATATTTTTCATTAATAACCCGTATATAATTAATTATCCAATTATATACTTATAATCATATTTCAGCATTCACAATCATACTGTAATATTTTTAACAACTTGCATCCACCCGAGTAAAATACTCACAGAATGTAAATTCTATAAAGTGCTATCCCACTAGGTACAATCACATAGCCTAGTTATCCCAAGTCAGAATTTCACACCAACTTGATAAAAATAAATAATTGGAGGCGGTCATATTCCTTCCCTGAAAGTGAGATGTCCCTCACCCATATAATGGACGCTATGACCTCGGGAATATACTCACCCTACTCCTCAAGCTAGGGGATTCATCCACTACGCGCAACCTCCCCCTATAGCACTATAGTATAAAATATCTAATCACTGATATTAATGTACAAACCATATATATATACTATCACATCCGTATAAATATAGAAGTCCCGGCTATACCGTGTGGTAAATCCGTATCATAAGACTATTAAAATTATTAAGAGTTCATGGTCCAACTCTAAATATTAATTAAATTGCACCTTAATTAATTAAGTTACTTTTGGTGCCGCCCCCACCATAAATTTGGACCTACTCTCGTAGCCCAAAATAAATTTACCCGAGTCGAAATCCCCGACTCTAATTTATTAGCCTCTGTCTAATTAAATTATTACATTTCGGTTTCTCTCAACCAACAATCCCCAGACTCGACAATAGCTCCGTATTTCATCATGACGTGACAACCAAATTTTCTGCCTCAAAACTTAATTAATTTATTTACAATTAATTTGATTTAAACTCATGTATTTAATTTATCAATAATTAATTACATAAGATTTTTATATGAATTTCCCCTTTTATATAACTAACTGGCGAAACTGCCAAATTCTGGCGACCATCGATCGATCGACCCCAGACCGTCGATCGATCAATCGAACAGGTCTTTGTCTTCTTCGCGAAGACAGGGCAGCCATGGACGGATTTTCTTAAACCCTAATTTCTTCTAACATGAATTACAAGCCTTCTTATCACAAGTACATATTAGAAACCTTATTAGGATCCCCCAGAAAGTCCACAACAATCATCAATTCGTCCATAAACTACTGATTCATAATTTTGGGGAAAAATCTATCTTCATCCTTACACACATTTACAACCCAAATTTCTTCATCAAACTCGTTCTAATTTATCCGGATATCATTCTAACAGATACACATCAATATTCCAATATCATATTTTTACATAAATCCTCATAAATTCTGGCAAATCAGATTAATATTTTCTTTTGTTTTTTTTTCTTTTCAAAACCCCATGTTTATGCCATGAAACCCCAAAACGAATTTTAATTCATTACATCACACAAATATGAATTGAAAAACAGATTTAATACTATTGTAAGTTATTCACTTGCCTTAGGTTTCGTAGTGTCTGAATTTGCGATGGATTCCAAGGTTGAAGATGACCTTTGTTGGCTCTTTTGAGATCCCCAAATGGCTTTGGCTGCTGCTAGGGTTTCCTAACCCTTTAATTCTTTTCTCTAATTAAGCTCAGCCATGCCCTTACTTCTTTTTATTAGGTTAATTACCCCAATCCCATTTTTTGACTAATGGGCCAAGCCCAAGTGACCTAAATGCCGCCGAGTGGGCCCGACTATGTCTAAAAACGTCTCGTGACTCGTTTACTACCCCCGGGTACACTTCTCCGACTATCTCGGCCCATCCGGACTCAACTATACACTCAGAATTTGCATCCGAATTAATTTATAAAAATACTTATCCCCCACCCAATATAGTCTATACCGACTTCCGGATGTGATAAGTACATACCTCGTCATTAATACTCGAAACGACGTAATTACATTATTACTATTCACTTAGTAAATAAATTTCCCTAAATATTAACCATTCAATCCCAGATTAATATTTATATATTATTTTACCATAATTAATTCATTAAATTACAACACACTAGTAATTTAGAATTTCCGAATTAATTAAATTTTAAATGTTCCAAAAATACGGGGTGTTACAGTAAGTTACACTATTGTGCAAACAACAAATATCTTAATTAAATTTTAGTACTCAAGTTACACTATTGTGCAAGCAACTCAAGTAAATGTCAGCTGAGGTCATCACATTAAATTAAAAAAAAATGAAAATGCTCCGAATTCTTTATTAATTTCACTCCTCACTTCTTCATCTACAAAAGAAAATATTAATATCAACATATTGCCAAAATAGAAAACAAAGAAACTAAAATAAATAGAAAAACAAGAGGAAAAAAAATAACAAAAAAGCGTTTCATACCTTTATCATTTCACTTTGGTTGAATTTTCATGTTAGTAAACTCATTAATAACACCTACAAAAACAAAAAAGTAATTCAAAATACTTAAATTTATGAAGTAAATGATAACCAATATATATAAAGCAAACTAAAATAAAGTTCACAAAGAATAATCATTTTTGCAAAGACATTGCAACATAATCACAGTTGCATCATTAGTATTGTTTTCATCCATCCCTGACATCTATGAATTAGCAATACCAAAATAGTGAATATTAGTTACCAGTTAAATGCATTCGACTGGTATGCATTACCAAATCGCAAAAACAAAATGCATTACACCATGTTCTAATCAACCAAACTATAACGAATAATAAAAGCATTTGTATAATTTATAAGGTTAAATTTAATAGCAAAAGCATAAATATATCATATTATAACCACCCTTGTCATTTTTTATCAGTACTCCGTATGAATCAAAATAATGATTTTTGAGTTGTAATTGCCTTATTTTGGGTATTATATAAAACATTTGGTTCACTGTCATTCCAAATGAAAAGTTGGAATGTTGAGTGAATAACACCGACCGACGCTAATTAATATTTTTTGCTTATAAAAAAATACAAAAGTGAATAAAAAAATATTGAAGATAATTTCTTCACTTAGCAATTCATTAATTAAAAAATAAATGTACGAGAAGATGGTCAACAAAGTAATATCATAACGGCAAAAATATTGTATCACGCATTTTGAAATAATATGATACATTTGATTTAGATTGAAGAACATATGTAGGAATGTGAGATTGAGAGAAAAATGGAGAAAGGTTGTACCAGGAGCAGGAGAGAGAGAGAGAGAGAGAGAGAGAGAGAGAGATGTCAGCAGAAAGATTGTAAACATTAGAGTTGATGGATGACTTTGTTACATTTTATATGAGTTAAAATATATGGCTTAGATTGAATCTAATAAATCAAAGGCTCTCATTTAATATAATAAAAATAACAAGTGTAAAGCTAATAGCTTAAGAGTGTGGTTATGTTTGTCTTTAGTCATGATATTCTGGTTTTATTTAATTTGGTAAATTCGGTAATATCATTTTAGTAATTTCGATTTTTCTTTTTGGTACAGTATAGTCGCTAAACCGATTATTAAAATGTTAAAACCAAAACCAACCATAAAAAATTTGATAATTTTAGTTTCGGTAGTTTTTATTTCGATAAGTAAAAAATGTATATCGTAGCCCTCTAAATAGTGTAAATTAGGGAGAGTCTTTCAGCATCGTTGAAAGTCAGCACTGGGAAAATCTTAGGGGTGGAACCAGGGACGAAGGGAGGTGGGGGCTTGAGCACCCATGGTTTTTTAGGGGAAAAAAATAGGAGTAAAAACTGAATTTTACAAAACTTAAGGTGAAAAACATAAATACAAAAAGTTTACACTTACACATACCTAAAAGACAGCAGCTTATCAAAGACACACGCTTATTTTCATTTCATCCGTCCTTTTCTCTCTCAAGAATACCAACCTAAGTTCCTTCCAATTTTCAAACCCATTCCTTAAACGTTTCAATACAAAGTTCCATCTAATATACCAGGGTTTCTTTTCTTCTTATCTCAAATACAAGCAGACTGCTTGTAGGTGTAGCAGCAAGTAGAGAGAGGGACGTTAAGAAGCATTCATTATATCTATTAGGTATTTAATTTAATTTATGTATATAAATATTATTCTAATTTCTATGCTAGCTATGACTCATTAACTCTATTAATGCTGAAATTTATTCTATGATTGGACTTAGAATTTTAGGGCTGAAATTATATCATGGATAATTATTTTAAAAGAAAATTGGTGTCAACATAGTAGTAGGTAACTCTATTAATCATTGAAACTGACTCTATTAATGGATGAAATTAACTCTATAAACTCTATTAATGACTGAACTTTATTCACTATATTAATTGCTAAAATTTTATGGTAAAATTGTTGAAATTTTATCGTTAAATTTTAGGGCTCAAATTTTATGGTTGAATTTTAGGGATAAAATTGATGAAATTTTATGATTGAATTTTAGGGTTGAGTTTTGTGTGTTAACAGTCAATTTGCTGTGTAGGTTTTATTAGAACAAACAAATTAAGTTATTTTTTTGTAAATACAAAAAAATAACCTCAAAAAAATTTGGCACGCTGAAATTAGCTCCCACTATCAAAACTTCCTAGCTCCGCCTCTGGGTGGAACAATTCGATCCCTGGCACTGTCAAAATAATGCTTGGCCAATGAAAATCACGAATCGAGAATAAAAATTAATCGATGTGCGCGTAAACTGATCCGGACACCTCATGATATGGTACAAAAAAGAAAAAATTAAAAGGTTATCTTTATGCATATTTGCAAAAAAAATTAAGTTCTTCTCCCCCATCACTGCTGATGCCACTACTAGAAATACACATTTTTATGACGGGGGGAAAAGGTCATAAAAGGTTATTTATGACAGTTTTTTAAGCTTTAAAAACCGTCGTAATGTAGTGTGTCATAATAAACTGGTGTTTACAAAACCTTCATAACAAACCATCCTATTACGACAGTTTTTTGTGCAAACCGTCATTAACAATAATGTTGTGTGTCTTAATAAAATTAGCGTTGACAAAGCCGTCATGATAAACCATCCTATTACAACAGTTTTCCATACAAACCGTCATTAACAATAATATCATGTTTATTGAACTGTCATTATAAACCTATGAAAAATGACGAATATTAATAAAACGGTCATAAAAAGTACGATTACTTTAATCATTATAATGATAGCTTACATAAAACTATCATAAAACATACGGTCATAAAATCTATTTCTTTTATTTTATTTTTTGCGATGAATTCTATTATACTATTACAATATCCCAAACATGTTATGCATAAAACTACGAACTCTCAATTCAAAGCACAAATTTTCGTTCTAAAAGTAGCAAATTCCAAGTACCAATATAACTGAACCATAAGTATAAAAAAATGTCATTAATATTTGAAATTAAAGAAAATAAAAAAAAAATAGCAGTCTCCCAATAGACTTCTGGACAACTCAAAAATAAAAAGATATCTAAAATGACCTATACTATAGACATAAAAACTAGTAAATTAAACTGCAACATTAGTTCTATTCGTGTAGCGTGGAAACCCAATTTAGCAACAGCTAAACCGAATACGCAATAGGCAACATTCGGATCGATACCTGAATAAAAGGAGGAAACAAATAGTCGTTAACAACTAAAACAGATTCACCATATACAGAATATAACACAAACAATAATGATATTTTAATATAATATTGAGCATCAAAAAATAAACATTTGCATAATATTAAAGTTAATTTTACTTTCATTCTTTATTAAGGCATGGAAGAGATAAATGGGAAAGGTTTTATGGAAATTTTGGCAAAATTTTCTTTATTTTTTTTAATAATCCAAAATTACGCATGACATATTTAACCAACCACAACGATATAAAGCCCAACTCGGGCATTCAGTATCATCATCAAAAACAAGAACAACATTATAAAAATTTACTCGATAGATAAATGAGGAAGGTTTTATAAAAATTTCGGCAGAGTTTCCTTTATTTTTTTAATAATGCAAAATTAAACGTGACATATTTAACCAACAACAACAATATAAAGCCCAGCTCGGGCATTCACTATCAACAATATAAAGCCCACCATAGGCATTCACCATCAACAATATAAAACCCACCCCGGGCATTCAACATCATCAACAAAGTAATTAATTAGATTGAAGAAGAAAAAAAAGGTACCCAAAAAGATAGGACAAAATTGTCCACAACTGCAACTGACTAAAAATAATCCTGAATGAAATCGATGAACTCATGATGAATTTCTTCTATCTCATGATTTTCATACGTTGCTTTTTCAGCCAACTCTTTCATCTAACAAATCAAATAACATAAGTTGTATTAAATCTCTCATGAACTTCAATATGTAAAATCCACATTCAACATTTCCCGATTGTAGAGGGCCCCATAGAATGATGTGTTGAAGATAATAGTTATATTAAGATATAAGATATAAGTCAGTAATGTATATTCATTAACATTATCGTACCTTAACATTCTCCCAGTTTGAACCTGAAATTCTTCCTCCTTTCGAAACCACCAACGCTTTAAATTCACTTCAAGACAAAGATTAAAATGAAAAACATCTGTACAAAGACAATGTGACTAATGGTATAAGTCATTACTCACGTTCTTGTAAAGAGTTTCAAGTCTCGATCTGGCGCCCCATGTAAAGAATCTAAATAGAATATATTCCTCGAAGAGAAATCGATAACTACTAAAGACCAATGAAACCTGCAATGTAATGAGTTCTTAACATCAATGATACAATCATATTTTGATATAATTATAACTTAAGACAATAAATAAACTTACCCTATGTTAATTGGCATAAAATATGTTTGGTTATCTTTAGCATCTTTCATTGCATTCCTAATAACAATATGCATTTTTTTGTTCAAATAAGCTTGTTGAGCCGCCCCGGGATTAACAAATACAATAAAATCCCGATTATTTTGAAACTTCTCGTACAAGAATCTAAAAAACAAAATAAAAATCTATTAGAAAGGAGTAGCCAAATAAAATTAAGATGAAAATAACTTATTCTCACACCTCATGTATCCGATTAGACAACTGGCATCAAGCTCCTCCATTTTACAAAAACTTACCAATTCATGTTTAAGAATGTAAGTTGATTGAAGTTCGTCTCCAAAAATCCCGACTCGAATTTTTACGGTATCACTTTTCATGATTGAATCTAGCATGCTTACAAATACCATAAGTGCCCCTCTCTTAACACCATTTTCTCTATCTTCTTCCTGGTTTGCATTGGTTATAAAATAGTTAAAAATATTAACAATGGTATCTTTAATATAAAAGAAAAATGCTCACAACTTTACCTCTGCGTCTACTATAACAAATTCTTTAGGCCACTCAACATGTGAATTATGTGCATTCATAACTGTTACTAACTCATCACCACAAGGTCCGGGAAAGGGGGGCATCCGGAGTGTAAACAGTATCCACACACACTCGCACGTAATAATTTTCTCCCAAATGTTTATGATGCACTTTGCCGTCTGGCCCAACCCTCTCAAAAACACAACCCTTAGTAACAATATTGCTACGTGAATTTAATGCCAATTTACATGGTTTGCCCATGCCATTATGACGTGTGGGATTAGGAGATGTCATGTGAGCGGATCTCTTTCCATCATCTTTCAACTATTTATACGTAAAAAATAAAAATACAAACTCAAATCAATAACGTTTATATAATATAAAAAATAAAAAGTCAACACCAATAATATATAATATTTATTTCTTACATTGATATTTTTCTTCTTATTTGTCTTCTTGGCACGTAAATCACATGATGCGCTTACATCTGATGAAATTATTTTGGACAATCCATTGCCACTTTTTGGGGTGTTCAATACAACTTTCGTCATCGCCCTCTCGTACTCTGACACCTTTGCCAGCAATTCTTGCATTCGCGCATCTTTTTCTTTGCCTATTTCTCTTTTCGCATGCAGCTTAGACTCCAACTCACTAATATACTTCTTTGATCCTCGCTTAGTGAGGTTAAAAAAGGTTGTGGGGGTGACTCCATTCCCTTTACTCCTAACACGACTCGGATGCTCGGGTGTCCCTAATGCCAAAGTTAGGACGTCTGAGGTTCCTTCGGTGACCAAGCTCCCAGCTTTAATCTGACAGTTTAGCACATCCTGCAAAAAACAATCAATCACATTAAGATATATAACATTAACAATAATTCAATTAGATGTATTTGATGTTGAATTTTTATGTAAACAAACTCATAAATAGAAACTCACAATTTTATCCGCTATTTCCCTAGTAGCCTCATCACCAAATCGCCTATTTTTATCTTGGCGACCTTTTTTCCACAGATAAGACCTATCGTCGTCATCAAACTTATCACATGCCTCTTTCTGTTAACATATTAGATAAAAAAAATTGGGTGAACTTAGAATGTGTAGTTTTATTCATAAATATCAATGTTTGTCAACTAAGAAAAACAAGTACATAGAAGGTCTTCGATAAGTCCAGAATAGCCTTTCTTACTCATCCGATGGTTATATATATTCTTCCCCCGTCTTTCAGCTTGTGTCGTGCTTAGCACCTTATAAATACATAAGCATCAGCAACTTATACAAATAACTTTGAAAAATATATGATTTTAACCATTTGCTATATACCTCAAACCCCTTTGAGATTCTCACTTTTACGAATTCCTCCCAATCCTCCTGTTCAATATATTTTTTATACATCTCAGGCCGATGCTTGAGTTGATCAGATTCATCTATGAATGGTCTGACGTAAAGCCTAGTCAATTCTCCTTTAAATTTTTTCCATGGAGCCGACATATTAGATAGCACCTTTTTCTTTGTCTTCGGATCCATATCAAATTTAGACTGTGAATTAAAAATGAAAATAAATTAAGGAATACAAGATAAATGTGGGTTTCATAAAATACTTATGCTTAAATCTTTTAAGTTGACCCGTTTTACAAATCGTGTCATATGACCTAACATTAACCCAAAATATTAATTGAACATGTCATGTTTAGGTTGACATGCATTAACCGTGAAACATAAGTATAAAACTAGTGACTCATTTCTCCTATAGTGAGCTACTGAGCAAAACCGCATAGGTCCTCCATAAATAAAAAATTAGTAAAACCAAGCAAAATATTAGTAAAACAAAGAAATTATACACCTTATATAAGACGTGTTAAACAACTTTTTGCATGCCAAATTCAAGTGATGTTATCCTGCTGGGAATGGATTGGTTAGAACAAATAGATGCCAAAAGATGACTGACTTTGTGGATTATAGTGGAACTATTCATATTTGAATCTTCAAAGACTTTTTGATTTCTACCAAGCCAAATTTCCCATAGAATTTCACAAAGGATGATCCTAGCAGGTGTTTAATGAAGTCTTCTTTAGGGTTCCTCAACCACCAAGACACAAGCATAGAATTGATATAGGAGAATGAAACTTTCATTCCTAGGAGATTTGCAAAGAATTTCCAAAACTATTTTAGCTATAGGACCATGAATGAGGAGATGATTTATCTTTAGAAGAAAGATTACAAAATTTATACCTTGAGGACAACTTACTACCCATTGCTTGAATATTTAAATCTAGTGGAACAGTATTATGTAAGCATTTCCAAAGAAATATGGAGATTTTAGTAGGTAGAGCTTTATTCCAAATGGATTTGAACAGGAATGAAGAGGACTGAGATGACCTTATAGCCTGCTAGGCAGAATTAGATAAGAATTTACCATCATAATACCAAAATTAGTCCGCTAACGTAGATCAATTATGAGGAGACGCGTGTCACTCTACATGGCACCTACAAACATTTTTTAACAACACCCTGACGTCGAGGAACTCAACCTCCCCGACCAACTATGACTCTACGACCAACAAGTATACTCCGAGCAACTTATACTTAAGCGGTCCGAGCAGCTTAAGCGGTCCGAGTTGCACCTCGATCAGAGCATTTATTACCAGACAATTAAGAGGATTAAATGCGCATTAAATGTTGATTATTATCATACAGATGTATACGCCTATTGGACAGCTATGTATTACCCTTTCACATGTACAGCCTCAGGGCTATAAATACATTGTATCATCCTCATTGTAAGGGGACTCGAAATTTCTTGGTAAAAACCTATTATCGAGAATTCCCAAACAGTCAGCAATAACAAAAACAGTGGACGTAGGCCATTCTTATAAGGATGAACCACTTTAAAATTCTTTTGTCTTATTTATTTTTATCTGTGATTGATTATTTAGGCATAATCTAATTTTTTACATCAACAGATTGGCGTCGTCTGTGGGAAACGACTGAAAATCTTGTTTTTTTCCAAAACAATTTATCACCAATGGCTGATAATCCTGAATCAAGTAATCAAAATGCTGGAAACCCCCCGAATCCATTCGCTCCTCCAAATGTCCAAGATCTAGCCGGAATTATGGCTAGTTTGGCTCAAGGCCAGACGGTTATGCAAGAGACTATGCGACAACTCATGCAAACTATCCAAGGTGGAGCGTCGACTTATTTAGGACAACGAAGTGTTCAAACAAATACCCATTTAGCTTCTTCGCAGTTTAGGCAAAGAAATTCATATCGCACTGAGAAATCTGATGATTTTTCTTATCAACCGGGTCGAACTTCGTCAGTACGAGCCACAGATACTGAACAACACATCACTCTCTCTCTTCAGAAAGGACTAGTGCACTGGAAAGATTAAGTAGGGTCTCTCCTTTTGATCGATTGGGCCCCAGGAAGAATAAAAGTCCTCCTAAGGCTGTGTCGAGAAACTTTCGACGACCATCTGATCTAAGAGAGGGTTCTGCCCAATCACAACCAGTTGCTCGACAAGATAGATCCCAGGAAGCGACTTCAACACGATCAATTTCTCGAACCAATAGGCCCGAGGAGGGAAAGGATGCATGGAAAGGATCTATTCAAAGGTTGGAGGAAAGACTAGGGGAAATGGTTAAGGCCAAGAATCCTCTACAAAGAACTTTTGTCCAAGGGACGCCTTTTATACAGGCAATTGTGGATTTTCCCACACCATCGAAGTTTAAAGAAACTGTTGTGACCCCTAAATATGACGAAAAAACTGACCCTGTCCTTCATATAGAACAATACCAAGCTACTGCCGACATCTATGCTGTGCCAGACGAGATGAGATGCAGGGCATTTTCGATAACTCTTACCAGATCTGTACAAATATGGTACAATAATCTTCCTCGAGGGAAGATATCAACTTTCTTTCAATTGGTCGAGCTCTTCATTAGAAATTTCTATTTTGGAGCAAAACCAGTTAAACGAGTTGCACATTTGTTAAGTGTTAGACAAAAAACAGGTGAGAGCACCAGGGATTACATAACTCGTTTCAATAACGAGAAGCTCGAAGTTATTCATTACGAGTAAAAAACAGCAATTACTGCTTTGATGAGTGGATTGTTGCCCAATAAATTGTACTATACTTTGGCCAAAGATCCACCCAGAACCATGTCAGAGCTAATGGCGAAAGCAGCCAAGATCATGAATGCCGAGGAGGCTATGGATGCAAAGAAGAACATGGACACCAAAGAGACCAAGGTGGAGGTTGATAAGGCTAAGAAGAAAGAACATAAGAACAATGGTGGTGACAAGCAGTCAAAAATAAAACCATCATGGGAAGTATTGAAGAAATTTGAAAATTATACTCCTTTGAAAGTAGACATAGACCATGTCCTAGAAGAGATCAAGAACAGCGAGGAACTAAACTGGCCTGAGAAAATGAAGTCAGATCCTGACAAGAGGAATAAGGCCAAATATTGTGAGTTGCATAAAGACCATGGTCACACGACCAAAAATTGCATAGCTCTCCAGAATGAAATCGAAGAACTCATCAGATGAGGAAATATGACCAAGTATGTTGATCGAAGAAATGAAAGAAAAAGCAACGACCGAGCAAGACAGAGGTCTAAATCTCCTCATCGATCAGAAGAAAACAAGAAAAGAGATCATGAAGATGATCCAGAAGACGACCCTGATCTCCCCAAGAGACTAAGACAGCCAAAACGTGAGGTATTTTTAATTCATTTTGGATCATTTGATTGTAACGTTATTACAGGTCGAGATGCAGGAGGTGGGGACCTTACTGCGGAAAGGAAAGCTTACCTCAATGAAGCTCAAGCTTGTTCATACATTCAGTGAATAAATCTAGCTGAGGATTATCGCCCAAGGAAGGTGAACAAAGAAAAATTGGTCATTGGTTTCTCCAAGAACGACCTCGCAGGTGTACTATATCCTCATGATGATCCACTGGTAATCAAAATGAGGATGAAGGAAGTAATAATATCAAGAGTACTGGTGGATAATGGTAGCTCGGCGGATATCATGTTGTACTCATGATTCGATAGTTTAAATCTGAAGTTGTCTCAGTTGGAACCTTATCACAGCCCCTCCTTGGGTTTGCTGGCGAGAAAGTCTTTCCACTTGGGACGATCAAGTTGGATATGTTCATCGGCACATGGCCCGCTTATCGAACAGAAAGAGTACGTTTCTTTGTGATGGATAAGAATGTCCTGTAAGCTTACAATATCATTATGGGAAGGGTTGGATTGAAGACGTTTGAATTAGTACCATCTACGGTACATCAATGCCTGAAATTTCCAATTAATTTTGGAGTAGGAGTTATAAAGGGTGACCAAAAAGTAGCTCGAGAATGTTACTACTCATCTGCTGAGCAGGAAGAACTGTAGGAATCTAGGAAAAAGACTACTACCGACCAAGTGGATGAAGGTGCAGAGATTGAAACATTGGATCCTAGAGACGAGTCACAGCTCGTGAAAGGTTAGGTGGTGGAAGCTACTGAAAATATCGTTCTGGACGATGAACACCCGGAACGAACAACTCAGATAGGTTCGTCATTAGATGCCTCACTAAAATAGGAATTGATAGTTTTCCTAAAAAGCAAAAAACAAACTTTTGCTTGGAGTCATGAGGATATGCCAGGAATAGACCCAAATTTCTTATGTCACGAGTTCAATGTGAATAAAGAGATCAAGCCAGTGAAGCAAATAAGAAGAGTGTTCATCTCCGAGAAGAACCAAGCTATACAAGAAGAGGTCGAGAAACTCCAGAAAGCTTGTTTTATTGACAATGTCAAATATCCAGACTGGTTAGCGAATGTAGTAATGGTGAAGAGGAAGAACAACAAGTGGAGGATGTGTGTAGACTTTACCGACCTTAACAAGGCATGCCCAAAGGATCATTTTCCTTTGCCCCGAATTGATCAATTAGTGGATGCTACCTCGGGACACGAGCTGTTGAGCTTCGTGGATGCTTATTTTGGTTACAACCAGATTAAAATGAAACCTGAAGACAGGGAGAGTACTTATTTCATTACCCCTAGGGGAACTTATTGTTATAATTTTATGCCTTTTCGTTTGAAAAATGCAGGTACAACATATCAGCGGCTGATGAACAAGGTGTTTGCAGAGCAAATCAGTTGCAATATGGAAGTTTATGTTGATGATATGCTGACAAAGAGCAAGAGAGCTGCTGACCATCTAATCGACTTAGGCCAGACTTTTGATCAACTAGATAAATATCAAATGAAGTTGAATCCCACAAAGTGCATATTCAGAGTACGAGAAGGCATGTTCCTCGGGTATATTGTCAACCAACGAGGTATTGAAGCTAACCCTGAAAAGATCAAAGCTCTATTAGGGCTGCGATCTCCAACGACGAAGAAGGAAGTACAAAGTCTCACAGGGCGAGTTACAGCACTTAACAGATTTGTATCACAAGCAACTGATAGATGCCTTCCATTCTTCAAAACACTTCGAAAAACGTTTGAATGGATTGAAGAATGCGAGAAAGCCTTTCAAGAGTTGAAGAAATATCTAGGAGCACCTCCACTGTTGTCCAGGCCAGTGATGGGAGAGAGATTGTACTTATATCTGGCAGTTTCAGAAAATGCAGTTAGCTCGGCATTAATAAGAGTGGAGGATGGAGTACAAAAACCAATTTATTACAATAGTAATGCCTTTCGAGGAGCAGAGATCAGATATCCAAGACTGGAAAAGTTGGCACTGGCATTGATCGAAGCGAGTAGAAGAATGAGGCCATACTTCCAGGCTCATACCATAGTCGTGTATACCGATATGCTGTTGAGGCAAGTTCTTCATAAACTAGAAAAATCAGGGAGATTAATGTATTGGGCAACAGAACTCGATGAATATGATATAATTTATGAGCCTAGATCGTCACTAAAAGGGCAGGCAATAGTAGATTTTATAGTAGAGTTCACCTATCCTGATACCTTCGAGGAGCAAAAGTTGGATACCAACCAACCTGTGGATGTTACAGGATCATCGAATTTAAACCCCGATCAACTTATGTTGGTCGACGAACAAAAGAAGTTAGTCGACGAGCAAGAGAAGTTGGTCGACAAGCAAGAGAAGATGGTCGACGAGCAGCAAGAATTGATAAAGGAGGAAAAAAGGAAGCAGCAAATGTTTCACCGAGGAACTCTGTCCAATCAAAAATTTGAAGATAAGGTACCTATATGGAACCTATATATGGATGGCTCATCTTGCACTACAGGCTGGGGGGCAGGGATTATTTTAAACAGACCGGATGAGGTCGATATGGATTATGCTCTCTGCTTCCAATTCAAGACTTCTAATAATGAGGCTGAATATGAAGCTATGATTGCAACTCTTAATCTGGAAAAAACCATGGGGGCAGAGCAAGTTATTGTATCCAGTGACTCGCAGTTGATCGTAAATCAAATACTGGGAGTATATGCAGCCAAAGGAGAATTAATGATCAGGTATCATGCAAAAGCGATGGAGATTTTATCAAGTCTGATGGTAGTGCAGATAATTATAATACCAAGATTGGAGAATGCCAGAGCAGATGCCTTAGCTTGTTTATCATCAGCCACACGCACCGAGCTACGAAGAACAATCCCAATTGAAGTCTTGGCTAGTCGGAGCATAGATGAAGATCTGATGATGAACTTTATTACCCTTGATTTAGGATCATCTTGGACGGATCCTATCAGGGCATATATTGAAGAGGGGTATTTGCCAACTGATAAGCTCGCAGACAAGAAACTAAAGTTTAAAGCTGCTCGTTATGTATTGACCAATGGTGTTCTATATAGACGAGAAATTATAGCTAGCTTGCAGAGATGTGTACATCCCGCCAAGGTGAAAGACTTAATCGAAGAAGTTCATGAAGGGTCTTGTGGAGCCCATGTAGCAGGTCGGACACTTCTGTAAAGGATAATGACGCAGGGATACTATTGGCCGACAATGAGGGCTGATTGCATAGACTGTGAAAAAAATGTGACAAATGTCAACGCTTCTCCACCATCCGAAGAACTCCCCAAGCATTGTTGACAGCCATTGCTTCCCCTTGGCCATTTGCCATATGGGGAATTGACTTGGTTGGGACACTTCCAACGACCAGAGGAAGATTTAAATATCTCGTCATCGTAGTGGATTACTTTACTAAGTGGGTGGAAGCCGAGCCTCTTGTCGACATGATGTACGAAAAGGTGTACCAATTTATTTGGAAAAATATCATCTGTAGATATGGTCTTCCCTATGCATTCATCACCGACCATGGAACATAATTTGACAACGAGGAGTTCGCTGCATATTGTCATCAGTCGAACATATTAAAAACCCACTCTGCACCAGGCCATCCCCAGAGCAATGGGCAAAATTGAAGTGACGAACAGAACGCTGCTAAATGGATTGAAGAGAAGATTAAATGATGCAAAGGCAAATTGGATTAACGAGCTATATTCTGTACTGTGGGCTTATCGTACTACTCCCCGAGCAGCAACTGGAGAATCTCCATATATGCTAGCATTTGGAAGTGAAGCTGTTATACCTGCCGAGCTGGGCCTCCCAACACACAGAGTGCTGAAATTCAATTACCCTATCAGTGACTTGATGAGAAGGTTAGACTTGGACATGCTCGAGGAAGTTAGAGAGGAAGCAGCAATCAAGAATGCTGCATACCAACAACAGACAGCTTTGTTCTACAACAAAAGAGTAAAGAAATGTGATCTGAAAGAAGGGGACTATGTGCTAAAGAAAGTAATTCAAAAGCACAATAAACTGGTAGCTAACTGGCACGGGCCCTACAGAATAACAGAGGTTATTCGATCAGGGACATATAGGATTGAAACTTTAAAAGGGGAGGAGTTTAAGAATGCATGGAATGCAGAGCATCTTCGAAAATATTATCAGTAGTTGGGGATTCCTATATAATGCAGTTTTCTTCAATATAAATAAAAGTTGTGGATGTTTTACCCAATTCTCTCCTTTTGTTGAAAATTTTTCGGAGTACTAGTGCTACACACTACGCATCAAGCCTAGAAAAACTACGATTGGTTGGGAAGAAAATCCACTAACTAAGGTTGGTCGGGAATAAAAAATTTCCCAGAAATACCAACTACAGTTGGTTGGGAAGAAAATCCACCAACTATAAGTTGGTCGGGAATAAAAAAAATTCCCAGAATTACCAACTCCGGTTGGTTGGGAAGAAAATCCACCAACTAAGGTTGGTCGGGAATAAAAAAATTTCCCAGAAATACGAATTACGATTGGTTGGGAAGAAAATCCACCAACTATAGGTTGGTCGGGAATAAAAAAAATTCCCAGAAATACCAACTACGGCTGGTTAGGAAGAAAATCCACCAACTATAGGTTGGTCGGGAATAAAAAATTTCCCAAAAATACCAATTACGGTTGGTTGGGAAGAAAATCCACCAACTATAGGTTGGTCGGGAATAAAAAATTTCCCAGAAATACCAACTACAGTTGGTTGCGAAGAAAATCCACCAACTAAGGTTGGTCAGGAATAAAACATTTACCAACTAAGGTTAGTCGAGAACTAAAAACACCAACTCCGGTTGGTCGAAAACAGTTGGTTAAACAAATGAAAGTCATTTCAAGGCTTAAAATTAAAAAGTGGTAAATTTCTTGATATTTATGGCATTTTAAATTACTAACATAGTTGGTCAAAAAATGAAATATCACCAACTCTGGTTGGTCGTCAGATGATTATCATCAATTCAAGATAGTCAACAATAAGTTTTCACCAACTTTAGTTGGTCGGGAATTTAAAATAACACAAAATATTTCTATCTTGTTAACAGATATACATGCACATTCATTAGTAAATAAAAAGAAATGTCTTACAGAATATTTCCAAGACAATCGAAATTGCAAATAAAACTATAAGTTTTTCATTAAATACAAAACAAAATACATTGAGAATGAAATACATATTTAAAAAATTATTACATCAAGATTCCTATTCTATTGGTTTCTTCCCCTCTGCCTTTGAAACAGGTTCTTCTCCAGCAAGAGGATCGTCTAAAGCATAGGGGGAATTTATGAAATTAATATCTTTGAGCATCGTGATGTTCATTATAGATGGACGATCAAGAAGGTGCTCCGGACGAGATATCTCAAAGTTGGAATGAAGGCTATAGTCACCGAGATACCTTGAAATCAGACATTGAGGAATGGCCCGAGCAGGAATCCAGCTCATATCCAGTTTGAAAGGTGGCACGGGCAAATCGAGCAACCCAGGGTCATAGTAATCCCACAAATAGTGACGCTGTTCCAACTGCAGCATGCCCAAGGCATTCAACCATCCTTGCTTGTAACCCACATTATTTTCATTTTGGATCCGATCAACTAGATGGTAGAGGGCTTCATTATAACTAGCCATCCAAAACTCCCTGGGCTGCTTGTGGAATTGATAGGTTAACCTCTCCAATTGCTCGAGGAGGTTCTTCGTTAAAAGTTCTTTACTCTCCAAGGTAGACTTTTGTGCAGAGAGCTTCTCGTCCAGATTCAGAATCTTCTTGGACATCTCAGCTAATGCTTGATTCTTTTCCACCAACTGGAATGCTTGATTCTCCAAGGTTGCCTGCGTTCTAGCTTCTTGAATAGTAACTCGAGCAGCCCTTGCTCATCCCCGAGAAGCTCTTGCTCATCCGCGAGCAGAGGTAGAAGGACCATCTCTCTTCAAGGTTTCCAATTCGTATCCCAGATTGGCATTTTCAACCTCCAAGAAAGAAAAATCCTCATCATTGACAGGGACCAAGGCTCCCGAGGTAGAGGCTGCAGATTTCAGCTGAGATATCTCTCCTCGTAGGTTATTGTTTTCCTGCTCCAGCAACTTAGCTATCTGACTGTGCTCTTCAACCTCGGTCTTCAAAGTTCTTTCCTTTATATCGTAAGCAGTAAAAAATCTATCATATCCTTTATCAGCACTTAGTTGCTGATACTTCTTCTCATATCCCTGGTGCAAAAGGGCTGTAGATTCCTTGTATTGTTGTTGAAGCTCCTCGAGAGTGCCCTGGAGGTCTTCAATCATCTCATAATATGCTACATTATTAGCCACTGCCCGGTCGAGCAGACACTTTAAGTACTGGTAGGCTTCGACTGCTCGCTCTAAAGCATCTGGACCGAGAATATCAACAATTTGAGCTTCAGTCATATCTGTATGACCAGCTTTGAAGTATTCATTGCATTGTCTCAGCAATTTTGTATCATAAGCTGATAACAATTCCATCCTGGTCATAAACTAGTAAAAGGAAGAGATAGCAAGAATTAATAAGAATACAAACAGACCAAGAAGAAGAGAATAAATAGTATGAACAATCAAATTTTAAATTTTATTGCATCATAAAAGAGAAGTACATAGTTCAGAGTTACATTTGACAAAAATAAATAGAGAGAAAAGTCTGAACAACTATACACCTTCTCCTTGTTTCCCAAAACTTTCTCGGGAAGCTGGGAAGAGGAGGTAGGTTGCTCGGATGGCATAGAAGGTTGTTCGGTGGGTGCTGGAAGCTGCTCGGCTGAAATGTTGGTTGATTGAAGCTGCTCGGTAAGAGTAATAGTTGGTTGGGGCTGTTCGTAGAGAAGTTCAACAATGGGGACCTGATCCCTAACCATCATAGAAGATTCCTCAGAGGCAGCTTCGTCCTCTTCTTCTTTCCCGGGAGTAGGAGGGGGGGCCAGGAATGTGTCGCTGAAATAGGTCAGAGTTCTCATCGACATTCATCTCTGTCAGAGCAGCCACCCAACCATCCCTGAAATATTTAAGGCTGCCATACTCCATTTGTGAGACCATGGCAGCCAAACCCTTATTCCAACCTTTGTCCCAGCCAGCACTAAAGGACTTTTTCACAGCCAATTTCCTTTTCACCTTCTCCGAGGAAAGCTTCTCAAACTAAAGTTCCTCGGCATCTTTCAATTTCCTTTCTGCCTCTTCCTTCTGACGACCAACGTCACGAAGTCTACTTAGCTCTTCCTCAGCAGATTTGAGCTTGTTTTCAAAATCTCTAGCATGTTGGAGCTTCCCCTCGAGCTCTTTGTTTTTCTTCTCTAAGTCTTTTATTTTCTTCTCCAACCCCTTGGAGACTTCAACAGCCCGATCCCTCTCCTGCTCGGTGGAATTAAGCTGCTTCTCCCAAGCATCTTTATCATCGACATACTTCTGACGAGAATCATTTAAAGACTACGTCAGACCTACAAAAGCCTCCTCTACACCACCCGAGGAGATGGACGACTTGATGGCTTCGTCCTTCTTCAGAATAGTATTAAAGCAGGTTACCAACTGGAAAAAGAAAATAACTGTAAGTCAGTGCAAGGACATAACATTGAAAAATGAAAATTTAGATTAGCAATACTTACTGAGGCAATGTGCTGAGCTACCAAAGTGGTAACCCTATCCCGGGAAAGATTTTCTTTAATACCTTAGATCTCGGGGATGATCCAAGACTTCACCGAGCTCGTGGCAGAGCTCGAAGCAACGAAAGGGGGAACACCACTTCTAGTAGTTGGAGGCTGAGAGATGGATTCAGCCAAATTGACCGAGGAGCTCTTCTTCAGCTTCCTCGTGGGAACAGGAACATTCTCGACTGAGGGTGTCGTCTTGGTCGGTGATATAACTACAACCTCGCTTGGAGAGGAAACAACTGCAATTTTTCTTGGAGCCACAGGGGGCTTCTCGGTAACCTTCTTAGTAGCAGCGGGAGGAGGTGCATCAAGTTGTCTTGTCCCTTCTTCCGGGACATCCCTCTTGCTTTTCTTTGCCTCTCCCGTAATAGAGGCAGATTTCTCGAAGAGGGCAGGATCTCTTTTTCTCTTCATTCTGTCACTAAGAGGAATATGTGACTCAGGAGAAGAACTTTTAGAAGCTGGTACTGGTTCTACGTCACTTATCACTGGACGAGCAGTAAAAGACGAGGTGTAACTCTTGTTCAGTAATAAGTATGAAGCTGATCTGATATGTTCGTCAGTGACAGTCTGATGCAAACCCCAGATAAGTTTCAGATGCTTTAAATTAATTTATGTCTCTTTTGGAGACCTTCTTTTGCCGTCAACTGCAAATAAATGAAAATTAAAATATCAGTGACACATTTTATCAAACACAGAGAAATAATAATTTCAAAAATAAAGTAAAAACAACCTATCCCATTGCCATAGGGAGGACATCTAGGACCCTGATACACATCATCGCCAATTAGTGGAGCATGTTGCCAATTTTTTATAACTACACCATGTTCGAAGTAATCCCTGTTGGCATCTGGGAGATTAACGACTAAAGCCCTATTTAAAAACCTAGTTTTCAAATAAAAAGTATTGTCACTGACAGCCCATCTATAGCAAAACATAATTTTTGGAATTCCTATACGAGTTTCATGAATTTGATTTAACCTATGGACTCCATTAACTATTCTCCATGTATTGGGGGCTATTTTTGCAAGAACCACGTCAAAATATTGATGGAATTCCAGACACAAGGGGTTTGAGGGAAAAGAAAAGCCACATTCAGCTACAAAGAGACTGGGGAACCAATGTCCCTTAGCCAAACGAAAATAATCTGAAGGTTCAGAAAGTTCCTCTAAAATGACCCATGAAGGAATAGAGAAATCAGAACGAAACTTATCAAGCGACTCAATAAGGTAAACCATGATGAATAAAGGAAATAAAAAAGAAGGAAGGAGATCTTACAGAAAAAGGATGGATCAGTTGACAACGAACGATGGAAGGAATGAACGCACAAGATAGAGAGGAAATGGAGAACTCAAAGATACAAATTTAAAAAAGTAAAAGACGATAGGATTTTCTACAACGCTTAAATACCTCACCTTGGGAATGGGTAAAAAAAATGATTACAACCGGCGGCTAAAAAGACAAAAAGGGCACGGAGACCAAAGCAGTTAGAAAAATTCGAAGAGTCTGATTTGATGAATTCGAAAGGAAAAATAAATACAAGAAAAACACTCCTAAAATTTAGGATGACCATTTAATCCCGCCATATTTCGAGAAGAATGTTCCACACTCCTCAACCTCGAATTGTGAAACATTGGGGGCTTCTGTTGATACCAAAATTAGTCCGCCGATGTGGATCAATTATGAGGAGACGCGTGTCACTCTACATGGCACCTACAAACATTTTTTCACAACACCCTGACTTCGAGGAACTCAACCTCCCCGACCAACTACGACTCTCCGAGCAACAACTATACTCCGAGAAACTTGTACTTAGGCGGTCCGAGGTGCACCTCGATCAGAGCATTTATTACCAGACAATTAAGAGGATTAAATGCGCATTAAATACTGATTATTATCATACAAATGTATACGCCTATTGGATAGCTATGTATTACCCTTTCACATGTATAGCCTCAGGGCTATAAATACATTGTATCATCCTCATTGTAAGGGGACTCGGAATTTCTTGGTAAAAACCTGTTATCGAGAATTCCCAAACAGTCAGTAATAACAAAAACAGTGGACGTAGGCCATTCTTATAAGGCTGAACCACTTTAAAATTCTTTGGTCTTATCTGTTTTTATCTGTGATTGATTAATTAGGCATAATCTAATTTTTTTACATCAACAGTAATATTACAGTGGCTAGAGTTATCCATATCAATAATGAATTGATTTGTAGCTCCTTTCAAAACTAAAAATGTCTTATAAATATAAGAACCAGTTGACTTAGAGAAGTTTTTATACCTGCTCCAAAACAATTTGGACCATAAACTATCTTGAGTCCTTAAATACCACCACATCTTCATGTTAAGTGCTTTATAAATATCAGAAATCTTTTTAAATTCCAGACCTCCTTCCTCTAATGGGATAAAAATTTGATCCCGTTTTAATTAGTGGTGTTTGACCCCATATTCTTTAGAATTTCCCCACAAAAATTGCTCATCAGTCTAGGTATATGGTTAATTATATTGTCTAGAGGTTTGAATATGGCTAGAATGTGCATAGGGATAGAAGAAAGAATAGATTGAATGAGAGTTTTCCAACCTGAAAGGATATGAACTTGCATTGCCATCCTACAATCTTTTATTTGATTATATTGAATAGGTCTTCAAAATACTTGTGTTTTGCGCCTACTATAGAAAATTGGACAACCCAAGTATTTGAGAGGAATAGATTTGTGTTTGAGATTCAGAGTTTCTGAGATGATCGTCTTTCTATTTCTTACTATAGATTCATGAGTGGTGAAGTTATTTTTATCACATTTGATTACTTGAACTTATTCCTTCTCATATCTTTTTAAGAGTTTCAGTAAGGTTCTTAAGTTTTTGATGGCTCTGTTACAAAAAATTATGGTGTTATTAGCAAACATAAGTTACTAATTAGAGGGATACCTTGAGGGTGAGCGAAAGGTTTGAGAGTACATTCTAGCATAAGGTTGTGGAGACCTTTATTCAAAACTTCAGCAACAATTACAAAAATGCCTGGAGATAATGGATCTCCCTATTTAAGGCATGTGTAAGATTGGAAGAAACTAGCATTATAACCATTGAAATTGATTGAGAACCAATTATTACTCGAGCAACTCCACACTCTATCAATTCACAATTCTAAAAGGCCAAACTTCCTTAGAGTTTTGGTTAAGAACAACCAATCAACTCTATCATATGCCTTGGGACATGTCTAATTTAATAACTATATTAAAACCATGAACCTTTTTCCCAAGCATCGCCATTAACTCTTGCTAAATCAAGATGGTATCATGAATCACTCTACCTTTGATGAAACCAGTTTGGGATTTTTTAATAATATCAGGAAGAAAATTTTCTTGTCCAGTGGTAAGGATTGTAGTTAAGATAAAGCGAAAATTGCAAAGGCTTATAAGCTTAAAATTAGAGTATTCTCTACCATTTTTGGATTTAAGGATAAGAACTATATTAGTGCTAGTCCAACTCCTAGGTAGATCACCACCAGATAAGAAGTATGCAACAATTTTTAGGATATCCTCCTTAAAGATATCCCAATAATCTTTATAGAAGGCCCCGTGAAAACCATCATGTCTAGCATTACTATCTGCTTTAAGATCATTTATAGCAGTCAACACCTCTACCTCTGAAGGGAAAGTAACAAGAATATGAAGATGTTGATTAATGATTACCTCGTCAATAACTTTTAGAAGATCCTCTTCTCCTTCAAAAAGTAGCAGGATTGAATATGGATTGATAATGCATAATGAATAAGTCTTAAATACCTAAATCTGATTCTATCCAGTCCCTTTATTTATTTTTGATTCTATGAATTCTAAGGACCAGTCTTTTTATTTTTACTGCTTTATTGAAGAATTTGGTGTTAAATCACCATCTAGCATCCATTTACATGCATATTTACATGGAAGATATGATGATGTCTTTTAGTAAAAATCCCCCCAAATCGACGACTGAGATGCTCTAAAGAGCTCAAAAATATATGAATGTTGAGGATGATACTTGTGCAATGAATTCTATAGCCTATACCCAGAAGGGAACGTGAAAAGAAACCATATCCCATCCTTGGGAGACTTTAGAATCATTTGAGGCCAAGTAAAATAAAGATGGGGTTACTAAAAGTGGGACTATATTGGCCGAACACTTCACCCCACTCATAATCACCATGGAGGAGATTTTTATAGTCATGGAAGCCTAGAATATTTTGCCTCAGCCAAAACCCATAAGGATTATGGATGACAAAAGCAACAAGTCTAAGTATTTTTGGTTCCATAAAGATTAGGGACACAACACAAACAACTACTTCAGATTGAAAAAAGCCATCGAGGGGTGATAAATTCGGGCAAGATTAGCAAGTATGTGGCAAAAGACAAAGGCAAGGGTCAACATGACAATAAAAATTATAAGAAAGGCAATGTCCCTTTGATAGATGTCAACTATTTTTTCGGTGGCTTCGCCAGGGGTGGACTATCTGCCACATCCATAAAAGCTCACATTGTATGTATCCAGCAAGAATGAGTACAGGTCAATCACATCTCCTTCACTTATCGGGCTCCTAAACAAGCCCCTAGGATGATATTTTTGGAAGCAAAAATCAGAAGGCCAATTTGCCTCATGACTATCCTTTTATCATCACAGAGATCATGGGGAATGCTAATATGAAGCAAATTCTCATTGAGTTATGGAGTTCTACGTACATCCTATTCTTAGATGACTTTGAGGCTAACGACCTTGGCATAAAGCACACGCTGTCAGTCACCACTCTTATCATTAGGTTCAATAAATAGAGGACCTATTCCTTAGGATATGTCACTCTCCCCCTAACTATTGTCTCTAAAGATTTCTACAAAACTATTTGGAGAAAATTCATAGTAGTGAACCTTCCTTCCACTTATAATGGGATAATCGACAGAACATCACTTAACTACTGAGACGATGATATCTGAACATACGACTAGTGATAAGGTTCCCAACCCCCAATGGGGTAGGTGAGGTCTTCGGAGATCAAAAGAAATCTCAGGAGTGATACAACTCATCCATGAAGGATAAGAATAGGTCACATAGTGCTCTATATTGTTTGATTGAAGTCCCAACAAAGCTTTAAAAATTCCTGATGTCTCAAGAGATGTCTTACCTTTGTCACCACCAATGTATGAGCTCCCTCAAGAAAGTATCGGCATAGAATTGATGAGGATAGATACCTCATCCCTGTAAGATAAGGATAGTTTCCCTCGTGACTAGGGGTCCAAACAAAAGAAGAACATCAAGATAATAGAAGCCTTAGGGATGTACATCATCCCACATAATGGCTATGAATAATGTAATATGCTACATGAAAGAAATGAAAAGAAATATTTACTACTCATGATGTAATAAATATGTGTACTAGAGTTACAAGGATTTCACTCTTGACTCTACAAATCTATGGTCTAAGGACATAAAAAAGGAGTTGCAAGGACTTCATCCTTGGCTCAAAACTTAAAAAATTAATTAAATACCCAAAAAAGAGTTAGAAGGATTTCATCATTGGTTCTTGGTTTAAGCTAAGGTCTTAGGACCCAAAATTCGTTGCAAGGACTGCAGCGTTTTCTCAAGAATAACAGTCTAAGGTCTCAGGACCCATATAACACTACAGTCCATACGTATAAACAACCCTAAATTCATAGTGAAAGGTCTGAGGAAAAATAAAAGAATAAAAATAATTATTGTGATTTTCATCCATAATTCCAAGAGGCTAAGTTTGAAAACCCACAAAATATCCCATACATAATGGTTTTCTCGAACAAGAATTTTCTTTCACGATGTTATTTTAAAAAAAATGTGTAAACCTTGTCCCAACACCCCTTAAACCTATTTTTGAAAATTCTTAAAGAAAAAAACTTCTATTTTGATTTTTTTAGTGGGCTAAATTCTTAGGTAAATTTGATGGGACTTCAAGTTTAATCTCGAGGTCTTATAGCCCTAAGAATGAATTAAGAATTTAAAATTTACCTAAGTTCAATGGTCTCTAAACAATTTGTGGGACTTCAGGTTTAAAATCTATCAAGTCTAAAGGTCCCATAACCCATTTATAAAACTTTAAAGCTCTCCAATTCTAAGTTCAAATGCCTTAGGGTCCTTTGTGGAGCTACAACATTCAAAATTTGCCTAATCTCAAAGGTCTCAGGATCCACTACGGGCTTAAGGCTAAGAAAAACTTTAAGTCTCGATCTTAGGACAATTTACAGACTTTATTTTTAAGCCTTTAAGCCCAAATTTTTTTTAGGGTAAGTGTTTCCATAAAAATTGTGGGCTTATAGTCCTATAAAAGTACGAATAATAGGTATCTTATGGCCTTAAGGTCTAATGACCCATCACATAACCTCATTCTTCACTTCAGGATCCTTACAACTATGTGATTTTAGGTCTTAGTACCCTCAGATCTAGTTCGATATGTTTACTGCATAAATTATGATTCTTTACTAACAAATCTTAGGGGGATAAAGGAGAATTATCCACTAGAAGACCTCAGACAGATAAATATAGAGCAAAAATTCCTTAGCAAAGTAAGAAAATCAAATATGAAACAAATACTGAGGAAAAGAAAAGTAGAGAAACTATGTTATTCCAATAATTATTCTTTATTAAAGATATGGACTTTAGATTGAAAGAAATGGCCCATAACAAACCAACAATTTACAAAAACAAAAGTTTACCAAAAGAGTTTCAAGGCTTGAGGTTTAGAGGGTCCATAGGGGTTATATTTTTGGGGGCAGAGAGGCAGAGGCATTATCCCTAAGAATTTGGTGATAAGCAATGGGCCTTGGTTTGAAAATGAAATCGTTGGGGATTTTTATGCAGAATATGGGATTAAAATTCACTACGCGTCAATGGTCTTGCCACAATAGAACTTGCAAGCATAAATCACCAATAAGAATCTTATCGTCTGGGTCAAATTACGATTAGAGAATCTAAAGGGGAGATGAGTGGATGAGCATCCATCTGTCTTTGGGGATTACAAAGTGGGACAGATGGTCAACATCTCATTTTGTTGTGCTGCAATCAGTTGCGAAATCATATTCAAAAAATTGACATAAATAATCTCATCCTCCGAGGTGAGCAAGTCTTTAAAAAAAACAGAGTGCCCTTGATGACATGTACATCAGAGGACCAAGCCCCTGCGCCATCTCTGAATCTGAAAATATAAAGTCTATTGATGTTTTTCTTGACCAAAGAGTGGAAAATTTTGGTATTAGAATCCCCTTTACAAATCCACTTTACCCTAGATTTTTTACACCAAAAGGATTCCTCTTTAGCAAGCTCCTGTTGCATCGAAGCCTTAGTTTTTTTCCAATCCATGAAGGGTGATTTCGAGAAGTCTGATTGCAAGGTAACCTCGACTTGAAGGAGTCTATCTTCTGCTTAACTAACTGGCTGGAAAACATTCTTGAAAACATCAATATTCCACCTCCTGAGCACATCCTTAACCGCTATGAGTTTCTGGGAAAAACATACATGGACATACCACATATTTTGATTTTTCAGGTCTGCCTCACCAAATCAGAGAAAGTGTGGTGTTGAAACCACATATTTAGAAATTTAAATTGACAGGGGCCATGAGCATTTGAGAGGGCCATCGATAAAATAAGGGGGGAATGATCCGAATTCAGTCTGCATAGGTGGTTCACTTTAGTAATCTGAAAAGTATTATTCTAGGGGACATTATACAAGATTCTATCAAGACTTTCCCAAATTCTTTGGTTACCTTTTCTATTGTTACATAAAGTGTATAAGGAACCCGTGAACTAAACCTCCACCAGTCCAGTGAGAGCCATAGACATTTTGAATTCGTCAGCTACCCCACGATGAATAATATTTCGGAATTGAGTAGAAAATTTGAGGGGTTGCAAAGAATTCAGCAGATATAAGGCTAAAAAAGCTGTTAAAAAATCACAAATGTCCTATTATTGCTTTATTGGAGCTCAGAGTTGATTTATAAAAAAATTACAAAGTTAAGAAAAAAGATTGGGGATTTGACTGCTGCTATAATGAGAATGGGAAGATTTGGATATTATGGAGATATCCAAATCTTCACACTTTGTAGATTTGACAACTGCAGCTACAAAGTTTATCTAAGTTGATGATATCAGACCAAAAGTTTGTTACAGGGCCAATAGGTATAGAGCCTTCTAGCGTAGGAAGTGCAAAAAGCCCTAGTAAAATCACACTTTTGATAAACCGATTTTACCAAGGAACAAAAAAACATGAGTGTACATACAAAAATCACACTTCGGATAAACCAATATCGCTAGGGGCAAAGTCAAGACTGTAAAGAAAAAATTATACTTTCGATACTTTTTCCAATTGCGGGCTAATTTAAAATATTTGAGCATATGGATATAAGAACCGTGGGTTATTTTAATTTCTTGAGCATGACTTATCATGAAGACTGTGGGTGATTCTGAAAAACTTTCATGAGGACTGGGTTTTTATAAAAAAATTAACTGAGCATGTATATTCGTGTAAATTGTGGACTATTTTCAGAGTTATTAAGTGTATGTATAGATGGGTCGTGGACTACAATTTTCAAATCTGTCGATATGAAACACCAGTTGAGAAAAGGATGTATAATAGAAAATATAACACCAGTTGAGAATTTACCCTAGTGGCATAATCAAGAATCATAAAAAAGCCTCGAACCCCATTATAATGAAAAGCCAAGGGAAAATCTTTAAAATCGCTACAATCAATTGTTGGGGGCCATTTCATAGGATGTTAAACATATATTGGAAATATAATCACTATGTACCACCCAAATATCTGGAATTTTAAAGTTCGAACATATTTTTTTCACTATTCTTCCGCACAGGCAGAGGTCTCTAACGAATACTATTTCACTAGAAATTATAAATTGTTGTGTCTTAGTATAACTAATATCCTAAGGAAGTGAACACGAGATTCAAAGACATAATCACAAAATGAATAACTTCTGGACCATTTAACAACCAGTTGTAGGAATACTTAGCACTAGTGACGGATTGAGAATTTCAATCCGGCCGGGGGGAATATAAGGATGAATAGCTGTTGGGATTGTATAATCTCTAATAAGCCGAGAATAGCTGTTGGGATTGTATCATCTCTAATAAGCCGAGAATAAATGTTGGTAACAAACCAAGAATAGCTGTTGGTTTTACTTGATTAATAAACTAGTAACAGTACACTGTTTATATACATAGCTAATAGCACATGCCTAATAGTTTGAATTTAAGTGAGTTTGAATTCATGTTGATTGTGTTAAAAAAAAGGAATTTTTAAAAGATGAAATGTTTAAACTTGAGTAATTATTGACGTCGACACAATCCATTTAAAACTAACAAATTTAATTTAATACACACGTGTAAAACTAAGAAATTAAGTCCCTGAATTGACGTTGACACAATCCATGTCATACACGAATAACAAAGGTTCTAGTCACATGGGAGAAATCAAATACTTACTTGCAAAGCTGTCCATAAATTTTCTTTCAAATGAGTTGGCACTTTCTTCCAAGATCCATAACGTATTGGAATCATCGTCTTAACTATGACTCCTCTATAACTCGTAAAATCAAGTCTCGTTTTACCAGAGGGCTTCCCAGATATGTTGTAATCGAGTTGAATTCTTTTTCCATCTTCAATTTTGGTTATCCATTGACAAACAACAATACCTCTACCTTTTCGTGTGTTATTAGAATTGTCTTCTAAAGGCTCCAAGTTATCTATGTCGTGATCCTCCATTTCTTCCATGTTCCTGTAATGACAGAGAGCCTAAAACCAGAATTTTCATAGTGTAGAATACATTTAGAACATTATAACAAAATATCTCAAAATAATTATTGAACAGAGAGATAACAGTTAGTAATTATTGAAGATCTATGCTTTCACCTTGGTCATTATAATAAGATTTAGCCCATAAAAACCTTCCCAACCCATCTCTTATTATATCTCCTGAACCAAACTGGCCAATAATTAACTTTAACATATTTAAAGTTTGCTGATTGAAATCTCTGATGCCTCATTTCAAATTCATTCTCTAACCAATATCTGATACTCTGAAAATAACATTCTCAATTACATTGAAATGTTTCATTGGCTTAGATTCAAATGTTGCTTTACTTCTACTTAACCAAATTTCCCAGAATATAGAAAGAGGAATAATTCTGAAGAACCATTTAGAGAACTCAGAGTGATTTAACTACAAACATCATTTGATAACAGAACCATGAAGAGATGAGGGACACTGATTAATACCCAAATGGAATTAAAAGCTAAAGAAGATAATTTTGAATTTCTAATCAGATCATATGCTGAATGAAAAGAGAACCTTCCATCAATAGTAGGTTTCCATATCTTCTCATTAGAAACCCAAGAAGAATAAATTTAGATTATTCAGTTACTTTTATAGTAAATGATATGATGAAACTGTCAAGTGAATGCTAAAACCGTGTTCAGGGAATTTGAAGCAATATAATGGAAAACTGGACAAGTCTGCTCTAGATCATAGCAGACATATTATTTCTGTCAATATCAAATCTCATCAAATCTAAGAAGAACTCCCAAACTAGTTGAATCATATGGCACTCTAAGAAAAATATTTGATAGTTGTTACAATAATGAATGTTGTGGTATAACCTTAATAAGGAATTTCATCACTGTTTAATTTTTTACCAGCAGACTACAAGAAGGAAAAATAATGTTGTTCAAATCTGATGTAAACAACCCTGATGTTGACCAGTAGACTACAAGAAGGAAAAATAATGTTGTTTAAATCTGATGTAAACAACCATGATGTGTGTGGATACATCTATTCCTTACAATGAAATAAAGAAATGTAAATAATTGCACCATGTAAGGAATATATATTTTGTGTTTATTTAAATGTTAACAAACAGTTTTTTAGTTCACTAAACAAAACATGCTTCTATCATGTATAGACTATGAAACTATGAGCATAATTAATCGAGAAACACAACTTATAAAGCCTAGAAATTTCCATATTTCAGGTCCTAAACGATCTTTTTAGCCAAAAGTCAAAACATAAAGTGCATTCCTTGAAAATAAAGTCAATCAACTAATCAAACACATTCCCAAATAACTACATTTTGATTTAATTGTCTACCTAAGTCCCCTCACAATCTGTTCTCGCATACGTGGATGGCGAGTTGTCAATTTCCTCAACATTTTCCAATGATCTACTCGATTCATGATCTCCAATGCAACCAGCAATGCAGTCTTCATCGTTATCATCAACATTATATACTCTTTGAGGAGTTGCTAAAGTAATTGACCATTTGGGATTGAGTTGGTTGGGTACATAAAAAACTTGTTTAGCATGAGAAGCTAATATAAATTGCTCATTCTGAGGGCCAACCCTACCAAGTCCAACCACTGTGAAACCAAGTTCATCAATCTTGACGCCGTTGTTGCTGTCACACCAATCGCACCTGAAAATCGGAATCTTAAATGTTATATAATCAAGCATCCAAATTTCAGTACTGACGCTGTAATAGCATAGATTTGAAACCACTGGATTCTTATCTTTAGCACTAGAAACCTGCATCGTTGTGGCAACAATGATCACTCCACTATTTTGGTTGACTCAATCAGCATCACGTTCCCTTGTATTATAATGACATCCATTAATAACATAACCGGGAAATTTTATTACGTCTCGACGTGGTCCTCGAGCTACCCATTTTAAGGTATCAGAAACGTTGTTGCCCATTTGTTGAATTTCGTCAACCTGAATTTTGAAAGCGTTAGTGTAAGGACATAATTGTATAATTGTTCGGGTTAGAATCTAGGAATTTTCTATTTGTCTCCTAGATCACAGTTCATATGTCTGATACCGCTACATTCGACATGTCAACACGATCATCCTCGACAACCTATATCCGAATTCAATGCAACCACTTTCTTCACATGCATCATGCTACATGCAACGTGCTGCTCAGCTCATTCCCACTACTCCACTACGCCTTATCAGTAAAATGTTTTATTGGAACTTTAAATATTTGCATAAATATTTGGGAATTGTTTTTTAAAATTATTTTTGAATTCTGGATTAATTTTTTATCAAAAGCAGAATTTTTCTAAGTGTAGAAGCGAATGGCCTCGATCGACGAGATCGCTCGAGCGACTTTGCAAGTCATTCACGCGAGATAGACATGTCGTGCGATATCGTTCGAGCGACATGTGTCCTTCGTTCGAGCGACATGCTATCTCGTTCGAACGAGCCACCGCCTCGATTTTTGTATAAATATCTTATCTCCTTCTACACGTTTTTTAAGTCTTTCTGCAATCTCAATATTCTGCGAAATTTGCCCAGAATAAGACTTCACCTTTTAAGGTTTTCTAAACCTTTTTTTATTCACAAAACCATTCCCATATATGTGTGTGAATCTTTAAACCTTCAAGAAGATCATTTACTCATCTGGAGTACTTTGTGAGGAAGCTGTTCTCTTCGTCACTGCTGCCCTACTGAAAAGGAATTGTTCCAGCCGTCGACAACAGAACCGACACCCGAGGGTATTTTTGTTTCACTTGTATTTTTATTGTAATCTGTTGTAAGCCGTTCTCTTACAAAAATTATTGTGAAAATAAAAGGTTTTTCCCCGTTGGGGATTTTTCCTCATATATGTGTTTTTTGCATATTTCACCATCGTATGTAATCACATATAGATGCATGCTTAGGACTTAAGTGGTAAAAACTGTGTTTAATTAAATAACTTCCTTATTTGAACGCAAGCGCACTCTTCTCAAATTGGTATCTAAGCCAGTTACACAATTTTACCGTGCAATTTTCCGCAAAATTTTTCAAAGATATCAATTTTCTGGAAAATTGATTTTTTTTAAAAACGAGTGTGTTCATTATGGAGAAGTTATATAATAAAATGCCAGTTTTTGATGGGACAAACTATGCATATTGGAAAGCCCGCATGAGGTCTGCTTTAAAATCTATTGATGAACGTGTCTAGATTTTGGTTGAAAGAGGGTGGACTCCTCCCTCCGTCACCGTTGATGATGTGATCAATTTAAAACCTATCACTTCTTGGACTGAAGACGAATTTAAATGGTCATCATTCAATTCTAAGGGTCTAAGTGCTATTTCTGGGTCTGTCACACCTAATGAGTTCAAAAGAGGCATGGGATGTTTTACAACTCACCCATGAAGGAACTAATGCTGTGAAAGAGTCTAAATTGCAAAATTTGACAACTTAATTTGAAACGATCACCATGCATGAAAATGAATGTTTTGATGATTTTTATGCTAGACTGTCTGACATTGTTAATACTAGCTTTAATCTTGGTAAACATATTCTTAATGCTAGAGTTGTCAAAAAGATTCTTCGTTCTTTGCCTAAGCGTTTTATCCCCAAAGTCACTGTGCTAAATTCTATGGGTAATTTAAATACGCTAAAATTGGAAGAACTTGTAGGAGATTTGCAAACATATGAAATTGATATGTTCCCTAAAACTGTTAAGTCTAAAGATAAGGGAATTGCACTTAATGCCCAAGAGAGAAAGAATGAGGGGTCTGTTAGAAAGAGGGTAGAGTCATCTAGAAAGAGAGAGACTGACACTTCAGATTCTGATTTTGATTTTGACTTAGATGATTTGGCTCTTTTTGCAAAAAATTTCAAGAGGATTCTCAAATTTAAGAAAAATGGCAATTTTAAAGATAAAAAGAAATTTGAGAAAAATAAGTTTGAAAAGAAAAATGAAAAAGTTTTTAAAGAACCTCCTAAGAAAGAAAGTGAGAGATGCTTTGAATGTGACGGTAGGGGTCATAGAGCCTTTGAGTGTGCCACGCATCTGAACATAGAGAAATGAAAAGTTGTTCTTAATGCTACCCTTAGTGATGACAGTGAGGTCGAGTCGGTGGATTCTGGAGTCGAGTCACCGCATGAGTGTAACTTCACCCATTCATGGCTAGTCATGTGAGCACTTCTAGTTCTACTCACGACGATGAGGATGATGCTTTACGGGGACACCTCGACAGTGAGAGCTATGTGAGTGAGGGGGAGGATGACACAAGTGAGAGCGAGAGTGATATTCAACGCGCTTACACTGAGTTATATTCTGAGTCATTTAAAACTAAAAATCGCAACAAAGCATTAGTCCTTAAGATCACCGGCTTAGAGGAAGAATTAAGAAAAGCGAGAAAGAGAGAGAGAGTCCTCCACCTGCACCGCCTAGAGAGAGAGAGAATTTGCCTGTGTTGAGAAAGAAAGTTTGTTTAGAGAGAGAGAGCACTTTTGAGAAAGAGAGAGGGGACTTGACTAAACAAGTGGCTAGTCTTACGAGTCATCTCCATTCCTCCGTGGAGACTCGGAAGAAACTTGAAGCCCTTGTTGCCCAGCTGACTCATGATCTTGAGAAAGCATGGGAAGTCAAGGTACAAATCGAGGACAGATCTGGGAAAATGGGAAAGATGCTCCTCGACCCCGCTTTAGGTTTTGGTGATCGACAGGGAATTGGTTATGATGGTGCCTCCACGTCCCAAATTGCACCTAGACCAGTCCCTGAGTTTACTACGACTCCTTATGGCCATCGTCAAAAACCTCGAAGGAGAGTTCAACCAAGAAAAGAAAACCAAGGTCCGCCTTTGACTGTGTTCTTTTGTACTTATTGCAAAAGAAAAGGCCACCTCAGGGAGTTTTGCTATAGTATGGGTCGGACACGACGTACTATTGCTCCACATCAACATACTGATGATTTTACTAGTCTGAGAGAGCGAGTTGAGTTTTTATCTGCCACGACTCAGAGTTTGATGAAGGAATTCCGACGGATGTCTTTGCCGTCAGGGAATGCTTCTCACATTCCAGCTAAAACCAACAACAACAAAGGCAAACAAAAGGTCACCACTTCTTGGGTACCTAAGAAAGATAAAAAGGCCTTTGTTGTTCATGTCGCTCTCAAGGCACATAATACCTCATAGTGGTATTTTGACAGTGGATGCTCCAGACATATGACAGGTGATGCCTCATTTTTTACATCTCTTGAGGATTATCAGTATGGCAGAATCACCTTTGGAGATGGGAGAAAGTCTAGCATTGTAGGACGAGGTACTGTAGTATTACCAGGATTTCCTAAGCTAGAGAATGTGTTGTACGTCAAAGGTTTAAAAGTAAACCTTCTCAGCATTAGCCAGCTGTGCGACACTGACTTTGCAGTAAAGTTTGACCGGGACGCATGTAATGTTTACAATCAAGCCGATAAACTCTTAATGCAAGGGGTGAGGACCGAGGATAATTGCTATGGTACTGTGCCTACTTCCTCACTTGTCTGCAACAGCGCCACGATCACTCCTATGGATCTGTGGCACCAACGTCTAGGTCACGTTAATATTAGAGATCTCACTCACTTAGCTAAAAAGGACCTAGTACGTGGATTACCATCTCTTGGAAGGCCAACTTCGATGATTTGTGGACCCTATCAGTTGGGAAAACAAATTCGTAGTCCCCATAGGAAGTTGCATTCCATTACCACCTCTCGTGTTATTGAGCTTATACACATGGATCTTATGGGTCCCACTCGTACTGAGAGTTTGGGTGGTAAGAGGTATATCCTCGTGATGGTGGATGATTTCTCCAGATACTCCATTGTAGGTTTTCTAAGAGAGAAATCCGATGCTGTAGAGTTTTTAACGACCAAGTGCCGTATCCTGCAAAATCAACACGGAGTCACTATTAACAGGATACGTAGTGACAACGGCACTGAATTTAAGGAAGAAAAGGTAGATTTGTATTGTGATAGCCTTGGGATCAAACATGAGTTTTCTGCTGTAAAAACTCCTCAGCAAAATGGGATTGTTGAGAGAAAGAATAGAACGATCCAGGAAATGGCTAGATCTATGCTTCTAGGTTGTAATGTTTCTAGGAGATTTTGGGCAGAGGCAGTGTCTACTTCATGCCACACGGTGAATAGGGTTTACCTACGTCCACACACACTTAAGACACCTTATGAATTGTGGACAGGTAAGAAACCCAATCTGGCATATTTTCGTGTTTTTAGGAGTAAATTCTACATCCTACGGGATAGAGAGAAATTAGGAAAGTTTGACTCCCGGAGCGATGAGGGAATATTTCTAGGATATTCATTGAATAGCAGGGCATACCGAGTTTTTAACCTGAAGAGCTCTAAGGTTATGGAATCAATAAACGTCACCGTACAAGATGACGAACCTCCGATGATTATTGATCTTAACCTTCAGTGTGAGGATGAGGACTCGTCTGACAGTGATCCACTAGTCCCCCACTCACACTCTGTGGTCCCCACTCCTATTTTAGGGGACACACCCGCTTGGGTTCGCAAGAGTCATGACCCGTCTGCCATTGTTGGCGATCCCACTCTAGGGGTCAAGACTCGAGCTCAGCTAGAGAACGTTGTTAGCCATCTTTGCTACACGTCCAAAGTCGAGCCCAAGAATCATAAAGAAGCACTCAAGGATGAACACTGCATATCTGCTATGATGGATGAGTTGCTTCAGTTTAAAAAGAATAACGTCGGGGTACTTGTCCCCCGACCTAGTGAGACTAATGTGATTGGTACGCGGTGGATTTTTAAGAATAAAATGGATGAAAATGGTACCATAATCCGAAACAAGGCTAGGTTGGTCGCTCAAGGCTACACACAGATAGAAGGTGGAGACTTTGGGGAGACATTTTCTCTTGTTGCGAGGCTTGAGTCCGTCCGTCTACTACTCGCCATCGCATGTCATCTGCGCTTCAAGTTATATCAGATGGATGTCAAGAGTGCCTTTCTGAATGGAATTCTATAGGAGGAGGTTTACGTGGAACAACCAAAAGGGTTTGAAGACCCTCAGCACCCTAAGCATGTCTACTATCTGAGAAAAGCCTTGTATGGTTTGAAGCAAGCACCCCGTGCTTGGTACGATAGACTTACTTCCTATCTCTTAGCCCGTGGCTTTAAGAGAGGGGGAGTTGATATGACGTTGTTCGTCAAGAGAGATGACGGTGTAATTTTGGTTGCCCAGGTCTATGTGGAAGACATAGTCTTTGGATCCACGTGCTCTCAACATGCTTATCACTTTGAAGAGGAGATGAAAAGTGAGTTTGAGATGAGAATGGTTGGTGAGCTTACCTTCTTCCTTGGTCTCCAGGTTCGTCAGCTAGAGGATGGGATTTTCATCTCCCAATCCAAGTATGCTAGAGACCTAGTGAAGAAATTTGGTTTAGACTCCGCTAAGCATGCACGTACACCTATGAGTACCACTACCAAGCTTAGTAAGGACACTTAAGGCAAAGACGTATAGCAAACCTTATATCGGAGTATGATAGCTAGTCTTCTCTACTTGACTGCCAATCGTCCCGATATAGCCTTTAGTGTTGGAGTCTGTGCGCGATATCAGGCGTCCCCAAAAGAGTCACATTTACTTGATCTAAAATGTATTATTAAATACGTGAGTGGGACTCTCTCATACGGTATTTGGTATTCCTTTGATACAGATGACCGTTTATCCGCCTATTCAGTTGTCGATTGGGCCAGGGATGTAGATGGTTGTAAGAGCACTTCTGGTGGGTGTTTCTATTTTGGTTTTTTTCTAGTTTCCTGGTTGAGCAAGAAGAAAAATTCCATCTCTTTGTCCATTGCGGAGGCTGAGTATATAGCCGTCGGGAGTTGTTGTACGCAACTCTTGTGGATGAAGAAAATGCTGGAGGATTATGAGATTTCACAGGACACCATGACCATTTCCTGTGATAACACGAGCGTGATACACATATCCCGTAATCCAGTCCATCATTCACGTACAAAGCACATCAGGATACGTGAGCACTTTATACGACAGTTAGTTGAGGAGAAAGTCGTATCCCTGAGTTTTGTTCCCACCGACCGTCAGTTAGCCGATATTTTCATGAAACCTTTAGATGCCCTTAGATTTGAGAGTCTTAGGAAGTCTTTGGGGATTTGCACAGTTGACTGAGGGGTTGGTCTATGTCTAGAATATGATGCTTTTTCAATTTCATATCTTATGCTTCCTATTGCTAGTCTGTTTTCATATTTACCATTGTTTTGTTGTACAGCTATTTATATATTCTTTTTAAAAATCCAAAAAGATTTTGGTTTTTTGTATATCAATATTTCAGAAAAGCCCAAAAAGATTTTTGTATTTTTTATATACACCTTTTATGGATGAACATTTAAGATAGCCAAGTCACAATTTCATTCCATTTATCCATGTGACTGTTTGATAGAGACTTGAGACGCTACATCATTTCATCCATGTGCTTTACATTGATTGGAGTCTTTGAGATGTAATTAGTGAAATTTTCCTACATGTTTGACTCCTATCTCCTTTATTGCACACATGCACGGCTTTATTTGATTATTGCACTTGTCTATCACATGTTGGCTTGAGTGTTTCCATCTCAATTCTGTCTATACAACTAACAATATGCGATAAAATTTGACAAGATTGGATTGCATGTAAAAACCGTTTTTCTTGTGAGACTGAGTGTTTGTTTAAGAACGGGGAGGGGCTGCGAAAGGTATTTATCACGTCTTTGCGCAAAAGCCACCGTTCAAAAGGATCTAAAAATGGAGGAATTTTATCATCCGGGGTCCAAAGAGGTTAAAAGATCCCGAAAAAATTTAAAGGCAATAAAAAGCAATTCATGCCAATTATGGGCCACTTAGGTTTCACCATCAATTCTCTAAAGTTTGAGAATTTAGAAAATCCTCTATTCAAAATAACAATCTAAGGGAGTTTGGTTGGAGAATATAAACTGGTTTGCACTTCCTTGAAAGTCCTGAAAAAGCATGAAATAGTTTTGGACGTTATTGGTGTGGAAATCACTTTGAGCTTTGATTTGTTGATTTGATTGAGTCAATGTCTCATATTACCACCTTTTTACACCTAAGGAAGACTTTGAGTTCATTCGTTAGGAGTATCCGATATTCATCGTGCACATATGTCATGTTTGTATGCATTGACTTTCCTATCGAATTTGATCACACCCCGTCATTTTTCGCTATCATTGACTTGGTTGTTTTTGTGATCATCAATTTTTGCATATCATTATATTTCAAACTGTTGCTTGTCATGGGTATTTGCTTTATCTCATATGTGTAGGAACAACATTGCTCATTTTTTTGTATACACACCCTGATGAGAAAAGCTTTGGAAGATTTGGAGAGCTGAAGATTTGGGAGACATGTCATTTAGTATTCTCAGTTTGAGGGTTTTAATGGGGATATTATCTTATATGTCATTTGATTGCATAATTCGGATTTTTTATGTATGTACCGGCATAGACATAGGGGGAGATTTGTAAGGACTTAATTCTATAATTGTTCGGGGTAGAATCTAGGAATTTTCTGTTTGTCTCCTAGATCACAGTTCATATGTCTGATACCGCTACATTCGGCATGTCAACACGGTCATCCTCGACGGCCTGTATTCGAATTTAATGCAACCACTTTCTTCACATGCATCATGCTACATGCAACGTGCATCAGTAAAATGTTTTATTGGAACTTTAAATATTTGCATAAATATTTGGGAATTTTTTTTGAAAATTATTTTTGAATTCTGGATTAATTTTTTATCAAAATCAGAATTTTTCTAAGTGTAGAAGCGAATGGCCTCGATCAACGAGATCGCTCGAGTGGCTTTGCAAGTTGTTTGTGCGAGATAGACATGTCGCGCGATATCGTTCGAACAACTTTTGTCCTTCATTCGAGCGACATGCTATCTTGTTCGAGCGACATGCTATCTCGTTCGAATGAGCCACCGCCTTGATTTTTGTATAAATATCTGATCTCTTCCTACACGTTTTTTAAGTATTTCTGCAATCTCAATATTCTGTGAAATCTGCCCAGAATAAGACTTCACCTTTTAAGGTTTTCTAAACCTTTTTTGATTCACAAAACCATTCCCATATATGTGTGTGAATCTTTAAACCTTCAAGAAGATCATTTACTCATCTGGAGTACTTTGTGAGGAAGACGTTCTCTTCGTCACTACTGCCCTACTGGAAATGGATTGTTCCAGCCGCCGACAACAGAACCGACACCCGAGGGTATTTCTGTGTCACTTGTATTTTCATTGTAATCCGTTGTAAGACGTTATCTTACAAAAATTATTGTGAAAATAAAAGGTTTTTCCCCGTTGAGGATTTTTCCTCATATATGTGTTTTTTTGCATGTTTCACCATCGTATTTAATCACATATAGATGCATGCTTAGGACTTAAGTGGTAAAAACTGTGTTTAATTAATTAACTTCCTTATTTGAACGCAAGCGTACTCTTCTCAGTTAGTTAAAATAATTAGAGTTATTTAGAGTCTTACTTTTGATAAATTGATCATACCCGTTGACGTAACCGAAGAATAAAAGTCTTGTTGTGCTCATCATGTAACCATTTTTGGTTTTTGCGCTTTTGAGAATATTTTTGCCTCAAGCTCTCCATGTGATCCCTAGTTATTAAAAATAAAATATACAGTCAGCCATCAAGATCTTATGCTTAGACAAGAAAGTAATATTTATTAAAATAAAATATATAATATTTACTCGATATAAGGTTGGACATCATTTGTATTTTCCAACACATGTCGATGTGACTCTTCCCATAATGACTCATCCACTTCAATGACATTACCACCACCTATTGGTTTGCCATCTTGTATTGCATCATCATAACTAGTACTCATATTTCTACCAATTGGAACTCCAACTGCATCGAGTCCTTGTAAGAACTCGGAACAAAATTCAATCGCCTCTTCTGCAATATAACGTTCCGCAATACAACCTTCTGGACGATTTTTATTGTGCACTTGACCCTTTATCACTATCATGTTCCTACATCAATGTTAAAAAATTTAAATAGTATTAACTAATTGAGATGTTATTGATTAATTTCATAATTATAAGCACGAACTTACCTTTCAAAAGGGTACATCCATCGTGAAAAAACTGGACCACAAAGTTCAACCTCTCTAATAAGATGTACCATTAAATGCACCATGATGTCAAAGAATGTGGGAGGGAAGTATTTTTCCAGCAAACACAGAGTTATCACAATATCGTTCTGAAATTCTTTTAATTTTGGCACGTCCACTACTTTTTCACTAATAGCATTAAAGAAGAAGAAAATTCTAATAATCGCATATCTCACATGCTTTGGTAATACAGATCGTATTGCAACGGGAAGTATTTGTTGCATTAGTATGTGACAATCATGGGACTTAAGACCAAACAGTTTCAATTCTTCCACGGAAACAAGATTCACAAAATTTGAAGAATGTAACTTGAAAGAACTGACCGCGTAGTCCCGGATCTCCCGGTTTGAGAGTATGACGATAATTTGCAAGAATCAACACTTAAACCTAAAAACAAGCCGTCAAATGCTGAAAATCAAAACCACCCCCCAAACGACCTCGTAGGAGGAACGAACACCTCGCACGGGACCAATGTAACTTGTAGGAACTGATCGCGTAGTCCCGGATCTCCCGGTTTGAGAGTATGACGATAATTTGCAAGAATCAACACTTAAACTTAAAAACAAGCCGTCAAAGGGTGAAAACCCAAACCACCCCCCAAACGACCCCGTAGGAGGCACGAACAGCTCGCACGGGACCAATGTAACTTGTGGGAACTGACCGCGTAGTCCCGGATCTCCCGGTTTGTGAATATGACGATAATTTGCAAAAATCAACACTTAAACTTAAAAACAAGCCGTTAAAGGGTGAAACCCCAAACCACTCCCCAAACGACCCCGTAGGGGGCACGAACACCTCGCACGGGACCAATGTAACTTGTAGGAACTAACCGCGTAGTCCCGGGTCTCCCGGTTTGTGAATATGACGATAATTTGCAAAAATCAGCACTTAAACTTAAAAACAAGCCGTTAAAGGGTGAAAACCCAAACCACCCCCCAAACCACCCCGTAGGGGCACGAACACCTTGCATGGGACCAATGTAACTTGTAGGAACTGACCGCGTAGTCTCGGGTCTCCCGTTTTGTTAATATGACGATAATTTGCAAAAATCACACTTAGTTAAAAACAAGCCGTCAAAGGGTGAAAACCCAAACCACCCCCCAAACAACCTCGTAGGAGGCACGAACACCTCGCACGGGACCAATGTAACTTGTAGGAACTGATCGTGTAGTCCCGGGTCTCTCGGTTTGAGAGTATGACGATAATTTGCAAAAATCAGCACTTAAACTTAAAAACAAGCCGTTAAAGGGTGAAAACCCACACCACCGCCAAACGATCCCGTAGGGGGCACGAACACTTCGCACGTGACCAATGTAACTTGTAGGAACTGACCGCGTAGTCCCGGATCTCTCGGTTTGTGAATAGGACGATAATTGGCAAAAATCAACACTTAAAGTTAAAAATATGTCGTTAAAGGGGTAAAACCCAAACCACCCTCCAAACGACCCCTTAGGAGGCACGAACACCTCGCACGGGACCAATGTAATATGTAGGAACTGACCGCATAGTCCCGGGTCTCCCGATTTGTGAGTATGACGATAATTTGCAAAAATCAGCACTTAAACTTAAAAACAAGCCGTTAAAGGGTGAAAACCCAACCCCCCCCCCCCCAACGACCCCGTAGGGGGCTCGAACACCTCGCACGGGACCAATGTAACTTGTAGGAACTGACCGCGTAGTCCCCGGTCTCCCGGTTTGTGAATATGACGATAATTTGCAAAAATCACACTTAGTTAAAAACAAGCCGTCAAAGGGTGAAAACCCAAACCACCCCCCAAACGACCCCGTAGGAGGCACGAACACCTCGCATGGGACCAATGTAACTTGTAGGAACAGACCGCGTAGTCCCGGATCTCCCGGTTTGAGAGTATGACGATAATTTGCAAGAATAAGCACTTAAACTTAAAAACAAGCCGTCAAAGGGTGAAAATCCGAACCACCCCCCAAACGACCCTGTAGGAGGCACGACCACCTCGCACGGGACCAATGTAACTTGTAGGAACTGATCGCGTAGTCCCGGATCTCCCAGTTTGAGAGTATGACGATAATTTGCAAGAATCAACACTTAAACTTAAAACAAGCCGTTAAAGGGTGAAAACCTAAACCACCCCCCGAACGACCCCGTAGGAGGCACGAACACCTCGCACGGGACCACTGTAACTTGTAAGAACGGACCGCGTAGTCCCGGATCTCCCGATTTATGAATATGACGATAATTTGCAAAAATAAGCACTTAAACTTAAAAATAAGCCGTTAAAGGGTGAAAACCCAAACCACTCCCCAAACGACCCCATAGGGGGCACGAACACCTCGCACGGGACCAATGTAACTTGTAGGAACTGACCGCGTAGTCCAGGGTCTCCCGGTTTGTGAATATGACGATAATTTGCAAAAATCAACACTTAAACTTAAAAACAAGCCGTTAAAGGGTGAAAACCCAAACCACCCCCCAAATGACCCCGTAGGGGGCACGAACACCTTGCACGGGACCAATGTAACTTGTAGGTACTGACCGCGTAGTCCCGGGTCTCCCAGTTTGTTAATATGACGATAATTTGCAAAAATCACACTTAGTTAAAAACAAGCCGTCAAAGGGTGAAAACCCAAACCACCCCCCAAACGACCTCGTAGGAGGCACGAACACCTCGCACGGAACCAATGTAACTTGTAGGAACTGACCGCGTAGTCCCGGATCTCCCGGTTTGAGAGTATGACGATAATTTGCAAGAATCAACACTTAAACTTAAACAAGCCGTCAAAGGGTGAAAACCCAAACCACCCCCCGAACGACCCCGTAGGAGGCACGAACACCTCGCACTGGACCAATGTAACTTCTAAGAACTGACCGCGTAGTCCCGAATGTCCCGGTTTGTGAATATGATGATAATTTGCAAAAATCAGCACTTAAACTTAAAAACAAGCCGTTAAAGGGTGAAAACCCAAACCACTCCCCAAACGACCCCGTAGGGGGCACGAACACCTCGCACGGGACCAATGTAACTTGTAGGAACTGACCGCGTAGTCCCAGGTCTCCCGGTTTTTGAATATGACGATAATTTGCAAAAATCAGCACTTAAACTTAAAAACAAGCCGTTAAAGGGTGAAAACCCAAACCACATCCCAAACGACCCCGTAGGGGGCACGAACACCTTGCACGGGACCAATGTAACTTGTAGGAACTGATCGCGTAGTCCCGGGTCTCTCGGTTTGAGAGTATGACGATAATTTGCAAAAATCAGCACTTAAACTTAAAAACAAGCCGTTAAAGGGTGAAAACCCAAACCACCCCCTAAACGATCCCGTAGGGGGCACGAACACTTCGCACGTGACCAATGTAACTTGTAGGAACTGACCGCGTAGTCCCGGATCTCTCGGTTTGTGAATAGGACGATAATTGGCAAAAATCAACACTTAAAGGTAAAAATATGCCGTTAAAGGGGTAAAACCCAAACCACCCCCCAAACGACCCCGTAGGAGGCACGAACACCTCGCACGGGACCAATGTAACTTGTAGGAACTGATCGCGTAGTCCCGGGTCTCCCGATTTGTGAGTATGACCATAATTTGCAAAAATCAGCACTTAAACTTAAAAACAAGTCGTTAAAGGGTGAAAACCCAAACTAGCCCCTAAACGATCCCGTAGGGGGCACGAACACTTCGCACGTGACCAATGTAACTTGTAGGAACTGACCGCGTAGTCCCGGATCTCTCGGTTTGTGAATAGGACGATAATTGGCAAAAATCAACACTTAAAGGTAAAAATATGCCGTTAAAGGGGTAAAACCCAAACCACCCCCCAAACGACCCCGTAGGAGGCACGAACACCTCGCACGGGACCAATGTAACTTGTAGGAACTGACCGCGTAGTCCCGGGTCTCCCGGTTTGTTAGTATGACGATAATTTGCAAAAATCAGCACTTAAACTTAAAAACAAGTCGTTAAAGGGTGAAAACCCAAACCACGCCCCCAACGACCCCGTAGGGGGCACGAACACCTCGCACGGGACCAATGTAACTTGTAGGAACTGACCGCGTAGTCCCGGGTCTCCCGGTTTGTTAATATGACGATAATTTGCAAAAATCACACTTAGTTAAAAATAAGCCGTCAAACGGTGAAAACCCAAACGACCCCGTAGGAGGCACGAACACCTCGTACGGGACCAATGTAACTTGTAGGAACAGATCGCGTAGTCCCGGGTCTCTCGGTTTGAGAGTATGATGATAATTTGCAAAAATCAGCACTTAAACTTAAAAACAAGCCGTTAAAGGGTGAAAACCAAAACCACTCCCCAAACGATCCCGTAGGGGGCACGAACACCTCGCACGGGACCAATGTAACTTGTCGGAACTGACAGCGTAGTTTCGGATCTCCCGGTTTGTGAATATGACGATAATTTGCAAAAATCACACTTAGTTAAAAATATGCCGTCAAAGGGTGAAAACCCAAACCACCCCCCCAAACGACCCCGTAGGAGGCACGAACACCTCGCACGGGACCAATGTAACTTGTAGGAACTGACCGCATAGTCCTGGGTCTCCCGGTTTGTGAGTATGACGATAATTTTTAAAAATCAGCACTTAAACTTAAAAACAAGCTGTTAAAGGGTGAAAACCCAAACCACCCCCCAAACGACCCTGTAGGGAGCACGAACACCTCGCACGGGACCAATGTAACTTGTAGGAACTGACCGTGTAGTCCCGGGTCTCCCGATTTATGAATATGACGGTAATTTACAAAAATCACACTTAGTTAAAAACAAACCGTCAGAGGGTAAAAACCCAAACCACCACCCAAACGACCCCGTAGGAGGCACGAACACCTCGCACGGGACCAATGTAACTTGTAGGAACTGACCGCGTAGTCCTGGATATCCCGGTTTGTGAATATGACGATAATTGGGAAAAATCATCACTTAAACTTAAAAACAAGTCGTTAAAGGGTGAAAATCCAAACCACCCCCCAAACGATCCCGTAGGGGGCACGAACACCTCGCACGGGACCAATGTAACTTCTAGGAACTGAACGCATAGTCCTGAGTCTCCCGCTTTGTGAATATGATGATAATTTGGAAAAATCACACTTAGTTAAAAATTAGCCGTCAAAGGGTGAGTCTCCCGGTTTGTGAATATGACGATAATTGGGAAAAATCATCACTTAAACTTAAAAACAAGTCGTTAAAGGGTGAAAATCCAAACCACCCCCCAAACGATCCCGTAGGGGGCACGAACACCTCGCACGGGACCAATGTAACTTCTAGGAACTGAACGCATAGTCCTGAGTCTCCCGCTTTGTGAATATGATGATAATTTGGAAAAATCACACTTAGTTAAAAATTAGCCGTCAAAGGGTGAAAACCCCCAAACGACCCCGTAGGAGGCACGAACACCTCGCACGGGACCAATGTAACTTGTAGGAACTGACCGCATAGTCCTGGGTCTCCCGGTTTGTGAGTATGACGATAATTTTCAAAAATCAGCACTTAAACTTAAAAACAAGCAGTTAAAGGGTGAAAACCCAAACCACCCCCCAAACGACCCCGTTGGGAGCACGAACACCTCGCATGGGACCAATGTAACTTGTAGGAACTGACCGTGTAGTACCGGGTCTCCCGGTTTGTGAATATGATGGTAATTTACAAAAATCACACTTAGTTAAAAACAAACCGTCAGAGGGTGAAAACCCAAACCACCACCCAAACGACCCCGTAGGAGGCACGAGCACCTCGGACGGGACCAATGTAACTTGTAGGAACTGATCGCGTAGTCCTGGGTCTCCCGGTTTGTGAATATGACGATAATTGGCAAGAATCATCACTTAAACCTAAAAACAAGCCGTTAAAGGGTGAAAACCCAAACCACCCCCCAAACGACACCGTAGGGGGCACGAACACCTCGCACGGAACCAATGTAACTTGTAGGAACTGACCGTGTAGTCCTGAGTCTCCCAATTTGTGAATATGACGATAATTTGGAAAAATCACACTTAGTTAAAAACATGCCGCCAAAGGGTGAAAACCCAAACCAACCCCCAAACGACTCCGTAGGAGGCACGAACACCTCGCACGGGACCAATGTAACTTGTACGAACTGATCGCGTAGTCCCGGGCCTCTCGGTTTGAGAGTATGGTGACAATTCGCAAAAATCATACTTAGAGTTAAAAATAGGTCGTTAAAGGGTGAAAACCCAAACCGGCCGCCAATCAACCCCGTAGGAAGCACGAACACCTCGCACGGGACCGATGTAACTTTTTGGAACTGACCGCGTAGTCCCGGGTCTCCCGGTTTGTGAATAGGACGATAATTTGCAAAAATCAGCACTTAAACTTAAAAACAAGCCGTTAAAAGGTGAAAACCCAAACCACCCCCCAAGCGAACCCGTAGGAGGCACGAGCACCTCTCACGGGACCAATGTAACTTGTAGGAACTGACCGCGTAGTCCTGGGTCTCCCGGTTTGAGAGTATGATGATAATTTGCAAAAATCATACTTAGAATTAAAAATTGGTCGTTAAAGGGTGAAAACCCAAACCGGCCGCCAATCAACCCCGTAAGAAGCACGAACACCTCGCACGGGACCGATGTAACTTGATGGAACTGACCGCGTAGTCCCGGATCTCCCGGTTTGTGAATAGGACGATAATTTGCAAAAATCAGCACTTAAACTTAAAAACAAGCCGTTAAAAGGTGAAAACCCAAAGCACCCCCCAAGCGATCCCGTAGGGGGTACGAACACCTCGCACGGGATCAATGTAACTTGTAAGAACTGACCGCGTAGTCCCGGATCTCCCGGTTTGTGAAAAGGACGATAATTGGCAACAATCAACACTTAAAGTTAAAAACATGCCGTTAAAGGGTTAAAACCAAACCACCCCCCAAATGACCCCGTAGGAGGCACGAACACGTCGCACGGGACCAATGTAACTTGTAGGAACTGATCGCGTAGTCCCGGGTCTCTCGGTTTGAGAGTATGACGATAATTTGCAAAAATCAGCACTTAAACTTAAACACAAGCCGTTAAAGGGTGAAAGCCCAAACCACCCCCCAAACGATCCCGTAGGGCGCACGAACACTTCGCACGTGACCAATGTAACTTATAGGAACTGACCGCGTAGTCCCGGATCTCTCGGTTTGTGAATAGGACGATAATTGGCAAAAATCAACACTTAAAGTTAAAAATATGCCGTTAAAGGGGTAAAACCCAAACCACCCCCCAAACGACCCCGTAGGAGGCACGAACACCTCGCACGGGACCAATGTAACTTGTAGGAACTGACCGCGTAGTCTCGGGTCTCCCGATTTGTGAGTATGACCATAATTTGCAAAAAACAGCACTTAAACTTTAAAACAAGCCGTTAAAGGGTGAAAACCCAAACCACCCTGCCAACGACCCCGTAGGGGGCACGAACATCTCGCACGGGACCAATGATACTTGTAGGAACTGACCGCGTAGTCCCGGGTCTCCCGGTTTGTTAATATGATGGTAATTTGCAAAAATCACACTTAGTTAAAAACAACCGTCAAAGGGTGAAAACCCAAACTACCCCCCAAAACGACCCCGTAGGAGGCACGAACACCGCGCACGGGACCAATGTAACTTGTAGGAACTGATCGCGTAGTCCCGGGTCTCTCGGTTTGAGAGTATGATGATAATTTGCAAAAATCAGCACTTAAACTTAAAAACAAGCGGTTAAAGGGTGAAAACCCAAACCACCCACCAAACAATCCCGTAGGGGGCACTAACACCTCGCACGGGACCAATGTAACTTGTAGGAACTGACCGCGTAGTCCCGGATCTCTCGGTTTGTGAATATGACGATAATTTGCAAAAATCACACTTAGTTAAAAACAAGCCGTCAAAGGGTGAAAACCCAAACCACCCCCCAAACGACACCGTAGGAGGCACGAACGCGTCGCACGGGACCAATGTAACTTGTAGGAACTGACCGCATAGTCCTGGGTCTCCCGGTTTGTGAGTATGACGATAATTTGCAAAAATCAGCACTTAAACTTAAAAACAAGCCGTTAAAGGCTGAAAACCCTAACCACCCCCCAAACGACCCCGTAGGGGGCACGAACACCTCGCACGGGACCAATGTAACTTGTAGGAACTGACCGCGTAGTGCCGGGTCTCCCGGTTTGTGAATATGAAGGTAATTTTCAAAAATCACACTTAGTTAAAAACAAACCGTCAAAGGGTGAAAACCCAAACGACCCCGTAGGAGGCATGAACACCTCGCACGGGACCAATGTAACTTGTAGGAACTGACCGCGTAGTCCTGGATCTCCCGATTTGTGAATATGACGATAATTGGCAAAAATCATCACTTAAACATAAAAACAAGCCGTTAAATGGTGAAAACCCAAACCACCCCCCAAACGACCCCGTAGGGGGCACGAACACCTCGCACGGGACCAATGTAACTTGTAGGAACTGACCTTGTAGTCCCGAGTCTCCCGGTTTGTGAATATGACGATAATTTGAAAAAATCACACTTAGTTAAAAACATGCCGCCAAAGGGTGAAAACCCAAACCAACCCCCAAACGACCCCGTAGGAGGCACGAACACCTCGCAAGGGTCCAATGTAACTTGTACGAACTGATCGCGTAGTCCCGGGTCTCTCGGGTTGAGAGTATGATGATAATTCGCAAAAATCATACTTAGAGTTAAAAAGAGGTCGTTAAAGGGTGAAAACCCAAACCGGCCGCCAATCAACCCCGTAGGAAGCACGAACACCTCGCACGGGACCGATGTAACTTGTTGGAACGGATCGCGTAGTCCCGGGTCTCTCGGTTTGTGAATAGGACGATAATTTGCAAAAATCAGCACTTAAACTTAAAAACAAGCCGTTAAAAGGTGAAAACCCAAACCACCCCCCAAGCGATCCCGTAGGTGGTACGAACACCTCGCACGGGATCAATGTAACTTGTAGGAACTGATCGCGTAGTCCCGGGTCTCTCGGTTTGAGAGTATGATGATAATTTGCAAAAATCAGCACTTAAACTTAAAAACTAGTCGTTAAGGGGTGAAAACCCAAACCACCCACCAAACGAACCCGTAGGAGGCACGAACACCTCGCACGGGACCAATGTAACTTGTAGGAAATGATCGCGTAGTCCCGGGTCTCCCGGTTTGTTAGTATGACGATAATTTGCAAGAATCAACACTTAAACTTAAAAGCAAGCGTTAAAGGGTGAAAACACAAACCACCCCCCGAACGACCCCGTAGGGGGCACGAACACCTCGCACGGGACCAATGTAACTTGTAGGAACTGACCGCGTAGTCCCAGATCTCCCGGTTTGTTAATATGACGATAATTTGCAAAAATCACACTTAGTTAAAAACAAGCCGTCAAAGGGTGAAAACCCAAACCACCCCCCAAACGACCCCGTAGGAGGCACGAACACCTCGCACGGGACCAATGTAACTTGTAGGAACTGATCGCATAGTCCCGGGTCTCTCAGTTTGAGAGTATGACGATAATTTGCAAAAATCAGCACTTAAACTTAAAAACAAACCGTTAAAGGGTGAAAACCTAGCCACCCCCCAAACGATCCCGTAGGGGGCACGAACACTTCGCACGTGACCAATGTAACTTGTAGGAGCTGACCGCGTTGTCCCGGATCTCTCGGTTAGTGAATTGAACGATAATTGGCAAAAATCACACTTAAAGTTAAAAATAAGCCGTCAAAGGGTGAAAACCCAAACGACCCTGTAGGAGGCACGAACATCTCGCACGGGACCAATGTAACTTGTAGGAACTGATCGCGTAGTCCCGGGTCTCTCGGTTTGAGAGTATGATGATATTTTGCAAAAATCAGCACTTAAACTTAAAAACAAGCCGTTAAAGGGTGAAAATCCAAACCAACCCCCAAACGACCCCGTAGGAGGCACGAACACCTCGCACGGGACCAATGTAACTTGTAGGAAATGACCGCGTTGTCCCGGGTCTCCCGGTTTGTGAATATGATGATAATTTGCAAAAATCAGCACTTAAACTTAAAAACAAGCCGTCAAAGGGTGAAAACCCAAACCACCCCGCAAACGACCCCGTAGGAGGCACGAACACCTCGTACGGGACCAATGTAACTTGTAGGAACTGACCGCATAGTCCTGGGTCTCCCGGTTTGTGAGTATGATGATAATTTGCAAAAATCAGCACTTAAACTTAAAAACAAGCCGTCAAAGGGTGAAAACCCAAACCAACCCCCAAACGACCCCGTAGGAGGCACGAACACCTCGCACGGGACCAATGTAACTTGTAGGAACTGACCGCGTAGTCCCGGGTCTCCCGGTTTGTGAATATGATGATAATTTGCAAAAATCAGCACTTAAACTTAAAAACAAGCCGTCAAAGGGTGAAAACCCAAACCACCCCGCAAACGACCCCGTAGGAGTCACGAACACCTCGTACGGGACCAATGTAACTTGTAGGAAATGACCGCATAGTCCTGGGTCTCCCGGTTTGTGAGTATGACGATAATTTGCAAAAATCTGCACTTAAACTTAAAAACAAGCCGTCAAAGGGTGAAAACCCAAACCAACCCCCAAACGACCCCGTAGGAGGCACGAACACCTCGCACGGGACCAATGTAACTTGTAGGAACTGACCGCGTAGTCCCGGGTCTCCCGGTTTGTGAATATGATGATAATTTGCAAAAATCAGCACTTAAACTTAAAAATAAGCCGTCAAAGGGTGAAAACCCAAACCACCCCCCAAACGACCCCGTAGGAGGCACGAACACCTCGCACGGGACCAATGTAACTTGTAGGAACTGACCGCATAGTCCTGGGTCTCCCGGTTTGTGAGTATGACGATAATTTGCAAAAATCAGCACTTAAACTTAAAGACAAGCTGTTAAAGGGTGAAAACCCAAACCACCAACCAAACTAGCCCGTAGGAGGCATGAACACCTCGCACGGGACCAATGTAACTTGTCGGAACTGACCATGTAGTCCCGGGTCTCTCGGTTTGTGAATATGACGGTAATTTGTAAAAATCACACTTAGTTAAAAACAAATCGTCAGAGGGTGAAAACCCAAACCACCTCCCAAACGACCCCGTAGGAGGCACGAACACCTCGCACGGGACCAATGTAACTTGTAGGAAATGATCGCGTAGTCCCGGGTCTCCCGGTTTGTTAGTATGACGATAATTTGCAAGAATCAACACTTAAACTTAAAAGCAAGCGTTAAAGGGTGAAAACACAAACCACCCCTCCCCCCGAACGACCCCGTAGGGGGCACGAACACCTCGCACGGGACCAATGTAACTTGTAGGAACTGACCGCGTAGTCCCAGATCTCCCGGTTTGTTAATATGACGATAATTTGCAAAAATCACACTTAGTTAAAAACAAGCCGTCAAAGGGTGAAAACCCAAACCACCCCCCAAACGACCCCGTAGGAGGCACGAACACCTCGCACGGGACCAATGTAACTTGTAGGAACTGATCGCATAGTCCCGGGTCTCTCAGTTTGAGAGTATGACGATAATTTGTAAAAATCAGCACTTAAACTTAAAAACAAGCCGTTAAAGGGTGAAAACCTAGCCACCTCCCAAACGATCCCGTAAGGGGCACGAACACTTCGCACGTGACCAATGTAACTTGTAGGAGCTGACCGCGTAGTCCCGGATCTCTCGATTTGTGAATTGGACGATAATTGGCAAAAATCACACTTAAAGTTAAAAATAAGCCGTCAAAGGGTGAAAACCCAAACGACCCTGTAGGAGGCACGAACATCTCGCACGGGACCAATGTAACTTTTAGGAACTGATCGCGTAGTCCCGGGTCTCTCGGTTTGAGAGTATGATGATAATTTGCAAAAATCAGCACTTAAACTTAAAAACAAGCCGTTAAAGGGTGAAAATCCAAACCAACCCCCAAACGACCCCGTAGGAGGCACGAACACCTCGCACGGGACCAATGTAACTTGTAGGAAATGACCGCGTTGTCCCGGGTCTCCCGGTTTGTGAATATGATGATAATTTGCAAAAATCAGCACTTAAACTTAAAAACAAGCCGTCAAAGGGTGAAAACCCAAACCACCCCGCAAACGACCCCGTAGGAGGCACGAACACCTCGTACGGGACCAATGTAACTTGTAGGAACTGACCGCATAGTCCTGGGTCTCCCGGTTTGTGAGTATGACGATAATTTGCAAAAATCTGCACTTAAACTTAAAAACAAGCCGTCAAAGGGTGAAAACCCAAACCAACCCCCAAACAACCCCGTAGGAGGCACGAACACCTCGCACGGGACCAATGTAACTTGTAGGAACTGACCGCGTAGTCCCGGGTCTCCCGGTTTGTGAATATGATGATAATTTGCAAAAATCAGCACTTAAACTTAAAAATAAGCCGTCAAAGGGTGAAAACCCAAACCACCCCCCAAACGACCCCGTAGGAGGCACGAACACCTCGCACGGGACCAATGTTACTTGTAGGAACTGACCGCATAGTCCTGGGTCTACCGGTTTGTGAGTATGACGATAATTTGCAAAAATCAGCACTTAAACTTAAAGACAAGCTGTTAAAGGGTGAAAACCCAAACCACCAACCAAACGAGCCCGTAGGAGGCACGAACACCTCGCACGGGACCAATGTAACTTGTCGGAACTGACCATGTAGTCCCGGGTCTCTCGGTTTGTGAATAAGACGGTAATTTGTAAAAATCACACTTAGCTAAAAACAAATCGTCAGAGGGTGAAAACCCAAACCACCTCCCAAACGACCCCGTAGGAGGCACGAACACCTCGCACGGGACCAATGTAACTTGTAGGAAATGATCGCGTAGTCCCGGGTCTCCCGGTTTGTTAGTATGACGATAATTTGCAAGAATCAACACTTAAACTTAAAAGCAAGCGTTAAAGGGTGAAAACACAAACCACCCCCCCGAACGACCCCGTAGGGGGCACGAACACCTCGCACGGGACCAATGTAACTTGTAGGAACTGACCGCGTAGTCCCAGATCTCCCGGTTTGTTAATATGACGATAATTTGCAAAAATCACACTTAGTTAAAAACAAGCCGTCAAAGGGTGAAAACCCAAACCACCCCCCAAACGACCCCGTAGGAGGCACGAACACCTCGTACGGGACCAATGTAACTTGTAGGAACTGATCGCATAGTCCCGGGTCTCTCAGTTTGAGAGTATGACGATAATTTGCAAAAATCAGCACTTAAACTTAAAAACAAGCCGTTAAAGGGTGAAAACCTAGCCACCCCCCAAACGATCCCGTAGGGGGCACGAACACTTCGCACGTGACCAATGTAACTTGTAGGAGCTGACCGCGTAGTCCCGGATCTCTCGGTTTGTGAATTGGACGATAATTGGCAAAAATCACACTTAAAGTTAAAAATAAGCCGTCAAAGGGTGAAAACCCAAACGACCCTGTAGGAGGCACGAACATCTCGCACGGGACCAATGTAACTTGTAGGAACTGTTCGCGTAGTCCCGGGTCTCTCGGTTTGAGAGTATGATGATAATTTGCAAAAATCAACACTTAAACTTAAAAACAAGCCGTTAAAGGGTGAAAATCCAAACCAACCACCAAACGACCCCGTAGGAGGCACGAACACCTCGCACGGGACCAATGTAACTTGTAGGAAATGATCGCGTTGTCCCGGGTCTCCCGGTTTGTGAATATGATGATAATTTGCAAAAAGCAGCACTTAAACTTAAAAACAAGCCGTCAAAGGGTGAAAACCCAAACCACCCCGCAAACGACCTCGTAGGAGGCACGAACACCTCGCACGGGACCAATGTAACTTGTAGGAACTGACCGTATAGTCCTGGGTCTCCCGGTTTGTGAGTATGACGATAATTTGCAAAAATCTGCACTTAAACATAAAAACAAGCCGTCAAAGGGTGAAAACCCAAACCAACCCCTAAACGACCACGTAGGAGGCACGAACACCTCGCACGGGACAATTGTAACTTGTAGGAACTGACCGCGTAGTCCCGGGTCTCCCGGTTTGTGAATATGATGATAATTTGCAAAAATCAGCACTTAAACTTAAAAATAAGCCGTCAAAGGGTGAAAACCCTAACCACCCCCCAAACGACCCCGTAGGAGGCACGAACACCTCGCACGGGACCAATGTAACTTGTAGGAACTGACCGCATAGTCCTGGGTCTCCCGGTTTGTGAGTATGACGATAATTTGCAAAAATCAGCACTTAAACTTAAAGACAAGCTGTTAAAGGGTGAAAACCCAAACCACCAACCAAACGAGCCCGTAGGAGGCACGAACACCTCGCACGGGACCAATGTAACTTGTCGGAACTGACCATGTAGTCCCGGGTCTCTCGGTTTGTGAATATGACGATAATTTGTAAAAATCACACTTAGTTAAAAACAAATCGTCAGAGGGTGAAAACCCAAACCACCTCCCAAACGACCCCGTAGGAGGCACAAACACCTCGCACGGGACCAATGTAACTTGTAGGAACTGACCGCGTAGTCCTAGATCTCCCGGTTTGTGAATATGACGATAATTGGCAAAAATCATCACTTAAACTTAAAAATAAGCCGTTAAAGGGTGAAATCCCAAACCACCCCCCAAACAACCCCGTAGGGGGCACGAATACCTCGCACGGGACCAATGTAACTTGTAGGAACTGACCGCGTAGTCCCGAGTCTCCCAATTTGTGAATATGACGATAATTTGGAAAAATAACACTTAGTTAAAAACATGCCGCCAAAGGGTGAAAACCCAAACCAACCCCCAAACGACCCCGTTGGAGGCACGAACACCTCGCACGGGACCAATGTAACTTGTACGAACTGATCGCGTAGTCCCGGGTCTCTCGGTTTGAGAGTATGATGATAATTCGCAAAAATCATACTTAGAGTTAAAAATAGGTCTTTAATGGGTGAAAACCCAAACCGGCCGCCAATCAACCCCGTAGGAAGCACGAACACCTCGCACGGGACCGATGTAACTTGTTGGAACTGACCGCGTAGTACCGGGTCTCCCGGTTTATGAATAGGACGATAATTTGCAAAAATCAGCACTTAAACTTAAAAACAAGCCGTTAAAAGGTGAAAACCCAAACCACCCCCCCAAGCGATCCCGTAGGTGGTACGAACACCTCGAACGGGATCAATGTAACTTGTAGGAACTGACCGCGTAGTCCCGGATCTCCCGGTTTGTGAAAAGGACGATAATTGGCAACAATTAACACTTAAAGTTAAAAACATGCCGTTAAAGGGTGAAAACCAAACCACCCCCCAAATGACCCCGTAGGAGGCACAAACACCTCGCACGAGACCAATGTAACTTGTAGGAACTGATCGCGTAGTCCCGGGTCTCTCGGTTTGAGAGTATGACGATAATTTGCAAAAATAAGCACTTAAACTTAAAAACAAGCCGTTAAAGGGTGAAAACCCAAACCACCCCCCAAACGATCCCGTAGGGGGCACGAACACTTAGCACGTCACCAATGTAACTTGTAGGAACTGACCGCGTAGTCCCGGATCTCTCGGTTTGTGAATAGGACGATAATTGGCAAAAATCAACACTTAAAGTTAAAAATATGCCGTTAAAGGGGTAAAACCCAAACCACCCCCCAAACGACCCCGTAGGAGGCACGAACACCTCGCACGGGACCAATGTAACTTATAGGAACTGACCGCGTAGTCCCGAGTCTCGCGGTTTGTGAGTATGACGATAATTTGCAAAAATCAGCACTTAAACTTAAAAACAAGCCGTTAAAGGGTGAAAACCCAAACCACCCACCCAACGACCCCATAGGGGGCACGAACACCTCGCACGGGACCAATGTAACTTGTAGGAACTGACCGCATAGTCCCGGATCTCCCGGTTTGTGAATATGACGATAATTTGCAAAAATCACACTTAGTTAAAAACACTGTTCTAAAAAACACGCCTAGGCTCTGCCTAGGCACGCCTAGGCTTGAGGCTTAGGAGAAACGCCCCGCCTTAAGATTTCGACGCCTTATGCTTAGTAAAACCCTTAAGGCGCACTTTTTCTCTAAAAACAAACCGTCAAAGGGTGAAAACCCAAACCACCCCCCAAACGACCCCGTAGGAGGCACGAACACCTCGCACGGGACCAATGTAACTTGTAGGAACTGATCGCATAGTCCCGGGTCTCTCGGTTTGAGAGTATGACGATAATTTGCAAAAATCAGCACTTAAACTTAAAAACAAGTCGTTAAAGGGTGAAAAGCCAAACCACCCCTCAAACGATCCCGTAGGGGGCACGAACACTTCGCACGTGACCAAGGTAACTTGTAGGAACTGACCGCGTAGTCTCGGATCTCTCGGTTTGTGAATAGGACGATAATTGGGAAAAATCACACTTAAAGTTAAAAACAAGCCGTCAAAGGGTGAAAACCCAAACCACCCCCCAAACGACCCCGTAGGAGGCACGAACACCTCGCACGGGACCAATGTAACTTGTAGGAACTGATCGCGTATTCCCGTGTCTCTCGGTTTGAGAGTATGATGATAATTTGCACAAATCAGCACTTAAACTTAAAAACAAGCCGTTAAAGGGTGAAAACCCAAACCACCCCCCAAACGATCCCGTAGGACGCACGAACACCTCGCACGGTACCAATGTAACTTATAGGAACTGACCGCGTAGTCCCGGATCTCCCGGTTTGTGAATATGACGATATTTTGCAAAAATCACACTTAGTTAAAAACAAGCTGTCAAAGGGTGAAAACCCAAACCACCCCCCAAACGACCCTGTAGGGAGTACGAACACCTCGCACGGGACCAATGTAACTTGTAGAAACTGACCGTGTAGTCCCGGGGCTCCCGATTTATGAATATGACGGTAATTTACAAAAATCACACTTAGTTAAAAACAAACCGTCAGAGGGTAAAAACCAAAACCACCACCCAAACGACCCCGTAGGAGGCACGAACACCTCGCACGGGACCAATGTAACTTGTAGGAACTGACCGCGTAGTCCTGGATATCCCGGTTTGTGAATATGACGATAATTGGGAAAAATCATCACTTAAACTTAAAAACAAGTCGTTAAAGGGTGAAAACCCAAACCACCCCCCAAACGATCCCGTAGGGGGCACGAACACCTCGCACGGGACCAATGTAACTTCTAGGAACTGAACGCATAGTCCTGAGTCTCCCGGTTTGTGAATATGACGATAATTTGGAAAAATCACACTTAGTTAAAAACTAGCCGTCAAAGGGTGAAAACCCAAACCACCCCCCAAACGACCCCGTAGGAGGCACGAACACCTCGCACGGGACCAATGTAACTTGTAGGAACTGACCGCATAGTCCTGGGTCTCCCGGTTTGTGAGTATGACGATAATTTTCAAAAATCAGCACTTAAACTTAAAAACAAGCCGTTAAAGGGTGAAAACCCAAACCACCCACCCAACGACCCCATAGGGGGCACGAACACCTCGCACGGGACCAATGTAACTTGTAGGAACTGACCGCATAGTCCCGGATCTCCCGGTTTGTGAATATGACGATAATTTGCAAAAATCACACTTAGTTAAAAACACTGTTCTAAAAAACACGCCTAGGCTCTGCCTAGGCACGCCTAGGCTTGAGGCTTAGGAGAAACGCCCCGCCTTAAGATTTCGACGCCTTATGCTTAGTAAAACCCTTAAGGCGCACTTTTTCTCTAAAAACAAACCGTCAAAGGGTGAAAACCCAAACCACCCCCCAAACGACCCCGTAGGAGGCACGAACACCTCGCACGGGACCAATGTAACTTGTAGGAACTGATCGCATAGTCCCGGGTCTCTCAGTTTGAGAGTATGACGATAATTTGCAAAAATCAGCACTTAAACTTAAAAACAAGCCGTTAAAGGGTGAAAACCTAGCCACCCCCCAAACGATCCCGTAGGGGGCACGAACACTTCGCACGTGACCAATGTAACTTGTAGGAGCTGACCGCGTTGTCCCGGATCTCTCGGTTTGTGAATTGAACGATAATTGGCAAAAATCACACTTAAAGTTAAAAATAAGCCGTCAAAGGGTGAAAACCCAAACGACCCTGTAGGAGGCACGAACATCTCGCACGGGACCAATGTAACTTGTAGGAACTGATCGCGTAGTCCCGGGTCTCTCGGTTTGAGAGTATGATGATATTTTGCAAAAATCAGCACTTAAACTTAAAAACAAGCCGTTAAAGGGTGAAAATCCAAACCAACCCCCAAACGACCCCGTAGGAGGCACGAACACCTCGCACGGGACCAATGTAACTTGTAGGAAATGACCGCGTTGTCCCGGGTCTCCCGGTTTGTGAATATGATGATAATTTGCAAAAATCAGCACTTAAACTTAAAAACAAGCCGTCAAAGGGTGAAAATCCAAACCACCCCGCAAACGACCCCGTAGGAGGCACGAACACCTCGTACGGGACCAATGTAACTTGTAGGAACTGACCGCATAGTCCTGGGTCTCCCGGTTTGTGAGTATGATGATAATTTGCAAAAATCAGCACTTAAACTTAAAAACAAGCCGTCAAAGGGTGAAAACCCAAACCAACCCCCAAACGACCCCGTAGGAGGCACGAACACCTCGCACGGGACCAATGTAACTTGTAGGAACTGACCGCGTAGTCCCGGGTCTCCCGGTTTGTGAATATGATGATAATTTGCAAAAATCAGCACTTAAACTTAAAAACAAGCCGTCAAAGGGTGAAAACCCAAACCACCCCGCAAACGACCCCGTAGGAGTCACGAACACCTCGTACGGGACCAATGTAACTTGTAGGAAATGACCGCATAGTCCTGGGTCTCCCGGTTTGTGAGTATGACGATAATTTGCAAAAATCTGCACTTAAACTTAAAAACAAGCCGTCAAAGGGTGAAAACCCAAACCAACCCCCAAACGACCCCGTAGGAGGCACGAACACCTCGCACGGGACCAATGTAACTTGTAGGAACTGACCGCGTAGTCCCGGGTCTCCCGGTTTGTGAATATGATGATAATTTGCAAAAATCAGCACTTAAACTTAAAAATAAGCCGTCAAAGGGTGAAAACCCAAACCACCCCCCAAACGACCCCGTAGGAGGCACGAACACCTCGCACGGGACCAATGTAACTTGTAGGAACTGACCGCATAGTCCTGGGTCTCCCGGTTTGTGAGTATGACGATAATTTGCAAAAATCAGCACTTAAACTTAAAGACAAGCTGTTAAAGGGTGAAAACCCAAACCACCAACCAAACTAGCCCGTAGGAGGCAAGAACACCTCGCACGGGACCAATGTAACTTGTCGGAACTGACCATGTAGTCCCGGGTCTCTCGGTTTGTGAATATGACGGTAATTTGTAAAAATCACACTTAGTTAAAAACAAATCGTCAGAGGGTGAAAACCCAAACCACCTCCCAAACGACCCCGTAGGAGGCACGAACACCTCGCACGGGACCAATGTAACTTGTAGGAAATGATCGCGTAGTCCCGGGTCTCCCGGTTTGTTAGTATGACGATAATTTGCAAGAATCAACACTTAAACTTAAAAGCAAGCGTTAAAGGGTGAAAACACAAACCACCCCTCCCCCCGAACGACCCCGTAGGGGGCACGAACACCTCGCACGGGACCAATGTAACTTGTAGGAACTGACCGCGTAGTCCCAGATCTCCCGGTTTGTTAATATGACGATAATTTGCAAAAATCACACTTAGTTAAAAACAAGCCGTCAAAGGGTGAAAACCCAAACCACCCCCCAAACGACCCCGTAGGAGGCACGAACACCTCGCACGGGACCAATGTAACTTGTAGGAACTGATCGCATAGTCCCGGGTCTCTCAGTTTGAGAGTATGACGATAATTTGTAAAAATCAGCACTTAAACTTAAAAACAAGCCGTTAAAGGGTGAAAACCTAGCCACCTCCCAAACGATCCCGTAAGGGGCACGAACACTTCGCACGTGACCAATGTAACTTGTAGGAACTGACCGCGTAGTCCCGGATCTCTCGATTTGTGAATTGGACGATAATTGGCAAAAATCACACTTAAAGTTAAAAATAAGCCGTCAAAGGGTGAAAACCCAAACGACCCTGTAGGAGGCACGAACATCTCGCACGGGACCAATGTAACTTTTAGGAACTGATCGCGTAGTCCCGGGTCTCTCGGTTTGAGAGTATGATGATAATTTGCAAAAATCAGCACTTAAACTTAAAAACAAGCCGTTAAAGGGTGAAAATCCAAACCAACCCCCAAACGACCCCGTAGGAGGCACGAACACCTCGCACGGGACCAATGTAACTTGTAGGAAATGACCGCGTTGTCCCGGGTCTCCCGGTTTGTGAATATGATGATAATTTGCAAAAATCAGCACTTAAACTTAAAAACAAGCCGTCAAAGGGTGAAAACCCAAACCACCCCGCAAACGACCCCGTAGGAGGCACGAACACCTCGTACGGGACCAATGTAACTTGTAGGAACTGACCGCATAGTCCTGGGTCTCCCGGTTTGTGAGTATGACGATAATTTGCAAAAATCTGCACTTAAACTTAAAAACAAGCCGTCAAAGGGTGAAAACCCAAACCAACCCCCAAACAACCCCGTAGGAGGCACGAACACCTCGCACGGGACCAATGTAACTTGTAGGAACTGACCGCGTAGTCCCGGGTCTCCCGGTTTGTGAATATGATGATAATTTGCAAAAATCAGCACTTAAACTTAAAAATAAGCCGTCAAAGGGTGAAAACCCAAACCACCCCCCAAACGACCCCGTAGGAGGCACGAACACCTCGCACGGGACCAATGTAACTTGTAGGAACTGACCGCATAGTCCTGGGTCTCCCGGTTTGTGAGTATGACGATAATTTGCAAAAATCAGCACTTAAACTTAAAGACAAGCTGTTAAAGGGTGAAAACCCAAACCACCAACCAAACGAGCCCGTAGGAGGCACGAACACCTCGCACGGGACCAATGTAACTTGTCGGAACTGACCATGTAGTCCCGGGTCTCTCGGTTTGTGAATAAGACGGTAATTTGTAAAAATCACACTTAGCTAAAAACAAATCGTCAGAGGGTGAAAACCCAAACCACCTCCCAAACGACCCCGTAGGAGGCACGAACACCTCGCACGGGACCAATGTAACTTGTAGGAAATGATCGCGTAGTCCCGGGTCTCCCGGTTTGTTAGTATGACGATAATTTGCAAGAATCAACACTTAAACTTAAAAGCAAGCGTTAAAGGGTGAAAACACAAACCACCCCCCCGAACGACCCCGTAGGGGGCACGAACACCTCGCACGGGACCAATGTAACTTGTAGGAACTGACCGCGTAGTCCCAGATCTCCCGGTTTGTTAATATGACGATAATTTGCAAAAATCACACTTAGTTAAAAACAAGCCGTCAAAGGGTGAAAACCCAAACCACCCCCCAAACGACCCCGTAGGAGGCACGAACACCTCGTACGGGACCAATGTAACTTGTAGGAACTGATCGCATAGTCCCGGGTCTCTCAGTTTGAGAGTATGACGATAATTTGCAAAAATCAGCACTTAAACTTAAAAACAAGCCGTTAAAGGGTGAAAACCTAGCCACCCCCCAAACGATCCCGTAGGGGGCACGAACACTTCGCACGTGACCAATGTAACTTGTAGGAGCTGACCGCGTAGTCCCGGATCTCTCGGTTTGTGAATTGGACGATAATTGGCAAAAATCACACTTAAAGTTAAAAATAAGCCGTCAAAGGGTGAAAACCCAAACGACCCTGTAGGAGGCACGAACATCTCGCACGGGACCAATGTAACTTGTAGGAACTGTTCGCGTAGTCCCGGGTCTCTCGGTTTGAGAGTATGATGATAATTTGCAAAAATCAACACTTAAACTTAAAAACAAGCCGTTAAAGGGTGAAAATCCAAACCAACCACCAAACGACCCCGTAGGAGGCACGAACACCTCGCACGGGACCAATGTAACTTGTAGGAAATGACCGCGTTGTCCCGGGTCTCCCGGTTTGTGAATATGATGATAATTTGCAAAAAGCAGCACTTAAACTTAAAAACAAGCCGTCAAAGGGTGAAAACCCAAACCACCCCGCAAACGACCTCGTAGGAGGCACGAACACCTCGCACGGGACCAATGTAACTTGTAGGAACTGACCGTATAGTCCTGGGTCTCCCGGTTTGTGAGTATGACGATAATTTGCAAAAATCTGCACTTAAACATAAAAACAAGCCGTCAAAGGGTGAAAACCCAAACCAACCCCTAAACGACCACGTAGGAGGCACGAACACCTCGCACGGGACAATTGTAACTTGTAGGAACTGACCGCGTAGTCCCGGGTCTCCCGGTTTGTGAATATGATGATAATTTGCAAAAATCAGCACTTAAACTTAAAAATAAGCCGTCAAAGGGTGAAAACCCTAACCACCCCCCAAACGACCCCGTAGGAGGCACGAACACCTCGCACGGGACCAATGTAACTTGTAGGAACTGACCGCATAGTCCTGGGTCTCCCGGTTTGTGAGTATGACGATAATTTGCAAAAATCAGCACTTAAACTTAAAGACAAGCTGTTAAAGGGTGAAAACCCAAACCACCAACCAAACGAGCCCGTAGGAGGCACGAACACCTCGCACGGGACCAATGTAACTTGTCGGAACTGACCATGTAGTCCCGGGTCTCTCGGTTTGTGAATATGACGATAATTTGTAAAAATCACACTTAGTTAAAAACAAATCGTCAGAGGGTGAAAACCCAAACCACCTCCCAAACGACCCCGTAGGAGGCACAAACACCTCGCACGGGACCAATGTAACTTGTAGGAACTGACCGCGTAGTCCTAGATCTCCCGGTTTGTGAATATGACGATAATTGGCAAAAATCATCACTTAAACTTAAAAATAAGCCGTAAAAAGGTGAAATCCCAAACCACCCCCCAAACAACCCCGTAGGGGGCACGAATACCTCGCACGGGACCAATGTAACTTGTAGGAACTGACCGCGTAGTCCCGAGTCTCCCAATTTGTGAATATGACGATAATTTGGAAAAATAACACTTAGTTAAAAACATGCCGCCAAATGGTGAAAACCCAAACCAACCCCCAAACGACCCCGTTGGAGGCACGAACACCTCGCACGGGACCAATGTAACTTGTACGAACTGATCGCGTAGTCCCGGGTCTCTCGGTTTGAGAGTATGATGATAATTCGCAAAAATCATACTTAGAGTTAAAAATAGGTCTTTAATGGGTGAAAACCCAAACCGGCCGCCAATCAACCCCGTAGGAAGTACGAACACCTCGCACGGGACCGATGTAACTTGTTGGAACTGACCGCGTAGTCCCGGGTCTCCCGGTTTATGAATAGGACGATAATTTGCAAAAATCAGCACTTAAACTTAAAAACAAGCCGTTAAAAGGTGAAAACCCAAACCACCCCCCAAGCGATCCCGTAGGTGGTACGAACACCTCGAACGGGATCAATGTAACTTGTAGGAACTGACCGCGTAGTCCCGGATCTCCCGGTTTGTGAAAAGGACGATAATTGGCAACAATTAACACTTAAAGTTAAAAACATGCCGTTAAAGGGTGAAAACCAAACCACCCCCCAAATGACCCCGTAGGAGGCACAAACACCTCGCACGAGACCAATGTAACTTGTAGGAACTGATCGCGTAGTCCCGGGTCTCTCGGTTTGAGAGTATGACGATAATTTGCAAAAATAAGCACTTAAACTTAAAAACAAGCCGTTAAAGGGTGAAAACCCAAACCACCCCCCAAACGATCCCGTAGGGGGCACGAACACTTAGCACGTCACCAATGTAACTTGTAGGAACTGACCGCGTAGTCCCGGATCTCTCGGTTTGTGAATAGGACGATAATTGGCAAAAATCAACACTTAAAGTTAAAAATATGCCGTTAAAGGGGTAAAACCCAAACCACCCCCCAAACGACCCCGTAGGAGGCACGAACACCTCGCACGGGACCAATGTAACTTATAGGAACTGACCGCGTAGTCCCGAGTCTCGCGGTTTGTGAGTATGACGATAATTTGCAAAAATCAGCACTTAAACTTAAAAACAAGCCGTTAAAGGGTGAAAACCCAAACCACCCACCCAACGACCCCATAGGGGGCACGAACACCTCGCACGGGACCAATGTAACTTGTAGGAACTGACCGCATAGTCCCGGATCTCCCGGTTTGTGAATATGACGATAATTTGCAAAAATCACACTTGGTTAAAAACACTGTTCTAAAAAACACGCCTAGGCTCTGCCTAGGCACGCCTAGGCTTGAGGCTTAGGAGAAACGCCCCGCCTTAAGATTTCGACGCCTTATGCTTAGTAAAACCCTTAAGGCGCACTTTTTCTCTAAAAACAAACCGTCAAAGGGTGAAAACCCAAACCACCCCCCAAACGACCCCGTAGGAGGCACGAACACCTCGCACGGGACCAATGTAACTTGTAGGAACTGATCGCATAGTCCCGGGTCTCTCGGTTTGAGAGTATGACGATAATTTGCAAAAATCAGCACTTAAACTTAAAAACAAGTCGTTAAAGGGTGAAAACCCAAACCACCCCTCAAACGATCCCGTAGGGGGCACGAACACTTCGCACGTGACCAAGGTAACTTGTAGGAACTGATCGCGTAGTCCCGGATCTCTCGGTTTGTGAATAGGACGATAATTGGGAAAAATCACACTTAAAGTTAAAAACAAGCCGTCAAAGGGTGAAAACCCAAACCACCCCCCAAACGACCCCGTAGGAGGCACGAACACCTTGCACGGGACCAATGTAACTTGTAGGAACTGATCGCGTAGTCCCGGGTCTCTCGGTTTGAGAGTATGATGATAATTTGCACAAATCAGCACTTAAACTTAAAAACAAGCCGTTAAAGGGTGAAAACCCAAACCACCCCCCAAACGATCCCGTAGGACGCACGAACACCTCGCACGGTACCAATGTAACTTATAGGAACTGACCGCGTAGTCCCGGATCTCCCGGTTTGTGAATATGACGATATTTTGCAAAAATCACACTTAGTTAAAAACAAGCTGTCAAAGGGTGAAAACCCAAACCACCCCCCAAACGACCCTGTAGGGAGCACGAACACCTCGCACGGGACCAATGTAACTTGTAGGAACTGACCGTGTAGTCCCGGGTCTCCCGATTTATGAATATGACGGTAATTTACAAAAATCACACTTAGTTAAAAACAAACCGTCAGAGGGTAAAAACCCAAACCACCACCCAAACGACCCCGTAGGAGGCACGAACACCTCGCACGGGACCAATGTAACTTGTAGGAACTGACCGCGTAGTCCTGGATATCCCGGTTTGTGAATATGACGATAATTGGGAAAAATCATCACTTAAACTTAAAAACAAGTCGTTAAAGGGTGAAAACCCAAACCACCCCCCAAACGATCCCGTAGGGGGCACGAACACCTCGCACGGGACCAATGTAACTTCTAGGAACTGAACGCATAGTCCTGAGTCTCCCGGTTTGTGAATATGACGATAATTTGGAAAAATCACACTTAGTTAAAAACTAGCCGTCAAAGGGTGAAAACCCAAACCACCCCCCAAACGACCCCGTAGGAGGCACGAACACCTCGCACGGGACCAATGTAACTTGTAGGAACTGACCGCATAGTCCTGGGTCTCCCGGTTTGTGAGTATGACGATAATTTTCAAAAATCAGCACTTAAACTTAAAAACAAGCCGTTAAAGGGTGAAAACCCAAACCACCCACCCAACGACCCCATAGGGGGCACGAACACCTCGCACGGGACCAATGTAACTTGTAGGAACTGACCGCATAGTCCCGGATCTCCCGGTTTGTGAATATGACGATAATTTGCAAAAATCACACTTAGTTAAAAACACTGTTCTAAAAAACACGCCTAGGCTCTGCCTAGGCACGCCTAGGCTTGAGGCTTAGGAGAAACGCCCCGCCTTAAGATTTCGACGCCTTATGCTTAGTAAAACCCTTAAGGCGCACTTTTTCTCTAAAAACAAACCGTCAAAGGGTGAAAACCCAAACCACCCCCCAAACGACCCCGTAGGAGGCACGAACACCTCGCACGGGACCAATGTAACTTGTAGGAACTGATCGCATAGTCCCGGGTCTCTCGGTTTGAGAGTATGACGATAATTTGCAAAAATCAGCACTTAAACTTAAAAACAAGTCGTTAAAGGGTGAAAACCCAAACCACCCCTCAAACGATCCCGTAGGGGGCACGAACACTTCGCACGTGACCAATGTAACTTGTAGGAACTGACCGCGTAGTCCCGGATCTCTCGGTTTGTGAATAGGACGATAATTGGGAAAAATCACACTTAAAGTTAAAAACAAGCCGTCAAAGGGTGAAAACCCAAACCACCATCCAAACGACCCCGTAGGAGGCACGAACACCTCGCACGGGACCAATGTAACTTGTAGGAACTGATCGCGTAGTCCCGGGTCTCTCGGTTTGAGAGTATGATGATAATTTGCACAAATCAGCACTCAAACTTAAAAACAAGCCGTTAAAGGGTGAAAACCCAAACCACCCCCCAAACGATCCCGTAGGAGGCACGAACACCTCGCACGGTACCAATGTAACTTGTAGGAACTGGCCGCCTAGTCCCGGATCTCCCGGTTTGTGAATATGACGATATTTTGCAAAAATCACACTTAGTTAAAAACAAGCTGTCAAAGGGTGAAAACCCAAACCACCCCGTAGGAGGCACGAACACCTCGCACGGGACCAATGTAACTTGTAGGAACTGACCGCGTAGTCCTGGGTCTCCCGATTTGTGAGTATGACGATAATTTTCAAAAATCAGCACTTAAACTTAAAAACAAGCCGTTAGAGGGTGAAAACCCAAACCACCCCCCAAACGATCCCGTAGGGGGCACGAACACCTCGCACGGGACCAATGTAACTTGTAGGAACTGACCGCGTAGTCCCGGATCTCCCGGTTTGTGAATATGACGATAATTTGCAAAAATCACACTTAGTGAAAACCAAGCCGTCAAAGGGTGAAAACCCAATCCACCCCCCAATCGACCCCGTAGGAGGCACGAACACCTCGCACGGGACCAATGTAACTTGTAGAAACTGACCGCGAAGTCCTGGGTCTCCCGGTTTGTGAGTATGATGATAATTTTCGAAAATCAGCACTTAAACTTAAAAACAAGCCGTTAAAGGGTGAAAACCCAAACCACCCTCCAAACGACCCCGTAGGGGGCACGAACACCTCGTACGGGACCAATGTAACTTGTAGGAACTGACCGCATAGTCCCGGGTCTCCCGGTTTATGAATATGACGGTAATTTGCAAAAATCACACTTAGCTAAAAATAAACCGTCAAAGGGTGAAAACCCAAACCACAACCCAAACGACCCCGTAGGAGGCACGAACACCTCGCACGGGACCAATGTTACTTGTAGGAACTGACCGCGTAGTCCTGGATCTCCCGGTTTGTGAATATGACGATAATTGGCAAAAATCAGCATTTAACTTAAAAACAAGCCGTTAAAGGGTGAAAACCCAAACCACCCTCCAAACGACCCCGTAGGGGGCACGAACACCTCGCACGGGACCAATGTAACTTATAAGAACTGACCGCGTAGTCCCGAGTCTCCCGGTTTGTGAATATGACGATAATTTGGAAAAATCACACTTAGTTAAAAACATGCCGCCAAAGGGTGAAAACCCAAACGACCCCGTAGGAGGCACGAACACCTGGTACGGGACCAATGTAACTTGTAGGAACTGATCGCGTAGTCCCGGGTCTCTCGGTTTGAGAGTATGATGATAATTCGCAAAAATCATACTTAGAATTAAAAATAGGTCGTTAAAGGGTGAAAACCCAAAGCGGCCGCCAATCAACCCCGTAGGAAGCACGAACACCTCGCACGGGACCGATGTAACTTGTTGGAACTGACCGCGTAGTCCCGGGTCTCCCAGTTTGTGAATAGGACGATAATTTGCAAAAATCAGCACATAAACTTAAAAACAAGCCGTTAAAAGTTGAAAACCAAAACCATCCCCCAAGCGATCACGTAGGGGGTACGAACACCACGCACTCGATCAATGTAACTTGTAGGAACTGACCGCGTAGTCCCGGATCTCCCGGTTTGTGAAAAGGACGATAATTTGCAACAATCAACACTTAAACTTAAAAACATGCCGTTAAAGGGTGAAAACCCAAACCACACCCTAAATGACCCCGTAGGTGGCACGAACACCTCGCACGGGACCAATGTAACTTGTAGGAACTGACCGCTTAGTCCCGGGTCTCTCGGTTTGTGAGTGTGACGATAGTTAAAAACAAGCCGTTAAAGGGTGAAAACCCAAACCACCAACCAAACGAGCCCGTAGGAGGCTCGAACACCTCGCACGGGACCAATGTAACTTGTAGGAAATGACCACGTAGTCCCGGATCTCCCGGTTTGTGAATATGACGATAATTTGCAAAAATCAGCACTTAAACTTAAAAACAAGCCGTTAAAGGGTGAAAACCCAAACCACTCCCCGAACGACCCCGTAGGGGGTACGAACAACTCGCACGGGACCAATGTAACTTATAGGAACTGACCGCGTAGTCCCGGGTCTCCCGGTTTGTGAATATGATGATAATTTGCAAAAATCAGCACTTAAACTTAAAAACAAGCCGTTAAAGGGTGAAAACCCAAACCACCCCTCAAATTACCCCGTACGGGGCACGAACACCCTGCACGGGACCAATGTAACATGTAGGAATTGACCGCGTAGTCCCGGGTCTCCCGGTTTGTTAATATGACAATAATTTGCAAAAATCACACTTAGTTAAAAACAAGCCGTCAAAGGGTGAAAACCCAAACCACCCCCCAAACGACCCCGTAGGAGGCACGAACACCTCGCACGGGAGCAATGTAACTTTTAGGAACTAATCGCGTAGTCTTGAGTCTTCCGATTTGTTAGTATGATGATAATTTGCAAGAATCAACACTTAAACTTAAAAGCAAGCCGTTAAAGTGTGAAAACACAAACCACCCCCCGAACGACCCCGTAGGAGGCACGAACACCTCGCACGGGACCAATGTAACTTGTAGGAACTGACCGCGTAGTCTCGGGTCTCCCGGTTTGTGAATATGATGATAATTTGGAAAAATCACACTTAGTTAAAAACAAGCCGTCAAAGGGTGAAAACCCAAACCACCCCCCAAACGACCCCGTAGGAGGCACGAACACCTCGCACGGGACCAATGTAACTTGTAGGAACTGACCGCGTAGTCCCGGATCTCCCGGTTTGAGAGTATGACGATAATTTGCAAGAATTAGCACTTAAACTTAAAAACAAGCCGTCAAAGGGTGAAAATCAAACCCCCCCCCCCCCCCCCCAAACGACCCCGTAGGAGGCACGAACACCTCGCACGGGACCAATGTAACTTGTAGGAACTGACCGCGTAGTCCCGGATCTCCCGGTTGGAGAGTATGATGATAATTTGCAAGAATCAACACTTAAACTTAAAAACAAGCCGTCAAAGGGTGAAAACCCAAACCACCCCCCGAACGACCCCGTTGGAGGCACGAACACCTCGCACGGGACCAATGTAACTTGTAGGAACTGACCGCGTAGTCCCGGATCTCCCGGTTTGTGAATATGACGATAATTTGCAAAAATCAGCACTTAAACTTAAAAACAAGCTATTAAAGGGTGAAAACCCAAACCACTCCCCAAACGACCCCGTAGGGGGAACGAACACCTCGCACGGGACCAATGTAACTTGTAGGAACTGACCGCGAAGTCCTGGGTCTCCCGGTTTGTGAGTATGACGATAATTTTCAAAAATCAGCACTTAAACTTAAAAACAAGACGTTAAAGGGTGAAAACCCAAACCACCCCCCAAACGACCCCGTAGGGGGCACGAACACCTCGTACGGGACCAATGTAACTTGTAGGAACTGACCGCGTAGTCCCGGGTCTCCCGGTTTATGAATATGATGGTAATTTGCAAAAATCACACTTAGTTAAAAACAAACCGTCAAAGGGTGAAAACCCAAACCACAACCCAATCGACCCCGTAGGAGGCACGAACACCTCGCACGGGACCAATGTTACTTGTAGGAACTGACCGCGTAGTCCTGGATCTCCCGGTTTGTGAATATGACGATAATTGGCAAAAATCAGCATTTAACTTAAAAACAAGCCGTTAAAGGGTGAAAACCCAAACCACCCTCCAAACGACCCCGTAGGGGGCACGAACACTTCGCACGGGACCAATGTAACTTGTAGGAACTGACCGCATAGTCCCGAGTCTCCCGGTTTGTGAATATGACGATAATTTGGAGAAATCACACTTAGTTAAAAACATGCCGCCAAAGGGTGAAAACCCAAACGACCCCGTAGGAGGCACGAACACCTGGTACGTGACCAATGTAACTTGTTGGAACTGATCGCGTAGTCCCGGGTCTCTCGGTTTGAGAGTATGATGATAATTCGCAAAAATCATACTTAGAATTAAAAATAGGTCGTTAAAGGGTGAAAACCCAAACCGGCTGCCAATCAACCCCGTAGGAAGCACGAACACCTCGTACGGGACCGATGTAACTTGTTGGACCTGACCGCGTAGTCCCGGGTCTCCCAGTTTGTGAATAGGACGATAATTTGCAAAAATCAGCACATAAACTTAAAAACAAGCCGTTAAAAGGTGAAAACCAAAACCACCCCCCAAGCGATCACGTAGGGGGTACGAACACCTCGCACGGGATCAATGTAACTTGTAGGAACTGACCGCGTAGTCCCGGATCTCCCGGTTTGTGAAAAGGACGATAATTGGCAACAATCAACACTTAAACTTAAAAACATGCCGTTAAAGGGTGAAAACCCAAACCACACCCCAAATGACCCCGTAGGTGGCACGAGCACCTCGCACGGGACCAATGTAACTTGTAGGAACTGACCGCTTAGTCCCGGGTCTCTCGGTTTGTGAGTGTGACGATAGTTAAAAACAAGCCGTTAAAGGGTGAAAACCCAAACCACCAACCAAACGAGCCCGTAGGAGGCACGAACACCTCGCACGGGACCAATGTAACTTGTAGGAAATGACCGCGTAGTCCCGGATCTCCCGGTTTGTGAATATGACGATAATTTGCAAAAATCAGCACTTAAACTTAAAAACAAGCCGTTAAAGGGTGAAAACCCAAACCACTCCCCGAACGACCCCGTAGGGGCATGAACACCTCGCACGGGACCAATGTAACTTATAGGAACTGACCGCGTAGTCCCGGGTCTCCCGGTTTGTGAATATGATGATAATTTGCAAAAATCAGCACTTAAACTTAAAAACAAGCCGTTAAAGGGTGAAAACCCAAACCACCCCTCAAATGACCCCGTAGGGGGCACGAACACCCTGCACGGGACCAATGTAACTTGTAGGAATTGACCGCGTAGTCCCGGATCTCCCGGTTTGTTAATATGACAATAATTTGCAAAAATCACACTTAGTTAAAAACAAGCCGTCAAAGGGTGAAAACCCAAACCACCCCCCAAACGACCCCGTAGGAGGCACGAACACCTCGCACGGGAGCAATGTAACTTTTAGGAACTAATCGCGTAGTCCTGAGTCTCCCGATTTGTTAGTATGATGATAATTTGCAAGAATCAACACTTAAACTTAAAAGCAAGTCGTTAAAGTGTGAAAACACAAACCACCCCCCGAACGACCCCGTAGGAGGCACGAACACCTCGCACGGGACCAATGTAACTTGTAGGAACTGACCGCGTAGTCTCGGGTCTCCCGGTTTGTGAATATGATGATAATTTGGAAAAATCACACTTAGTTAAAAACAAGCCGTCAAAGGGTGAAAACCCAAACCACCCCCCAAACGACCCCGTAGGAGGCACGAACACCTCGCACGGGACCAATGTAACTTGTAGGAACTGAACGCGTAGACCCGGATCTCCCGGTTTGAGAGTATGATGATAATTTGGAAGAATCAGCACTTAAACTTAAAAACAAGCCGTCAAAGGGTGAAAATCAAAACCACACCCCAAACGACCCCGTAGGAGGCACGAACACCTCGCACGGGACCAATGTAACTTGTAGGAACTGACCGCGTAGTCCGGGATCTCCCGGTTTGAGAGTATGATGATAATTTGCAAGAATCAACACTTAAACTTAAAAACAAGCCTTCAAAGGGTGAAAACCCAAACCACTCCCCGAACGACCCCGTTGGAGGCACGATGACCTCGCACGGGACCAATGTAACTTGTAGGAACTGACCGCGTATTCCCGGATCTCCCGGTTTGTGAATATGACGATAATTTGCAAAAATCAGCACTTAAACTAAAAAACAAGACGTTAAAGGGTGAAAACCCAAACCACTCTCCAAACGACCCCGTAGGGGGCACGAACACCTCGCACGGGACCAATGTAACTTGTCGGAACTGACCGCGTAGTCCCGGGTCTCCCGGTTTGTGAATATGAAGATAATTTGCAAAAATCAGCACATAAACTTAAAAACAAGCTGTTAAAGGGTGAAAACACAAACCACCCCCCAAACGACCCCGTAGGGGGCACGAACACCTTGCACGGGACCAATGTAACTTGTAGGAACTGACCGCGTAGTCCCGGGTCTTCCGGTTTGTTAATATGACGATAATTTGCAAAAATCACACTTAGTTAAAAACAAGCCGTTAAAGGGTAAAAACCCAAACCACCCCACAAGCGACCCCGTAGGAGGCACGAACACCTCGCACGGGACCCATGTAACTTGTAGGAATTTATCGCGTAGTCCCGGGTCTCTCGGTTTGAGAGTATGATGATAATTTGCAAAATTCAGCACATAAACTTAAAAACAAGCCGTTAAAGGGTGCAAACCAAAACCACCCCCCAAACGATCCCGTAGGGGGCACGAACACTTCGCACTGGACCAATGTAACTTGTAGGAACTGACCGCGTAGTCCCGGATCTCTCGGTTTGTGAATAGGACGATAATTGGCAAAAATCAACACTTAAAGTTAAAAACATGCCGTTAAAGGGGTAAAACCCAAACCACACCCCAAACGACCCCGTAGGAGGCACGAACACCTCGCACGGGACTAATGTAACTTGTAGGAACTGACCGCGTAGTCCCGGGTATCCCGGTTTTTTAGTATGACGATAATTTGCAAAAATCAGCACCTAAACTTAAAAACAAGCCGTTAAAGGGTGAAAATCAAAACCACCCCCCAACGACGCCGTAGGAGGCACGAACACCTCGCACGGGACCAATGTAACTTGTAGGAACTGACCGCGTAGTCTCGGGTCTCCCAGTTTGTGAATATGACGATAATTTGGAAAAATCACACTTAGTTAAAAACAAGCCGTCAAAGGGTGAAAACCCAAACCACCCCCCAAACGACCCCGTAGGAGGCACGAACACCTCGCACGGGACCAATGTAACTTGTAGGAACTAACCGCGTAGACCCGGATCTCCCGGTTTGAGAGTATGACGATAATTTTCTAAAATCAGCACTTAAACTTAAAAACAAGTCGTTAAAGGGTGAAAACCCAAACCACTCCCCAAACGACCCCGTAGGGGGCACGAACACCTCGCACGGGATCAATGTAACTTGTAGGAACTGACCGCGTAGTTTCGGGTCTCCCGGTTTGTGAATATGACGATAATTTGCAAAAATCAGCACTTAAACTTAAAAACAAGCTGTTAAAGGGTGAAAACCCAAACCACCCCCCAAACGACCCCGTAGGGGGCACGAACACCTTGCACGGGACCAATGTAACTTGTAGGAACTGACCGCGTAGTCCCGGGTCTTCCGGTTTGTTAAAATGACGATAATTTGCAAAAATCACACTTAGTTAAAAACAAGCCGTTAAAGGGTGAAAACCCAAACCACCCCACAAACGACCCCGTAGGAGGCACGAACACCTCGCACGGGATCAATGTAACTTGTAGGAATTTATCGCGTAGTCCCGGGTCTCTCGGTTTGACAGTATGATGATAATTTTCAAAAATCAGCACATAAACTTAAAAACAAGCCGTTAAAGGGTTCAAACCAAAACCACCCCCCAAACGATCCCGTAGGGGGCACGAACACTTCGCACGGGACCAATGTAACTTGTAGGAACTGACCGCGTAGTCCCGGATCTCTCGGTTTGTGAATAGGACGATAATTGGCAAAAATAAACACTTAAAGTTAAAAACATGCCGTTAAAGGGGTAAAACCCAAACCACCCCCCAAACGACCCCGTAGGAGGCACGAACACCTCGCACGGGACCAATGTAACTTGTAGGAACTGACCGCGTAGTCCCGGGTATCCCGGTTTGTGAGTATGACGATAATTTGTAAAAATCAGCACCTAAACTTAAAAACAAGCCGTTAAAGGGTGAAAACCAAAACCACCCCCCAACGACGCCATAGGGTGCACGAACACCTCGCACGGGACCAATGTAACTTGTAGGAACTGACCGCGTAGTTACGGGTCTCCCGATTTGTTAATATGACGATAATTTGCAAAAATCACACTTAGTTAAAAACAAGCCGTCAAAGGGTGAAAACCCAAACCACCCCCCAAACGACCCCGTAGGAGGCACGAACACCTAGCACGGGACCAATGTAACTTGTAGGAACTGATCGCGTAGTCCCAGGTCTCTCGGTTTGAGAGTATGATGATAATTTGCAAAAATCAGCACTTAAACTTAAAAACAAGCCATTAAAGGTTGAAAACCCAAACCACCCCCCAAACGATCCCGTAGGAGGCACGAACACCTCGCACGGGACCAATGTAACTTGTAGGAACTGACCGCGTAGTCCCGGATCTCCCGGTTTATGAATATGACGATAATTTGCAAAAATCATACTTAGTTAAAAACAAGCCGTCAAAGGGTGAAAACCCAAACCACCCCCCAAACGACCCCGTAGGAGGCACGAACACCTCGCACGGGACCAATGTAACTTGTAGGAACTGACCGCGTAGTCCCGGGTCTCCCGGTTTGTGAGTATGACGATAATTTGCAAAAATCAGCACTTAAACTTAAAAACAAGCCGTTATAGGGTGAAAACCCAAACCACCCCCCAAACGACCCAGTAGGGGGCAGGAACACCTCGCATGGGACCAATGTAACTTGTAGGAACTGACCGCGTAGTCCCGGTTCTCCCGGTTTGTGAATATGACGGTAATTTGCAAAAATCACATTTAGTTAAAAACAAACCGTCAAAGGGTGAAAACCCAAACCACCCTCCAAACGAGCCCGTAGGAGGCACGAACACCTCGCACGGGACCAATGTAACTTTTAGGAACTGATCGCGTAGTCCCGGGTCTCCCGGTTTGATAGTATGAAGATAATTTGCAAAAATCAGCACTTAAACTTAAAAACAAGCCGTTAAAGGCTGAAAACCCAAACCACCCTCCAAACGACCCCGTAGGGGGTACGAACACCTCGCACGGAACCAATGTAACTTATAGGAACTGACCGCGTAGTCCCGGGTCTCCCGGTTTGTGAGGATGACGGTAATTTGCAAAAATCAGCACTTAAACTTAAAAACAAGCCGTCAAAGGGTGAAAACCCAAACCACCCCCCAAACGACCCCGTGGGGGGCACGAACACCTCGCACGGGACCAATGTAACTTATAGGAACTGACCGCGTAGTCCCGGGTCTCTCGGTTTGAGAGTATGACGATAATTTGCAAAAATTAGCACTTGAACTTAAAAACAAGCCGTTAAAGGGTGAAGACCCAAACCACCCCCCAAACGATCCCGTAGGGGGCACGAACACCTCGCCCGGGACCAATGTCACTTGTACGAACTGACAGCGTAGTCCCGGGTCTCCCGGTTTGTGAATATGACGATAATTTGCAAAAATCACACTTAGTTAAAAACATGCCGTCAAAGGGTGAAAACCCAAACCACCACCCAAACGACCCCGTAGGAGGCACGAACATCTCGCACGGGACCAATGTAACTTGTAGGAACTGACCGCGTAGTCCTGGATCTTCCGGTTTGTGAATATGACGGTAATTGGCAAAAATCAACACTTAAACTTAAAAACAAGCCGTTAAAGGGTGAAAACCCAAACCACCCCCCAAACGACCCCGTAGGGGGCATGAACACCTCGCACGGGACCAATGTAACTTGTAGGAACTGACCGCGTAGTACCCAGTCTCCCGGTTTGTGAATATGACGATAATTTGGAAAAATCACACTTAGTTAAAAACATGCCGCCAAAGGGTGAAAACCCAAACCAACCCCCAAACGACCCCGTAAGAGGCACGAACACCTCGCACGGGACCAATGTAACTTGTAGGAACTGATCGCATAGTCCGGGGTCTCTCGGTTTGAGAGTATGACGATAATTTGCAAAAACCAGCACTTAAACTTAAAAACAAGCCGTTAAAGGGTGAAAACTTAAACCACCCCCCAAACGATCCCGTAGGGGGCACGAACACCTCGCACGGGACCAATGTAACTTGTAGGAACTGACCGCGTAGTCCCGGATCTCCCGGTTTGTGAATAGGATGATAATTGGCAAAAATCAACACTTAAACTTAAAAACATGCCGTTATAGGGTGAAAACCCAAACCACCCCCCAAACGACTGATAGAAAGACTTTTGCGTATATTTGTGTCGTTGTTGAAAAGCCCTTTCTAATCAAAACCTTATGTACCTACAAATAATAACAATCTAAAGTGTAGAGGTAAGTAAGGGTATCAATCCACTTTCTAGGGAGTAAGCTAGAGACAAATTCAATTGTAATTCACTATTTATTTTCTTTTTGTGCTTTTTCACTTTTTCTAATTTTTTTAGCTTTTTCAATATTAAAACAAATGGGTGAGGTGAGATTTTAAACTAAACTAAACTAAGATGAAAATAACTAACTAGAAAATGACTAAAATAAAAAAAATAAGGTCTAACACTAAAATAAAAGATAAAGTGAGGTAAATAGTTGTGAGAACAATCAAGGAGTGGGATTACACCACAAATTTTAGTTATTCCAATTAATTAATTTAATTATTTGAATTCTCCCAAATTAATATCAAAATTACAAATCAACTCTCGTTGCAAGTGTAATTAGAATAGTAATCTTTTAGAAAGTCAAAATTAACACCTCACAACTCTAGAAAATTAGATCAACACTCCTTTTAATTAATCACCCGCTAGGATCGATCAATTAGAATTTATGTCAATCTTAGAAATTAAATTTAGAGTTGAAATTCAAATTATAATACCCCACTTAAGAAACCCCTATCTCTAGTTAGAAACTAAAATGGGTATTATAATTAGAATTTCGATTTTCTCTCGAAAATCATTTACCCTCTCTCGAGGCGTAAATCTAAGGGTGAGGGATTAAAATTAACATTCAAAGGAATTTTTCAAGTAATTAAACTAATTAAAATACAATAACATCAAATAAGGGTTTTACCCCACCCCTTGAAAGGGGTTTTAGCCTAACATGATATGAAATATGACAAATTAATAATCAAGGCTATTAAAATAAAAGAGAAGAGAATAGAACAAGCAAACCAAATCTCTTTGAGAAAGTTGAACTCTAGTCTTCCAATTTGAAGCATACACCTCTCAATTTGAATGATCAACAAATACACATGAATCACTAACACACAAATTGATTCTCACTAGAATTACTTTCACTCAATTTAAATTGAAAAGAAGAAAATAAAAAAACTAATTCTAATCTACTATTTATTTCTAACCCTAAAATTTCTCTCTACAATTTCCTCTCTCTAAACTAGAATTCTTTACAAATGAGGTCTTCATCTTCTTTTTATATGCAATGGAGCAAAGGGGTATAATGGTAAAAAGGTAGGGAGAGCATGTGTTTTGGGTGAGGTCACATGTGCATGGGGGTGTGAGGATATTTGGAAAAAATCTGATTTGGGTTGAGGGGTAATTTGGGGAAATGGGTGTGAAAGAGTTAGTTGGGATTTTTAAGGGTATATCGGGAAAAAGGTGTAAAAGGAATAAATTTGTTTTATGGCATGTGGGTATTAGTTTGGCTTTTGGTTATTTGGTTTGTAACAGATCGGTTAAGGCTTCCAAAATGGCAAGTGGGTCTTTGGTTTCATGGAGAGATAAGGAAGGTTTGAAATGGGTATTGAAATGGTGAATGGGTTTTGAATATGGGTAATGGGGTACATGGGTAGGAAGATGGATGGGTCTTGCAAATGGGTTGAGAAGGTCCAATTGGAGATGGGGATTGGAGTGGAAGTCGGCGAGCAGGTCAACGCTGCCGCAGTCGACGCCGCCGGAGGGAAACGGGTTAGGTCGGAAAAGGGTCGCAGGCGGAGGGTTCATCGCCGGCAGGAGGGCGGCGTTGGAGCGCTGCCGTTGTGGCTGGGCAGCGGGGTCGCGGGTTAGCAGGGGGGGAGATCGTAGGGGAGTTGCACCGGCTGCGATGCTCCGGCGATTGGTGGAGTCGCGCCGGGTCAGAGTCGGGTGGTTGGTGGGTTGGTAAGGTTTTGGTAGCTGAGTTTAAGTGATTGGGTAGGAGCTGTATGGGAGTATGAGGGTGTGAAAGAGGAGAGAGTGTTTGGTAATGGTGGATTAGGAGAGAGGAGAGAGAAATGGGTGGTGAGAGGTTGAAGAAAGGTTGGGGTAATGTGGTGTGGTAAGGGTGTATGTGTTTAGTGTGAGGGTGAGTTTCTTGGGGTACAAGATAAGGGTATTTAGCTCCATAAAATGCACAATTGCCTTGAAATACGCGTTTGAACACCGCAACGTGCATTAAGCCTGCATATTAAACATTTAAGCACATAAGACCCATATTGTCGAGAAATAGCAACTATAATACAACTATTCGGGGTATAAAATGTACAGTTTTGGGTGCTTATCAATGACCCCGTAGGAGGCACGAACACCTCGCACGGGACCAATATAACTTGTAGGAACTGACCGCGTAGTCCCGGGTCTCCCGGTTTGTGAGTATGACGATAATTTCCATTCATATATGTAATTTTTTTATTTTGAGTATTTTTTTTTTGTAAATTTTTGAGTTACTAATATCGTATCTTTTTTGTATTCTATTTTTTTTTGCAGGATAATAGTTTATCGTTGGCTTTTATTCGCGTGGAACACACAAAGAACTCAATGGTTTACAATAAGGGGTTTATTAATGAATTCATTTTTTTGTGTCATGACCATACGGTCTTTTGTTGTTTTATTATTGACTTTTATTGCCATGAGGGCTTTTGTAAGTTAATTGTTATATTTTGTGGCCGTGCGGGCCTTATATTAGACAGGTTTTGTGTTAACAGGTTTTGGAATGTCCAGAAAATAGAAAAAACTCTGCCCAATTTTTTTTGGGGTTGTGAGCAATTAAAGACTTGTAATATTTTGAAGTTTGTATGTACATTAGTTTATTGATAACGCGCAATATTATTAATTTGTGAATTTTGTGCTTTCAAATATATTTTTTTTAAATAAAAAAATTGGCACAGTTCAAAACCGTGGCAAAAGTGTATCATATTTTGGCACGGTTTTAAACTGTGCTAATTTTTTTAAAACTATGTTGAATCTGGCACAGTTAAAAACTATGCCAAAAGTGTGCCAGAAATATCAAATTCTGGCACGGTTTAAAAGTGTGCCAGAAGTGTTCCTATTTTGCTGAATCTGGCACAGTTAAAAACTGTGCCAAAAGTGTGCCAGAAATATCAAATTCTGGCACGGTTTAAAAGTGTGCCAGAAGTGTTCCTGTTTGGCTGATTCTGGCACACTTTTAAACCGTGCCAGAAAAAAAATTCCCATTTTGGAACACCTGATTCTGGCACAGTTCAAAACCGTGCCAGATTTGATCTGGCACGGTTTTAAACTGTGCCAGAATCTTGTTTTTGGTGTAGTGTTATTAGAATTTGTTAATCTAATTGAATCAGTTTCTTCCGCATAAATTGGACATGCATAATATCCCTTTACAGCACAACCGCACAAATTCCCATATGCAGGAAAATCGTTAACAGTCCACAAAAGTATAGCCTTTAACGTAAAAGATTCTTGTCGGTAAGCATTATAATCCTTAACACCTTCACGCCATAAAGTTTGTAAATCTTCAATTAATGGTGCCAAGTAAACATCAATATCATTGCCTGGTTGTCGTGGACCAGATATCAACATTGTCAGCATCAAAAAATTTCTCTTTGCGCCCAACGAAGGATGAAAATTGTAGATCCTTAACATAACTGGCCAACAACTATACCTACTGCTAATAGAACTATGTGGGTTAATCCCATCAGCTAAAAGTGCTAACCGAAGGTTTCTTGCTCCCTTCCCAAACTCTGGCCATTTCCCGTTCACTAACTTCCATACTGGAGAATCTGCCGGGTGACGCAATTTACCATCAATTTCTCTTTCATCTGCATGCCATGTCAAATATTTTGATGTTTGAACAGATTGGTACCACCGCTTAAACCGTGGAATAGGCGAAAAATACCACAACACTTTTGCAGGCACACCCACCTTTGGCTCAGTTATGTTCTTCCTTAACTTATACCTCGAAGTTCCGCATGTAGGGCATATAGTAGCATCCGCATACTTTTCCCTGTAAAGTATGCAATCATTGGGACACCATATATTTTTTCATATCCCATTCCAAAAATCGATAATGTTTTAACATCTTTTTTCGTAGTTATAGGCAATTCATTATCTTTTGGAAGCATTTTTCGTAAGAATTCCAATAACTTCGAAAAGCTTGTATCGGTCCACCCACTCCTTGCTTTCAAGTTGAAAATATTTACCAACGCTGATAATTTAGTAAACTTTTTGCAACCCCTATATAAAGGCTTCTGAGCATCGTCAAGCAACTTTGCAAAGCTTTCAGGATCTCCCATAAAATCTGTAACACCCTGCCTAATTAAATACCGAGTGATCAGTCCTTTATTAAATTAAAACCAGGTGAACGGTTGGTTCAATCTCAGCATCACTGTCGCAAAATAATATTTTCAATTTGAACACCCTAAATAATTAAGCTAAGTGTCAAAACCATTTCAAACCTCATTTTTCCTTTATTAAAAACCAATAAAACTTTTTAATACCCAACAGTTAAGAATTACATAAATACTAAAGATGAAAATTAACACACAAGAATTAAGCCATCTATATAATCCAAACCAAGTGTAAGAACCATAAATGAAATCATCCTGACAGTAGTTAACTCCCCAGGAGTACCGAATACTGGAAATATCCTAAATCTCTGACAAATCCAACTGTAATAGGAAATCGGGCGACACATGCCCTAACTATAAAGATCTAAAGTAGGAACTGATTCAATGACGAAGTCGTCTAAAGCAAGGGCTTGCAACTCCCACATAAGCTGCAGCACATCCAATCCAAAGAACTTAAGCATGACGCCCATGTGGTTGGGCACCTGTAATACATACATATATATACAAGAGAGAAAGAAATGACAGAAAACGGGTCAGAGCCTGAGTGTAAAACAGTTTTAAAAATAGTTTATCAAGTATTTAAAATGCTTACCGGCTAATATCACAACCATGTTAGTATGCGACACTCTCTTGAGAATCTTCACCTTTCATCTAGTGTGCACCCCTAACGTACCTCTAGGACATCCTAGTTATAGTTCCCACGCTAACAAGATTAACCACATGTATCCATTCTTTATAGCCCAAATTATTCCCACGTATTAACCTTATAATACATATAATGGTGGTATAAACATATATATATCCATTTAGATTCAACATGGATAAGTCTCTTATTAATTCAATTCAACTAAGTGTTTTCATACATAACTATCTCACATTTCTACTTTAGCCACATAGTAGATATCAACACATGTGTATATATATATATATATATATATATATATATATATATATTCACTATATTATATATATACTATACTGCACCCCGAGGCACAACTGCAGTGTTGTATTACTCTACTATCTTGTTCCAATACATCACGTCGCTGTATAGGGGACTATAGGTTCGGTAAAGATTCCTCGAACCACAAATATCAACACAAAAATTGGAGGCGAACATAGTTCTCATACTCATGGGTCATGCACATACCTACGTTCCCATAGTCAGCGGACTTATCAACTTACCGATAAGTCTTTCATAGTCCTATGTTCTCGAGCGACAAATCAAAAATCCCATGGATTCATCAGGATATGACTGCCCTCACGCGTAAACCTCCTGTCGATAGTAAGTAATCTAGGTATGTCATACAAAGATACATAATATATGCACATTCACAAAGTCATACATATAAATATTCATATTTTTCAATTAGGTTCACCTACGACCCATAATTGTTATTATCCATTCTCAACACAAATTTTACTCAATTACTTCTCATAACGGATTTGTCTCTTTTATTCTCATTTATTATTTACTTCGTTCTTACATCTCATCTCTCGAAGTATTCTTTCTCACTAAGTATAAATTTCAGTAGGTATACCCTCACTTACCTTCTAGTTTAAATCTTTCATAAGTCTCAATCTTTTAGTAAACATACGCACAATTTCCAATGTATGAATAACTTCCCGTTAACCCAAAATTTCATCTCATATTAATTTCACACAACGAAGTCTACTTAGACCCTACTGGTCCGTTTCATAACCCATTATACTCCATAAATAATAATCAAGGGTTCCTACATATCTTAACCGGATTAAACAAAAAGGATAAAAATATGTAGTATTCCAGGAGGGGTCGATCGATCGAGGAAAGGGGGTGGATCGATCGATCAAGCAGGTCTTGCCCAGTTTTCTGCAATATTCAACTTATGGGTTCAACCATTTTAACCCCTCAAAACCTATATAATTTCACCCCAAACTCCCATCAAAGTAATCCAAGTTTATAAGCAATGTACATAAACAAGTTCTAACGTAACGACATCAATAAATCCTCAACGAATCAATCAAAAAGGGGTTTAATCTCAAATCTCTTTATAAACCAAATTTTGCATGAATAATCACTACCCTCTATTTTAATCAAGATTTTCTTCCCAAATATTATAATAAATTCATGGGTAATCCTCTACATATGATCAAGGTTTTAGACTACATGGGTTCTCCCTACAACACATATAAATTCTCTTCCAAAATATATAATTTTTCCAACTAAACATATGATTTTCATTCCTAGACTAACATGGAAGGTATATTAACTTGGAATTTAGCAAGATAGATACTTGCCTCGGATTCAAGGGTCTGATTTATTGATGAAAAATATATGGTTGCGTTCCTCGTCGTGCGATCTACGTTTTGGTGGTGGCGGCGGTGCAATCGGGTGAGTTCTAGGCATTGGATTGCTTGAAGACTCTTCACCTTCTTCTCAAATCTCTTCACCTTCTTCTCTAATCACTGGCTTAGGCTTTATGTTTGTTAACCCCAAGAGACAACTCTAAATGGCTAATAAATACTAAGAAAATTCGTGGGTTTAATTACCCAAAAATACCAAATGTCTAAAATACCCTCCCGGGGTGTCAATTAGGTCTAAAAACTCCCCGAGACCCAAACTAAACCCCCGGGTACACTTTTCTGACTATCTCGACCCTTATGGACACTTTGGCGCACTCAAAACGACTATACAGACGACTTATAATCTATTCACTTTAATGATAATAATTTAGTCCTTACACGACACAGGCTCGTCCTGCATTAAATTTCCATAATTGCCATTTTATTCACCCGTGACAATTTTAATTAAATCAATCTCATATATTACTCTTCTCATCCAGTAATATTCAACAAATTATCAATAATTACTAACTCTCGTCACGCTAGTAAATATTTAAAATAAAATGCCGGATTAATATTAATTTAATATCTCAATTAAATTCAATAAATCCCCAATTTTAAAAGTCATAAAAATACGGGGTATTACAAAATCCTCCTCTGTAGCTTGAGCCATCTCCACTGTGTTTTCAAGATCCTCTAGAGTCTCCATCACATAATCTTGAAGGTTTGGATCACACGTGTCGTCTTTAGGTGGGGCAACACTTTTAGCGACTTCTCCATGCCATATCCATGTACGATAAGTTTTATCAAAACCATTCGCATATAAATGGTTTTTAACCACTTTTAGACTCAGCTTACATCCATTCCCACATTTAGAGCATGGGCATGGGATGGAGTTGCTCCCTTTTGCATGTGCTTCAGCAACTCTAAAAAAATCTTGAATCCCTTCTTCATACTCATTTGATAATTTACTCATGGAAATCCAAGACCTATCCATCGCAAATAGATTGTGATCTCATAGCGCACCTACTCACATCCAAGAGAGATAACATATAGTTATATTGTGATATATTAATTAAGTATTAAAAGGAAACCCATTAAAAACAATAGAAACTATGCCAGCTTAGCAGATCAATAAAATGCAAGTTGTCATGAATAAAGGGAAATATTAACTAAAAATTCCAGGTGTACGTTTAGTCAGAAAATAAAAAAAGTCATGATGATAGAGTGAATAATTTCTCTTATAAGGAAATATTGATATTTAACTAAAATATATAAATAACTTAGTCCATCATAACTAAACTTGTCATCAACCAGTATCGATCTAGGATTTTCTCTCAAACTATTAACATCATAATTAATCATGAGGATTTCTAAAACTCTTTAGGAGTTCTCGGATGTCATATCCGAGCATATATCATTTCAGATTTCAACTTCTCAAACTTATCTATAGTGTATCCGCTCAAGATCTCTCTAAAGTGCTCGATAACTTATATATGGTTTATCTCAACTATGCTTATTGGTCGTGCGCGTGTTCAGTGCCACGTCCCCTTTCTTCATCATGTGCTGGCCTGACTGCAAAGACGTGGCCATCGCACGACCTGTATATATAAGTGCTTCTGTAATGACCTTGAGTATGGACTTAAGAGTAAGGACCATTTTTTTTGCCATTAGATGCATTTAATGATGAGTGAGAATGAATTTACTGGTAAACAACATGGTCCTTAAGATAAGTCCTACTTTGGGTCCTCACATGAGCATTTATGTGTTTGTGTCCAAGTTTATGTGTGCCAACTTGGGATACTAGGTCACCTCATACAGTGCAACCTTGAACTAATATAAATTATTTTCAGCATATAAAAAATGATTAATTTCATCATCAAGATTAAGGGAGGAAATGGGTCGTGCCATGTCATTAATTTCATCAATGGGATTAGGTGTGGCAATGGGTCGTGTCGTGTCGATTTCGTGCCGGATGTAACCGGATTTGTATTAAAATCACCTCTACCTAAACCCGACTCGTTAAGTCTTTCATGTATATTATGTTGTGTCTTATTAAGTTCGTGTTGCGTTTGAATCGTGTTCAAGTCGTTCCTTAACGAGTGATGTCGTGTATTTACGCTATATGGCTAAATGCAAACCCGATTCGATAAGTTATCGTGTTTAGCGGGTCCACCCGTTAAGCACCCGTATTCGTTAAGGCTTCACCCAAACCTGCTAAAAAGTCATGTAGGTCGTGTCGTGTTATCGGGTTGTGTGATAATTTTCCACCCCTCGGGATGCGTTTTTTTTCAAGCAATAAAAAATGATTTCCAACAATATAAATTATTTTCGGCATATAAAAAATGATTTCCAGCAAATAAAAAACTATTTCCCACAAATAGAAATAATTTCTAGCAATAAAAAAAGATTTTCAGCAATATAAAATGTTTCCAGCATATAAAAATAATTTCCAGTAATAATAAAGTATTTTCAGCAAATAATAATTATTTTCAGCAATAAAAAAAATTATTTGCAACTAATAAAAATTATTTCCTACAAATAAAAATTATTTCCAACCAAATTTCTAATAAAAAACAGAAAAAATACATAAAAATAAACATAGTACCTGGGTAAAATTTAATCTTGAATTCAATCTCTTCCTTCTGGTTGTTCAAAACTATACTCTAGGTAGAATCTTGAAACACAATGATATGTACATGCGTGAACCTCTGATTCAATATTCAATATTCAAAATTAAGAAAATAAAAAAAAAAAAAAAAATCGTACAAGTAATTTGTTTGGCTCCAGAAATTAAGGCCCGACTTTGTGCTGATTTTCTAATCAAAGGTTACTCCAAGATGTTTTGTGTGGCGTTTTTTTTTTTTGGCTGTAATTTGTGTGAAAGTTTGGCGCCAAATCTTTTGACAAATTCTTGGCACCGATTTTTCTTGTTGTTGTCCGGCTGCAAAGACGTTTTGTATTTAGGTCAAATTGAAGATGATATCGTGGCTCCATTTTTCTCGTAGAAGATAGAGTATGGGAAGTTTGATTCGAGTAGGAGTCTTTGTCCCGCGCGCCACTAAGTTTTTTCATCAAAAACTATCATAAATAATTTTAAAAAAAGGGCAATATACCAAAAAGTCCCTCAATTTTTTTTAATATGCATTTAGTCCAAACCTTTTTTATTTTGCACCAAAAAGTCCTTCACGATGTCAAAAAGGTTTTACCATGCAACTGGCGCGGCCTTTAAAGATAAAAGAATAAAGGATTTTTTGGTACAAAATAAAAGGTTTGGACTAAGTGTGTATTAAAAATTGTTTGAGAGACTTTTTGGTATTTAATCCATAAAAAAAAGGGTATATACCAAATAGTCCCTCAAATATTTTTTAATACACGTTTAATCCAACTCTTTTTTTTTGTTTCAAAAAGTAGGGACTTTTTTAAATAAAATAAAAAGACTTGGACTAAATACGTATTAAAATATGTTTGAGGATCTTTTTTGTATTTGATCCTAAAAAAATTATTAATTTCTAAATTAGAGTTAATATTACCATACATACAAAAGTGTCATAACAAATAACTATATTATACGACAGTTAAAATACTACGGTCATAAAAAACATATTAATAGGACCCAACAAATATACACGTGTCATAATTATTTATTTAATTGAAAAAAAATTATAATTATTAAATAATATTATTTATTATGACGATTTAATGAAAATGATCTTAAAATTAAATTTTAAAACTGTCATAAAAAAGTATTTTCTTAAGTAGTGTGCTCTGACGTCTCCCAACAGTTGAATATTCCAAATTGAATACAGCAGCTAAGTGTCTCAAAAATGACAAACCCCCACTTGCAATTATATACTAACTTATGAAAGCTACGTCTGGCAGCCATCCAAAACCCGAGAACAGTCCATACAAGTCCACAAATTCCAATAACCAACGCAAGACAATAATGTTTGGACAAAGTAAATTTTCAATAAACAAATCAACATGAAACCCCTATCATAATCAAGCCTAACATGAGCCCACCACTGAATGTCACTAAATACTCAAAAATTGTATATATGGCGCAAACCATATGCCTGTTATCAATTTCCATGTTATATATTGCTTAAACAAAATCCATATTACTCCATACCAGATGGATTATTTATAGTAGGATGCAACAAACGTGTGTAAGCAAAGCACCTAACAAAATCCAAATTATCAAATGTTTGATGAGGGATTCGTGGAGCCATTTTCAGCAACCACCTTTGTGATAAATGAAGCCACCCTCTTTACCACACCCTTAGCCTGGTCTGTTTCAGGCCATATCATATGAAAATAATGGCCCACACCCATATCCTCGAACAGCTCAATTTCACCTTTCCACCCACTTTGTTTCACAGCATTGTAGTACTCAACACCTCTATCTCTCATCTCATCTTCCTCAGCCACATTCACTAGAAGCCTCGAAAACGCCAGCTCCGCCAAGCAAGCCGGATCCTCCGCCCCAACCGGATTGATCATCGGGCTATCGAAATCACACGGCCCCGACGGGTGGGACATCTTCCAACACATAGTAGGCAAACACGTTTCACGGTTCCCAGTTTTACTAGGCTCAGATCCCATAGGCTTGGAACCCCACAAATACGGATGTCCCATAATCCCCCCCAAGATTTTTAAATTCCCGTTTAAGTCCTCTTTGGCAGCTCGCAAAGCCATGTGATGGACAGCATTAGCCCCAGCACTCTCGCCACCGATAAACAGATTACTAAAATCCGCATAATTGGCCAACCAAGGATCTTTTATAATACTTGTGTCAGGGACAGAGTGTGAAGCGACCCACTGTGTTGCAGCCCAGCAGTCCTCGTAAGCTGCTGGGAGACGGTGCTCTGGGGCTAACCTGTAATCAACTGAAACAGCGATTACTTTGGCTTGGGAGACTACGTCGTTGACGAAAGCATGGTGGAGTATAGAAAAAGCTGACTCGAAACAAAATCCGCCTCCGTGGTAGTATACCAAGATGGGGAGCTTTTTGGCATCAGTCAGTGTGGTGGGTGGGAGGTATATTCGAACTGAGAAATCTGGTGAAACGGATACGTCTTTGGATAAGACTCCCGTGGTTGGATCACCATCTGGTGTTGGCGGGGCGTATGGGTAATCATTAAGTCGTTCGACGGTGCCGTCTTTGTAGACTCGGAGTGCTGGGACTATCTCCATAGCAACCTCTTTGTTGATGGAAGCCATGGAAATTGGAGAGAGAGAGAGCAAAGAACAGATTTTGTGCAAGTCTAATAATGTACAATTGTGTCTTTAAGTACTAATGTGTACTAATAAATAATAGTTCTTTTGTTTGTTAAATTCTATTTATTTATTATTAATATACATTAGGTTAAAAAGTTGAGTTGTCATTTATTGACCTGCTCGCAGTATATTAAACGACTATTATTTCTTTATCTTTATAATAATCTAAAACGCTGTACATCTATTAAATGTATCTGTTCTTTCAAGTCGCCTACCTGGAAACACAGTTTGGTCAAAAAAATCATCCCAGAGAGACTCCATTCTCTTTTTATATATAGTAGTTATGTTTATGTGTATTGCACGTGTGATTATTTTTAAATATTAATTTTTTATTATAAATTTATAAAGAATAAAATAATAAAAATATTTATAATATATTGTATAGAATATATTTTGTTAGAATATAATATAAAGTATCTAGAACGAAGCATCAATCTTTATTTCAAAAATCAAACATTTATTTAATTGTAAACTATACAAGATATTCATGTGAATACTCTAAATTTATCACAAACGAACTCAGAACTTCCTACTCAAAAGCAGGGAGAAATACACACAAACATGTAAGTATATATAATCCGAATAAATATATCACAATGAAATTAGCTTGAAATGATTTATAGGGAAATATCATTAAAAAAAAGAAGTTAAAAAAAGCTTCAGCAAGCAAATTCCAAATCGTAGTTATTGAAAGATGACATTTGATAAAAACAGTGTGTAATCCTAAAAACTGAAAATTTAATGGTTAAATATGTTGCTTTTGACGTTTATTAAGATTTAAAGGTTTTTCTTCCTCTTCAACTTTATGAGCGACAAACATAGATGACATTATTTGAAGAACCTTTGTACAACATTCTTGTTCCGTTACATAATCCAATTGATAGATTTATATTGCGTAGAAGAATGATTGGACAATTATGTTTAAGTTTCAATGCGTGTGGTGACAATCCATTCGTCATCAAAGAATTTAAAAATTATTCTTGGTAATAGTTGTGCGTGTCATCCACAGCTTCATCAAAGCTATTAAATGTCTTCAATTCTCCGGGGAACATATCAATCATCATATCATTGAGTGAGTCTATGTGCTCGTTTGTTGTTGCAAGAATTTCTTGATCTGTAAAGAAGTTTGGCGAGTTGGCATTTATATTTAATGATAGAAAGATAACGTCAATGAGAGACTGTTCGGGTCCCTCATCATGTATTGATGCTTCCGTCCCATTGCCAGTCCTTAGAAGGAAATTGCTAAGTGAGGAATTGATACCCAAATGTTTAATGACTTAATCATCACTATGAAGTTAAACAGGGCATTAGTTCTTTTTAGTCATTACATTTACATAATATGATGGATGGATTATCAGTCTTAACATATCAATACAACAACTTTCAAAGATACATTACGTGAGACAGAGAAACTGCATTCATGCTCATTGAATAGAAATTACAAAATAACAAAGAGAATCCATCCGGTTAATAAGTATGGTCAAATCTAAGTTTCTAAGAAATTAAAACAATTTACTCAACAACAAGATGAATTGAAAACAACAATTGTAAATTAATTTTTAAAAATTAATAAAAATATATGGTACTTGAATAAGTGCAATGTATTCCAAACCATGAACTAAATAAGTGACACTCAGTACTAAATATTAAGAGCAGGAAAGAATAAACTGAAATTCTTTGAACACTATGTATTTAAAAATGCTAAAGATACAGTTTAGAGTGTGTGTTTGAGTTGACAAATATAATTTAACCAAGGCATGTAATTGGAGCTTCAGTAAGGTAATTTGGACTCATTTTGCTCACTTATTTAGTTATTCTTGGAAGTTATGTTTTTCTTAGTTGGGGAGTTAGATACTGAACCGACGTAAGACTTAATAAGAAGAATATATGTATGTAGAGAGACAAAATGACTAAATTGAACCATACAGTGTGAAAAAATTCCAACACAGAAGAAATTGGAATTAAATTAGATTATAAAACCACTAACAATCAAAAGATTTGACATTTTGAATTCTCAAACTAAAAAATCTAACATCATGGTATCTATTTTAAATAAATAGAAAATGAAAAATATTCCTTTTATTCCTCTTCATTGAAGATTTTACCTAAACATGTTATGTGTAATCTGAAAGAGAACATTAAACTTAAACAAAGAGTAACAGTAGCAACTTAAGAAATATTATTACTTTATAACACAACTATACACTAAATTATAAATTAATTATGGAGTTAAGTTTATATCAGACAGGAAGCATGTAGGAGTTTTTGTTTGGTACATTTGATCAAACATAACATACACACATGATATATATAACATAAACCTGAGACATATACAACAAGATAGTAAGAAGATCGAACTGAACATCATTATATATCGAATAATCACAATAAAAATGTCAATCGAAATCAGTTTAAAGTATATGATAGGTTAATACCTCCAGCAGAAATAACTCATAATCAATCCTCAAAATTTTCTCCTCGACAAACCACAATGAGACATTTAGAATCCTTATAGCTGTAACAGAGCAACTGCAAAAACTTTGGTAAAAATACCTCTTCCGAGTGGTTGAGACGATTTATGTGGCTCATCAAATGGATAAAAAATGAGGGGATGTTAATATGGAGTATAAAATTTGTCCGTACTTAGATCACTACACCAAAAACAGCAATTTGGCACACCCTGATGATAAAAATCTCGCATAGTTTTAAACCATGCCAAATTCTGGCACGGTTTAATGACAATCTGGCACACTTTAAAACACTGCCAAAATTTGGCACTGTTTTTAAGTGTGCCAAAATTGAGTACACTTGACTAAAATATAAAATACATTAAAAAAAAATCACTTCCTCACTGTTGGAGTCTCCCGCTCACTAATCCCTCTCACTTTCGACTCTCCCGCTCGTGTCTTTCTCTCATGGAGTTTGTCACTTTGGAGTTCATCACTTTTGGACACTTTAGAGTTCGTAACTTTGAAATTCATCACTTTAGAGTCTCCCACATTTTGGTCCTGCTCGGTTCTTACATAGGTAATACACGATTTGTAGTCTCCCACATTTTGATGTCTCATTTTTGCATTTTTAGGGTTATATATATATATATATATATTCTTAAGTTTCTATTAGGTTGTTGGTGTGATTTTATCAGTCTATTGATCATAGGGTTTTACATATACATTATTAGGTCTTTCGATTGTGAGATTTAATACTACCTGCTAGTTGTTGTATGTGAGGTAATTCCCTTTGTTTTGACACTAGGGTTAAGAGAATAAATATTTACTTAGTATTTGGAAACTAAGCTTTTGTATCGATCTTGAGACAATTTTTTATTTCCTTTTTTGGATTTCGATATTAGTCTATTATTTGTGATTTTGTGTTTGATTTCGATTGTGTTTCAGATCGAAAAAGTTTAGAGTTAGATCTTGGAGCTAGACCCATATATCTTTGGTTTGATCAAATCAGATCAGGTATACTCTTTCATATTTACCGAAAAATATAGCACAACACCCATTTGTTTGTCATTTTAAGTTTAGGATTTGTGGCCCTACATCATCTGATAAGATCCAAACAGTAGTTTGTTCCTCTTACATCATCTGATATGTATAGTTTTTGTTTTGTTAATGTTACGTATGCCATTTGAGAAGATATAAGTAAATTTCTTATGAAAATAGTGCCCATTAAGTATTTGATGAAATGTGTCAAATAAAATATACAACCGGTAATATTTTTCTATAATATGTTGCAACCAATAAACATTGTTTGAAAATATAGTGTATTATGCTTTGATTCCCAAATTATTTTCACGTCTCGGTCCCAACAATGCGCTGTTGTTCCTAAACTAAGCATACTCTGTCTGTGACATTTTCAAATGGAAAACTTTTCATTTTAGTTTTTCTTTCTTCGATATTTGTTCAATTTGGTGTATAAGATATAGAGAAATCATGAAAATTCAATTCTTTCATTGTATTGAAAATGATTTGATGCTTAGTTCTAATGTCTATGTAATATTAGTTTTTTTTTACTGAACATGAATATTCATATTTTCGTTGAAAGATAGATCATATTGTGACTATGTGCATCGATAAAAGATAAACATCCGGATGACGAAACCTTAAAATATAGGTGGAAATACTATAAACTAAATAGGGACATTTATAAGATAGAGAAAATTATAGATAGGGACACTAAAATTTGTAGACGTAACTCTTAACAAAGGCTAAATAAAGTCATTTATGAATGACATGGGGTTGAACCACTTCAGGAGACCCCTACTCGTATTACATTGTTGGTTGTTGACTCTGCGTACGCTTGTGTGTTCTTCTTACCTTAAAATTATTAGCCTTTATTCGTAATCGTTGCATTGATCATTTCTACCATATATTGTGAGCGTCCTAGTGTCTTAAGTTATATATTATATAATTGTTTTACTATTGTATCATATCCTAGTTTTTTTGTCTTATCCTTGTATCCATAACATAGATAGCGTATCCATGCTCCCCCCCCGACCCACATGCGTGACGTTCTTGGGGGAGGGGAAATATTGTGTTGTTGCACAAGAAGAAATCTGTCCATTAGCAATAGAGGGCACCAACCTATGTTGAGGGATGATGGAGGGAAAGGGGCAGTAAGGGTTCAAGGGAACTGAAAACTTTAAACTCATGGAAAAATTATGATTATTCCATATTAGGTTTAGGTAGGAAGTCATAATCAAGTCAGTGTAAACCGTAAAGAACAAAGAAATAGTTTATAAGATTCGAAATTTATTGGAGTGCTATTAGGCATTAAAAGGGAGTGGGTTGGGTTTAGGCTCTCCATAGTTCGTTCCTCCTAGGATGCTGCCTAGAATATGGGTGGGAATTCTAGTAATGTTGGTCAAGTCCATAACTAACTGTAATGTGGCGCGACACGCTAGAATATTAATTAATATTGATATATCTTCACGTCCCCCATCAGACCTTTGCGTTGAAAGAGAGGATGGTTTCTATTTCCCAATAGGGGTTCAATATGATAATATACCTTCATGATGCACGCGATGCTTGTCCATTGGTCACTTGACCTCTGTATGCATAATGGGGATTCGATATAATCATGCCCCTCTTCACCATAATGGAAAATGAAAGTAATTAATCAACTTAGGTTTTACCATCTAATCCCAAATTTCAGTGGGGAGATGCCTTGTTAGCAACATCAATGCTTGTTATTCCTCTTCAAAGGGAGGGGAAGCAATATGTGAATGACACTGTCAAGGTAAAGGATAAGGGCCCTACTATTGACATTAAAAATAGTTTGTCATTGCTTCTCTTAGTAAATTTCAGATTCTTGAGACCAATTATGATGAAATGGAGGTTGACCCCAGATGCAGAATCATCTGCAGTTATTTTCCCCCTACTGTTGACATTAATAACAGTTTGTCATTGCTTCTCCTACTGTTGACATTAATAAAAGTTCATATGATTGAAACCCCTCCTTATTTTCCCCCTACTTTCTTAAAACTGTGTACACCACTTTTTTTGTCTAGGATATATAAGCTATTTTACTTTGCATGTGCAGGATTCCGCGACCTTGGTTTCAATGTGAATGCGTCTTTTGTGCTGATGATACTTGTTCATGGAGCTATGAGTTATTCTACTTCACCGGTAAGTTGTTACGGTTGGAGACTTGAGAATTTGGTTACATATGCGTTGACATTGCAGTTGCTCATTATATCTTTGTTAATTGTTTTTTCCTCTCTCTCTCTCTTACACACACACACATTTGTGTGACAGAGTTAGATACCGTCACCGTTCTTCCCTATTTACATACAGAACATATATAGGGCGAAGCATGAAAGTGATTCAGGGACCTTTGACACTAAAGGAAGGTCAGAAAATATCACACCCCCTTAGTGGAAAGATTATGTTTTTGTGGACTAAGATATAGGATATGTATGAAACATAATATATTTACAAAAACATGGAAAAATGCTCGAACTTACAAAAACAAATTATATTTGCAAAAGAAGAATATATTTGCATTAGTAGACAGCTTGCATATTGAGATTTATAATTCACTTATAAAAAAATCATTTCACATTGATTGCTTATGCATATAAAAAAACTAGACTTATTAGAGGTGACTCATCATAATCAGGCTTTAAACTATATCTTAAGTAATTGTTATTGAGGGGTGTAAAACTTCATATGTTTTACTACTGGTATAAGTAAGTGATGAATGTGTGTGTTTATTTATGTTTATAACTTGTATTCATCAATACAGGGCTGCTAGAAAGATGGAATGGGGAGTTCTGTATGTTCTTGTAAAGGCTTCTGAAAGTTTCTTATCAAAGGAAGCTGTGAGGAATTGCTTTGATGGAAGTCTATTTGATTATTGTGGAAAAATGAAAAAACGGGCTGCTGAACAGATGGGATGATTTTTTGTTTGATATCTTTCAGAAAGTTTCTTACCTTATTGTCAATTGCAGGCTACAAAAGTAAGGAAATAAGAATTCATGTCACATTATAACCTTATTTTCAATCTTCTTATTACCTAATTGTTTCCATCTTTGTTTGAATTAATCATGTCACCAGTAGAAGTAACAGGGAACCAACCATAGGAAGAAAGTTGATGGCTACAACCATAAAAAGACTATTGTTTCTCACTGATGCAAAACGCCAGCGCCGTAGCCACCACCTCCTCACGAGGCTGCCGTGGGCTGCCCCCGGGCACACATCAGTGCATTGTTGCTGCCTCAGTCTACGCAGTCCATGGCACAGCCATGGAAACCCCTACTTTCCCTCACCGACTGCTGCTAAACCATGTCTAGGGGCTGCGCAGCTACTACCATGGGGTGCTGAAACAGGCCGACGGCCCCATAAAATGTTTTAGCTCCATTTTTGAAGTGAGGATTGCAGCTGCTACCAAGTGAGGATTGCAATTTGAGTTTTTTCGAGAGCCATGATGTGGAAAATCAGTGTCGGGGCTTGAGCCTTAGGTCCTTATTTTAGGTTTTTTTTAGATGCTTCCACCTCACTTAGTCGAGGCTATCTGCCTCAGTGCATATGAGGCTTTAGCCTTGGGATTTATCGACATCTGACCTTATGTAAGCATTTGAATAGCTCCCCCATGACTATTATTAAATACGATCAAAATATTGAAGGAATTGTGATGATACATGATTACTTTCCTAATGAATAACTTGCATTTGTAGGTTCGTTATTGAGTCATATAGAATCTCTGATTCCCAGATCTTTAAATGAGGATGATGTGCAGATCCTAAGGTGATTAAGCTTACACCATGCAGTCATCCACTTCTTGTATTTACATTCTCCTCGCAATTTATTTTCATTTATTGACATTACTTCGATGATTTGTGAACTATCTTTCCAAAGATCAATATAGGATTGTTGCTAGTGTGGCCAAATGATAAATGGATACCTAAGTATTAAGATATACAAGAAAATATACAACTAGGATTGCAACAAAGTTTCAAGTCAAGCCCAACAACTGTAACACAACAAAAATCTCCTAACAAGTTTTACCACTCCACTCATTTATTCACTTCAGTCAATTTTTCATTTCCTTCTCATGTCTACATTGGTAAACGCATATCTCCACATATAAGGCATTCTCGTCCTCGTCATGCATCACCAACTATTGTACAACATCTACTCAATAAGTTTCATCTTCCGTTAGACGGTAAAAACTCAAAACAACTCCTAAACGGCCCCTTAAGAGGCACGGACACCTCGCACGGGACCAATGTAACTCGCAGAAACTCACCGCGTTGTACCAGGACTTCCGATTTGAGAATATGACTATAATTTTCAAAAATCAACACTTAAACTTAAAAACAAGCCGTTAAAGGGTGAAAACCCAAACCAGCCCCCAAACAACCCCGTAGGAGGCATGAACACCTCGCACGGGACCAATGTAACATGTAGGAACTGACCGCGTAATCCCGGGTCTCTCGGTTTGAGAATATATAGATAATTTACAAAAATAATACTTAGACTTAAAAACAGGTCGTTAAAGGGTGAAAACCCAAACCATCCACCAAACGACCTCGTAAGAGGCACGAACACCTCGCACAGGACCAATGTAACTTGTAGGAACTGACCGCGTAGTCCCTGGTCTCCCGATTTGTGAATATGACGATAATTTGAAAAAATCACACTTAAGACTTAAAAACAAGCTGTTAAAGGGTGAAAACCCTAACCAGCCCCCAAACGACCCCGTGAGAGGCACGAACACCTCTCACGGGACCAATGTAACTTGTAGGAACTGGTCGCGTAGTCCCAGGTCTCCCGGTTTGAGAATATGATGCTAATTTGTAAAAATCACACTTAGACTTAAAACACAAGCCGTTCAAGGGTGAAAACCCAACCCAGACCCCAAACGACCCCGTAAAAGGCACGAACACCTCGCACGGGACCAATGTAACTTGTAGGAACTGATCGCGTAGTCCCGGGTCTCCCGGTTTGAGAATATGTCGATAATTTACAAAATTCAATACTACTTAAAAACAGGCCGTTAAAGGGTAAAAACCTAAACCAGCCACCAAACGATCCCGTAGGAGGCGCGAACACTTGGCACGAGACCAATTTAACTTCTAGGAACTGACCGCGTAGTATCGGGTCTCCCGATTTTAGAATACGACGATAATTTTCAAAAATCAACACTTAAACTTGAAAACAAGCCGTTAAAGGGTGAAAACCCAAACCAACCCCCAAACGATCCCGTAGGAGGCACGAACACCTCGCACGGGACCAATGTAGCTTGTAGGAATTGATCGCGTAATCCCGGGTATCACGATTTGAGAATATGATGATAATTTGCAAAAACTACACTTAGACATAAAAACAAGTCGTTAAAGGGTGAAAATCCAAACCAGCCCCCAAACGACCCCGTAAGAGGCACAGACACCTCGCACGGGACCAATGTAACTTGTAGAAACTGATCGCATAGTCCCGAATCTCCCGGTTTGAGAATATAATGATAATTTACAAAAATAATACTTAGACTTAAAAGCAAGCCGTTAAAGAGTGAAAACCTAAACTAGACACCAAACGTCCCCGTAGGAGGCACGAACACCTCGCACGGGACCAATGTAACTTGTAGAAACTGATCGCGTAGTCCCGGGTCTCCCGATTTGAGAATAGGACGATAATTTGAAAAAATCAATGCTTAAACTTAAAAACAAGTCGTTAAAGGGTGAAAACCTAAACCAGTCCCCAAGCGACCCCGTAGAAAGCACAAACACCTCGCACGGGACCAATGTAACTTGTAGGAACTGACCGCGTAGTCCCGAGTCTCCCGGTTTGAGAATATAACGATAATTTGAAAAAATCAACACTTAAACTTAAAAACAAGCCGTTAAAGGGTAAAAACTCAAACCAGCCCCCAAACGACCCCATAGGAGGCACAGACACCTCGCATGGGACCAATGTAAGTTGTAGGAACTAACCGCGTAGTCCCGGGTCTCTCGGTTTGAGAATATGGCGATAATTTCCACTCCTATATGTAATTTTTTAGTTTGAGTAAAAAAATTTTTTGTAAATTATTGGATTACTAATATCATATCTTTTTTGTGTCCTATTTTTTTTTTGCAGGATAATAGTTTATCGTTGGCATTTATTCACGTGAAACACACAGAGAACTCAATGGTTTACAACAAGGGGTTTATTCATGATTCCATTTTTTTGTGTTATGGCCGGCGGGCTTTTGTAGTTTTATTGTTAATTTTTATGGTCGTGCGGGCTTTTGTAAGTTAATTGTTATATTTTGTGGCCGTGTGGACTTTATGTTAGGCAGGTTTTGTATTAGCTGGTTTTGGAATGTCCAGAAAATAGAGGAAGCTCTGCCCAATTTTTTTTGGCCTGTGAACTATTAAAGACTTGTAATATTTTGAAGTTTGTATGTACATTAGTTTATCAACAACGTGCAATATTTTTAATTTGTGAATTTTTGTGCTTTCAAATAATTATTTTTTGTCTTTTTATAAAAAAATTTGGCAGAGTTCAAAATCGTGGCAAAAGTGTATCATATTTTGGCACGGTTTTGAACTGTGCCAAATTTTTTAAAATTGTGCGGAATCTGGCACAGTTAAAAATTGTGCCAAAAGTGTGCCAGAAATATCAAATTCTGGCACGGTTTAAAAGTGTGCCAGAAGTGTTCTTGTTTGGCCAAATCTGACACACTTTTGAGCCGTGCCAGAAAAAAATGGCCATTTTGGAACACCTGATTCTGGCACAGTTTAAAACCGTGCCAGATTTGATCTGACACAGTTTTAAACCGTACCAGATTCCTATTTTTGGTGTAGTGGATCCAGGAAAGGCAATTTCCTCAAGCTTAATAATGACACTAGAGTTAAGGATTTGCTACCCAACAAAATCCCCTAGAGATTCGAAAATAAACCAATCTTTTGTTGAATTGGCCCTATAACCCCACAAAGTCAATACAGGTAAATTTTGGCAGTTTGAAATTCCCCTAGGTTATTATCCTCTGAAATCATTTTCCGACGGGTCCAGAGTTTGTAAAGTGCAATTTTTCGTGAGTGACACTATGCTACCTAATCTGTTCTCCGATTCCCAAAACTCTTTCAGCTTCTCAAATTCAAACCCTAAATCTAAACTCAATTTGTTAGCGCTCTAATCAACATACTGAATATTAGAGCATACATCAAGGGAATTTCCTATCGCACCAGTTAAATTATTACTCCAAATATTCACAGCAGTCAAGTTGTCACAAATTCTAGGAAAATGTACTGAATTCCACCATGAATTATATTAAGTGAAAGATGCTACTAAGGTTGATTTCGCTGAAAGAATCCTATATTTTCTCGCTAAAATTCTAGTTACAACAGCAACTACTGTGCTTGCTTAGTCATTCATCGGTGCTTATTCCTCTATGCCAACTAGCTGATAGGTATCTGTAAGCAGCAGCAGCAGCTGTTATTTTTGTCAACCTGTCATGCATGTGAGCGATATCGACTGATGACTAAATCCTATTTAGGACTCGAAGGCCTTCGTGGTATGACTAAATCCGCGTGTGGAACTTTATCTTCGGATGCTTTTTCTGTTTGACCACGGTCGAAGAGTGGTACTAAGGTTTATTCTGTAATTTCAGCCTTGCACACAGGGTATTGATGCTATTGGTGATCTTGTATTTCAGCAGATACACTTGGGTAATGAATCCATTTGTAAATACAGGGGCAAGAATAGAGGTGGTTACAGGGTCTTGAACCATGTCTAGGCAGATGTTACAGTCGAAACCACCGATCGCATTATTTTTCGTTAAGTTCATGAATTGTTTCCTAACACTTTTGACTTGATATTGGTCTACTTTTCTACCGTACCAAAGAAATAAGATTCTCATCATTGACTTTATTAATTTGGTACCTAACCACTTGTCTCTTTTTCTTACTATCATAAAAAATTTAAATATTATTCACTATTTTTATAACTTACCAATCACATGTAACGTACACTAATCACGTGGAAAAAAAATCTTATCTTCGATGTAGGCGAAAGACGATAGTATTTTGCCAAGTGCTAAATTTTCAAGACTAAATAAATGGGACAATATGTGTCACCATCTTCATTATACTTAACAATTTAGGTCGTATCCTATAAAATCAATGCCAAACCCATCCCCATTCTCTCTATATACGTATCCATCTAGTCTCCCATATATATGAATCCAACAATTATGACATAGTGAAAATAGTTTAAAAAATTTAGGTTAAAAAAACATATATTCGGCTAATATAAAAATAAATTATGTATCAATACGTAAGTTTGTGCGTGTACGTCATTTTAAACTTAGTGCCTCAAAATTCCACTCACTGAGTACCTAATCGCTCCAAAAAAGCTCACTAAATAATGAATCATCAGTTTTTGAATATTTTGGTTAATAGGTTGTTTCATTTATCATGATATCAGAAAGTTTAATATGTATATTGCAATGACGTAATTTTGTTTATCCAAACAATTATGTTCTTCATTATTTTATAAAAATTTGGGTGTCTACTTGGTTCTACTCTATAATTTGTTATACACGTGTAGTTTGTAAATACACCCATTTTACAGAACTATATCACCTGCATTTCTTTCAGTATTAGGTACCATGTATGTAAACATTTGTATTTTATAATTCGCAAATCGAATACCCAAAACAGAAAACGGAGATAGAAATGTTAAAAAAAAGACATAGATGAATATTATCAAACACAGGATATGCAATGGATTTCATTCATGCTAACAAAGTATAATTGTCCGACACTCATAAAACAATAATACATAATTGGATTAAAGCATATACTCTAACCATATATATAATCATTTATTTATTTTACAAAAATGTATTTGAGATTAAATAATTATTAGGCAAATGTATGACTGATTATCATCGCGGTTATGACGGACCTTACTTTTTCATTTTTATCAACATAAGAGAATCTTATATAGATCGATTTCTAAATGATAAGTAAAATAGCAATGATACATTAATCAATTGCAATTCCTTCACTATAAGATGGACAATCCCATCTTTGACCACAAATATTGACAACATCCTAAAAAGTTTCAAAGGAAATATATGACCATTTCGAATATAAATTATAGGAAATATTTTCAATGTGGTATTAACGGATATAGCTAACCATGCTCCAAAAAATCTTAAAACACCCAAATACTTTTTGAAAGACAAACTTGCCCATTGCTCTAAAGATCAAACAAATACTTTTTTATTTGTTAATTTTTTTTTCAATAAAGAATAGAATTTTAAACTGTTTTTTAAAATATTTTTTTTTATTTTTTAAAATTAAAAAATAACTGTTTTTCTTTATCAAAATTGTTATGATAGTTTTAAAAACCTTTTTTTTTTTATTTAAAAAGCTGTTATGATAGTTTTAAAAAAGTTTTTTTTTAAGATAGATTTAAAAACTATTTTTTTTTTCAATTTTTTTTTTTTTACATAAAATTGGAAAAAAAAATTAACAAATAAAAAAACTGTTCTTTATATTGAAAACTGTTTTTTTATATTGAAAACTAATTTTTATATTTTTTAAGTAACACGATCACGACCCAAATAAAACGCGACGTGACATGGAGTTGTATTTTTTTTATACCAGTGGCGAGGACCATCATTTATTATTTCAAAAATAATCTTTTTACTATTTAAAAAAATGGAACGCGCCAGCGGTACGCATAGGCGGGACCATTTTTTTAGTATCTTGGTACGCCCCAGCAGTATGTATAGGCGGTATTATAAAACATTTTAAATAAAACGTACAAAAAAAAAACAGTTTTAAACAATTTTTTAAGCGCCGAAAGATTTTATTTAAAAAAAATTGTTTTAAGTAAAATCCAAGCACGTGAACGTTTTAAGAAAATTGTTACAAAAATTCTAATAGTTACAAATTTTTTTTTATAAAAATAAAAAGTCAGCAGTTCCAAAACAGTAACTATTCGAATCTTAATTTTTTTAAAATAAAATCTTTAGACACTTAAAAAATTGTTTAAAATTATTTATTGAAAACTGTTTTTTTTTTTGTACATTTTATTTTAAATGTTTTATAATACGCGACCAAAATAAAATTAACACGACATGGTACGACACACCTCAAAATCTTAATTTTACGTAAAATGAATATGACACATGAAAGTGACATGACACGACACAAAATTCTTTTTTTTACGAAATGCGAACACGACCCACTTATCGTGTTGCATTGTAAGTGAGTTGTGTTAGTATTTGGTGAAAAATGAAATTTCGTGTTTTGTCATATTACTTTTATAGGTGAAAATAAGATTTTGAGACGTGTCGTCTCATTTTTATTTTGGTTGGGTTCGTGTTTGGTTAAAAAAATAACACGTATTGTGGCGTGACACTTTTACTTGGGTCATGTTCGTGTTTTGTAAAAAAATAATATTTCATGTTATGTTGTGTCACTTTTAATAGGATCGTGTTCATGTTTGGTTAAAAAAAAATTGTCGTGTCGTGTTGCTTTTATTTGAGTCGTATTCGGTTATAAAAATAATTTTCAATTTAAAAATAGTTTTTTATTTGTTAATTTTTTTCCCAATTTTATGTAAAAAATATTTTTTTGAAAAAAAATAGTTTTTAAATCTATCTTAAAAAAAACTTCTATAAAAGTATCATAACAGTTTTTTTAAATAAAAAAAGGTTTTTAAAACTATCATAACAGTTTTTTTTAACTGTTTTTATAAAAACAGTTATTTTTTAATTTTAAAAAATAAAAAAATATTTTAAAAAACAGTTTAAAATACTATTTTTATTGAATAAAAAAATAACAAATAAAAAAATATTTGTTTGATCTTTAGAGAAAAGGGCAAGTTTGCCTTTTAAAAAGTAATTGGAGTGTTTTAAGAATTTTTAGAATCTTTAAGAAATAAACATGAATACAAATATATCCAACTGGAAAATACATATGAATGCATAAAAAATAATAATCTAATAAGGTGTGAAGTTGGTAATTCCTTAACTTAAAAAATATATATAATTTTTCTGAAATTAACATTGAATTTAGAAATATTACAAAACATGAATAGAACAACAATAAAATTAGAAATACAAAATCTGAGCACAAAAGAGAGACAACATTCATGAATGAGATAGATATAATTATAAAAATTATGTATTTGCTTTCAAATTAACAAATGCATACTTTTGATGGCAAATGAAAAATGAGTAAAAAATTAGAGAGGAGATTAGGAGTATTGATCTTATTTTTTGGACAAGAAACAACTGCAATGAAGAAACTATGCCATATGAATCTGATGGAAAGATGAAGGAACTTGGGCAGCTGACTTTTGATTTCTAGGATTTCAAGATGAATGAATTTGGAAGTTTTGTTAGATGAATTTATTAGGAAAGAGAACGTATGAAGTTAAGATTCATGGAATGATTTTAATTTAATGAATGTGTAAGACTAATATTGATGATGCTAAGATTCAACACCACTATATAAGTGATGATGAGGTCAAACAACGATAACAATGGCAACCATTGAGATATATATGTATAAGTATATAGAAGGGGATGAGTATAAAAGGAATGAAGATAATGACGTATAGTGGTTCAGCCAATCAGGCCTACATCCACTGTGAGTGTGTGATCCACTAAATATGGGTACTAATGGCCTTGGATACTAGGGGTGTTCGCGGTCCGGTCCGGTTCAGTTTTAAGGTTTTTTTCGGACCGGACCAACTTGGTCGGTCCTCTAAAAAAATGGACCGAGGCCGGACCGATAATGTCGGTTGACCGACCCTAGTCGGTTCGGTTTTTTATAGGGTCGATCCGGTCTAACCCGTCGGTCCTCACATTAATGAATTACGTCATTTATAATAATGAAAATATACCCGAGTCTATTTTTCCAAACATTAAAAACTAAAAAATATCGAAATTTACAATTAAAACAAAACTAGTATTGGATTAAACTATAATTTAAACTAATCAAATATTAAAATAAATATTTTCACTATTTGTTTATCTTATATATATACATATGTATCTAAAAATATATTATTTTATATATAGTCGGCCCGGGTCGGTCCTAACAGGGTTTTTGAATCTGTAAATCGTGGACCGGACCGACTAGGTCGGTCCTCCAAAAAAATAAACTGAGACCAGACCGATTAAGAAAAAAGACCGGAAAAAAGTAGTCGGTTCGGCTTGGTTCGGTTTGCTCCGTCGGTCCAATCGGTTTTTTGAACGCCCCTATTGGATACAATGCACATAAGCTATCTCTCTCTCTCTCTCTCTCTCTCTCTCTCTCTATATATATATATATATATATATATATATATTGTGTGTACAAGCAGAGTTTTAGCTAGGGTTACAATTATCGATCCCTTTGTAAGGATGAAGGTGACAAGTATATATAGGATTTGGGGGGTGTAGTGTACCCCCCAAGCATGCATGGCGCATGTGAATGACGATCCATCCAATCCCCTGCTGACACCTGAATGTGCCACTTGCAATCAATGATAACATAATATTCCCTCACGTGAGGGGATAATATTGTTATAACGATCTAGTCCACGCGTTATATGAGTCCCACGCGCACTGTTCCACGCATCTCCCAAGTCACGCGCTGTGATGATGTCACCCTCGGCATCGGATGACAAGTCGAGAGTAAGGTTCCTGCTGGCAATGAGTCTGGATGGATGTGGACCTCGTACTGTCATCCCCTCATAGGGTCGTCCGACCCATGGTGAGGGGTCAGCCCATTGTACAATCATTCGGATCTTGATGAGGGGTCGGCCCCTTGTAGGGTCGTCCAGATCATGATGAGGGGTCGTCCCTTTGCAGGGTCGTCTTGGTTGGCCCTTCCTGTAACAGACATTTGGTAATTGCTCATCCTGGACCTGAACCCTCGTCTGTTTGGTGGACACCCTCGGTCAAGCCGACGGTATATATGGGTATATCAATCACCCCCAGCCCATAGCCATCGATGTTATTGAGATGGCTGAGGGGTAATGTTGCCTTTGAATGCCAATTGCATGGTTAGTTTGATGAGTGACATTTCTCAAGTTGCTTGACACCTTGTCAGATATCCATTATCATTTACGTTTCCCAAGTGTGATGGCTGCACCCCATTCTTGGGCTTCGTGCCCTAATGATGCATCTCCTCATGGGCTGTGTCTTGCATTGATTATTGGGCCCATAAATAACAAGGTATTTAAGGGATTTTTGAACAATTATTTCTTTTCTTCTTCTTCACACCTTAGCTTTCTCTCTCTAGCTTCTCAACAGCTCCATCGCCATTTCCTGCGATTTTAACCTTAGCTTCCAAGTTTCAAGCTTCATTCTGTCATCGTCTTCGTCTTCAGGTAATTCTTCTGCCACAAACTCCAATTTTAGCTTCTATTTTGTTTTTTTTCTTGTATTTGAGTTTCTTTCCCGCTTTTCTTGGTTGCCTTTCTTTTTCGGCGTGTAGACCCACCTTGCAGTGGTGGTTGTAGGGCATCCTCAGAGTTCATCCCCCATCTTTCAGTGGTGGTTTAGTGCCCCCTTGTGGCATTTCTAGGGCCCTCTTGTGTTTTCTGACGTTCTTCCTGTTCTTGAGTGTTCATCCACAAAACTCTTCATTTCTTTAGGTTTGATCCAAAAGTCAAGCTTATTCAACTTTGAATTTGTTTGTAGTTGGCTTAAATGAATTACTTCAAGTGTAGTGTCGTCCCTTTAATGCTGAGGAGACTTTATGGTTTAGCCGAGGAGTTCCCAACCTTGAGAGAGAAATTCTTCGCAGAGATTAGGCGAATAGAGGAAGAGGACGAGTGAAGACGAGGGGCCGACCCTAATTGGGTACGACCCATCTTCCCTATTCCTTTAGCCACAATAATACCATCTGAGTCCTGTGGGTCTTCCTGTCATCCAGTCAAGAGTCAGACATACGAGGGAGAGATGAATGAGAGAGCATCGTTACCAACAGGTGCTGGGCCTTCTGGGAGGAGAGAGACATCAACTCTTAGCCCAAGCCGACAGGGCGAGGGGACAGTTCATGCTGAGGCTGTTATTATGATAGCCCTGTCCCCTCTTGCTTTTCAAGTAGATTTTCCAGATGGCCCTCCGATAGGCGACGAGGTTGAAGGATCTGAGGAAGAGAGGGATAAGGATGACGATGAGAGTTTCGATGATGGTCGACTTGATACTTATAGTGCCTTGACTTATGTATCTTTTGTTAAGGACCGTGACCTCTTATTATGAAGGCATCTCTTTAGTATACAGTCCAATATAAGTATGAGGGTCCCATTTGAAGATGAGAGGGTCTACCAGGGGGTGAAGGAGAGATTGATGTTTACGAGCAGATGCTAAGTGTAGGTGTTAGGTTCCCTCTGCACCCTGCTATAGTCGACATATTGTCTTCCCTCGGCGTTGCCCCCTCTCAACTTCCTCCCAACTCATGGAGGACTATCCTCGGCTATGTCTGTCTTTATAAGAATACTTTTATCGACAAGCCCTCAGTCGATTTATTCATAGCCTATTACAATATTACATCATCGTCCACGAAGCCTAGGTATTTTCATCTGGGGGAGAGGAAGTCTGATAAAAAACTTCTTCACATGGCACAAACTTCCAACCATGATTGGAAGAAGAGGTTTTTCTTCATCTCTGGGAATTGGGAATTCCCTACTGGGGACGAGCCCGTAGAAGAGAGTCCCGTGAGCATGGTCAAACCCCTCTATGAAAGCACGGTCAGATCCCGGACTTAGTTTGGATGAGAGGGATGTTGTTGACTATCTGAGGGAGCAAGGTAAAAAGGGTGGACTCGCTAAATTTGAAGACTTGATAACCCATCGTTTCCTCAAAGAATTTGGTCTGAGGGTCGGCCCCTTGACAGAATTATGAGAGTTATTTTTTATTTCATATTTCTAAGTGTTTTCTCCTTATTGCTTCTTGTATCTGATGTATCATCTCTCTTTCAGGTCGGCCTGCAAACGTTTTTGATCTACTTTAGGAGATGACGACCCCCAGCTTAATGTCGGGCCTGGGAAAGAAGAAAGGCAAAGATCCTCAACAGCATTTGAGAAAGACAAAGGCCGCGGGGCCGACAGAAGTGGAGCCGACCATGGATAGTCGCAAAAGGAAAGAGCCTGAAGCTCCTGGGGGCTCTCGACCTGACGCTCAGATGAGGGCGAGGGTAGAGGTGTCTCAGGCACCCACTGAGGGGACCAACTACTCCTCCAGCATGGGTGCCTATTGGATTCAGAATTTAACTTTTCTTAAGGCTGAGCCCTCTTCCCTCATAGCCAACCTATGGGCGGCCAAAGCCTCGATGTTTTCTACAGCCTCGGCCCCAAATTATGAATTATTATCGAAGATACCCCGACCAAGGTTTATGACTTCGGTCTTCACACGCTAGCTTAGGTATTTTATCTGTCTCATCACCTTTGATTCACATATATATTATGAAGTGTTTCCTCGACTTCCTAATGATATTTTTCTTATTTTATGTAGACTATTTGCGCCTTCACCTCTACCACCAAGTGGATGGCTGAGAATCAATAAAAGTTCTACAAGCCTGAGAGAACTATCCAACACGAGGCCAAATTGAAGGCTGAGCTGGAGACTGTCAGGGCCGGGATAGAGAGTGCAAGGACCGAGCATGTAAGGGTCCTGGATGAGCTGGTAAAGCAACATAATGCCATTTTGAAGGTGAAGGACAACCTCATCAAAGAGAAGGAAGAGGCCTTGGCCAACCAAGGGGTCCAATTCAAGGTTGAACTTGCTGAGGCAGTGAGGAAGGCCGAGGTCAATGAAGTAGAGGCTTACAAGCTTTCGGATAAGTTTCAGGGCTTCAGCCTTGAGTATTTGGAGCGGGGGATCAAGACGGCCTGTCGGTGGGTCATCCTAAAATTTATTGATGCTGTATCATCCGTCCGCCCCTCTCTGGAGGCAGTGGAGTTGGACGACCCACTTATCGCTGAGGCTCTGGCCCATGTGGAGTCTCAAGTGAACATTGAAGGCACCGGAACTTCTGAGGATCGGCCTGTATTGGTCATCGAAGAGACTTCTATTGTTAATGTTTAAGCCCTTCCCTCTGATGCGGATTAATAGGGTGGTTGTCTGTGGCCCATACCCTCTGCGTTTAAATCTTTTGTATTTGATTTTCTTTTGGACAAATATTGTAGCACTTTGTAATGGGATTTACTCTCTTCCTATCCTATATATTTACCTTTTATGATTTGTCTTGTCTATGATATTCTTTAAGTTCCCCCTCGTCTTTCTTAAGGGTGAATGGAGGGTCATCCCTACCATTCACCCTCATTATAGCCGAGGGTGGTTCTCACCAAATTAATGATGTTTTAAAATATAAGCCCATCCTCGTCTTTCTTGAGAGTGAAAGGAGGGTTGTCCCTACCATTCACCCTCATCCTAGCCGAGGGTAGTTACCACTAAATAAATGATGTTTAATTTCAAGTCCACCCTCGCCTTTCTTGAGAGTGAAAGAAGGGTCGTCCCTACCAGTCACCCTCATCCTAGCCGAGGGTAGTTACCACCAAATAAATTATGTTTAATTTCAAGTCCACCCTCGTCTTTCTTGAGAGTGAAAGGAGGGTCGTTCCTACCATTCACCCTCATCCTAGATGAGGGTAGTTACCACCAAATAAATGATGTTTAATTTCAAGTCTCCCCTCGTCTTTATTGAGAGTTAATGATGGGTCGTCCCCACCATTCACCCTCATCTTAGCTGAGGGAGTTATCCACCAAATTAATGATGTTTAATTTCAAGTCCCCCCTTGTCTTTATTGAGAGTGAATGGGGGGTCGTCCCCACCATTCAACTCATCTTAAACGAGGGTGGTTATCCACCAAATTAATGATGTTTTCAATTAAGTCCTCCCTCGTCTTTCTTGAGAGAGAATGGGGGATCATCCCCACCATTCGCCCTCATTATAGTCGAGGGTGGTGACCACCAAATAAATGATGTTTCAATTAAGTCATCCCTCGTCTTTCTTGAGAGAGAATGGGAGGTCGTCCCTACCATTCAACCTCATCCTAACCGAGGGAAGTTAACCACCAAATTCATGATGTTTAATTTTAAGTCCCCCTCGTCTTTATTGAGAGTTAATAGGGGGTAGTCCCCACCATTCACCCTCATCTTAACCGAGGGTTATCACCACCAAATTAATGATGTTTTAGATTAACTCCTCCCTTGCCTTTCTTGAGAGTGAATGGAGGGTCGTCCCTACCATTCACCCTCATCCTAGCCGAGGGACGTTAACCACCAAATTAATGATGTTTTCAATTATTTCAAGTCCTCCCTTGTCTTTTTTTAGAGTGAAAGGAGGGTTGTCCCTACCATTCACCCTCATCATAGCCGAGGGGGATATCATCAAGAATTACCATAACCATATTACAATGGACAATCACAAGATAAGGGGCCAATATAACATTCTCATTAACATTCCAAGTGTCCTGATGGAGCAACACATTCATTACAACTGTGGTTCGATAGGTCATTACAACATTATTGATAGTATTTCTTCAAATGATCTGCATTTCAGGGATTCAAAAATGGCTCCCCTTCAAGGTTCTCTAGCCTATAGGTTCCAAGGACAACTTCATCAATGACCCTATATGGCCCATGCCAATTTGGGTGGAGCTTGTTAGGTTTCTGCCAAGTCTTTTTAAGGACTAGGTTACCCATAATGATTGGCCTTTGCTTTACCCTCTGGTTGTAAAACCTGGCAGTCCTCTACTGGTAGGCTGCTTGCCTTATCTCAGCGTCTTTTCTCCTTTCCTCGATCAAATCTAGGTCAAGTCTCCTTTCTTCCATATTTTTTTGGGAGTCATGCATTTGGACTCTATGGGTAGGAAACCCAATCTCGGTGGGAATGACAGCTTCTGAGCCATAAGCCAGCATGAACGGGGTTTCCCCAGTAGGGGTTTTTGCCGTCGTCCTATAGGCCCACAGTACAACATACAACTCCTCAACTCATCTTCCTTTTGCCTCCTCAAGTTTCTTTTTGATCCCGTCTAGGATTGTTCTATTTGTAACTTCAGTTTGCCCATTAGCTTAAGGTCGGCCTGGGGTGGATAAAAATTGTTTGATACCCACCCTTTCGCAGTACTTCTCTATAGATGCATTCTTGAATTGAGTCCCGTTATTTGAGATGAGGGTGTTGGGAAGACCATATATGCATATAATATTTTTCCAGATAAACTAGAAGGCCTTCTGCTCGGTGATAGTTACCATCGTCTCTGCCTCCACCCATTTTGAGAAATAGCCAATTGCTATGACCAAGTATCGATAGTTATTGACGACCCTAGGCAAGGGTCATACTATATCGATTCCTCATACTGCGAATGGCCATGGGGAAGTGATGGAGGTAAGAGGTTGATGGGGCTGGTGGGGTATGGTGGCGAACCTTTGACATCTATCGCACTTCTTAACGTATGCCGAAGCATCCTTCCCCAAGGTCGACCACTAATATCCTTGGGTGACTATCCTTTTTTCTAACGACCTACCCCCAATATGGCTCAAGCAAGACCCCTCGTGTACATCTTGCAAGATGTGTGGAACTTCAGACGGGTGCACACATTTGAGCAAGGGGTGCAGGAACCCCTTTTTGTATAAGGTGTCTCCGATGATTGTGAATTTCGCAGCTCTGTATCTCAACTTCTTCCATTCTTGTTTTGCTTTTGGCATCTCCCCCTCTTTAATGTATCTGATTAGAGGGTCCATCCATGAAGCTTCCCTGTTAATATTTAAGCAAGAGCCAAGTGTTCCATCTACATCTTCAATGGTTGGTCGACGTAAAATTTCCACTGGGACTGTCCTCATGATATCTGTCCTAGTTACTGAGGCCAGTCTAGAAAGTGCATCGGCTCGGCCGTTATCAAGCCTAGGTATCCTCTTTAGTTTTACTTCTCCAAAGCTCTTCAATTGTGTCTTCACTTTTTCAAGGTATTTGGCCATTTGCTCATCTTTAGCTTCGTATGCTACTAGTATCTGATTCACTACAAGCCTTGAATCACTATGGACTAAGATTTGGCCGATACTAAGAGACCTATCCAAGGAGAGGCCTGCTATCAGGGCCTCATACTCAGATTCGTTATTAGAGGCTTTAAAGTTAAACCTCGGGGCATACTCAATGTTTGTGCCATCAGGGGCCGATACTATTAATCCAGCCCCACTTCCACTCTCACAAGAAGACCCGTCAACGAAGAGGTCCCACATGGCCTATTCTCCCAAGAAATTTCCCTCAATGAGGGATCCATTTCTAAAGAGATATCTTCCCTCTTCGTTTTTGGCAAATTTTTCTCTAGCGGTGCTTGTCTCAGCCTTATCTGTGGATGGGTCAATAATTCTGCCTTGCAGGGTACCTGTCTTCTTAATACTCTCATCTTCAGCCTCATCATCTTCCCAAGTAAACTCAGCCATGAAATCTGCTAATGCTTGCCCCTTAATGGCCACCCTAGGTTGATACACAATGTCGAACTCTACCAGCTCTCTAGCCCAGGACTTTGGCCTCTTCAATTTTTCTAGCTTGTGTAAGACCTGTTCAAGAGGAGAGTCGGTGAGGATGACCATTGTATGGGACTGGAAGTATGACTTCATTTTTCTTGATGCCTGGATCAAGGCATAGGTTAACTTCTCCATCCTTGGGTATCTTTGCTCTTCCCCCTAGAGTGCCTTACTATTGAAGTATACAGGTTTATGTACCCCGTCTTCTTCTCTCATAATGGCTGCGCTGATGGATGATTCTTAGACGGCTAGATACACATGCAGCCATTCGCCCTGCACTTGTCGTGACAATAACAAGGGAAACCTTAGGTACGACTTTAGTTCTTTGAAATCCTAGTCGCACTCTTCATTCCATTCAAAGGCCCTTATGAGAATTTTAAAGAATGGTAAACACTTGTCTGTGGCTCTGGACATGAACTTATTCAAAGCAGCCACTCGCCCTATCAGCCTCTAAACATCCTTATTGGTCTTTGGAGTCTTCATGTCTAAAAGGGCCTTTATCTTCTCAGGATTGGCCTCAATACCTCTTTGGTTGACGATGAACCCCAAGAATTTCCTTGCCCCGACCCCGAAGACATATTTGGCCTGGTTGAGCTTCATCCGGTACTGTCCATCGTGTTAAAGGTCCTCTCAAGGTTGACCACATGATCCTCAGCCTTCAAACTCTTGGTTAATATTTCATCTACATAGATCTCTATAGACTTCCTGATTTAATCTTTGAACATTTTGTTAACAAGGCGCTGATATGTTGCCCCCGCATTCTTTAGGCCAAAGGGCATGACACTATAATAGTACGTCCCCTTGTCGGTAATGAAAGCCATTTTTTCAGAGTCCTTAGGGCTCATGAAGATCTAGTTGTAACCTGAATAGGCATCCATGAAGCTCATCAGCTCATGGCCCGTCGTAGCGTCTACCATCTGATCAATGCGAGGGAGTGGGAAACAGTCTTTGGGACAATGTTTATTGAGGTCAGTGAAGTCTACACACATCCTCCATTTCCCTTTGGCTTTGGGGTCTATGACTGTGTTGAATAGCCATTCGGGATAGATGACCTCCCTGATAAACTCAGCATCTTCCAGCTTCTTAACCTCGTCCCTCACTACACCAAAAACAGGATTCTGGCACGGTTTAAAACTGTGCCAGATCAAATCTGGCACGATTTTGAACTGTGACAGAATCAGGTGTTCCAAAATGGGAATTTTTTTCTGGCATGACTCAAAAGTGTACCAGATTCAGCCAAACAGGCACACTTCTGGCACACTTTTAAATCGTGCTAGAATTTGATATTTCTAGCACACTTTTAGCACAGTTTTTAGTTGTGCCAGATTCAACCAAACAGGAACACTTCTGGCACACTTTTAAACCGTGCCAGAATTTGATATTTCTGGCACACTTTTGGCACAATTTTTAGCTGTGCCATATTCAGCAAAACAGGAACACTTCTGACACACTTTTAAATCGTGCCAGAATTTGATATTTCTGGCACACTTTTGGCACAGTTTTTTAACTGTGCCAGATTTAGCACAGTTTAAAAAAATGCACAGTTCAAAACCGTGCCAAAATATGATACACTTTTGCCACGGTTTTGAACTATGCCAATTTTTTTATTTAAAAAAAATTATTTGAAAGCACAAAATTCACAAATTAATAATATTGTGCGTTATTAATAAACTAATGTACGTACAAACTTCAAAATATTACAAGCCTTTAACAGCTCACAGGCCCAAAAAAATTGGGCAGAATTTTCTCTATTTTCTGGACATTCCAAAATCTGTTAATACAAAACCTGCCTAACATAAAGCCTGCACGACCACAAAATATAACAATTAACTTACAAAAGCCCTCATGGCCATAAAAGTCAATAATAAAACAACAAAAGATCATAAGGTCATGACACAAAAAAATGGAATCATTAATAAACCCCTTGTTGTAAACCATTGAGTTCTTTGTGTGTTCCACGTGAATAAAAGCCAACGATAAACTGTTATCCTGCAAAAAAAATAGAATACAAAAAAGATACGATATTAGTAACCCAATAATTTACAAAAAAAAAATACTCAAAATAAAAAAAATTACATATATGAGTGGAAATTATCGTCATACTCACAAATCGGGAGACCCGGGACTACGCGATCAGTTCCTACAAGTTACATTGGTCCCGTTAGAGGAGTTTGTGCCTCCTACGGGGTCGATTGGGGCCGGTTTGGGTTTTCACCCTTTAATGACATGTTTTTAACTTTAAGTGTGATTTTTGAAAATTATCTTCATATTGTCAAACCGGGAGACCCAGGAATACGCGGTCAGTTCCTACAAGTTACATTGGTCCCTTGAGAGGTTTTCGTGCCTCCTACGGGGTCGTTTGAGAGCCGGTTTGGGTTTTCACCATTTAACGACATGTTTTTAACTAAGTGTGATTTTTGCAAATTATTGACATACTCTCAAATCGGGAGACCCGGGACTACGCGGTCAGTTCCTACAAGTTACATTGGTCCCGTGCGAGATGTTCGTGCCTCCTACGGGGTCGTTTGGGGGCCGGTTTGGGTTTTCACCCTTTAACGGCCTGTTTTTAACTCTAAGTGTGATTTTTACAAATTATCGTCATACTCTCAAACCGGGAGACCAGGGACTACGCGGTCAATTCGTACAAGTTACATTGGTCCCGTGTGAGGTGTTCGTGCCTCCTACGGGGTCCTTTGGGGGCCGGTTTGGGTTTTCACCCTTTAACGGCCTGTTTTTAACTCTAAGTGTGATTTTTGCAAATTATCATCATACTCTCAAACCGAGAGACCCAGGACTATGCGGTCAGTTCCTACAAGTTACACTGGTCCCGTTCGAGGTGTTCGTGCCTCCTACGGGGTCGATTGGGGGTCGGTTTGGGTTTTCACCCTTTAACGGAATGTTTTTAACTCTAAGTGTGATTTTTGCAAATTATCTTCATACTCTCAAATCGAGAGACCCGGGTCTACGCGGTCAGTTCCTATAAGTTACATTGGTCCCGTGCGAGGTGTTTGTGCCTCCTACGGAGTCATTTGGGGGCCGATTTGGGTTTTCACCCTTTAACCGCATATTTTTAACTAAGTGTGATTTTTGCAAATTATCGTCATACTCTCAAACCGGGAGCCCCGGGACTACGCGGTCAGTTCCTACAAGTTACATTGGTCCCGTGAGAGGTGTTCGTGCCTCCTACGGGGTCGTTTGGGGGCGGATTTGGGTTTTCACCCTTTAACGGCATGTTTTTAACTCTAAGTGTGATTTTTATAAATTATCATCATAGTCTCAAATCGGGAGACCGGGGTCTACGCGGTCAGTTCCTATAAGTTACATTGGTCCCGTGCGAGGTGTTCGTGCCTCCCACGGGATCGTTTGAGGGCCGGTTTGCGTTTTCACCCTTTAACGGCCTGCTTTTAACTCTAAGTATGATTTTTGCAAATTATCGTCATACTGTCAAACCGGGAGACTGGGGACTATGCGGTGAGTTCCTACAAGTTACATTAGTCCCGTGCGAGGTGTTCGTTCCTCCTACGGGGCCGATTGGAGGACGGTTTGGGTTTTCACGCTTTAACGACAAGTTTTTAACTATAAGTGTGATTTTTGCAAATTTTCGTCCTACGCTCAAACCGGGAGACCCGGGACTACGCGGTCAGTTCCTACAAGTTACATTGGTCCCGTGCGAGGTGTTCGTGCCTCCTACGGGGTCGATTGGGGGCCGATTTGGGTTTTCACCCTTTAACGATATGTTTTTAAGTTTAAGTGTTGATTTTTGCAAAATATCATCCTAATCACAAACCGGGAGACCCGGGACTACGCTGTCGGTTCCTACAAGTTACATTGATCCAGTGCGAGGTGTTCGTGCCTCGTACGGGGTCGATTGGGAGCCGGTTTGGGTTTTCACCCTTTAACGGCCTGTTTTTAACTCTAAATGTGATTTTTGTAAATTTTCGTCATACTCTCAAACCGAGAGACTGGGGATTACGCGGTCAGTTCCTACAAGTTACATTAGTCCCGTGCGAGGTGTTAGTTCCTCCTACGGGGACGATTGGGGGACGGTTTTGATTTTCACCCTTTAACGGCATGTTTTTAACTATACTTGTGATTTTTGAAAATTATCGTCCTACTCTCAAACCGGGAAACCTGGGACTACGCGGTCAGTTCCTACAAGTTACATTGGTCCCGTGCGAGGTGTTCGTGCCTCCTACGGGGTCGTTTGGGGGCTGATTTGGGGTTTCACCCTTTAACGGCCTGTTTTTAACTCTAAGTGTGATTTTTATAAATTATCATCATATTCTCAAGCCGGGAGACCGGGGACTACGCGGTCAGTTCCTATAAGTTACATTGGTCCCGTGCGAGGTGTTCGTGCCTCCCACGGGGTCGTTTGGGGTCTGGTTTGGGTTTTCACCCTTTAACGACCTGTTTTTAACTCTAAGTGTGCTTTTTGAAAATTATCGTCATACTCTCAAACCGGGAGACTCAAGACTACGTGGTCAGTTCCTACATGTTACATTGGTCCCGTGCGAGGTGTTCGTGCCTCCTACGGGGTTGTTTGGGGGCTGGTTTGGGTTTTCACCCTTTAATGGCATGTTTTTAACTAAGTGTGATTTTTATAAATTATCATCATACTCTCAAACCGGGAGACCCGGGACTACGCGGTCAGTTCCTACAAGTTACTTTCGTCCCTTGCGAGGTGTTCGTGCCTCCTACGGGGTCGTTTGGGGGCTAGTTTGGGTTTTCACTCTGTAACGGCATGTTTTTAAGTCTAGGTGTGATTTTTGTAAATTATCATCATACTCTCAAATCGGGAGACCCGGGACTACGCGGTCAGTTCCTACAAGTTACATTGGTCTCGTGCGAGGTGTTCGTGCCTCCTACGGGGTCGATTGGGAGCCGGTTTGGGTTTTCACCCTTTAACGTCATGTTTTTAACTATAAGTGTGATTTTTGCAAATTATCTTCATACTCTCAAACTGGGAGACCCGGGATTACGCGGTCAGTTCCTACAAGTTACATTGGTCCCGTGCGAGGTATTCGTGCCTCCTACGGGGTCGTTTGGGGACCGGGTTGGGTTTTCACCCTTTAACGGCATGTTTTTAACTACAAGTGTGATTTTTTTAAATTATCGTCCTACTTTCAAATCGGGAGACCCGAGACTATGCGGTCAGTTCGTATAAGTTACATTGGTCCCGTGCGAGGTGTTCGTGCCTCCTACGGGGTCGTTTGGTGGGTGGTTTGGGTTTTCACCCTTTAACGGCTTGTTTTTAAGTTTAAGTTTTGATTTTTGCAAATTATCATCATATTCTCAAACCGAGGTGTGCGTGCCTCCTATATCGTCATGTTCTCTAACAGTATGTTTTCAATCAATTTAGAATGTTTATGGATTTTAGAAAATTTTGACATAATTTCATTTGTTTATTCATTAAATCCAACATGTTTTAATATTTAAAATAAACTCAACAGCAACAGCAAATTCCAAAACCAAACCACCAGCAAGTCCCTTCCACCAATTTAACTAAATAAACTCATAATGTAAGCCATGAAGTGATTTTCAAACTTTAAAAGGAATGATCAGATATAGAATGAAAAAGACAATGGTGATTAAAATGATCAGTTCCTACACGTTACATTGATCCCGTGCGAGGCGTCCGTGCCTCTTACGGGGCCTTTAGTGGTGATTGTAGGTGGTAAGTTTCTTTAAAAAATCCTTTGAAGAGAATCCAAATTGACGTTACTCTAAGCCAAGTAGCCTAAGGTAGGCACTACTATAAAGTAAGGTGCCTAAGATATGCATGTTAAATGTAATTAAAGAAGAAACGTATAAATCATCATCATTATGAAAAAAATAGAAATATAAAGTATGGTTCCTAAGATATGCATGTTAAATATAGTTGATTTGCCAAATATTTTGGTAAATTGTCCTCATTTAGTATCCGCGTGTTCTTTTATTGTATACTTGGTTCTTTTATAGAATTCAAAGCATGGTAATATGATATCAAGTACCTGAATTTGTGCCCCTGATCTCGTATGTAGATTCTTAATAGTTTCCCCACGCTTGCCTATTATTAAACCAACCTACAATGGAAAAACATTTCAAGTGAGAAATGGTAGGGAAATTTTAAGTCTTTCACCTGGGCAAATTTGAAGATATATACTGTATATATCTTTAAAGCCTTGTATATTTCTTTGGCACTTGTTTGTATGTTATTTGAGTGTGCATGCTTCATTTTGTATTGATGTTTATGTATATTTACAGAGCCCATTACCGAAAGGGACAGCGCCGAGCTTCAATGCCTCACAATGTGTGAGAAATAAAAATAAATGTCGTGTTCAAAGCCTTGGCCACCAAACGAAAATTCCTAGAACAATAAATACTTTCAAGATATTGTGTCAGATCATTATCGCACATGGAAACTAACACTCGTTAACATGAGACTACACAATTGGGGAGTCCAATTATTGTATTTATACTAAAAATATTAATCTTCCAGAAGGTTCTAGAGAGTACACAACTAAGGCCCAAAATAGGAAGCGCCCAATACAAGAGGAAAAATTATAGTGAAATGTGTGTGTGTGGGGGGGGGGGGGGGGGGGGGGATCAAGGTAGATATGAGGGTACTTTAATAAAATGGAAAAGACAAACCTTTTTTTTCATCATAACCAAAAAGCCATGACCACCTTGGACAAATTCTGAAAATACTTCATGAAAATGCTTAGCCACACCTACGTTCTATTGATTCATCCTTTCGCTGATCAAGAGCTGATATAAGTTCTTTGATTTTCTGCAAAAGAATAGACAGACAACCAAGTTATATACTCTCCTTCTACTATCAGCTTACACCACTAATTATAGCTTGAAAAGAAGATATATGACTGATTTAAGTACCTCATCACCAGCATTTAGTTCCTCTTGCCTTTTCTGGAGTTGTTCTCATTGTTCTGTGAAATTTGCATATTGATCAAGTGCTTTTTTGTTTACATGGCTGAATTATCGCAGTTGCTTATTGCACTTGTCAAGCATTTTATACAATTCCTTTGCGCTCTTCTTCTTATACATGTTATTCAAATTGATTGAGAAAGGAATAATTAAGTGAAAAGAAATATGTACTGAAGAGTATCTTGTTCGTATGCTTTAACCAACTCTAATACATGTAAAAATTGATGAACCTACTTCACGGATTTATGAACAAGAAAACATAATACGGATTGATGAACAAGCAAACAACCCTAGGAATATTTATCTAGAAATTAGGATAATAAACACATTTAAGATGCATAAATACATATATATATTTTCTACTTGGAAATTGTAATGTGAACAAAAAAGAACAATCTAATAAATACCATACGATTGACATGTGAAACATATTAACTCACAAATCATAGTACCCAATAAGCACCAAATAATATGTACACACATAACTACTTGTTCCACTTTCTGAGATGATTCACAACATAGATGGATTTTTATATAAATATGAAAAGTCCATATGGGTATAGAGATCCTCAAGCATCCCTGTCTCTGCGACGAAAATCTAGCAACATTAATGTCACCCCCAGCACACCAAGCCACCTATTTGACAGAAAAGAACCCAAAAAATTGGAAAAACCTCTAAAGGCTAAACATAACAAAGATCACAGAATTGACATAAAGCTGATTATCACCCAAAACTTTCCTTTTTACTCTCTTTCATCTTTGAAAATCCTATTAGGTCAACATCTACTTAGGCATTTCCTTCTCTAATAACTCTAAACACAAACAAATCTCTACATTTTCTTGGTAGCATACCCTGCTCTCCAAACCCCAAAAAAACTTTCATCCATAAGACATATGTATACAGGCAATGAATCAAGATGTGTCCGAGTGCTGTACACCCTGAACTGCACAAAATACACCAGTTGGGGCACAAGCACATTTTAGGTCTCTGCTTTTGCATCGCATAGCATCACAAGTATCTGTTATATGATGGACTAGTAACAAAGAGAATGTTTACACTTTCGAAGGGTTACCATCTATCAAAATTTTCTTATATGGAGCAAAAAAACCAAAGAGATGAAAATTACAGAAAGCTTTAAAAATTAAGCTTCAAGAGACCACCAAGTCATTGTGAGTAAGCATAAATTACACAAAGCATAAATTAAAATTTTCTCCTAAGTCATTCATGATCAATTAAAATTAAAGCTTAGATTAAAAAAAGATGTAATTGTGAGTAAGCATAAATGAACTTACAGGTAGAGGATAGAAGAAAGGGAGATGCACGGTCAATCCGGAGGTTCGGCGCAAAAAGATCAAAGTGGAGCTGCCCGAGTTAATCCCGTCGGCGGCTAACATCTAACTAGTGTCATCCAGCCCCTCAAACCACCTGCCACCACCAGCTGGTGGTGGTCCGACCCATTTGAAAACCCAAAACCTAACAGCCATGAGCTCCAGCAAAACCGGTGCCGTTCAACCCTTATAATCCCATCGCCGGTGACCACTGTCCTAAAGTCGGAACCACTATCTCATCTACCTCCATGCCACATCTTCCCCAAAACCCATAGTTTAACCCACCAACTACCTTAAACTCGTAAACCCAACAACCCGCAACTCCAAACCTAAGGCAACCCAGATGAAATCAGCCAAAACCAACCTATGTTTCGACCCAACACAAAACCCGTTTACCTACCCGAACTGGAGCTACCCCTAAAACTGAATTTCGACCGGACTTCTTTCAAACCCTTGATCCTCTTCAATCCAAATCAGGTGAAAACCCCTAAGTTAAACCTATTTCAAGCCCCAAAATTTTAACATCTTTGTTCCAACTCAAAAATAGCTTAGGTGATGCGAGAAAGAAAGACTCGCGCAAAAGAATGAGCGGGGAAGAAAATGCTTGGCTCCATATGAAAAGGAATGCATTTTAATATTTCTCATTTTTTTAAGTTCTTGGATCCAAATGAAAAAATCAAATGAATTTTAATATTTAATATTTTTTTATTTAACACAGTTTTGGCACGCTTTTAAACTGTGTCAGATTCTGGCACCGTTTTAAACCGTGCCAGATTGAGAATAAATCGTGCCAAAATCTGGCACAGTTATAAACCATGCCAGATTCTCTTTGTCCAATCGTGCCAGATTAGCAGTTTTGGTGTAGTGCCTTATGACCTCATACTTTTCTCGAGAATAAATTCTCCTCTTCTGCTTTACCGGCTTTGCACCCTCTACCACATTGAGCTTGTGGCACATGATTTCGGGGTCGATCCCCGGCATATCTGCGTGACTCCATCCAAAGATGTTCTATTTTCTCCTTAACAGCTTGATGAGGTCTTCTTTGATGTCTATCTTTAGAGCTTTGCCTACTTGGACAATTTTTTTCGGCTCATCCTCAATGGGGATGATGGATTCTACCTCTTTTGCGGCTTCTCCTTTCTTCAACTTTGTCTCATCCATGGGGTCGAGGGTATTAATATTGTAAGTAGTTGTTTCCTTCTTATGCACCTCTCTTTCTTTGGCGGAATTGAAGTTACATTCCCGTGCCATCATTTGGTCGCCCTGAACTTCTCCTACCCCATAAAGGGTCGGGAATTTGATCATCTGATGGACTGTGGACGACACGGCCTCAAACTCCTTGAGGGCCACTCGCCCCAGTATAATGTTATAGGCTGAGAAGACATGTTCATCCATAAAAAAAAAGTTTACCTTCTTGGTAAGCCATCTCGACCACTCGTCCCTCATCCTAACATCGGCCTCATACACTCCTTGAGGATGAACTTTTTATCCCACTGAAACCAATCAAGGGGTGATGGTATGGGACGAGCCTAGCACGACTAAGGCCTAAAGCTTTAAAGCATGGCCAGAACATCACATCTGCAGAAATTCTCCCATCCACCAAGATCCTTGGCACCTCACATCCGTGTACCCTGGCGGTGATAACAAGAGGGTCATCATGCGGGGCTAAGAGGCCTTTGAAATCCATTCTTAAGAAACCCACTATGAGAGTATCCATATCAACTTTCTTCCTCTTTTTCGACTTTGCTTCAGTAGAGGTAGAGTGTACAACCTTTGTTACTACCTTGGCCTCAGCTACATGGGCCTTCCTGTCGGTAACCTCTAATCCTCCTCTTGCTAGTCCTTCGGAGATCATCCCAACACCGAGTGAGATCATATTAAGTTTTTTTATAGGGCCGTGGTCATCCCTCGATGGGAGGTCAGGGTCATCCTCATCCTTTGAAGGGTCGTCACTTCTGTTTGGAGGATCTTCTCTGCATGTGTCAACCCTCTTTTTCTTGGGGAAGTCCCCTTGGACCCTCTTGAAGGAACTCTTGTCAACGTATTTCCTTAACTTCCCTTCTTTTAATATTTTCTCAATTTTATCTTTCAGAGTAAAACAGTTATTGGTCACATGCCCATGGTCTTGATGGAATTCACACCACAGGTTTTTATTCCTCTTGTGGGGAGCTGCCCTCAACTTCTCAGGCCACTTCAAGGACCGTTCGCTCTTTATCTCATTCAGAATATGTTCATAACTGACCATTAGAGGGGTGTAATCAATGAATTTGTCATCTACAAACCTCTTCTTTCCCTCTTTGTTCTTTTTCTGGTACTTACTCCTACTAGTGCCTCCTTTTTCATCTTCGTATTTTGCGGCCATTGCCTCTTCGATGTTCATCACCTTTCCCATTATTGACAACAATTCAGCCATCGTCCTCGGAGGGTCTTCCGCAAGCTTCCATAATAGCTTCCCCTTCTGGATTCTTCCAATGATGGATGTCATGGCTATATTCTCCTTATAATCTTAGACCTCTAACTTTTCTTTATTAAACCTGGCTATGTAGTCTCTTAGGCTCTCATTCTTCCCCTGCTTAACATAGATCAGGTGTGTGGTCTTCTTCTATGGCCTCACTCCAAAGCAGAAGTTATGGATAAACCGGTTCAGCACCTTCTGGAAATTTTCAATAGAGTTCTCTGGGAGAGACATATACCAGACATGTGCAGTCCTTCCAGAGTGCCAAAAATGTCACGACACCTCATCTCATCTGAGATAGAGTATATGTCTACTGCTGATTGGTACATCTAAATATTATGGACAGGATTGGTACTCCTGTCATACCTTGGGGTGACCACAGGTGGCTTAAACTTGGATGGCATTGGGAAGTTGACTATCTTTGCCATAAAGGGTGAGACTATGGAGTATCCTCTCTGAAGAGGGTCCCAGCTCTTTAGGATGTCACCAATTTTATCCTCCAACCTTTGGATCGAGTCATTTCATGGCCTCGTAGGGTTGGCCTGACCGATGTTATCCCCTGCCACCTCTTTGAGGCAAACAGAGGGTTCTGCTGCGGTAGGTCTGTGTCGACTGTTTACTTCTCCCTAAGCATCTTCCCATCTGTGGGTTCGGCCATCATGGGGTCGGTTATCTATTGCCTCCCTTATGGACCTCGCAATACTTCTCGATCGGGACAATTTTTCCCGCAGGTCATTTACTGGGCTTAGCCTCTCAAAGGCCAACCCCCTGCTCAGACGATCGAAAGTAGAGCCTCTCGAGTGATCGTCAGGATTTTTCCTTCCACACTTACCTCTGCTTTCCTGAATAGGTCGCACAGTATTGTTAGAGACTTCATACGGCTCCCAGCACTATATGGGGGCCTCTTTCACCTCCAGATCATCATATTTGTCTTCTGGGCAAGGGTTTCCTTACCTCCCCAGGCGTAGACGTCGGGGGTCAGCAACATCCCTCCACCGTTGTGGAGGTGGTAGGTCTTTGTGCGATGCCAGGGGTGGTCCTCTGGCCTTATGCTGTCCTGGAGATGCTGCCGGAGTAATCATTTTCGGTGAGACTCCTGAAGGTCTTAATATGTTCTGGCTAAGAGCTGTAAATTGCTCCTGCATAATCCGTTGGCTTGCTGTTAAAGACTTCAGGGCGGTAGCCACATCAGCCATCTCAGACTGAGGTGGTACATGACTGGAGCTAGGTCCTACTCCACTATCCGGTGGAGGAGGTGGTGGTGGCATCTCCGGTGCCATATGTTTGAGCTGCGAAGAGTTGAATGATCGAAAGACTGATGAGCTTGAGAACATTAATGGACCTCTTTCAATGGTGAAATAGCTCCACACGAAGGGGGAGAACTGGTTCACCACCAGAGTTTTCGATGAGGTCAAGTTGTATAAAGGAAGAAATATCTTCCCGTTCCCATAAACGACACCAAACTGATGATGCTAAGATTCAGCACCACCAGATAAGTGATGATGAGCTCAAACAACGACAACAATGGCAGCCGTAGAGATATATATGTATAAGTATATAGAATGGGATGAGTATAAGAGAAAAGAAAACAATGATGTATAGTGGCTCAGTCAATCATGCCTATATCCACTGTGAGTGTGTGATCCACTAAATATGGGCACTAATGGCCTTTGATACAATGCACATAAGCTCACTCTCTCTCTCTCCCTCTCTCTCTCTCTCTCTCTCTCTCTATTGTGTGTACAAGCAGAGTTTTAGCTAGCGTTAAAATTACAAATCACTTTGCAAGGATAAAGGTGATAAGTATATATAGGGCTTGGGGGTGTAGTGTACCCCCCAAGCATGCATGGCGCATGTGAATAACGATCCAGCCAATCCCTTGCTAACACCTGGATGTGCCACTTGCAATCAATGATGACATAATATTCCATCACGTGAGGGGATGATATTGTTATAACGGTCTAGTCCACGTGTTATATGAGTCCCACAGGCATTGTTCCATGCGTCTCCCAAGCCACGCGTTGTGATAATGTCACCCTCGACATCGGATGATGAGCCGAGGGCAAGGTTCCTGCTGGCAATGAGTCTGGCTGGATATAGACCAGATACTATCATCCCCTCATAGGGTCGTTCGACCCGTGATGAGGGGTCGGCCCATTGTAGGGTCGTCCTGATCATGATGAGGGGTCGACCCCTTGCAGGGTCATCTAATGTTGGTTGGGGGGTCAACCCCTTGTAGGGTTGTCCGGATCATGATGAGGGGTCGGCCCCTTGCAGGGTCATCTTGGCCTGCCCTTCCTGTAACAGACATGTGGTAATTGCTCATCCTGGACCTGAGCCCTCGTCTGTGTGGTGGACACCCTCGGCCAGACTGAGGTTATATATGGGTATATCAAATATTAAGGGTATGATAAGAAATGTTAATTTAATGAGGGTAGTTTAGTACTCTAAGATTTGAAGAGGAACTTCCCCCTTTTTAAGTAGTAGAGATAACAGGATGACATTTATTTATTTATATATTTTTTTTTGAATTTGGGAGTTAATACTGTTAATCCAATACTCTCCCATCCCCCTTCTCTTTACTATTTTTCAAAGTTCTAAAAAATACGGGCGTCACAGAGACGTGGAGGCAAGGCTTATGTCTTAAAAGTCTACGCAGACTTTAGGCATAAAAAGACGTAAAAAGGCGTTTAGGCGTTCTTTAATATATTTTAATATTTTTAACTATAATAACGCTATTAAAAATAATAAATGGTACATACCATAAGATATGCCTGAATATATGCAAACTAAAATACACTTTTTTTTAAATACTAAGAAAAAAATAAAAATAAAAACAAAAAATGCACATTTTTTTGGACGAGAGGTAGAGATGTTTGGGATACCATTTTTCTTTTGATTGTTTTAAAGAGATATTGGTCCGTTTTTTTTTTTAAAAAGTCTTTAAAATGCGTTATCGTTTCACTAAAGCATTTTTGTTTTAAAAAAAGTGCGCCTTAAGCCTTTTACCAAGAATAAGGCATAAAAGGATCAAAGCAGGCGTTTTTTTCAAGCCTCAAGTCTAGGCGGAGCTAAACGCACCTCGTACAACACTGTTATTTTCCATTCCCAAGGTTGTTATGCACGCTTCTAATGAATTCATTTAATTTCACCAATTTGACTTCGCACTCGAACGATTTTACACAGGCATTTTAATTTCTCTCTATCCCTTCACTTAGTTGTATTAATTTAAATAACTTCTTCTAAAAAATTATTAATTATATATATCTTTTGATTTGCTATAGATATATGGAATTCAAAATGTTAAAGCTTTTTGTGTTCAAAACTGTCCATATTTTCATATTTGAACTTTTAAAAAAAATACATATGGGAAAGTAAGTTTTTAAATATTGTTTACATTTTATAAACAGTTTATGTTTATGGAATCCAATGAGCATTTCATTAAATATTTTTAATAATTTAATAAAAGTATCGTTTCCCTAGAATTTTCGAGATAATAAGTTTATTTTTTATATGTTTTAGGATTTGTTATTGAGATTCTGTGTGATTTGTAGGGTGAGGGAAAAAAACAATATAGGTTGAACGTTAGTTCATTATAAACCTAAATAGAGCTCTAAACGTTTTGCACATGATATCAATTTTACTCCTTTTCGCCCTCTTCCGTGCTTTTGATTTAGACGTGTACTCCAATTATTGATATCCAATTGTTGATTTAAACTCAGGGTGTTTAATTGGTAAATTTTAGCTAGAATGTTTTTTTTTCCAGTTTAACCTAAAGTATAACAATCAAATGCATGTTCGAGACATTTTCCATTGTTATTTTTTATTTGGGGGTGAGTGAAAAAAATTACCTTTGGAAAAATTTCCCACCTACTTTTTTCAAATACACCGAAGCGTATGGACTAGTGGCATCGGCAAATAAAATACATAAGATATTTTGTTTATTAAAGTAGGTACTTAGTTGGATCACTTTTCTTATTAATCAACTACTTTAGAGAAATGAAGTTTATTGTTTTTTCCAAAACAATCTAAAGGTACGAGGCTTTATCTTCCTTCTTATCATTCAATTTTATTTTTCTCTATTCTTCTCTAAAACAATCATTCGTTACATAGGCTTTGATTGTTTTGGTTTGTAATAAATTTTGATTTTAAAAATTCGTTTAATTTTACAGGAGACTTTGGGAAAAATGGTGGATAATGAATCTTAAAAGAATCATATCTCCTACCTAATTATGGGAGGCATCTACTACTAGGTCATTGATTTTCCATGTTATATGATAACACTATTAAATTAGTGGTTGTTGAGGATATGGTATAATTTATTATAAACATATTTTGGAAAATAAACTAGGAATGTTACTTACATGAATGTTCGACATAATCATTGTAAGAGGGTAGTCCCCTTGAAGTCTGGGAGTATAAGAATACCAGTAGGGATGTAACCCCTATAGGTATAGTAATAAATTATAACCCAAGAACTTTTTAACAAAGATAAGTGAACACATAATATTGTATATAATTAACACTCAGATTGAACTCACAAGTATCTCGTGTATAACTTAAATAACAATAAAGGAAACTAAAAAACAACTCGTTCAAAGGGATAGAAAAGTAAGCACCTTAGATACACATTGGCAGGCAGAAAACACCCCAACAACCTCCGATATATCTCTGTTTAGCTATTAAAAGCTTCACAATGAATGAGATTGGTGGGTGAGTAAAATCTATGGCTTGTAATAACTTCTCTCTTTAGAAATAAACTCTCTGGAAAGAACTCCCCCTCTCAGAAGTGGTTGAGGCCCATAAATAGCCCCACGCCTTTTCTAAGGCGTCACCGTCCACCTGCACGTGAAAATCTGCTTTCTCACACTTTATGTCAAAAGCATTACATGCCTCATGGGTCAACACATACTACGTCACGATCATTAAATGCCAGGAAATGATTTTTGCTTAACCACTTTGTGTCAGAGGACTGTCACCACAGAGGTAGCACACGAAACTATCTAACAACCCCAATACCACAGTGGTTTACTCGAGTTTGGATTGGACAGTTTTTAGCTGACTGGTGACATCACGTAAAGTAAATGTGATATTTGGTAGACGACTGTTTGTCTTAAAACTCAATATACGATAGAATTGAAGGTTACTCTACACAAGATTCCACAATGAAAGTTCTCTCAGTGTTTTACCAAGTGTATCTAATATGGTCAAGACAATCCTTAATGCTACCTCACTTCTCAATCCTCCAAACCAAGTCCCTCTGAAGTTTCCACGGTGAGGTCATTCGATAGAGCATGTGAGCTCTCCCAGGCCCATCCAGTCCTCGTCTCTCGCAAGTACCGTTTGACCTCACACTCAATATTTCAATCGTTACAACATTATAATAAATGTATTTAAAAGATACAAATTAACTATGTAAGAATGGAATATAAAAGGGATCCATCTCAGCAAGTCTTTACGCTGAGCTACATTGCTAAGCTGCCTCGCTGAGCTGCCTAACTGTCTTCATGTTGCTTCCTTCTCTTAAGTATCTTCTTTTAATTGGGGAAGCTCTCTCTAATTCAGAGGTTACCTTCAAGCCCCTACGTTTGGCCCCTCTTTCTCGGGCAAGACAAAAACCCAAGAAGACTTGGACCATATCTACAAGAAATGCATTGGTACTTCGAACAAAGCTACCTTTACCCCCCTCGGTAGTTGTTTCTTCCGTGCCCCTGCTTTATTTGATTTCATCCAAGGAAAAGGTACATCCCTGCAGTTATATGAGTACATACTTGTGATTCTTTCCCATTTGTCTTGCCCGGTAAGCCCAATGAGCAACCTCGTTGGGATCTTATCAATCTTTCCATCCGATTAGCGAAGGGGTATAATCTCCCTCTGGCAGACATGGATTTAAGGTCCCTTTGCACTTGGATGGATAAGCCCCACTTAGGCATGGAACGTTGTTTGGGTCAATATAACTTGGCCAATTTTGCTAATGCTTTAGTCCTAACGGGTTTCCTGTACACCCGTTTTCCTGAGATAGGAGCTAATTCCATACCACTTCCAAATGGAGAACCCATCAAACCCCATCACTTATTTCGTTTCAACAAGAAACATAGTCGTAAGGACATTCTTCCCATTTTTGACAAACCAAGTTTCTTTATCATGAGGCCTTCGATTGAGGACTTCTTTGCCTACACTTAATTTTTTTTTGGTCATGAAGCTAGAGTGGTTCAAACCACTTATGAGGATATTATCACGGATTCACAATTATTTTAGCTTCAACTCCAAGTTACCTACCCTCCTATACCAAGTGGGGATACACATCAGAACACTATAACCCCAATCTCTCCATTCGTCAGTTTGGTTATGACCACGGGGTTCCTCGGCTCATTTTTTAGGAGTCTCACGTAAGAGATATTTTTTAGGATTGTGCCTTATACACTGTCTCAACAGCCTCCACCATCTGTTTAGCAATCAGCGACCGAGTTACCATTCCTACACTTATCAGGAAGGTGGATGTGACTTCAGATTTTTCATTGAAGTATTGACTGACACGGTTGGCCAAGATTGAAGAGTTTATTCAAGGTCCTCCTATTTATCTAGCTGTTCATACTTTCCCACCCTTAGAGTTGGGAATCAAATGCAACTTTATCTTAGGGGTAAAGTTCCCTCTCAATAGCACCCCCAAAGGTCCCCCTAGCGAGATACCGCCTTACTGTCATTTGGCCGTTACAGTTGCCCCCAGGCCCAAGAAAGCTCCAGCTCCAAAAATAACTACTTTTGTTGAAGGAGCCTCTGTGGAAGGTACTATTGCCCTAGGTGCTTCTGGTGAGGGACCTTCTCAACCCATTCAAAAAAAATCAAAGACAACCAAAGATGGGACTTCCACAAAATACAAGTCTAAGTCTAAGTCCCAAACCCTTGTTGATACCTTCCCTATTGCCTATGTTCCACCTGCAGTGTCTGTAGATCTGAGTGGGGAGACACGAGCGAAGTGCCAAGCATAACTCGAACGGGTACCCCATGAGTTTCAATGCATACTCCTCATGTTCCTCCTGGTGCTACATTTACCATAGTACTGGTATATCCAACTAAGGGGGCTACATCAAGGAGAAAAGGTTCTAGAGTCCCTTTTACTGCTGGTAATTCTGGTACAAGGAAGAACACTGTGGGTATAAAAGACCCAAAGAAATGTCCATACGAAGTGTAACCACCATATGTTGCCTATGTTCCCAATATTTCTCCTCCTCCATCTCCTCTTAAGCCCATTACCCTTGATGATAACCCTGAAGTTGAGCGTGGTCCCACTAGAGGAGTTTTTGCATTAACTTCACCTTCACATCCTTCTTCGCCCATGGTCATTTCGTCCCACTCTTCTCCAGAGCAAGAGGTACTTTTTCCCACACTTAGCCATTTCTAACTTAATGAGGTATATTCTTTAACATTTGTGAAAATCTCTTTTGTCTATGCAGGAGGTTAAAAGAGATAGACCTTCTCCGCTCGTGAGCCCTTTCGTGAGAGAACATTTCGATAGTTCTGAGGCCGTTGCATCTCCTCCCCGTTCTCCCATTTATGGGTTGGCTTATTCTCCCCGATCTGCCTCTCGATGTGCATAGGAGGTTGCACGGAGATTTGTTGCCTCTGTGCAATCCGTTGAAGATTCCATTTAGCCAGAGGAGACTCCTTTGGCTTCTTCTAAGGCATCTTGCCTCCATGTGGTTCCTATGGATGTTGTTTCAGTCTCTTCTAGTCCTCTAGAGGTAAGCGATTTTTCTCGTTTAGTTATCTTTTCCACTTGATTGTCTTGTATCCTTAGTATTTTCTTGCCTTTTAGGTTGTAGCTGCTACTAACCTAGCCACATCTCTTGCTGAATCACTTATTCAGTTCTCTCTGGTGAGATATGTCATTGTGTTTGCCCCTTTTTCCACCATTACTGAGGTAAAATCCTTTCTTGTGCCTTTGCCCTCTTTTTTGTGGTGTTTCTTGTGTTTAACACTTTGATATTATTTACAACTTTCTCCAGGTTTGACTCCTCCCTCTCATTCTGGGACCCCACAGATTCCTCGGGTTATCATTAATTTATCTTCTCACCCAGGGTTTCTTCGGCCCATATGATCATTGATACAACTGGAACTCAAACGACTTTAGTGGGATCTTCCCCAATCCTGGCACCTGTGCCTTTTTGTGAGGAAGGTGCATCGCCAAGGCTGAGGCTCCTCTATCTGAAGGCTCATATGAAACTCAGAGGGATGCTGAAATCACTCCTGCAGTTTCCACTGAGCTAACTACTGTCTTCTTCCTCATTTGCCTAGGGCCTATTATTATGCCTATTAAAATGAAGTATAAAGTATAGCTTCCTTAACAATGAAATCCCCTTGTCAAGTTTCTTTGCGAATTCTCACCTAAGAGGTGACTTAACAATTAAAACACACTTGTTAAGGTTTTTTGTAAGCACCACCTATAATGGTGACTTAATAATGAAAACCACGTGTTAAGTTTTTTCGTAAACTCCACATATAACGGCGACTTAACAATGAAAATCATTTGTTAAGATTTTTTCTCAAACTCCACCTATAACGGTGACTTAACAATTCAAACCAATTGTTAATATTTTTCTCAAACTCCACCTATAGCTGCGACTTAAAAATAAAAACACACTTATTAAGATTTTTTTCAAACTCCACTTATAACGGTGACTTAATAATGATAACCACTTATTAATATTTTTCTCTAACTCCACCTATAACGGTGACATAACAATGAAAACCACTTGTTAAGAATTTTCTCAAACTCTACCTATAACGGTGACTTAACAATGAAAACTACTTGTTAAGATTTTTCTCAAACTCATTCTTTTTTATCACGTTTCAAGTTGTGAAGGAGCCCGCTATTGAAAAGAGTCAACTCAACGTGGTCCCTCGCCTATTGCCTCTGCTCATCAAGCACCACTCTCTTCAGAGGAATCAAGTCACAATGATCGTGGTTCATCAACTGATCAACCAACTAATAGTGAATCCGGTTGTGAGGTTCCTCTGCCTACCATGGCTCATCACGAATTCTACCTCATGGTCCTTCGACAGTCATTTTCTACCTGCCACCACTCTATAATCGAACAACTGACTACCGACCATCCTCAAACTTTTACCCCTGATTTCCTTTGATCGAATATAATGACGATGGGTTATAGGCTCCAGGGTATGGCAACCGTTATTGCTGAGGTTGTTAATACTCAAACCTCAAGTTTTACTTAGCCCTTAATCAATCAATACCTAAAAAACTTGAGGGACTTGACCAAGTATGGCTTCCAATTTAGCTGGTTGATCAATCATCTGAAAATTTTGAAGACCACTCAATTAGAGAGCCAAATGAAGCTCTATCAAAAGCACGTGGAGGCCCAATGGGCTGAGGAAGCTAGGTTGGTTGAGTTAGCTCCTTTATTGGAAGTAGTTAACGAGAAAGTGAAGGCATCCCAAGAGGCTCCACTAAAGGCTATGCATGACCGCGAAGCTCTAGTTATTAATGTGCCAGCTTTAAGGCTCTATCGTAGCTCAGCAAACATGCCTGGAAGATTCTTCGGGTTTGCCTGGGGACTTCTTTTCTTCCCCTGACCTTTGGTTTCTCTTGGGTTGAAGTACTTTTTGTGTTGTAATTTTTTTCATTTTCGCACATGTAATTCTTGGGCAATAGTTCCTAATTTTTTTAACCCTTTTGAGTACATGAATGAAAAAAAATAGAGATTCCTTTTTACCATGCCATGCTTTGTCATTTGTCACAACTCTCTTATATTCATTGCAAAGATTAAACTCTTACAATTTACACGCAAACTCATTGCTCTTAAATCATAAGAAGGATCATAACCAAAAAATAACTCATAATGAACTGTAATGTAACTTCAATACTTTAATCACAAAAATAAAATTCTAACTAACATTACTCGCTTAAACATGATAGACCTTCAACCACTTGTTATTGATCTTGAAAGGTATATCCTCTTCCATCTTTGAGATTAAGCAGTAACCTGAATCATAACTAACTACACTAGACAAAAGGAAAGAATAAAGAAAAAAAATAAAATAAAACTAACTATTTACAACCTAAAATTTTAACTTTTAAGTAACTGTACACTAGAAGTTGAAATTTTTGAGGATCCACCCAAAATACGATTTGACTTTGGAGGATCAACGGGGGACCCTCCCTTTCATGCATACCTTCCAAAAAATAGGAATTCCATTCAAACAACAGAAGGCATGTGTAAGGTGGAAGAAATGAACCATCCCAAATTAAAAAATTTGGAGGAAAGATGTGGGATTTGGATAAAATGAGCGACAAATACACAAGGGGCCAAAAAAATATAGAAATTTCCCTCAAATATTTTGCAATTGGAATTGGAGGTGGCACATATAGAGGAAAATATGCCTTCATGGAAAGAAACTCGAGCAAGTACTCCTCATCAATGACAGTTTTAAACGTTTGAAAGTTTTGAACCGATATATCGGGTACTTGCATCGGTGTGATAATATAGAATAAATATGGGGAGGAAAGAAATTTAAACCCAAGAGACGAATCAACATCGCTTAAAGATTGAGTTTTGAAGGAAATAAGATCCTTTGCAATGAAATATTCTTCTTTGGGTACCAAAGATAAAATTAGTTCATTGCAAATGGATAGTACGTCCATTCCATCCTCATTTTTATCCTCTACTATACCTTGGGCCAAGTGAAGGACGGTTTGTTCCAAACTAGGCATCGATTCCTAATTTGTTCAAAACATTCTTCAACTACAAAGGTCTCGAAAGAAAAATCGTCGTCGGATTCAAATAATAAATCCAACTCACGTTCCCAACAATGACTTTCTTCCTGATAATGATTTCTAAATTTTTCATTCTCAAGCATGCGCAATCCCTCACCGAAAGTCATAGGCTGAGGTGCGAATTCTTGATAATGAAAAGTTTGGAAATTATCCTCATAACAACTATCAAAATCATTAACATAAGAATTTTGAAAGCTAATGCATTTAGTTTCAAAATTATTATTATAAGGATCTTGTGGCCCAAAATCGGAATAATCATTCCCAAAATTTCCATAACACATAACTTTACTTTTGTTATACTCACCCAACGATATTTTAGAATTTGAAATTTTTTGGGTTTGTAAGTATTGACCAAAACTCACAGGGGTAGGGGGATTTTTAAAATTATCACTACGATTGCTGAAAGAATTAGAACAAGACATGCTTACCCCAAAGAAGGCACGAGAAGGAAAATTCCAAAAAGTGATGTTCCCTACAAAAATGTTAGCAAAAAATAAAAATATAAAGAAAATACTACAAAATATTAAATCAAATCAATTCAAAAACAAAAAGTCCCCGAAAACGGTGCTATTTGATAGAGAAAGTTGTCGGGAACAAAGCACTAAATCAATTAAGATTCAAAGCAAACCATACCCAACAATAGATCCATTTGATATTGAAATCTTTCGGGATAAAAGCACTAAATCAATTAAGATCAACAGCAAATCATCTCCCGAAATGACGCCATTTGACATGCGGGGTTTTGCCGCTGTGTGGCGTCACCGACGCCGATCGTTTGTTATATTCGGCTCACCAACTCAATACAAAAATCTAAACTATGACTACACTCTTTTAAGGGAGTATAGCAGCCAATCCGGTATCGAAAATCAACAGAGACAAGTTGCTAGAATTATATTGATTTAATACTTCTCAATAAAAGTGTGAAAGGTAAATGTTAACAAAAAGTAAAAGATAATCTAGGCAAGTGTATTTAAACTAGATTAACAAACGGAATAAAAACTATGGGTTGCGACAAATATCCCTCATACCGAGTTAATTGGTATAAATGGTTACATGGGTTCACAAGTTTTTAAGATTGAGTCTCATTTCGTTAAGTAATTAAATCAAGAGTTGTCAGATCCCTAGGTTCGCATAAAATACTACTATGATTTTGGCGTCAACAAATACCTCGAAAATTACGCATGCAAGGTCGTAAATACGGAGCATACATGATATACCCCATTAAATATCCTAGGTGTAATAATAGGACAACCCAATAGAAATAAACATGTAAACTCCATCACTAAAGCAAAGCAACCAATCAACCCTAGGTGAGTTCAATCCAACACAATTTACATTAAACTTGCTACAAATCATATTAAATGACATGAATTAAATGCGAGAAAGTAAACCTAATTAACAAAGCAATAAATTAAAGAAAGATAAAGAAAGCATGTAAATAAAGCAATAAATGAAGAAAAATAACTTACATAAATGGAAAAGAAAGAGGAATAGTGTTCTTACACAACTATAAATAGGTAAACCCTATATGAGCAAACTCTAGGAGGGAGAAAATGGCACACTCTCCATCCTTCCCCAAACCCTAAACTAACCTAACTAAAGAGAAGGAAATAAACTATATATTTATGAGATTAAAACAAGTCTTTGCTTTTATACTAAGTTACAAATAAGGAATAAAAATAAATTAAAAAGAAAAGAAAAAGAAAGGCGATAGCAGCAAGTCGACCAAAAAGCAAGGGACCGATCGACCGTCGGAGCATAGACGGTCGATCGTGAGGCAAGTCAAAAGCCCAGTGGAATTGTTTTTGGATAAAATCTTATTCACCGGTCGACCGGTGGCCAGGGGATGGTCGACCGGTCATAGAAAAACTGCTCCAATCTATTCGCACAACAGCAGTAACTCAATACCCACAAGTTTCTTCTATGTTTCGTACAACCCAAATCTATGGCTGTTTGTATAGCTCAAGACCCATAGCCACAATCTTCACACAACAACAGAAATAAATGTCAAAAAATGAGCTCCGTTTTGGATATGGTCAATACCCAATTCGTGTGTGGATTGCAAGCACAATACTTGCAACTATGTTATATACCAAAGACCACCTTACTGCTGCGATTTCTAATTGTTAAAAACCCATGGACCAACTGCTACAATTAATGCCTCACATGGGTTAAAACCAAGATACGAGCTAATACGTGTGTTTGGGAAAATCTCCACAGACCTGCAAATGCAAATTAGAGGAGCGGGACATAAAGGCCATTGATTCAGTTGTTTTATTTTATGAATTTCCTTATATTTCTTCCCCGATTTAAAATCCGTAACTTCTTTGTTTGAACTCAGATTCTTGCATCGTTCACGGCCACGCGAAGCTTTGCCTGAGATATTCAACTTCCATGAATACCTCAGGCAAAAATCCAGAAGTGTGAAATGACGATAATGCCCCTGAATTTGCGATATTCGACGGATCTTTACCGGAATGAACCAAAACTCCACACTAAACACCGTAACACCTACAAACACTCACTAATACCTCAAATAACATGTTAGCATATAAAACGTAGGTTCTCTAGTTATCAAGCATAATTATTGGAATTAAAGCAACTGAGGGGACTAAAATGCATAAGTATATAGGGTAATAAGTGTTATGATTCAGGACGAATTACACCTCCTAACTTACACATTGTTAGTCCCTAGCAATGAAACTCAAAGCAAGAAGAGCTATAAGAAAACCACAAAACAGGAGAAATATACAAAAGAGATCAAATCCACTTTCGCAGTCGATTGCATTTAGCGTATGCAATAAGCCGTTAAACCCCTAGGTTACCCTAGTCGACGAGTGTTGTCTCATGAGGGTTTTTAGGGATAAAACCCACGAACATCATATGGTTTACTCAAAATGTATGACCAACCACATGCGACAAGCCCAACAATAAAGAAAAAGATTTCAAACACATTATTAGCAAAGTGAATGAATTCTCACAAAGATTCGTATTATTAATATTATAGAATGAACCTCGTAGAATTAAAACCTTAAATGTGGGAGGGAAGTGAGCACATTCAAAGTATGATTTGGCAAAAACTTATAAAAAACGGATAATAAACATCAAAGTGTGCATATAAGTCAATCCTCACCGGGCATTATGCTCAACAAATGAAATCACTATGAAATGGGAGGCAATACACATGACATGAGGGCACAAAGAGTAAATGTAAATAGAAACTAGGTCGAGCACATGTCATAATTGAAGAACGCTATATATAAACTAAAAAATTGTAATCTCAATGAAAAATATCGCTCATTAAAGGAGGAGAAATGTATTTTCACAGATTATCGTAACTATTTAGACGTTTGAATTGAATCACCATATGATCACATAGGACTTTATAGGGTTGTAATATAGGTTAGGATAGGGTTATGAAACGAAGGAAATATGTACGAATTCTAAGTGTTTGGAGATGAAAACTCGTGATAATGGACAATTACGAGCAATTTCAAAATTTGGAAAATAACTTCCATAACAAGCATTAGATACAACAATGGGGAGAGTAAACAAAGCTTATTGAACGCTATACACAACATATACAAATTTTTTTTTCTTTTCTTTTCTTATTTTTCTCTTTTTTTCTTTTGTTTTCTACTTTTTCTTTTTCTTATCTTTTTCACTTCTTTCTTTTCTTTACTTTTGCCAGTCTCACATGCTTAATTGTAACCACATAACTCGAACATCATTCAATCCCAAGTATCATTCCAAACAAAGGTATGGAAGGTGATATGTATGGCTTATAACTCCAATGTGGAGTTGTTTATAGGATTTTCAGTAATGAAACGAAAGGCTATATTTAGGCTCAAAGGGGATGAAGAGGAAAAACATTTAAGGTGAGGTTAAGGTCCATATGGGTGATATAACAAAGATGGCCTATGATCATTTCCTAACATTTACGCAATTCTCGAGTCAAAACAAACTTTGAAAATCATAATCACGTAACACATTTCAAGAATGAACTCAAATAATGAATGATCAAATGAAATAATAGTGAGATTACAAACGACTGTAACATTTTCCAAGAGGAAAGAGAAGTGTATAAAACTCACAAATGAAGAAAAGTCAAAAGCTCACTAGGTGTAAGTATATACAATGCAACAAAAGATTACCGAGTCATAAAATCTTAAACCAAATCAATAGAGTAAGAAAAGCGCATGTGCTCGTGGGACTAAAGTTTAATTCATGAAGTTATTCATAATATCAATAATTGAGGACAAAAGTCTAATGAATTATAAAATTGAGAGCATGCATCATTGATTTGTCTATTGGATCAGGCAATTATTAAAATTTACAATAAAAAACAAAGGCAAAATGCCCAACAAAGGAGAAAAAAGAAAGAAAATCTTTTTGAAATTTTTAATTTTTTACAATAAAAGCATGCTTGGAAAGAACATATAATCAAATCAAAGAAACTACCAATGAATGGATAGAATATCCCACACCCCCTAACTTAAAACTTGACATTGTCCTCAATGTAAATTAAGAACCAAGTTAAAGATTGGAAAATATCGATATTACCCAAACTGGAGCGATCTCCTGAAAGTACCAGTCCAATGATTCTACAAAACATGTTAGTACCAAGCATAACAAAAAAAAATAACAAAAAACTTAACTAACTACACTAGACAATAAGTAAGAATAAAGAAAAATAAAAAAAATAAAACAAAACTAACTATTTACAACCTACAATTTTAACTTCAATCTAACTGTTTACTATAAGTTCAAATTTTTGAGGGTCCACCCAAAATGCGATTTGACTTTGGAGGATCAACGGGGAACCCTCACTTTCATGCATACCTTTCGAAAAATAGGAATTTCATTCAAATAACAGAAGCCATGTGTAAGGCGGAAGAAATAAACCATCCCCAATTAAAAAGTTTGGAGGGAGGATGGGGGATTTGGATAAAACGGGCGACAAATACACAAGGGGGAAAATATAATTTTTTCCCAATTTTTTTGGCAATTGGAATGGGAGGTAGCACACGTGGAGGAAAAGATGCCTTTATGGAAAGAAACTCGAGCAAGTACGCCTCATCGGTGAAAGGGTTAAACATTTTAAAGTTTTTGAACCGATCTATCGGGTACTTGCATTAGTGTAACAATATAGAATAAAGATGGGGAGGAAAGAAATTCAAAATCAAGAGTTGAGTCATCATCGCTTGAAGATTGAGTTTCGAAGGAAATAAGATCGTTTTGAATGAAATATTCTTCTTTGGGTACCAAAGACGAAATCATTTCATTTCAAATAGATACTACGTCCATTCCATCCCCACTTTCATCCTCTACTATACCTTGGTCCAAGTGAAGGATGGTTTGTTCTAAACTAGGTATCGATTCCTTATTTGGTTCAAAACATTCTTCGAATATAAAGGTCTCGGAAGAAAAATCGTCGTCGAATTCAAATAATAAATCCAACTCATACACCCAACAATGATTTTCTTCCCGATAACGATTTTCAAATTTTTCATTCTCAAGCATGCGCAAGCCCTCATCGAAAGTCATAGGTCATGGCGTGGATTCTTGATAATGAAAAGTTTGGAAATTATCCTCTGAAGAACTATCAAAATCATTAACATAAGAATTTTGAAAGCTAATGCATTTAGTTTCAAAATTATTATTATAAGGATCTTGTAGACCAAAATCGAAATAATCATTCCCAAAATTTTTGTAACCCATAACTTGACTTTTGTTATACTCACCCAACGACATTTTAGAATTTGTAATTTTTTGGGTTCTTAAGTATTGACCAAAACTCATAGGGGTAGGGGGATTTTGAGAGTTATCACTACGATTACCGAAAGAATTGGAATAAGACATGTTTACCCCAAAGAAGGCTCGAGAAGGCAAATTTCACAAAGTGATGTGTGGTAGAAAAATTTAGGCATTTCTTAGAGCTCAAATGTAGAAGTCCTGCAAAAATATTAGCAGAAAATACAAATAAAAAGAAAATACTACTAAATACTAAATCAAATAAATTCTAAAACAAGAAGTCCCCGGCAACGACGCCATTTGATAGAGAAATTTGTCGGGATCAAATCATTAAATCAATTAAGATTCAAAGCAAAGCATCCCCGAAAACGGCACCATTTAATAGAGAAAGTTATCGAAATCAAAGCACTAAATCAATTAAGATTCAAAGCAAATCATCCCCGACAACGACGCCATTTGATAGGTTGGGCTTTGCCACGGTGTCGCGTCACCGACGCCGGTCGTTTGTTATATTCGGCTCACCAAGTCAATATAAAAACCTAAACTATGACTACACTCTTTTAAGGGAGTATAGCGTCAAGTTCGGGTATCGAAAATCCAAAGAGATAAGTTTCTATAATTATATTGACAAAAGTAAAAAATAATCTACGTGAATGTATTTAAACTAGATTACACTACACCAAAATGCTTGATTTGTGAGTGCTTTTAGCAGTCACAAATGACCTTTATAACTACTATTTACCGTCATAGTTTAGGGGGTGACAAAGGAAATATTCTAACTCCTAACAACAGTCACAAATTTTTATAACCTATATGGGGGTTATGACTGGTGACCTAAATTTGTAATTGCTGATTATAACAACTGTCAACAGTTACGAATATAATATTTATAACTGCTGACAACAGTTACAAATTTGATAGTTATAGCTAAGGACAACAGTTACGAATCTTATATTTGTAACTGTTATTAACGGTTACAAAATTTGATAGTAGTGATAAATTTGTGACTGTTATTAGCAGTTACAAAATTTGAATTTGTTAAATGTGATAAGAGCTATTATAATCAGCTTTAGATTTTCATAAAATTATGAAATAATGAGGCAGAATAAATATCATGAACATGTAACAATGCTAAAAAAATTGACAATATTTCATTTATATTTCTAATATTTCAAATATCCGGTACAAAATGAAGATAAAATAAAACTACCCTTCTTGGGCGACAAGTACAAAATGAACATAGAATAAAAACTAAACTAAAAAAAATTATGACACAGCACTTCGATGACATGAAATGTCATGAACATATACCAAATCATTCTAAACCTAGACCATGGGTCACCACTCGGTGGATACACTTCGTGAAGTCTGGGTATATCAATCATAGGGGGTATTATTGTGGTGACATCCTCCTTCGTGTACTTGGAGTATGCTTGTTGAGCAAGTTCAATGGACTCAATTTTTTTAATACGGTGCCTCGGTATCCATTGACTTGTGTGTGTGTGTTGCTTGCCACGAAGTGTAAACACCTGGATTTAGGCCTTTGAATACTACGTATGCCCGGGATTCCATGTGTAAACCTGCAAACATATATCAACACGGAAAGAACAGATATGATATTTGAACACGAAAAGAAGATCATAAATTGATGGAAAACTAATTTCCCCACCAAACCAATAAAAAATGCTAGAGTTCAATATAAGTCCAGACTAAAAAAAAGAAAATCATTAAATTGTTATATAACAATATTGTTATATAACATAAGTTATATAACTTATGCTATATATTTGTTATATAACTCATTTTTTTTATAGATTGCTATTTTTTATTTATTAAGAGAGAAAGAGCCTCTCCCATGGTCTTTACAAATCAATAGAGCAAAAGAAATTCCTATACATCTTTAGAAACTTGCTTTAAAAAGGATATCTAATCCTATCTAGTCTAATAACACCTTTAATATTGCTAGGAAGATCTTGAACAGTGGATAAATAAGATAACAGGAGAATGCATTTTACTCTGAATGATAGCAGGAGCATGATAGCAGATCTCCCATAGGATACTGCAGAATACCACTTTGTATAGCCATTTTAGAAGTAAATCAAAGCTCGAGTGCAACCACCAAATCATGATCTTTGAATTGAACCTTCCTATAGGGTGAATCCTTAAGATTGATTCAAAGAAAGACCATATCTGAAAAGATTCTTCAGAATTAGAGCAACAATGACATTTAGAGCCAATACGAATACCCCAAAGGTACCAGCAGTGTCTAGAGCAACAATGACATCTAAAGTGCAGAGACATCTAGATCAGTAATGGAATCTAGAGAAGCAATGACATCTAGGAAATACGAATTATAGGATCAATGACATCTAGAGTAGCAATGACATCTAAAGTGCAGAGACTAATGTGTCTTAGATCAGAAAAGGTATAGGCAGTGTCTTTTTTTGAAATAAGGGTTAAAATAGTGGAAGTGATTGATCTCGGAGTACTAGACCCCAAGAATAAGCCTTCTACCATTTTATGAATATCCACATCAATGATGTCCCATGCCGACCTGGAAAAAAGTCCTGTGAAACCATTAATACTAGGATAACTATCTTTACTATGATAAAAAGCTGCAGCCTTAATGTATTCTAAGTTGGGAACTGAGGTAAGAAAGTTGTTCTGATTAAAAGTGATAAGAGATGGGATAATGCTTAGCATGTTGTGATGCATATCACCAAATGAATCATAACTCCATTTTTTAAGAAAATTTCTTAAATTTTTTAGGATAGACATAAAAGACGACATAGGGTTACCCTTAGAGAAATTCACCCAGTGAGAAACAATGAGAGGTAGGAATTGAGAATGAGCTAACAAAAATTTTTGAAAGATAAATCTAACGGAGTGAGTTGAAGATTTATCAGATAGGTTAAGAAAAAGAGTAACATGGAATGAACCTACTAGTGTCTTTCATAGGCTCTAAACAGACCACAATTGAAGGATTATATTTTTCAGAAGTCTGGAAATTTTTCTATTTGAACAACCTTTGTCCAAACCTCTGACGTTCCAAGAGATGATATTAATCATAATAAGTAATTTTATTTGTGGGGCTTAGAGTTGGATCTAAGAATCCTTTTAGGGGTAGTTTTGGACAAGATTTTCTAATCTTTTTCGTTTTCAAAATAGACCAGTCAAACTCATTCTTAGGAATAAAATTAGGGATATTACTAGGAGAAAGGTTAAGACAATAAAGGTTATAGTTCAAAGAATGATCAAAACATTCTCCTTCCTCAAGAGAAGGAGCAGAAATGTCATCATCAAAAGGATGAGATTTAAAAGGAACAATGCCCAAAGGGATTATGATGGTGAGATTCCAATTGGTGGATAATTGAGTCCAATAAGGAGTCAACATTAGATCTCTCATAAATAAGAGAAGAATTATCATTGGAAACATTATTACTTTTCTCATTTGATTTATCTTTAACATGATTATCAGACAATTCCTACCATATAAAATCCATATAAATGAATAGGAAAACCATCATCCACTTTAATAGGGTTACCAAATGCTAAGGCTACAGAGAAAATGCAAGATATCTCATATAAATGAATAGGAAAACTGTCAGTTGTTGATCTCAATAATCATATGCTGCCAAGTAAGCCAAAGGAGCCAAAGGAACTTTGAATATGCAAATAGATTAGGAGACTATATGCAAAAATATGCCTCCCTTGTGACCAAAAGGTTAAAACATAATTAATCAAACCACATGCAATTTGTTATAAACACAAGAAAAAACAAACTACTAATTGATTGAAAACGGATAATTGTGAAAAATAGAGTTCAAACACTACTAATTGATTAAAAAAATTACCAATATTGAATACATTCAAAACATATTACTAATTGGTTCAAAACCGATTACTAATATTCAAAACAGAGTTCAAACACTACTAATTGTTCACTTTGACAAATTGTTCAAATTTTTTGAGACAAATTACTCCGAATCACTTAAGGCAAAGATAGAGCAACGGACAAATCACCCAATATTTCTCGACATCCTTAATAGTATTCGCCCTATTACTTTGATGATATAACGAATGATTCTCTTCGTCGGCCTCAACACTACTAATGTAAAACTTACATTCAAATATCAGCAGTTGATGGCCATGCGTCACCGTTCCAGTAGCAACTTGTCCACTTACGATCTTTCTTTGACTTGAAAAATCTAATAAATCGACATATGGATCATGTGGAGGATCAGTTAGATCTCCAAAGTCTGGCTCATTTGAATCTCCAAAGTTTGGTTCAATTGACGGGGGGGGGGGGGGGGGGTAGGAGTGTAATCGCGGGGACTTAGATGCGGGACTAGAGTGTAATCGTGAGGACTTGGATGTGGGACAAGAGTATAATTGAGAGGACTTGGATTTAGTATTCTGAGTCCATTCGATTCAAAATAACTTAAAAGCATGGTAACAGGTGATTTGAGAAATTCCATATCCTCATAATGTTTTTCTTCTCGTGTCTTTGCTCTAGTCAACTATGATATTATAGGAGCAATGGCCTTAAGTTTAATTTTGGGCACGAGTCTAACACCACAAGTCCCCCTAAGTGTCTTTTTCGCTAAAGGCAGACAATACATCTGTATCAATATTGTTTTGGCTTAAAGAACCTTAACTACTTCTCAGCTCACTCAATTTTTGCTACAAAATTATTTATGAATCTATTAAAATGATTGAACGACTAAACTTGAAGGAATTTAATTATTACAATTGAGATTACGAAACTCACCATATCATCATCTACCTTTGGGTGAAACTCCTAAGTTTTTCACTTATGAGTTTCGATATACACTTCCGAACGATCAACAAGTCGTTTATTTTTAAGTACCTACAAATTAATTTACCATTAACTATTTGAGAAATACGTATAATATATATACACACATTAAAATAAGAAAGTGTGTATACCATCTCCTCGATTTTCTCACCATATGACATCCGACCAAGACAATGGACATCAGTCCTTTTAGCCCTGTTCACCAGGCCTTGGTGTCTTTGTTTAAATTTTGCCTTGGATGCTTTGCGTAAGACGAATTCATTCCACTCATGGACAGGGATATGATCTTTCTCAGTTACTCCATCCTTCAGGGCCTTTATCCCATCACTGTCCAATCCCTTAAAATAATTCGAGTGGAGGTTACTTCTAAAAGTCTTCAATTGAATACCAATGGCTTTCATAGACCCCTCCTTCTGGTCGGCCGAAAGATTGAACTCTTTCACGAGCTTATCCCACAAGTCGTCTTTTTTTACTTGCTCAACCATATCCCAACTCTCATATTTTAAGACAATACAAAATTTTAACAAAGATAAGGCTCGAGCTTTGAAAGGATTCTTGCCACATATTGGCAAACCAAATAAGTTAAGGGAAACGTCTGCATGAGAATCAATGGAAGAATGTTCATCATGACTTGAACTTTCTGGGCTGGATGATGAAATTGTATTCTCGGACGCCATTTTCTGCATTTATATATTTATGCATTAGTCCATATGTCAATACAAGAGTAAGAATAATATAAAAATATATAATATAAGTTATACCTTTTCAACATATTCAAAAAGTTTTGATAGCTCGACCATGTCATAAGTTTCATGCCTTATCATTTCAAGCAAAGTTTTTTATTGGCCATGTCTGCGGAAGTGTGTCGATAATTGCATTTCTGACACTAAACATGGTAGGATGCATGCCTTCTCTCCTAAGCCGATAATAGATGTTAACTTTGTTATTCATATGTTTTCTCACGCTAGAGTCTGAACGCATCATTATCCTCTCCAGTTCTATCCACAAAGGATGGATTTTTCTTTCTTCGAGATCTAAAAACTCTACTAACTGCATCGCATTACTTGGATTGTGTTTTATGAAAACCCTTTGAACTTCTTCATTCCAACTTTGAGGTAGTGTGCATAGTATTGATTGAAATAAATATGCCGCAGGTATGTTCCACCCATGATTTCGCAAGTAATTGCATTGTTTGATTTTTTGATAGTCGTGTCAATAAATTGATGTGTTCTATATAAAAGATCTATTTTGAAAATCGTTGCATGTATGTGTAATATATGACATCCTTGGAAAAAGGAATAATAAACTTGTGAACATAATTCATAATGAATACGTGCTACGAAATAATTGAAACATGGTATTATACATAACTATGAAGTCAACATTTAAAATAACAGAACATTATAGAATTAAACATCTAATCCTCTAATGTGTTTAATAATTTCTTTAATTCTGAATTGTCGTCCAGAATAAACTGAGTCTTGATAGGTTCCTCTATGTTATCTACCGATGTAGTCAAGCACTTAGGGGAATGTAAAACAACAGACCATGGATCGTTGTTAGGGCTCTTTGCATAAAACACTTGCTTCAAGTTTTGGAATGCACAAACGAATGTCTCATAATTCATATTATCTTTAATCTTCAACTTGACCAAATCAACCTTCACCATGTGGGTGTTAGGGTCGACCATACATGTATTCTTGTCCTCCACTCTCACCCAATTACAGTAAAATACAGGTATGCTGAGAGATATATAATCTAATAGCACAATTTGTTTCATAATCCCATAATACGTCACCTCAGCTTCTATCAAGTTTTTATCTTTCGTGCTTGCCCTGAAATGAGTTAAAGCTTTATATGAAATGCCGTTATTTTGATTCCCAATGAGTTTTAGCTCGTGTGTGCTTGAAGAGAACACGAAACCATTAACACGATATTGTCCAAACTCCTTGGCTATAAAACTAGGCCCATTTGCTAGACATGAAATCCTCGTCGATACTTCACCATATTTTAATAAATGAAACCAAGAAACTATTTGAATTGTGAATATGTTGCAAAGACAATAAGTAAAAGTGAGGTATTACTGTAGTCACCTCGGAAGCTACACAATGCCTAAAGTCATTGTCTGCGCTCGCATCTCCCTTACTCCTCTTGGCATGCCCGCACTCATTATATTGCCTAGGTTAAAAACATCAATATTAACTACCAATGAATATAACATCGAACATATAATATTATTTCACAAAACATTTTAAATAAAATCACATTTTTCATTTATCCATGTCTTCATGCGTCTCGAATACATATCGAGCCACCTGGTTATATTGTGTACTTGTTAGCTTCACTTCCTTACCTTTTCTTAGGGCCTACTCATCCACAAACTCTTCTAATTCATCAACAAAGCATTCACGATCTCCAATATTTGTGTTAGGCATATATTCCTTTGCATATAAGGAAGCATCTTCCATAATGTACTCATCAGCATTGGACCCCTCAACGTACCATGTATTCTTAATGTAATCTTTGAAAGTTTTCATTAGTCGTTCGAACGGATACATCCATCGGTACCTTACTAGTCCACATAAAAGCGTTTCATGGCATAAATGCACTAAAAGGTTGATGCTTATGTAAAAGAATGTTGGAATAAAGTACATCTCCAAAACACACGTAGCCTCTGCCAAAGTTTCTTTCGATGCCATTATGTGCTTCCTGTTGACAACTTTCTCACACAATAGGGAGAAACATAAGATAATTTGTAGAATGTCCCTTCGAAGATACTTGTGTTCCAAAAAACATTGTCCGGAAAATAGAGGTACAATTTGCATTATCACATGCCAATCGTTAGACTTTCACTTTTTCAAATATTTTATTGCATCACAGACAATCCTTCATAAGTTGGATGAGAAATTAAAAGGGACCTTCAAGCCCTTTAATGTTTCTAAGAACATATTTATTTCTTCAATTCTCAAAGTATAAGATGCAACTGGCATATTCTTTTTTCCAGTGTTTAGATATTCTTCCAACCATAATGATCTTCTAATCTTCAAATTACGAAGATCTTCATGGGCTTTTTCTCCATACATGGAATAAGAACCACCAATGTATGTACGTACGAGATGATCGATAATATTTTTCTCAGCGTGCATAATTTTGATCACATATCACATAGGATGTTCCTTCCAGTATGGCAAATCAAACATCATTAATCTCCCTGACCACCCCATCTTCACATCAACATCCTTTCTTTTACGCGTTTGGGCCAAAATTATGGGTTGTTTCCCCCTAAATTCTTGATCACCTTTAATGACCTTTATTCAATTTCCAAACTAGAAAGTCTTGGTGGAGGTGGAATCGTCTCGGTTCTTTCTGAGAGAAAATTGCTTCATATTGACATGAATTTGTGACTTTGGGGTAAAAATCTTCGATGACAATGATAATTTTTTTACCACATTTCTTAAGCAAGTTGGCTTCAGTATCCTTTCGACAAATAGGACAACCTAGGTAACCCTGTACATTGCACCCAGATAAGGTCCCATAAGCATTAAAATCATGAATTGCCCATATCAATACAACTCTCAAAGTGAATTCCTCTTTTTTGTACGAGTCGAACGCTCTCACACCTCCAACCCATAACTCATTCAATTCATTTATTAGTGGAGCTAAGAAAACATCAATGTCACTAACCGCTGCTTTTGGACCTGGTATCAACAACGAAAAAAATTTAAAACTCCTTTCTCATGAACAACGATGGGGGAAAATTTAAAGGCATGTAAACACTGGCCATATACTCTTATTTGTGCCCAATTCTCCAAACGGGTTAAACCCATTGGTTGATATTTCGAGGCAAACGTTGTGTATTTCTTTAGCAAAGTTCGAGTATCATTGATTTGCAGATTTCCACACAGATGAATCAATCGGATGTCACATGAGATTCTCACCCACTTCCTCTCGACCATATCAAGTCATTGCCTCTGCTATCCAAGATATAGTGTAAAGTCTCTTCAATCGAGGACCTAAAGGGAAATATTTTAACACATTCTTAGGTATTTGCGTATCTACTTTCAATAAACTTTTATTATGTACTATCATATTTTGTTCATATCTAGGTTCCTTACATACAAGACAAGCCTGTTTGTCCTTGTGCTCCTTATAGTATAAAACCTAATCATACTTACAACAATAAATTGATTTGTATTTCATACCCAAACCTTTCAAATTAACCCTTCATGATTGGATAATTGACTGGCAGTGTATTTTCTTTAGTGAGCAAATCTTTTGCCCAAAGTAGTATTGCCGTCACCTTTTTCCCGACAAACCAAATTTGCTTTTTAAGTTGTGCAACCCGACCATGGCATATAACATTGTGTGGTTGGGGTTGGAATTATGGTATAATGGTGTTGCGGTTGCTGTTTTTAACCGTATATAATCCCTATCTTGGTCAGTATCATTGGCAATATGATTCTCACAACCTAAACTACTCCCTCCACTATCTTGTGCTAGGTTCACTTCGTATGTATCATTTATGAGATCATTTAACCTATCATGTGCTAACGGATCACTATATGTGTGAACCGTTTCCTTGACAAGTATTTCTTCTGGGATATACGTAAAATCCCTCTCCCCGTGGAATTTTCAAAATGTGTAGTCAACTTGCATACCCACTGAATCAAATGTAATTTTACATCTTCTCCTTTCAAATGTTTAACATTTTTACAACGAATGCACGTGGATGGGATAATATCAGTTTTGAGATTCTTCATTGGATAATTCACAAAGTCTTTCACCCCATTAACGTATACTTGCCCTACTCTAAAACTTTCACCCACCCACTCTTTATATTGTGGAAACTCCATTAATTATACAATACAAACAAATAGAAACTCAATAAATTATCAAACTAAATGAGTATGTCCCTTATTACAAACATGTTTAGCACAACTATTTTAGTTATTACAAATTTTTTCAAATGTTTGAGTATATATTTAGTATTATATGTATATATGTATATATATTACATATATTTACTATTTTATTTTTATAAATCAACACTAAAATCTCTTATTATTTTACTAGACAAAATGAAGTCATATTCTAGAAAGATTGAATTATTATAATTCATGTCCAACCCACACATAATATATTCGATTACCAGTTATCAAAATGCAAATAATTAAATTCATATCAAATCAAATAAATTGAATTCATATTCAGACACTAATAATTACTAACCATAAAATTGGGTCATTAAATTACAAAACTTGAATCCATACCCAAACAAATAAAACCCCAGAATATTCAATCAGTACCATGTACGAATGAAACTAAATGTTCAAATTCACCAGTCAGCAACAATTCAAGAATCCTAAACAACAATATAATCACAATTCGATAGAATCACAACCAAAAAGTAAGAAAATTGTAGAAACTTAGTAGCAATAATTAGTTGCATTTCCTTTCATCATACCCGATTGGGGCTAAAATTGATTGGAAGCAAACCTTGTTTTTTTTAGCAAATTGTAAAATAAAACTTGTTAGACTGGTACATATTTATTAATGAGAAAAACAAAATAATAAATTGTATGACCCAAATCTCAATATGAGTATTAATGATTGATAGAAATGAGCTAAACGAAATTGAAAGGGAAATTAAAATCAATTTATGACTGATATAAATCCAAAATCAAATCAGATTTATACCTTTCCTCTCTCCTCACTATTCATCATCTCCCACACCCACACATTTATCTCTCTCCTCCTCCAGGGTTGCTTTTCACAACTATTCGCAAAAAATAAATCATGGTCATCAATTGAAACCCATTTCAAAAACCCATCTAAAAAACTAACTGCCAAAAACTCATCTAAAAAACTAACTGCCAAAAACCCGACCCTCAAAAACTAAAACCTGACTGCCAAAAACCCGACCCTCAAAAGCCAACTGCAAAAAATCCATCATAGCCTCACCCGCCGGACATGTGACTGATATATAACTTTATATCAGTCGTGTTAAAAAAATCGATTAACAAAATCTTTACAAGTTAATCGATTAACGAAATTGATTGACTTTTATATCACGCGCGGATTGCTCTAAATTTATTAGTCGTATTAACTTTTACATATAAAAGTTAGTATTAACAAAATCGATTAACTTTTACGCTCTTAACTTTTATATCAATTGTATTAACAAAATAGAAATGAAAACTCAACTAACAAATAAGAATAACATAATCGAAATGAAAACTCACCAAGATCGAAATCGAAAACTCAACGAAAGCAACAAAATGACAATAGTGAGGGGCGGGAGTTCTTCACAACAACAAAATGACAATAGTGAGGGGCGGGAGTTGACAGGAGAGAAAGGAAGGAAATTAAACTAAGGTCAAAATTTTTGTGACCCCTCCTAGCAGTCACAAATTAAAGTTGGTCAAAATTTATGAGTGTTGGAAGAAGTTACAAATTTATGACGATCAATAGGAGTTATAAATTCACTCAACACTAAAATTTATGACTGCTACCAGCAGTCACAAATTTATGACTATTATTAGCAATTACAAAATTAGTACCAGGTCAAAATTTGTCTCCTTATGACAGTTATAAATTTATGACTACTGATAGGAGTCACAAATTATTAAATGGTAACATTTGTGACTCTCATTAGCGGTGACAAACCAATTGACTCAATTTTTTTTACCCTTTATTTTATAACTCCTAATAGGAGTTATAAACAATTTTGTGACTGCTCCCTAGAGTGATAAGTCTGTCACCCCAATTAGTAGTCACAAAAAGGCAGTCACGAATATAGCATTTTGGTGTAGTGTTAACAAACGAAATAAAAACTCTAGGTTACGACAAATATCCCTCATACTGACTTAATTGGTATAAATGGTTACGTGGGTTCACAAGTTATTAAGATTGAGTCTCATTTCGTTAAGAAATCAAATCAAGAGTTGTCAGATCCCTAAGTTCGCATAAAATACTACTATGATTTTAGCGTCAACAAATACCTCAGAAATTATGCATGCAAGGTCGTAAATACGGAGCATACATGATATACCCCGTTTAATATCCTAGGCATAATAACTAGGACAACCCAATTGAAATAAACTCGTAAACTCCATCACCAAAGCAAAGCAACGAGTCAACCCTAGGTGAGTTATATCTAACACATCCTAGATTAAACTAGCTACAAAGAATATTAAAAGACATGAATTAAATGCAAGAAAGTAAACCTAATTAACAAAGCAATAAATGAAAGAAAGATAAAGAAAGCATGTAAATAAAGCAATAAATGAAGAAAAGCAACATACATAAATGGAGAAGAAAGAGGAATAGTGTTCTTACACAACCATAAGTGGGTACTATATGAGCAAACCCTTTGAGGGATAAATGGCACACTCTCCATCCTTTCCCAAACCCTAAACTAACTTAACTAAAGATAAGTAAATAAACTAGATATTAATGAGATTAAAACAAGCCTTTGCTTTTATACAAAGTTACAAATAAGGAATAAAAATAAATCAAAAAGAAAAAAAGGGATAGCAGTAAGTCGGCCAAAAAGAAGGGGGCCGGTAGACCTCCGGAGCATGGTTGGTTGATCATGAGGCAAGGCAAAATCTCATTGTAATCGTTTCAGGAAAAAATCTCAATCACCGGTCGACCGGTGGCCAGGGGCCGGTCAATCGATCATAGCAAAACTGCTTTAATCTGTTCGCACAAGAGCAGCAACTCAAGACTCATACGTTTCTTCTCTGTTTCGTACATCCCAAATCCATGGTTGTTTGTATAGCTCAAGACCCACAACCACAATATTTTCACAACAGCAACAAAAATGTTAAAAATCTAGCTCCATTTTGGATATGGCCGAGACTTAATTCGTGAGTGGATTGCAAGCACAAGACCTACAACTATGTTATATACCAAAGACCACATGCTATTGCGATTTCTAATTGTTGAAAACCCATGGACCAGCTGCTACAATTGATGCCTCACATGGGTTAAAACCAAGATCCGAGCTAATACGTGTGTTTGGGCAAATCGCCATAGACCTGCAAATGCAAATTAGAGGAGCAGGACATAAGGGTAATTTATTCAATTGTTTTGTTTTATGAATTCCCTTATATTTTTCCCCGATGAAAAATTCGTAACCTCTTAGTTTGGACTCGAATTTGTGCACCATTTGCGGCTACATGAATCTTAGCCCGAGAGCTTCAACTTTTTTGGATACCTTGGGCAAAAATCCAAAAGTGTGAAATGACGATAATTCCCCTGAACGTGCGATATTCGACGGATCTTAACCAGAATGCACCTAACTCCACACTAAGCGCCGTAAAACCTATAAAAACTCAATAATACATCAAATAACTTGTTAGCATATAAAATGGAGGTTGTTTGGTTATCGATCATAATTATGGAAATTAATGCACCCGATGGGACTAAGATGCATAAGTATAGTGAGTAATAAGTGATATGATTCAGGACGAATCACACCAAATGAACACCTTCCTCAAATCATCTAGATGTGACTCCTCCTTCTTTGACTTGATGACCAGATCATCCACATAAAATTCCAAAATTTTATGAAAGAAGTCATGGAAGATGGCCATCATCGTTCTCTGATATATTGCTCTAGCATTCTTCATCCAGAAGGCATTATTTTGTACATGAAATTGCCTAATGGGGTTCTGAATGTTATTTTCTCTACATCTATTGGATCCAGCTTGATCTTGTTGTATCCCACATACCCATCCATGAAGCTATACATTTCATGCCTAAGCGTTTCATCGATCAAGATATCAATGGAGGGAAGAGGGAACTCATCCTTTGGGCAAGCTTTGTTTAAGTCTCGGAAGTCTACACGAATCTTTATTCGGTTCTTGTCCTTCTTTCCCACTAGGATAATACTTGACAATAAAAGTGGTTGGTGGGTTTTGTATTGGTTTGATGAACCCTGCTGCTAGAAACCATTGAACCTCCTCCTTAATTTTTAGATACAGTTCAGGTTTGTAAGTTCTTATAGCTTGCTTCACTAGTATGGATGACGGCATAACGTTCAACTTTTGGAAACTTACTTCTTCATATAGCCCCTCCATATCTGTGTACTTCCATGCAAAGAGGTCTCTATTTTCCCGAATCAACTCAATCAAGGCCCTTCTTTTCTCTTCGCTCATATCCTTCGAAATTAATATGGGCCTTGGATCTTCTCCTTCTTCATCTAGATCTAGTTACTCCAACTCCATCACTTGTGGCTTTGAGAGATCCATCATGTACTCTGGTTCTTCTTCTATTTCTTATGCAAACTTTTATATATTTGAGTTGTCTATCACCATACACTGCCCCTGTTGGTCTGCCAGGAAACACTCATACACCAGGTCAGCCTCTTTAGCCTCTGAAATAGATCCTTCGACTGCCCACTCACACCTTCAAGGCGATAGATCACCTTCCTATCCTCCCTTATTATTTTCTTATAGTGCCTGTTGGTCGTTACGGTTTCCTTCTATTTCCTTGCTCTCGAAGCTTCTGCCAACTTATTTCCTAAAATCCTACTCAACATGCTATGTCATTTGGGGTCGTGCTCTATCGGGTCCATCCTTGGCCTCATCCTATCTCTCAGTTATTTAGAGATATTCTGGGGTTTGAGATCAACATGGTTGACCTCCTTAATTACTTTTCTTCTTCCTGCTCCCTCGCTGTTTTGACCATTCAAAGGCCCAATCCTTTCTCTGATGGAGGGAAATTTTGCTCCCTCTATTATTCTCGTTAGGACTCTCCTATCCTCTTCCAACTCTGTATAAAATGTTACATCAACCAGGTGAGCCTCTTTGATTACAAAGGGCTTCTTCATTGCATGTATTCCAATATCAGTCCCCTTCACATTTTTCTTAGCGCATTGGTGATATGTCGAAAGGACTAAATTGTGATTGTGTATCTATACCCTTCCTATCAGAAGGTGGTAAGAAATAGCACTCTCAATCACATAAAACTTGATATGTGAAATTAGATTCCCCACCACAATCCCTATGTTCACATTTACAATCGACTTGGAGAACTGGTTGTCATAACCAGAGATCACCAAAGGCATTGGTATCAACCTTGCCTCAGAAATATTGGATGCGTGGAAAGAGTTGATGGGAATTATGTTTGTGGATGCTCCCTCATCTATTAAAGTCATCGTAAAACTTAAATCATTGATACTAGTCGTCACATATAAGGGCCTGCTCTATGGGAACCTTACAGCTCTATTAGCGTCACTAAAAGTCACTTGAGACAAGAACTTCCTTACCAATTTGGATATGGACCCCCTCCATCTCAGTGATGGGACTGCATTTTTTCATAAAATGTTCGAATTGCTTGCATTATCTCCAGCCTAATTTCCTTTGGGATTTCCACTTGGTCGAAAAACCATGTGAATTTGAGCAACTTTGATACAACATGGTATTCCAGCCCCTGGTCTACTTCCTCGTTATCCAGATTGTACACATCCTCCATATCTTTGGCGCTAGCTTCATTGTAGGCTATCACAATGTTAGTCGTTCCTTTGGTGCAGTCTTCAAACGCCTCCTCAAACTCCTCCTGCTCCACCACCAGTTCTCTTGCCTCCCATTCAACTTTTTCGTCATACACAACTACTAGGTTAGTTGCATGTTCTAGTAGTGGGTTGTTGTTGATGTTATCTTAAGGGGTCTGCAAAGTCCCTTCTTTCATATGCTCGCTTATAATTTTTCTTAATGTAAAATAGGTTGTCATTGGATGACAAATATTTCGATCGATCTGGTAATACTGGGAATTTGCTCTTATTTTTGCACCTGGCTCCATTGTTGGAGTATCCTTAGGCTCATAAATTGGCCCCTTGCACCATGGCGTAGTAACAATTGACGACCTTTTCAATTGTACAAAGCAACGGTGGTGGACCCTCTTTATCTCTACCGAACTTCCTTTTGTTCTCCTTCTTCGACTGCTTGGACCCATCTCCTCCATTAACGTACCCCACTCGTGGGGGTTGGCCACGTCCCATAATGGGCTATATAGGTCGCCTAAATATCACTGGCACCAAGACCGGATTTGGCTGTACGACCAACGAGATGTTCCTTGTTGCCTTTAAAAATGCCATAAAAATTCCTTTGCGCGTTTCGTTGATGAGGTGACAGATGTACTCTGGGAGCAAACCTTTAGCACAAATCTAAAGCAGTTTGGACCCCTTGGCCTCCTTCTTCACTTTGAGGGACCTTTCTCTGAACCTTCATACGTACGCCACCACTTCCTCTCATGACCATTACTTCTTCCTGCCCAGCTGTGTCAACGTGAATTCGTCTTCTACCAGAAAGAACTTCTAAACAAATATAACATGTATTTCCTCCCACGTTGAGGCATTCTTCCGTGCCAGGTGAGAGTACAAGGTATATGCCTAATCGGTGAAGGATTTGGAAAACTCCCTAAATCTTAATTTCTTATTGTTGTAATGGCCCCCCAAATGCTTAATGAATTGCTTGATATGCTCCTTTAGGTTTCCTCCCTTTGTTGTGTACTTCTCAAAGATTAGAGGAATATAGTCCTTTGGGTAAGGTTCCTCATTGAACTCCTTGGGATAAGGAGTATGAAAAGCATCGTACACCGATGCTACCTCGCTGGCTGATTGCGAGGAAGCTATTATCATCTTTAGCAATTATTTTTGTAACTCCTTCCTCATTTCTTTTAAGGTATATGCAGGGTTTATTAAATCTATGGAGCAATATAATGAGGGACCATAGGTGGAATACTTGTCACACCTGGGGTACCCAACATTGGGATAGGGGTAGGTACAGTGTTCATGGGGGCATGTCATGTTTGAGTTGTGCTTAATGGGGCAATTGGAACCGCCATTGGTGTTACGAGGGAGTTGGGGTCAAATACCCCTCCTAAAGCCTTTACAAGTACAGGAATCAGTAAAAACTAAAAGAATTTACCCATGATAAGGGCCATATGTGCTTATCCCATCATGACTCCAGTACAATCTTGTGTCAAAAGTGGGATTTATATTATCATTTGAAGTTAGGGAACCTCTACCCGCGGAATCCCATCCCTGGCAGCTTCAAGATCCCTCGCCACTTATTCCTCGTTACGATGGACAACATCAAAGTCAATGGTACGATTAACGTTATCTTATGCCATACTGCTAGAAGAATACCTCCCCAACGGAGTGGCCAAATGTAAGAGGGTAGTCCCCTTGAAGCTTGGGAGTATAAGAATACCAGTAGAGACATAACCCCTATAGGTATGGTAATAAACGATAACCCAAGAACTCTTTAACAAAGATAAGTGAACACACAATATTGTATCAAATCAACACTCAGATTGAACTCACAAGTCTCTTGTGTATAACTCAAATAATGATACTAAAAACTCAGAAACAACTCATTCAAAGGGAGAGATAAGTAAGCACCCTAGATAGACCTTGGCAGGCAACAAACACCCCAACAACCTTTGATATATCTCTGGTTAGATATTAAAAGCTTTACAATAAATGACAATTTTGGGTGAGTAAACTCTCTGGTTTGTAATAACTTCTCTATGATATATTCTCTCCCTAGCAATAAACTCTCTAGAAAGAACTCCCCCACTCAAAAGTGGTTGAGAACCATAAATAGCCCCATGCCCTTTCTAAGGTGACACCGTCCACCTGCATGTGAAAGACCTCCTTATCACACTTTATGTCACAAGCATAAAATGCCTGATGGGCCAGCACACCCTACATCATGATCATTAAATGTCAGGACATTCCTTTTGCCTAACCACTCTGCGTCACATAACTGTCACCACAGAGGTGGCTCACCAAAAATTTTGATAGCCGCAATACCACAGCGGTTTACTAGAGTTTGTATAAAACAGTGTATAGCTGGCTGGTGACATCACCTAAAGTAGATGTGACATTTGGTAGAGGACTGTTTGGCTTAAAGCTTAATATATGATGGAACTCAAGGTTATTCTACACAAGCTTTCATAATGAAAGTTCTCTCGGTGTTTTACTAGGTGTATCTAATATGGTCAAAAAAAGCCTTAACTCTTCCTCACTTCTTAATCCTCCAAACTAAGTCGCTCTGAAGTTCCCACAACGAGGTCATTTGATAGAACATGTGATCTCTCCCAGGTCCTTCCAGGCCTGGTCTCTCGTAAGTATGATTTGACCTCACACTCAATATTACCATCGTTACAACATTATAATCAATGTATTTAAAAGATACAAATTAACTAAGTAAGAACAGAAGATAAAAGGGAGCCATCTGAGCAAGTGTCCTCGCTGAGCTGCATCACTGAGCTGCCTTGTTCTTTTCATGATGTTTCCTTCTCTTGAGTTTCTTCTGTTAATTAGGGAAGCTCTCTCTAATTCAGAGATTACCTTCAAGCTCCCCCCCCCCTCCACACACACAATCATAAATTAATTTAACGTGTGCATGTATGCTATTTGGTAGCTGGCGTAAACTGTGCGTGAAATATGTCGTTGGGCATTTACGCCTCTACGCAAATAAATACCTAGACTTGTACACTAACTACGGAGTGCAGTGGCAAGTTGGGATCGAATCCACAGGGAGTGTTCGATAAATTGTAACAAATTTATCAATTCAGGAATAAAAGTGTAAAAAGGTGATGTGTGCTAGGAAATAAAAGAAAAGAATAAGTTAAGTCTAAGTAGAAGTAAAGCGAGGATCGGAATATCATCCAACCATACGGCTCGAAACAACAATTAGTTAGAATTCAGGCTCGAGAGCAATTTAATCGAGCATTATCAATTAATCATAAACTTCGCACAATAAGGAATTTAAGCCAACGTTGTGTGAATAAATAATTAACAGAAAATGGTCGCACGTGGATTAAACTCGGATTATCTCTATAAACACTAATGTTGCATGATAGAGAAAGTTAAACGCATAATAATCCGACTTTAATTCGCGCGGGTTCAATCAAACACAATTTTGCACAAAACCTAATTTTTGGAGCTCGGGGCCCGTTAATAGAGGAACGACATTCTGACCCTATTTATCTAGGGTCTCATAATGATTAAACTAAATTACAACTAATTAAACTAAGAAAGCAAGAAATAAAGCAATTAAACTAATTAAGAAAGCATGGAAATTACTCTACAAAGCAAGAGAAAATCAAGAACAACTATATAAATGGAGAATGAGATGGAAAGTTCAACATACACAACCCATATGGTTGTCAACCAAAAGATAAATGAAGCCAAGCTCTCAAAACCCACAAACCCTAACCTAATCTAATTAAAACTAAATATAATGTATTTTACATCTCAATTCCTTTATATAGTAGAAAGGAATTAAATTAGAAAATAAAAGAGAAAAGAAAATAGAAGCCAAAATATCTGCTGGAAACAGGGGATCTATCGATCGATCCCTTTGGTCGATCGATCGATGCTTGAAATCGTGGAAAAATTATGAAGGATCGATCGATCGATGAAGCAAGGCAGAATGCTTTTCCTCCTGTTTTGGCATGCTTTTCTTATCCGCTAAAATCGCCGTAACTTCTTCATTAGGCATGGGAATTGCGCACCGTTTGCGGCCACACGAAGCTTGTGAGGAGGGCTACTACTTCCGTGTTGATGTTGGGCCAAGTGCCCAAACTATGAATTGGATGAATTGCCCTTGTGCGTGCGAATGCGTACGGGACTTGATCAAAATGCGTCCGAACTCCATTCTTAGTACCTAAATACCTACAAATGCCTAATTATACCTCATATAGCATGTTAACAACATAAATCGAGGTTGTATGGTTAACGGGCTTAAATATAGAGATTAAGGCACCCGAAGGGGCTAAAATGCATAGGTTCGACGGATGAAATACGCAATATTTGCGTATTACCACACCCCCTAACTTACACATTGCTAGTCCCTAGTAATGAAATAGGATGAAACAAGAACAAGTAAACCAAACGTAGGAGGTAATACAAAAGTATGGTATAAAAGCAAAAGGCCACTTTCGCGGGAGATTCGATTTCATTTAGCGTATCCAATAAGCCGTTAAATCCCTAGGTTACTCCAGTGGACGAGTGTCATCTCGGGATGGATTTCAGGTATAAAACCCACAAACATCATAAAGTTTCCTCAAAATATGACCAATCACATGCGACAAACTCAACAATACGAACAAGATTTCAACATCTTATTAGCAAAGCAAACGAATTCACGTGAAAAGTCCGTAGTTATTAACACTATAAAATCCACCTCAATGAATTGAAACTTTAACATATGGGAGGGGAGTGAGCACACGCAAAATATGATTTGGAAAAACTTAAATAACTCGGATACCAAATATCAAAGCATGAATAAAAGTCAATCCTCACGGGCATTACACTCATCAAATGAATTCACTTGAAATAGGGAGGTAACACACTAGACATGCGGGCATAAGGAGTAAATATAAAGGGAAACTAGGCCGCGCACATGTCACAATCGAAGAACGCTATATAGGAAATAAAAATTATAATCTCAGTGAAAGGATACTGCACATATAAAATAGGCGTAATGCATTTTCACAAATTATCAAAACTATTTAAACCTTTGAATTACATCTACTTAAGATCACATAAGACTTTAATAGGGTTGTAATGTAGACTAGGTTAGGGTACGAAATGGAAGAGATGTATATACGGATTCAAAGGTGTTTGGGGATGAAACTCGTGATAATGGGAAAAAGTGGGCAATTTCAAAATTGGACAAATGATTTCTAAACGAGCATTAGATATAACAATTGAGAGAGTAACAAGGATTATTGAATCACTATAAACAATATATACAAATTTCTCTTTCTTTTTCATTTATTCCTTTTCTCACTTTTTCTTTTGTTTTCAACTTTCTCTTTTTCACTATACTTTCTTCTTTTCTCACTCTTTGCATGCTCAAATTGCAACCACAAAACAACAATATCATTCAATCCCAAGTAAACAATCCAAACAAGGGTATGTAAGGTAATATGTATGGTATATAACTCCAAGTTGGAGTTGGTTATGGGATTTTGGGTAATGAAACGAAAGGCTAGTATTTAGGAAGTGGGTTGATTAGGGAACATATAAAAGGTGAGGTCAAGGTCATATGGGTGATATACAAAGATGGCCTATGATCATTTCATAAAGTTTACGCAATTTTTGAGTCAAAACAATATATAAAAATCATGATCAAGTAATACATTTCATATATGAACTCAATTAATGAATGATCAATGAAAGAATAAAGATATTACCAACGACTGTAACATTTTCAAAGAGGAAAAATAGTGTATACACTCACAAATGAAGATAAGTCTCTAATCTCACTCGGTGTAAGTATATACAATGCAACAAAAGATTACCGAGTTATAAAAATCTTAAACCAAACCAATATAACAAAAAAAATGCATGTGCTCACAGGATAAAGTTTAATTCATGAAGTTATTCATAATATTAATGATTTTAGGACTAAAGACTAATAACTTCTAAAATCGAGAACATGCATCATTGAGTTGTCTATTTGATCAGGCAATTATTAAAATTTATCATCGGAAACAAGGGAAAAAAGCCCAAAAAATGAGAAAAAAGAAAGAAAATATTTTTGAAAAATTTCAAATTTTCTAAGAAAAACATGCTTTGTAACTAAATTGTGGTCAAATTCAAGGACTAAACATGAAATGGATAAAATATCCCACACCCCCTAACTTAAATGTTGCATTGTCCCCAATGCGTCCATTAAAGAACACAGCACAAAGATAGGAAAAGAATGATATTACCCACATTTGGAGAGATCTCCATAAGTACAAGTCCAAATGAATCTAGAAAACAAGTTAATACAAAGCATAGGAAGAATATGTACCGATGTATTAAGTTAAAAGAATCTATGTCACAAGTCACAACAATATAGAGGGGGTGAAGTGCAAATACTAGATAAATTGATGATGAACATTTTGATTTTATAAAATGGAAGGTCACACACATCAAAATCCAATAAACAACCACAAACTACATTTTCATTTCTCATTCCATGAGTTCAATACAAAAGAACTTAATACATTACAACCAGTTTAAAAGAAAGAAATAAAAATAAAATAAAATACAATACAAAATAAAAACGAGAATAATATCCATCCCATAAATGCCAAAAAATGACCTAGTGCAGCAGTAGCCTAGTGGGCGGAACCACTAGGATCATAAGGATCATGAAGATGAGGAGGCAGAGGTCGTCCGAATAATGCCTTTGCAAGTAAGTATCTCTCATCATAGCCTGCATCATCCGGTACTCATGCCTCTGCTGCGCTCTATACTACCGGCGTTCATCTCTATCCTATCGCAGATCGGCCTCCTCCTGGTCTAGGCGAGACTCCCATATAGCCCACCTCAGTTGGGTATCCTCCATGCGCTGGTCCTCCACTTCCCTGAATGCCTCAAAGCGAGCATCAACATCTGTCGGTGGCACGTGAGAACCCTCACCCTGCTCCATTTGTCTAATCTCGACCTCCTCCTCTGCCACGTCAACTACCTCTGCCCTCTGCCTTTTGTTCCCCGGCTCCCCCCAAGCATGAGTCAACATCTTCTATATATTGTCCTTTGTGAGAAGCCCTAGTGGCTCACGCTTGCGGTCAACATCGTACTCAGGGCAACCATGGGAAGTACAGATCCTCGTGATGAGGGAAGGAAATGGAAGGGAAAATCTCCAGGAAATCTCCTTTGTTGTCGCCAGCATCATCTCTAAAAATATTTTGGGCAAACTAATATCGCCCAAATCATGAAGCATAGTGTAGATGAATGATGCGTGCTTGTGACGAACCTCTGACCAGTTGTGTGTCGCCATGAATGAGTGGACGTTGATACAGTGTAGAAGTCTTGATAAGTCATCCATTGCCGTCGAACGGAAGGCACCCTTCTTTCAAACCTCCCTTGGCGCAAGGGCCTCTATCAACGTCGCATGCCCAAACATATCCCCATCCATAAAGTTGATCGGATCCGTGGGGAGTGGGACACTCATGAAAGATGCTAAATCAGAAAGGCGAAAAGGTATCTGCACCCCACGAACCATGGCCTCATACGTAGTAGGCCCCTGCCCCCTCACCTCTACCAATGTCGCATAAAACATATGGACAAGATCTTCATTGATGCGTCCATTGGTAGCGAGAAAGGACTCCCATCCCTGTCAGCGCAACAAATCCCATGCCACCGGTGGTATATGATCCAAGGTCTAGGAAAAATGATAACCCAACGGTCGCTCGGATGCCTGAAAATAGTCCTGATACCAGTATCGCTCATGCTCACAACGAAACCCCTCGAAGCCCTGGTGGGGCATGCACCTAGTGTACTTGTATATCTTGATGTTTGCCATTTCAACCTACAAAACAGTAATTAAGCAATACAAAGAAAATTGTAAGCACAATTAATGGTTAGTTAGTGTACGAGTTGAAATGGTGGGTGCACGTGCGCAAAACCGAGGGAAAAAATCAACATTGAGATAAAAATTGTCGGAATGCGACAAGGAGTGAAAATCACCCAAGTGAGCGCCAAAATATGGATTGAAAACTGTTTGGAGCATTTTAGCGAACACTTGGCGTGCAAAATGTGCGACGAGGGTGAAAAATACCACTTGAAACCAACAAAAGAGCCCCATTCATGAACACAACAACAATGCAACAATACACATGTGTTCATAAATGGATATTAATCAATAATAGCAAGTGAAATCAGTTGGAAAAATAGGGAGAAAACCACACACATTCAATATATGTCAAATAATGGATTAAACATGTAAAACATGACAAAAATGAACCAAAATCTACAAATATTTGATTAAGTAGGAAGAATTATACCTTGCAAGTGTATAAAATGGATGAAATTTGAAGAAATGGAAAATTAGGGCTCGAAATTAGGAAGAGAGGAGAGGAAAAGAAGTGAGGAGAAAGGGGAAAAAAAGAACTGCCTCGGTTTTTTACTGGTCAATCGATCGATCGACCCTTGGGCATCGATCGATCGATCAAGCAGTAAAAAGCCTACTGCCTCCTATTTTTAAATTGGGGGGGGGGGGGAATTGCAATTATGGGGGTAAAAGGGGGGGGGGGATTGTAAAATAACTATAAATAAGTTTATATATAGTATATATAAGTATAAGTATATAAAAATATAGAATTAAAAAAATAAAAATAAAAATAAAAATAAAATAAAATAACATAGACTTAGGCTAAGTATGCACATACATAGACATATTGTAACCAAAAAATGAAAAATATATACAACGAGCAACACACACGCATGTTCACAAAGGAATGAAAAATAAAATAAAAGAAAAAAGAAAAATAAATTCAAATGAGTGAGAATGAGTGTGTGTAAAATAAAGAAAAAAATATTTTTGTGACTTTTTTCAATGTTTTCTCAACAAGTGTGTGCCGGGGCGCATAATCTCCGCAAATTCAAGTCCGTTGAACCTGCAACAGAGTTAACACCAAGAATACAAAAATAAATAAAAATAGATTAACTAATTACACTAGACTAAATTAAGAAAAGATGAAAATTAAAAAGTTATTATATACAACCTACATATAGAATGTCTAATTAGCTATATACTAAAAGGAGAAATTTTTTAGGGTCCATCCAAAATACAAATTTGACTTTAACGAATTAATGGTGGACCCTCCCGAACATGAATGCCTCCCGAAAATAGGAATTCCATTCAAACGACAGAAGGCATGTGTAAGGCGGTAAAAGTGAACCATCCCCAATTGAAACTTTGGGAGGGAGGATGGAGGATTTGGATAGGATGGGTGACAAATACATATGTGGGACGAGAAAAATTGAATCATCTCCCAAGTATTTTAAAGTTGGAATGGGAGGCGGCGCACATGAGGGCAAAGATGCCGTCATGGAAAGCGGCTCGAGCGAGTACTCCGCGTCGGTGAAAAGGTTTGGAACTATAAAGTTTTAAACCGATTCATCGGGTACTAGAGTTGGTACGATAGTATAGAATAAATATGGGGATGAAAGAAATTCAATCTCGGGCGATGAGTGATCATCGCCGGAAGATTGAATGTCGGAATAAATAGAATCGTTTACAATGAAACTTTCTTCTTTGAGAATCAAAGAAGAAAATAATTCATTGCAAATGGATACTATGCCCGTTTCATCCTCATTTTCATTATCTACTATGCCATGGGTCAAGTCAAGGATGATTGGATCCAAAGTAGGTAAAGATACCTCATTTGGTTCAAAACGGTCCTCGACTTTGGAAGTATCGGAAGAAAAATCGTGGTCAGATTCAAATAATAAATCCAACTCATGTTCCCAACAACAATTTTCTTCCCTATATCTATTTTCAAACCTCTCATTTTCAAGCATTCACAATCCCTCAACGAAAGTCATAGGGCGAGGAGAAGATTCTTGGAATTGAGAGGTTTGGAAATTGTTATCGGGACTACACTCAAAATCATTAGCATAAGAATTTTGAAAATGATTACAATTTGTTTCAAAATTCTTATCGTAAGGATCTTACGACCCAGAATCAAAATGATCACGCTCAAAATTGATGTAATCCAAACTTTGACTTTCGTAATACTCACCCAATGTCATTTTAGATGTTGCAAATTTTTGGGATTGCAATTATTGACCAAAAGTCAATGGTTTACCAAAATTTTGAGAATTAGCATTAGGATTCCCAGAAAAGTTAAAATAAGACATGCTTACCCCAACAAAGTGTAACAACCCGTCCTTTTGGAGATAATTAAATTCCATAATTGGGTATAAATTGAAAATTTGAGGAATTTCTCGAAATAGTGATTTTTTGAATTTTCGAGGATTAGATGATTTTCGATGGATGGTATATTTACTTTTGGGATTAAGGTAATAAGTTGGAGTATTTCAATAATATGTCGTCGTTGAGTAAAGCGACAAAAGGTAAGATTTTAATTGGAAAACCCGCATTAAGTTATATTGGGTTAAAATAGTGGATTGCGGTCAAGTACCTCGGATGGGAATTTCAACTGCGCCGTGAGTCTCGGAATGGCCGAGATAGTCGAAAAAGAGTGTCCAATTGTCGAAATGAGTTTCGGGGAATTTTAGAGTTAAAAGGGCTCGTAATTGAGTAAACGAGTCGTTTTTGGGATTTAAGGGTTAAAATCCTTTTTCTTCCTATATAAAGAGAGAAAAGAGAAAGAAAAAGAAAAGAGAGAACAGAGAGAGGAGGAGAGAAAAAGAGGAGAAAGGGGGAGATTCCGGCCAACCTCCGCGGGATTCGACTCGGGATCGTCGGATTATATCCACGAGGCAAGTGTTTACTTGCTTTATTTATTTTTTAGTATAAATATCTCATATCAATGTTGGTATTCACTAACCCTAAAGATTTTGGGTTGGGTTTTCGTGGATAAAACGGGTTTTCGGGAGTTAAAACGAATAAACCCCAATATTTTTTTAATTGGAGAAACTTAGAAATTAATTGAAATTAATTGGTGATTTCGGGTTCTAGGACATTTAGAACCCCTATTGTATGTGTATTTGTAGTTGGTTGAGGTTGTAGGATGTCGGGAGAGGCGACAAAAGCTTAGGAGAAGATTTAATGGCCGAAACAGCTTCTCGGAGAAGAAGCTGCCCGTCATGATCGATCGATCGATCATGGGGGATCGATCGATCGAACCATCAATCGATTGAGGGCCATGGGTCGATCGATCGACCCCTTCTGAAAGTTAGGCAATTTTCCTAAGGGGAAATGGATGGGTTGAATTCCAATTCTAATGGATTCGGGGTTAATTGTGTGATAACATAATGGATCTTTTAGGAGTATATGATCCTCCGATCGAGGATATTTAGGAGGGCAAGGTGAGGGTTTTTAATGTGTAACCCTTAAATCACATTTTCGAGAAAAATGAATAAGTTGAGGAACTAGAATGTTGGGGTTTCCTAATATAGGGTGGGGACCTCTAAATGATTAATTGGACGAGATGTATCCCTTATGTGTGTGGGGAGGAAATCCACAACCTATTAAATTTTAGGGTATTCGGGGACGAATATCAGTTGGGATAGTTTTAGTGGCCATTTTGGCCTATATGATTATACATGCGGGATGACATACTTATGTTGATTATGGTGGGGTAAATTCTATGAGATTAATAGGATGAATTGGAGATACCTACTAAATCCTTAGATGAGAATAAGGTAAGTATTATTTATCAGAGTGAGGAAATACTTTGGGTATAGTACTATGCGTATGAGAATGCATGATTATGATTCTTTGAGAGAATCTTTGGGATTATTGGTCATCGCTAGATGAGATTGGCAATTATGGCTATATATATATATTCGAGGAGGAATATATGGTATATATATACTACTTTACTTTCATCTTTATAATACACATTCGGATCTATCTCCCAGACTGAGGATTCATTTAAAAAATATTTACTAATTCAATTTCATTTCAAAACTTTCTATTTCCCTTCTTCTATCGAGGAAATATATTTAAAGCAAGGTTTATTATCATAAAAATGCGTTTTCGTTTCATAACATCCCATTTCCCTTCTTCCGTCCAGGAAATGTATTAATCTTCCCATTTCCCTTCTTCCACTCAGGAAATGTATTTAAAGCCATTTTATTATCATAAAATGCTTTAACATCAATAATGTCCCACATTATTGAGAATAGTTATATTTCATATCATATAACGATTCTAAGACCACCCCTCCGGGTTTCCCCACTGGGCGCGCCCCTAAATGGCTATCATCTTCTAAGGCATATGAATCAACAGAACCTGGGATCCAACAACGTCGGGAAGCCGCCATATACCCGCGGGAGATTTATAACCACACCCGGAATTACCTCACCAGCGTAGTAAAACATATAATAATCGCTTATATGGCCTAGGACTATATCCACCCTGCATTCATTGGACAGGGGGCTTCACCTTACGCTCGCAACATAGCGATTTAGAGAGGTGTGTATACATAAATTATCATTTATGAAAATCTTTTCTTTTTCCATTTTGAATGTGATATTATCCGGATGTATATTATAAGATGTATATAAGAATGAATATATTATGGATGTTAATATATAAGTGTGTATTAATATATTAGTTTTGTGCTACGGGCCTAATGGATCTCTACCATTAACCCTGCCAAGTAGTAGTGTATCGAAGGGGTTTCTTATTTGGATTTCACTTCGCGAGAAACCCCACGCACGAACTTAGCGCAGTGTTGAGAATGGAGAGAAGTTTAACCCTTAGTACTCGAGTTATAGAGGTTTCTTGTAGACGGGTGAATTAGATTAGTTAGGTGGGGTAGCTTAACTAGAATGTTCTAGATAAGTGCGTTAGGTGTGAACTATTAGAAGAGAGGTGAGAGGTATCTCTTGGGAGTGCAATACCAATTTAAATATGAGATAAAACATTTTTTATAAAAATAAAGCATTTATGCACTTGCTAAATATTTTTCAAACTTGGGCTCTGACCCGTTTATCTACTTTCCCTCTCTTGCGATATATATATATATATATATATATTACATAGGTGTCCAGACACAGGGACGCCTGGATGACACTTCTTTCGAGTCAGACATCTGCTGCAGCAGCTGTGGATGCATGCAGGTTCTCGATAGACGCTTCCATTCTTGTAATCTAGATAGGATGTATTGTGTACACATTCGGGTTAATAACCCAACAACATTTATTTATTCTTTTACCACCTTTTAGTGCGGCATTCGATATGGTTGTATAAATTTGACTGAGTGTTCGGTAATTTTATTTCATTTCAGTTTCATTTACATAAACTGTGTGAATGTTTTAACTTTAGTCGTTTAAAAAGTGTAGTTAAGTAAAATTTTGACGCCAGCCTAATAGGTTATTAGTAATAAAATTGGTTTTCGACAGTGATGCTAAGAATGATCCATATGCGACTCCTGTTTTAATTTGAAATAGGAGTGATAGCCCGGTATTTTATTAGGCGGGGTGTCACACAAAGGCTCGAGAGGATAATTTCCACAAAGCAATGTGCAACGGGAAAATTCAAGTGTTTCTAGGCGCTCAAATGTAGAAGTCCTGCAAAAAAGGTTAAAACAAAGAATACAAATACAAAAGAAAGAATACTAAGAACTAATAAGACAATTATAATCTATAACAAAACAGTCCTCGACAACGGTGCCATTTTGGTAGCCGGCGTAAACTGTGCGTGAAATATATCGTTGGGCGTTTACGCCTCTACGCAAATAAATACCTAGACTTGCCAACTAACTACGGAGTGCAACGTCAAGTAGGGATCGAATCCACAGGGAGTGTTCGATAGATTGTAACGGATTTACCAATTCAGGAATAAAAGTGTAAAAAGGTGATGTGTGCTAGGAAATAAAAGAAAAGAATAAGTTAAGTCTAAATAAAAGTAAAGCGACGATCGGGATATCATCCAACCATACGGCTCGAAACAACTACTAGTCAGAATTCTGGCTCAAGAGAAATTTAATCGAGCATTATCAATTAATCATAAACTTCGCACAATAAGGAATTTAAGCCAAAGTTGCGGGAATAAATAATTAACGAAAAATGGTCGCACGCGGATTAAACTCGAATTATCGCTATAAACACTAACTCTGCATGACAGAGAAAGTTAAACACGTAATAATACGACTTTAATTCGCGCGGGTTCAATTAAACGCAATTTTACACAAAACCTAATTTTCGGAGCTCGGGGCCTGTTAATAGCGGAACGACATCCCGACCCTATTTATCTAGGGTTGCATAATGATTAGACTAAATTACAAATAATTAAACCAGGAAATCAAGAAATAAATCAATTAAACTAATTAAGAAAGCATGGAAATTACTCTACAAAATAATAGAAAAGCAAGAACAACTATATAAATGGAGAATGAGATGGAAAGTTCAACATACACAACCCATATGGTTGTCAACCAAAAGAGAAATGAAGCCAAGCTCTCAAAACCCACAAAACCTAACCTAATATAATTAGAACTGAATATATCCGAATATCTGTATTTTACAACTAAATTCCTTTATATAGTAGAAAGGAATTAAATTAGAAAAGAAAAGAGAAAAGAAAATAGAAGCCAAAATATCTGCTGGAAACAGGGGATCGATCGATCGACCCCTTTGATCGATCGATCGATGGTTGAAATCGTAGAAAAATTATGAAGGATCGATCGATCCTTTTGATCGATCGATCGATCAAGCAGGGCAGAATGCTTTTCCTCCTATTTTGGCAAACTTTTCTTATCCGCTAGAATCGCTGTAACTTCTTCATTCGGGATCGGAATTGCGCACCGTTTTGCGACCACGCAAAGCTTGCGAGGAGGACTACGACTTTCAGGTATATGTTTGGTTAGGTACCCAAACTATGAATTGACCGAATTGCCCTTGCGCATGCGAATGCGTACGGGACTTGAGCGAAATGCGTCCGAACTCCATTCTTAGTACCTAAATACCTACAAAAGCCCAATTATACCTCATATAGCATGTTAACAATATAAACCGAGGTTGTATGGTTAACGAGCTTAAATATAGAGATTAAGGCACCCGAGGGGGCTAAAACGCGTAGGTTCGATGAATGAAATACGCAATATTTGCGTATTATCACTATTATTTATTGGTGCCCCAAATATATTCAATTTCTATTAGACTCGTACAGTTTCTTTAATTAGAATTATTATTTTAATTTATGTTTTACAATTTTAGTATACAGACTGTATATGTAAAGCTAAATTATAGTTTACAACCTAGTCTGTGCATCGCATGGGTTTACACCTAGTCTAATCTAATACTTTTATATAAAAATGGAGCCTCCAAGCAAGAGATCTCCACGTGACTACTTTAATGCAATAATTAGTTAAATCGTTATACTTTCTACCTTTCTATATATTTCATCATTGTCTTTTTATTGCCCCTCTTTTACCTCCTGCTTACTCTCTCTTATTTTGAGCTTCCACAATAACATCTTGGCTCTTGGGAAGGAAATAGTAAGGTATTTTAATTCTAATTCAATGTACCGATAATAAGAGGTGTTATATTGATTAATTTGTAAGATCTTTTGATGTTTTAAATTTTTCGTTCATTTTAATTTTTAACGATTGTTATGACTCTCTATAATAATAAATTTGCCTAGTTGTTAGTGTAAGATTCAATCTAAATGTTTTGGAATTTCTTTGAATCTCTGTCCAATAACCCGTACTCTAAAAAAAATATCTATGCGAGTTGCTATCGTAGTTCTCTTTTTTACTCTTCTCTTTTTTTTCAATTAAATATAATATAAAAAAATCTCACTTACATAAAGCTTACCGTAGAGTTACATAGAGTTCTGAGTTTAGGTGGAATGATAAATGTTTTTAAAATAATATTTTACAAAATATAAAATAAATTATTGATTTCACATAAATAGACAAGTAGATAAAATAAGTGGCTTCAAACAAAAAACTTCCTAAAATATGTCAATTCATAAGTGTAAGGGTTTAATTAATCTATATTATACCTCTAATACAATAGTATTAAAGGTATAAATAGCATTTAATTCATATGTATTGTCCGATTTTTTCTCACCAATTCATTAAGTACTGCTTTTCTCTCTCCTAAAAAAACAAAACGTCTATACCCAAAAATATATAGATTCTCAACACCCATATAGACCTCTCGTCTTCCCCTACCCAATATTTGAAATTCCAATCAGTTTCTTTGGCTTCCTTTCAGCATTTATCACGTCAACTCTCATCAACTCTATTCATCATTATGCATCTCAGGTCTCCAGTATTTTCCTTGAACAAATAGAAAATTAACATGCCTCAACAAGTTACTTGAAAGTGTGAAGAGATCCCATTTCATTAGTGTGACAACCCGCTTAAAATAATAACGGGTGACCATCCCTATACTAAAATAATCAGGAATCGCAAGTGGATCATTCTCAGCATCTACTTACGATCCTAACAGAAACACGACTAACTACCCATTACTACAAAAAAAAGGGCATAAAAAATTTAAAAAATTTTAGTTAACACCCAATAAAACCAACCCTTCAACCATAACCAACAACATTACATCTAAAACATGAAGATAGACACGCACATGCTCCAAATAATATAAAAGGGTACAACACAATGTACAAAATAAAATACCCGAATATGCTGTCGGGTCACAGACTATATAAGAATCTGGAAGAGAAAAGTATAAAGTGCAAATCTACTACACTTGGGTATAAACCCGATTATACAAACTGAATCCTAAATTAGATACACAAAATATGGGAATCGACTATAACAAAATTCCGTAACAATCCGCTATTGCCACGGCTCCACGAATACACTGGATAGATAACCTCAATGGCATCCTTGCGAAGGAACACCTAAAATTATACAATATATATACATAGCAGAAGAAAATATAAACGGGTCAAAGCCCGAGGTGTGAAAACATTTTATAGCAAGTGCATTAAAATGCATAATAATTATAAATGCATTATGACATGATTTAATGGAGTCACACTCTCCATAAAATCCAACTCCCCTCTCAACTAAAGCGCGCCACAAACGTATGCACATAATCTCCAAAGAATTGCCCAAATCTATCTAGGGCAATAATCTAACCTACTCCCAATTTACCTTCATCTAAATTCAATCTAAATCATATTATTGAATTTCTAATATTATTGATCTCAATTATTCGTTCAATTAATTAACATATAAAATTAACATAAACATTCTCTTACTAACATATACACTATACATAAACATTATCTTTTATTAGAATTTCTCATATTCTAGTCATTGACATAATCATATATATTATATATATGAGTTAATAGCATCTAAGTGCTATGGACAAAATTTCTCCCAATTCTCAATACTACATTGCGTTTCGTGCGTGGGACGTCTCGCAAGCGAAATCCAAACAAGGAACCCCCCGATACACTACTCCTGACAGTATTGATTATCGAAATTCATTATGACCTCAATGCAAGACGCGTATACCCAAATTCTCCTATTACTCAATTAATTAATTTATTTATTCCCAATTCGTGCGTAGGACGTCTCGCAAGCGAAATCCAAATAAGGGACTCCCCCGATTTACTACTCCTGGCATTGTCGATCGTCGAGATATACTATATATATAAATATCAGCACCAAGGACTAACTTCTCCTCACTCCCAACATTACACTGCGTTTCGTGCGTGGGAGATCTCGCAAGCGAAATCCAAACAAAGAAACCCGCGATACACTACTCCTTGGCAATGTTGGTCGTTGAGGTCCGTTATTCCCTCGATACCCAAAGCACTAAGCACAACAGTAATATCATAACCATACCAACGAGCTCTAAATCGAAGACGCAGGTTCTCAATTCTATCATCTTCCAAGGCATCACTCATATACCATCCTGGGGGCCAGCGGTCGGACTCAATATCACCGACATCGAGGCCAACACACACATGTGTGGGAAGCGGTCATATCTCATAACCGGTCAAGTGAGAACGACACATACCCATGACTTCTCACCCCCAAAATATAATCACGTAATAAAATGGACGACTATGACCTGGGGAATATCCACACCCTACTCCTCGAGCCAAGATGCTAACCCTCATTGCGCAACTTCCCAATGAGAGCTAGGAGGGGGTATGCTATATATATATATATATATATATATATATATATATATATATATATATATATATATATATATATATATATATATATATATATATATATCGTCATATAGGATATACATACATCATCACATCATATAAATATATACCATCATATAAGGTATATATATCACACTGTTTCATACTCGTAGTACGCTCTTAGGCGTAAATGAAAATAATATCATTATTTAGTATATTTTTCTCTCAATATACTACATGCCAATTATCACATAACTTCTCCACTTAGTATACACTATACTATTTCTCACTTGAAGTTCACACCTCACTTCTATTTATTTGAATCGTCTCTCAATTCAATTTACTTTGAGGATATTCTCTATATCCTAATGCACTTCGATTAGCATTTCTCATTTATGTGAGACATCTCCTAAGTTAATTATCGTTAAGGATATTTTCTATATCCGTATGCACATCAATCAACATTTATGATTCTCAATTCATAATATGGTTTAGTCAATCATATGAACCTTTAAAGTTATCCCATTTGGGATTAAATTCCAAAATCCAATATCAATAAAATCATTCTCACTCTTTCATATAATTCCATAATTATCTCCAAATAGAAACCTCAATGGTAGTGGGCTTCCCCACTTAATATACACGATATTCTCTAATCAGTATTTCTCAAATTAAGTGCATAAGACTCTAAATAATTTCTTATAAGGGAAACTCCCTAATAGTCTCCAAAACATACTCCTCATAACCCATATAGATCTTCCCAAACGATAACCTCAAAATAAATGGGATGAAACTCACCCTAGAAAAACATCCCCCAAACTGCCCTCTTTCCGAATCGATTCGGGCCAAATCCGAATCGATTCGGTCCTGCGAATCGATTCGGCCTCCAAGGCGAATCAATTCGAGTCCAAAGACCTGGGCTTCTGTCTCAGGCCGAATCGATTCGGGTTGGGGCCGAATCGATTCGGTCACTCAGACCTGGGCACCTGCAACTTTCCGAATAGATTCGGTAAGGGGCTGAATCGATTCGGCCTATCAGAAGGCACGAAAATGGCTACTTTTTCTTCAAAAACCTAAATCCCAAAAATCATTTTTATCAACTTCTAACCATATCTCTTCAATCCAAACATATATATATCATTAAGATTCATCAAATATCACACCTCAACTAATATCTAAGCTCAAATCCATTATATACACCACAAATCTAAGATTTTACCCAAAAGTTAGGTTTTAACAATTTATCCCAAAACTCAGAAATTTTATCCACAAACCATGAAATAAATGGTACATAACAATTATTTAGTTAGTTTAATCACTTGCCTCAAGTTCGTATGGTCTGAATCCTCCTCGAGATCGCGTAATGGCCTAAAATCCCACTTTTCTCTCTTTCTCTTCTTCTTTTCTTCTTCTCTCTTTCTTTCTTTCTATTTCTCTTTATCTCTAAGGAGAATTATTTCTCCCGTAGGCTTAATAAGCCTTGTCTCCCAAGATACACAAATTTAAATGATAATACACACTTTAAATGACTCGGTAACTTTAATTCGAGCCAAACGAACCTAAAAATATTTCAGAACCTTAATAGACCCCAAGTACAGTCATTTTGACTATCTCGACCCTTTCGGAAACAACTACAATCTCAGAATTACCATTTGAAACACTTTCTATCATCTTTAAATTTTGACCTCAAATACCAATTTAATTATTCCCCAAATAAATTAATAATTATTTCTCCCAAAATGAATCAATTATTGTCCCAAAAATCTCGGGTTGTTACAGACCTCCCCACTTACAAGAATTTCGTCCTCGAAATTAAGCTAAGCCTAATACTCCAACGCTCAACTAGTTCCTACGACACTTATTCTCACTAACACTATACTCAAACCTCTAACTTCCCACGAAGAATTATTTTAATTTATTATAAAACCAATTATAACTAATAGGGCTCCCATACACCCTTTCTTTTCGAGCTTTACTCATATAAACATAATTAGGCTTCACTTGCCTCAATAATACCACAACTAGAAATATATTAAATTATACTAGCATACTAATAATATAAAATTTTTGAATGGTCTAAGGATATAACTCCTCTCAATTCCTGACATTCGCCACTTTCATGCGGGGGAGGTCTCGCAAGGGAAATCCAAACAAGGAACCCTCCCAATACACTAATATGTAGTGACGTCGGGGATTGAGAATTTGTTAGATCCGGACTAGAGTTTAAAAATATTTTTGTATAAATCATTTTGATATGGCCCGAAGGCCTATAAAAAGTTTTATTTTGAAAACAGTTTATTTTAAAAATGGTTTATGTCTTTCGACATTTAAATAAAATACCTCATGTCCATAACACAAGGTATTAACAATCATCATCCGCATAACAACATATAGCTCACAAAAAATAGCATAATTATGAGCTAAAATTTTCTCTATAGTCCACAAAATTCTGAATTCTTTTCAGAAATAATATCTCACATCATATTAATATATATTGCCGTTAATTAGGCTCTTCCATAACTGGAATACATTAATTTCATAAGTCTAACATGACTATATAAAAAAATAAGTAGCTTTATCATTACTACTCAACACACAATAATAATTCTTACATACACAACCGAGTTATAGCTCTCTTTCTAGCACATCACAACATAATCTAATCTCTCAAAAGATGAAAACATATGAACCTCACTTGCTCAAAATTCCCCTCTTGGTTCATTTCATACATATTAGGGTTATAATACTACCCTCTCATATCTATCTCTCACTTAATGCGCCCAAAACTTCATATAGTATAATCCTAATTACAAAGGAAAATAACTCACATCATCCATCTCTAGTCCGATTTCATCTCCTCATCATAGGGCTCCCACACAAAGTCCCCTGGCCTAAAATGACCTCGAATTTGCTATAAGAATTGCACTTCCAAAACTTCTTCAAAACGTGGTCCTTTACCTCTTTTAGGACAATCTCTCTTCCTATGACCAAATTCTTTACAAAAGAAACACCTACCCGCAAATCCTCTCTTCCCATCTTGAGGAACAAAATGCCGTTGTGACCCTCCATAGTCCGACTTATACCCACTGGCATCACTGGCATTCTCTTCGCCAAGCCTACTTGATGAACCCGAATCTCTAAAGTTCTTACCCCCCTATGAACGAAGGCGACATTCATGACACTTTAACATTGCCGCATTCACTACCTCGACAAAAGTCACTAAGGTTGGGCTCTCTAACAAATTATGTCAAATTCTCCAATCTAACCCTCGCATGAACTTCGATAGGGTATACATACATCATCACATCATATAAATATATACCATCATATAAGGTATATATATCACACAGTCTCATACTCGTAGTGCGCTCTTAGGCGTAAATGAAAATAATATCGTTATTTAGTATATTTTTCTCTCAATATACTACTCGTCAATTCTCACATACTTCTCCATTTAGTATACACTATATTATTTCTCACTTGAAGTTCACACCTCACTTCTATTTATTTGAATCGTCTCTCAATTCAATTTACTTTGAGGATATTCTCTATATCCTAATGCACTTCGATTAGCATTTCTCATTTATGTGAGACATATCCCAAGTTAATTATCGTTAAGGATATTTTTTATATCCGTATGCACATCAATCAACATTTATGATTCTTAATTCATAATATGGTTCAGTCAATCATATGAACCTTTAAAGTTAACCCATTTGGGATTAAATTCCAAAATCCAATATCAATAAACGCATTCTCACTCTTTCATTTAATTCCATAATTATCTCCGAATAGAAACCTCAATGGTAGTGGGCTTCCCCACTTAGTATATACGATATTCTCTAATCGGTATTTCTCAAATTAAGTGCATTAGGCTCTAAATAATTTCTTATAAGGGAAACTCCCTAATAGTCTCCAAAACATACTCCTCATAACCCATATAGAGCTTCCCAATCGATAACCTCAAAATAAATGGGATGAAACTCACCCTAGAAAAACATCCCCAAAACTGCCTTCTTTTCGAATCGATTCTAGCCAAATCCGAATCGATTCGGCCTCCAAGGCGAATCGATTCGGGTCCAAATACCTGGGCTTCTGTCTCAGGCCGAATCGATTCGGGTTGGGTCCGAATCGATTCGTTCACTCATACCTAGGCACCTGTAACTTTTCGAATCGATTCGGTAAGGGGCCGAATCGATTCGGCCTATTAGAAGGCACGAAAATGGCTACTTTTTCTTCAAAAATCTAAATCCCAAAAATTATTTTTATCAACTTCTAACCATATCTCTTCAATCCAAACATATATATATATCATTAATATTCATCAAATATCACACCTCAACTAATATCTAAGCTCAAATCCATTTATATACACCACAAATCTAAGATTTTATCCAAAAGTTAGGTTTTAACAATTTATCCCAAAACTCAGAAATTTTATCCACAAATCATGAAATAAATGCTATACAATAATTATTTAGCAAGTTTAATCACTTGCCTCAAGTTCGTATGGTCTGAATCCTCCTCGAGATCGCATAATGGCCGGAAATCCCATTTTTCTCTCTTTCTCTTCTTCTTCTTCTTTTCTTCTTCTCTCTTTCTTTCTTACTATTTCTCTTTGTCATTAAGGAGAATTGTTTCTCCCGTAGGCTTAATAAGCCTTGTCTCCCAAGATACACAACTTTAAATGATAATACACACTTTAAATGACTCGATAACTTTAATTCGAGTCAAACGAACCGAAAAATATTTCGGAACCTAAATAGACCCCAAGTACAGTCATTTTGACTATCTCGACCCTTTCGAAAACAACTACAACCTCAAAATTGCCATTTGAAACACTTTCTAACATCTTTAAATTTTAACCTCAAATGCCAATTTAATTATTCCCCAAATAAAATAATTATTATTTCTCCCAAAATGAATAAATTATTGTCCCAAAAATCTCGGGTTGTTACAATTAGTTTCGATAAGGTACTACTTTGTTCCATGATATCGTACATGAGGATAATAGAATACATATCATCTTCTAATAAGGTTAAGAAGAAAAAGTGGTTGCTTAAGGTTTGATAACATCGTTCCTGTTTTTCATCTCTTTTCCACTTTCTCTTTTTTTTGTTCATATGCTTTGTTATAACCAAATCTGATAGTGGGTTTAAAAGTTAAATAATGAAGATGATGGATATAGTTGTATTTGTTTTTGAGAAGGTGGTGAAACTAATGGACGAAGTGGAGTACTTGAAACCGTAGCAGCACAAAGATTCTCATATGGTCACCTTTTTCGTTTCTCTCTCTCTCTCTCTCTCTCTCTCTCTCTCTCTCTCCATTTCTTTCTCTCAGCAGCTCACTTTAATATGACCTCATCCTCTTCTTGTATTAATCTTTATTGCTTTGTATTTCTCATCTTAGTACTTTATAAAAAAATAGCTCAAGTTTTGTGTTTATTTATAAGGCTAAACCTCATTTGATTCAGGTAGGAAATTGTCTCTTACTGGAATCATTGTTGTGAGTTTTCGCTTAGTTGTTTCATCCGTTGATGTGTATTATGGGGGCTAGAGTAATGCTCACTCCACTCTATGGAGGAAGTGATGCCTCTGGGATAATGGGTATGTTGCAGAACAAACTGTTGTGTAGTTTCCTCTTTGAATGTCTTCTTATTTGATGTTTCATTGCTAAATTTTGTTTATTAATTAAGTATTTCACAGTAGAGTTTCTTAAATAACAGTTCCTTTCTTTGAAAAAATTATAGATATTTTTAGCTTTAGGATGCGTTCGATTTGACTTGAAATTCAACATAATAAGATATTTATAACTGCGGTATATTATAGGGTCCACATTGAAATGTTTCATTTCGTCGAGAGATTTACTTACGAAAGAAAAAAACTGGACTTCACTACAATAAGAATTTATCTAAGGGACCTTTCTCTAATTCCTATTAATTTGTAAGAGGGGCTTGTGGGTATGTAAATCTGTACAGCCAAGGATATGGGACAAATACAACAGCACTGAGTGCAGCCCTATATAATAATGGATAAAGCTGTGGAGCATGCTATCAAATTGTGTGTAAATGATCCACAATGGTGCCTGTGTGGTTCCATATTAGTCACTGCCACTAATTTTTGTCCACCAGGAGGCTGGTGTGACCCTCCCAACCACCACTTTGATCTCTCTCAACTTGTTTTCCTACGCATTGCTCAATATAGAGCTGAAATTGTCCATGTTTCTTTCAATAGGTAATTTTTTTTGTTTGATTTAGTAATGTATTTAAATATCGAACCACATTAGTATGTTTGCATATTACTTCAACGTTGGAAAATAAAGAGAGTTAAGAACAAGTTTTCAAGAAAATGGCAAGGATAATTTTTTTTAAAACACACGCAACTTTATTTTATGTCTGAGTTACTTTGATTTTACTTCACTTCATTTTTAATTGTCTAAACATACACAAATATATTTTGGTCCTTACAACTCATAGATGAAGGTAACTTTTTCTTTAAGTGTATATTCAAACTTCTTTACAAATATGATATTTGGGGATATTCAAAATACGCACATCCTTCTTTATCGATGTGGCTCAAATCTAGGGTCCTATGCAATTTCAAAGAAGAGATCGTCAAACGACGGTCTAATTCTCCGTCGGAGCTCCGAACCATCTCATCGCCTTTCTCGAATATCTCCCTACTAAGGTAATCTTAAGATTTATATTTTAGTTTTTGTTTGAAGCTTTTTTTACAATTTTTCATGTATATAATAATTTATAATTTTTTGGAACTAATACAATTTTATTCTTAATCGTTGACTATTGTTGTTTTATTGGTTATCATATTCATTTGGTATCCAAAATGGTATCAATAGTTTATTCTTTACAATAATATTTTATTTATTAAATGTGCTGATGCAACACAATAATTAAATTTTATTTATACCGGGGAAGAATGTATTAAATCAAAGAAAACATCTTGAATACATATTTCTTGGATTGGATACTTTTTAAAATTTTATTTTCATAAGTACACCTCTGTAATTCAAGGGGCTTATTTTGTTTCTACATCGAGCTTTAAATATTTTGTCATCCATCTCTATATATTTTTACCTCTCTCAAATCTTCTCAACCTCTTTTTCTCCATTTTGCAATAATTTAGATTGTCAATCCACAATGGTTAGTCCCTTCCAAAGCTCTGAAACTATCTCCATTGGCTTAAAGTTGTTTAAACCAGCGATCCGACTCTTATCTGTGAGGCGTAACTCAACACTACACCAAAATACTCTTTTAGTAACAGACTATTTTTTATATTACTAACACTATTTTACCATTACTATTTATCACAATAAAATACCGTTAGTAATTTAATATAAGTGTTACTAATATTGATTCAATATTTTAAGATATGTTTTTTAGAAACAATTCACCCTTTAAAACTCAAAACCCCACTCAAACACACGCCCAAAATTTCTTCCCCCTTCTCTCTCTCTCTCTCTCTCTCTCTTCTCTCAGATCTATCCAAGGCATAAGCTACGGCCCGATCTCACTCTTTCCGTTAAGATCTCACTCTCTCTCCGGACAAGCCATCTGAGAACGGTTGTCTGTCCGTCCCAACGGTGTGGAGGTTTTTAAAAGTTCATCTCGAGCCAAAAACCTTAGGTAATTTTCAATCCTAAACCAATTTTTGAAGTTGCTTTCTTAGTTGGTCATCATTTTCTACAACAATCACTGTGTAATTACTCGATTTATTCTGAGTTTTAATGATTTATTTTGTTGATATTGTGCCCTAATTTTCATTAGCTATTTTAGGTTGATTCCTTATATCTTTATTGATTTATAACAGTTGATTTGAGGTTTTGAGACTCTATTTTTGAATTTTTCTGTGACTTTGTGTTATACCTTTGATGTTTGTTTTTTGATTCTGTTCAGTATGCCAAGACAGAGATATGCCCCAATGAGATGTCCAGAGTGCCTCCCATTCTGTTCATACTAGTCTAATAGATCACTGGCATAAACTCCGGAAGGTATTTTCAGTATTTATTTAGCTTAAAGGATTTGGTATTCATTATTTTACCATATAATTGATTAATATGACTCAAATGAGAATTATAGTTAGTTATACTCGATTGTCATGAACTTTAAATTCATATTTCTTTGATCTAAATTCACTGTAGTGTGCAGAATATTCACTGTAGTGTGCAGAATATTCTATGTTTGTTCAATTAAAAAAGGACTTATCTATATATTTCAATGGTGTAGTTGGGATATACCACACAATTTTAACTTATAATAAAGTTCAATGTTGAAAAATACAAAGAGTTTAATGAAATTATTTGTTGAACTTGATGATGCTCAGACAAATCCTTAAGAAGTTGCACAGTCAGCGCAAATCAAGTAAGTGATTTTCCTATGATCTTCTAGACCAAATTTGTAATAATTCAGTCCTTTCATGATTCAACTCTGAATTTTCCTGTTAAGAGGAACATAATCAGCTATTTTGAAACAGATATTCCATTTTATCCACAATACCCACTAGTTAACCCAAACAACAAACAAATGGAAGGTCTGGAAGGGTGAGAAAAGTGAAAAAGAGAAAGAACCAAAATATTGGGCAACTGAATCTTTTTTTTTTTGGTTTCTTAAACGCCTCTAAGTTTGATCTTAATATTAAACTAACACTAGATTCTTTTCGGAATGGTAATTGATTCTCAGTTTAGGTGCTTCACTTTGGGAAAGAGGGCCAGTATGCAAGTGCTAATATAGCATCACTGAGAAATGCTTTAATGCAAGAAGTTTTAGTTTGAAACAAGCTTGATCATCCTAATGTTGCAAAGGTAATTAACTCCCATTCCTTAAGCAAACATCCTTGCAAAATATAATTTAACTTATAGCCCCTCGCCAATTTGTTATTTTCTCAAGACAGACTAAAAGTGTCTGGAAGATGGACTAATGGCTTATTCTTTCTTTTTCAATTAATTGGATCCACATGAGGCACCTCCCAACTAAACTTGAAAACTCACAAGGGTGAAATGGAGATGCCAAGTAGTGTTTGCTTAATTGTGGCTGAATATATTCCTGGAGGTACTCTCAAATCGTATCTCATAAAGAACCGACTAAGGAAGCTTCCATTATGTGATGTTATATATTGAGCTTGCACTTGATATTGCAAGAGGGTAAAATTTCTATTTACCATCTCAGAATCTATTATATTCCATATATAACAAGTGAATTTAGTAACAGGTGCAATATATTGAAATTAGTAAAATATATTGTGATAGATACCTTACTAGTTACCTTAGTTTTATAATCACTTGTATTGTGACACATACCTTACTAGTTATTTGGACTTTATAATCACTTGTTTAACACTTCTATTTACTAGTCACAATTTATCACTTGTTTAACACTTCTATTGACATCTCACAATCTATTATAATCACGTGTTTAACACTTTTATTTACTAGTCACAATTTCGTGCCCCACACCTTTTTGAAATTAGTAAAACTCTGTCACAATATAATCTTCATCCTTGGCAATCTACTATCTATTTCAATCTTTTTCTCTATTTATCTTATTGGACTTTTCTTATTTATTTCCTTATAAGTGTCAAACAATTTAATTCTTGTAAGCTTGCTGTTTAGGACAGGTTGAAAATGCCAGGAGGCAGATTAGTTTTCGCGGCAGCCAAGCAGATCAAGCTGAGATGCAGAAGCTGCGGCAAGAGAGAATGAAGCATTGATCCAAGTACATGCCGCAGCGTGTGAGTGTCATTCAGACATTTTTCCACCTCATTATTATTATTATTATTATTATTATTATTATTATTATTATTATTATTATTATTATTATTATTATTATTATTATAATAATAGAGCTGCTGCACTTTTAGCATGTTGTAAGTATAATTTTGGGACATTCTCATTTACATTATATGTTGAGCACTCTTTTATTTATAATTTGTAATATGTTGGTTTGGGCAAATTATAAAAGTTAATTGGGTATATGCTAGTGGACTGAGGGAGGACACATCATGTAGGTCCTTACTAAATATTCATAATCATTAGAATTTTATAGTAAAGATTTAGTTTATTTATTTATTTTGGTATGGTATATTTAATTACGCTATCTTGGTTTGTAGGTCACTACAATATTTTTGTTGGTGATCTTGGCCCTGAGGTTACTAATGATATGTTGTTTGCATGCTTCTCTATTTATCCCAGTTGTTCATAAGTCTATTTCCCAAAGCTAAAGTTGATGTTTCTCCTTAAGTAAAACAGTGCCTGATTCTTTACGCCAAGTAGATGTATTGTAGTTTACGAATTAAGATGATCCTTTTGGGAGTATTAAGGGAGTGACAAAAATAGATATGATGAGACAACATTGTGGTGAGCTAAAGTAAATATTGAATTTGTTTTATTTATAATAATACTATCCCAAGGATTAAAGAAAACTACAGTATCTTATTATTATGACTGGCAGACACTGCCAATATTTTTGCTACTGTTTTTAGATTGAATCATTGTGCTATGATTCAATGTTTTTAGATTAATTTATTTTCTCTGTATTTTGGTAAGCCGATTTCTCTTTAATACACGTTGTGTATGTGTGTTTTTATTAAAACAAAACAATCAGATATCTGGATGGTTTTTTTTTTTTTATATATATGAGTTTAGGAGTGTTTGCAATTTTCTAGCTTATAAGGAGGCTTTGTTTCATCCTTGGGAGGTTGCTTTTACTCTCTTAAATGTGAGTTTTTATTTTATTTTATTTTTTATTTAATTAAATGTGTTCATCTTTGCTTGCTGAGAAACTTTAGGAATTAAGTACCCTGAAGAGCTTAATTACCTAGCACGACTATTGAGCTTAGTTATTGTCAGATTTTATTTATTTTGAAAGTCAGAAGAACACAAACATGGGATTGAAGGTGTATATTTTCTTTGCACCACTCTAAAAGTTACTAACGAACAATTCAAAATTGTAAAAAATGATTATGAGATGACTTTGAATGAAAATTCTGAAGTGAAGGAGGCAAGTAATGAAGCAACTTTTATTCCCGAAACAAAATTCAATTGTGTACAAATTGATCAGTTGGGTCCATATGTCAATCAGAATGGATACACCAGAATAAAAAAAAATCCTGGTAAGCTTTTATCCACTTGGCATCCAACTTGAACTTTCTTTTATCATGAATTTAAACTTGATTATTCTGCTTACAGGTATGATTCTGAAGGCATATAAACTTCAATGGCTTCTGTCGGTTCTGGTGTAAGCCGCACAACAAAGAATGGAACCCGATCCATGTACTCTGACCGAGTATCCCATTCTCATATAAACTCTAACCCCTTATTGGGTGAAGAGAAGGTACTGTGGCAGAACCTCAAATCTTCAATAATATTTCAGTTTGTGAATTTTTACGGAGGAAATAAAGATACTGTCAAACCTAATATGAAAAAGGATTTTAATTGGTTATTATAACACTGAACTATAGTATGATGTTTTTTTTGGTCTTTGTGAAATGCAGCCTGTATTCTTTAGCATAAGGGCTTATATAAGTTTTAAGACTTGTAACAAGAAAGTTACTAAAGCTAATGGATCTGGATATTGGTGCGAAGGATGCCAGAAGAATGAAGATGAATGCAGTTTGAGGTTTGAAACCTTTTGAAATTTAAGACTTAACAAACAGTAAATTATTTTGGTAGGCATGTTTTTCAAATGTTATAACCTTGTCATTCTTTGTCATATTCAGATACATAATATATGTGAAAGCTTGATGCGAGTGGTGAAGCTTGGGTTTCTGTTTTCAATGATCAAGCAGAGGGATTAATTGGGTGCACAGCAGATGAGCTTGATAAGATGAAATCAGAGATCAGCCATACGTCCATTTCAAACTTACATCCCCAAAAAGGTGAGTATTTTTTGGACTGTATAGACAAATGAATGGCCCCCAAAAAGCTGAGTATTTTTTTCTACGCTCAACGAGGGTCCCCAAATGGTGCCCTCGTTGAGTTCTACGCTCCTTGGTACCAATTATTATATACATGTAATGTGCGTATAAATATGAAGTTTCACTGCTTATCTCTTATGACTTCTTATTTGGAAGAGAAAAATAGAAAATAGAAAAAGAAAAGGAACTTTTTTAACTTTGTGAGCATGCTGTTGTTTTTGTGTCACAGGGACTAAGGACTTTGTGGGCACACTGCAGTCCACTGCTTCAATCCAATCTGAGATTGCAAAGATTCGCCATGAGGTCGAGGAGTACGCAAAGAAATTCCCAATGATTGGGTTTCAGAAAGAAATAATCCATGTATTAGTTTTTTTTGTTATCCTGGGTGAAAATTTTGACTTAATTAATTCAAGTACCACTATTAAGCTTAGTACATTTAAGATTTCTCTTTTTGGGAAGATTTAAAATTATGATTTGTGTTACTTTTTCTTTTTATAAAAATGACACGTGGAAGTTTCTCTGAGTGTGTGTGGACATAAATTCAAATTTGAATATGTTCTAGTGCGTAGGTTTATACTTTTTTGACAAACCCTTGTTTCTTTGCCTTTTATATTGAATTGGCTAGAAATGGAGATGATGAAAGAAAGATTTTCAAAATTGTTGCTGGGTGAAGACATGTCTGGAAGTGGAAAAGGGATGTGCACAGCATTGGCAATTTCCAACGCCATAACCAATCTTTGTGGTATTGTTACCTCTCCCTATCTCTCTATATATATGCAGGCTAAATAGGAGGAATCTAAACACAAGTTTATGACACGTTGAGATGTCAAAATTGCACTAGTTGGTGTATGAGGTCCACAAACAGTGCACTTTTTAGATGTCACAAAAATGTATCAGAGTCATATGTTAGCGTAAAGTTAATGATTTTGGTTCTCTTTTTTAATGGCTAATAATTCTATGGTGCAACCTGATGTGTAGCTAGTGCATTAGGCTAACTGTGGAGATTGGAACCATTATCTTCTGAGAAGAAATTGATATGGCGAAGAGAGATGGAATGGCTCCTTTACGTCAGTGATCACATTGTTGAATTAATTCCGTCTTGGTAGACATTTCCTGATGGAAGCAAGCTTGAGGTTGTTCAAATTTTACCAACTTGAAACAACTAAAGACTCAGATTAGCATTTTGTATTTTTGCATAAAGGTAAGTTTTAAAGTAATTGCAGAGTCAAATCCAAATCAATTTTCATGAATATTTGAGTCTTTAGTATTCTATTTGAGTATTACTTGTAGGCAAAATATCAGGCAAACCAGATGCAGAGTACATTTGTGTTATTTTTCATATGTTTTTCTGTTGTTAGTGCATTTCATGACATTTCTATTTGTATGTTGTTCAGGTCATGAGTTGCAGACCATGCTTGGATATTTTTATAAACCTCCCAGCTCTCCGTAAACTCGACAACATGCTCCTTGTAAGACACACATTACTTGTTTTTGGTCATTTTACTACTAATTAGGAACCATTTTAAAAGTATTAAGTTATACTATTGTTATTGCAGGAAATATTAGATGGTTTGAGCAGTACAGAATTTTGGTATGTTGATCAAGCCATAATTTCCCTTGATAAACCTATACAACGACAAGAGGACAAATGGTGGCTACTCGTGCCGCGTGTCCCTTCTGAAGGTCTCCTCGGCGATACAAGGAAGCAGTTAAACCACAAGCGCGAATGCGCTAATCAAATATTAAAAGCTACCATGTCTATTAACAACATTGCGTTGGCTGAGATGGAAGTTACCGAGTCATACTTAGAATCTCTTCCTAAGGTTTAGACTATAATACATGGATTGTAGTAATATATTTGTACTTTTTTTAATTCTAGAAAATTGACTAATTTTTTTCTTGACAGGAGCACTCGTGAGACCACATCTTCATTGAGGGACTGTCTCCAAAAGTTCCATTGCACCAATTAAGAATATTTACAATGATCTTAGTCTAATTTTCTGTAGATTTTATTTGTTGTTTGGTTCTCTTGTATCGCCCCGTATGCTAATATAAGATCTCTCTCATGGATTTTGTAGGTACAACTACGATCCCATAAAAGATTTGCCCCTCCCTGGACGATATGAATGGGTCAAAGTTGATCCCTGAAGACATTATTGTTCCATCAGCTCGTTTTGTCTTCTCTCCGGTTATCCTAGGCTTAAGATAATTAGGGACATTTGTTGGAAGCGTTTTCTTTTAGCTTTTTTTTTACTTGTGAAAAAAGGAAGTAGGGTTGTGGAAAGACTTAAGTTTAGACTGTTAACCTGTAGACCATAGGGTAATGGTCTGTAACATAACAGAGCCTATGAGTTACATAACAAAATACAAGAAGATCCTTTGTCTAACGGATCATCTGACAGAAGAAGTGGAAAAGGGTGTTGTACTTGGCTTCAATGTCTTAGGTTAGATTAGTCTTAGTGGTACACAATTTCAGTAGCTCTTTCGGTTGTGTTGTCCTGTAATTTCTCCTTGTACTGATGGAATTTTTAAGAATTCTTTTTAATAAACTGGATCCTTTTCCTCCCTATTCATATATTTTTCCTAACTGGTACGCATTTATTTTTTAGTCCCATAAATACCTTTCTACCGTATACCTTGAAATTGTTGTGGTAAAATAAGGTTAGAATAATTGAATTTGTTTAAATTCAGGATATTGGATCTTGAAAAAATATTTTTTTTAAATATATATTACTATTATTAACAAAATTTTACCGTTACTAATTCATAATTTTAACGTTACTATTAGTAACATAATTTTACTGTTACTAATTCTGAATATATTTGTTACTATTAGTAACACAATTTTACCGTTATTATACATAACAGAATTTTACCGTTACTAATTCTGAATTTTACCGTTACTATTAGTAACAGAATTTTACCGTTACAAATTCTAAATTATACCGTTACTATTAGTAACAGAGTTTAACTGTTACTAATTCTAAATTTACCGTTACTATTAGTAACGGAAAAATTCCGTTACTAGCTTCGTGCCCCACGCCTTTTTTCTAACGAAAAAATTGTATTACTAATATTATTAGTAACGGTAAAATTGTGTTACTAACGGCGTATTTTGGTGTAGTGCAAGTTTTAGTTTGACGGAGTCATTGAGACAATTATAAACATCTACAAATTTAATGAGATTGAGAATATTTTCCTCATAGAAAAATCATGTTATAAATGATTATTATTTGTTGTTGAGTTTAGGTAGTACAACAAGGATTTGTTTAAGTTAAATTTTATGGGAAAAAAGAAGCTAACAATAATTTGAATGGTGTTCTCGGTGAGTTAGCTTTCTTCAAACCCTTTGCTGTGTATCTTTTTAAGATCTATTTTTAAGATCTAAGGTTACTCCGATGTTCATCATCGTATATACGCCATATGAATCATTTTGCCCAATAATATGTTCATATTATCAATTATTTTTTTTTTGCATTTATCATTGTAAATTTTTAATAGGTCTATAGGTATTTTATGTATATTGCACAAATATTATAATGATGCATGCTAATGAAATAATAATATAAGAAACTTAATTGTAATAAGTTATTCATCATGAAACCCTAGCATATTCCTCCCTAACATGAGATGGCATAAATCGTAGTATCACACCTACTTGGGATCCTAACATAAAGACCACCACTTAATGTTATATATTGCTTAAACAAAACCCATATTACTCCACACAAATGGATTATGTATAGTAGGACACAAGAAACGCGTGTGAGCAAAGCACCTAATAAAATCCGATTTTATCAAATGTTTGATAAGGGATAAGTGGAGCCATTATCACCGACCTCCTTTGTGATAAATGAAGCCACCCTCTTTACCATACCCTTAGCCTTCTCTGAAGCAGGATACGCCATATGAAAATAATGGCCCACACCCATATCCTCGAACAGCTCAATTTTACCTTTCCATCCACTTTGTTTCACAGCATGGTAGTACTCAACACCTCTATCTCTCAGAGGATCTTTCTCAGCCACACTCACTTGAAGCCTCGAACACGCCAGCTCCGCCAAGCAAGCCGGATCCTCTGCTCCAACCGGATTGATCATCGGGTTATCTAAACCACCCGGCGCCAACGGGTGGGACACCTTCCACAACATAGTAGGCAAACACTTTTCACGGTTCCTAGTTTTTCTAGGCTCAGATCCCATCGGCTTGGAACCCCAAAAAAACGGATGTCCCATAATCCCCCCGGAGATTTTTAAATTGCCGTTTAATTCCTCTCTTCGAGCCCGCAAGGCGATGTAATGGACAATATTAGCCCCAGCACTATCGCCACCGATAAACAGTTTACTAAAATCAGCAGAATTGGTCAACCAAGGATCTTTTTTAATAATTGTGTTAGGGATAGAGTGTGAAGCAACCCACTGTGTTGCAGCCCAGCAGTCCTCGTAAGCTGCTGGGAGAAGGTGCTCTGGGGCTAACCTATACTCCGCCGAAACAGCGATTACTTTGGCTTGGGAGACTATGTTGTTGACGTAAGCATGGTGGAGTAGAGAAAAAGCTGATTCGAAACAAAATCCGCCTCCGTGGTAGTATACTAAGATGGGGAGGTTTTTGGCATCAGTAGGTGTGGTGGGTGGGAGGTATAGTCGGACTGAGAAATCTGGTGAAACGGATACGTCTTTGGATAAGACTCCGGTGGTTGGATCACCATCTGGTGTTGGTGGGGCGTATGGGTAATCAGCAAGTCGTTCAGCGGTGCCGTCTTTGTAGATTCGGAGGACTGGGAGCATCTCTATAGCAACCTCTTTGTTGATGGAAGCCATGGAAATTGGAGAGAGAGAAAAAAAGATTAGATATTGTGCAAGTCTACTGACGTACAATTGTGTATTAAGTATACTAATAAATAATATTTATGGTAATGAGGCTCTCTCTATTAGGACATGTAAAAGTTTATTTTTTTACATTATTTCAATTCATAATGGGTATAAAAAAAAACGTATAATTAAGTGAGAGAAAGTAAAGTGAAGGGGTCGTTACACATTATGTAATGCTCACCCTCATAGGGGTGGTCCACACTTAGACGCATGATTGTTAGCTGCCCCAAATATAGATGCGGGAGTCTTATTCTTGTGTGTGTGTGTGTGTGTGTGTGTGTGTGTGTTTGGAGATGACCTTAAAATTTTTGGTAAGGTGCATCCATAAACGGGTGATACGTAGTCGATCAACACATTTTTACATTTTTTTCACAACAGAATCGACCCAGACAATATAACGCAAAAATATAATTTTATATTTTTTGGAAGAAACCTAGTGGAGATGGCCTTAAGAGTATGTACAATGGTGATCACTCCACGAAAGGCATAATACAAAACAGATGGGCAGTTTGCCTTTCGTCCGGTTGGCTGGCTAACAGTGGTGGATCTTCCTACGAACTTCTGAAGTTCGTAGGAATTGATACGAACTTACGTTGTTCGTAGCAATTCTTACGAACTTCAGAAGTTCGTAGGAAGTCCCAACGGCACTCTAACGGCTAGTACTAGTAACGGCTAACTCGTGCATCATCCATAAATAAATCATCTCAGGCAAACCTCCATCTCCACCTCTCTACTGTCTAACTCTACTGCTTCTTCTTCCTCAATCCAACATATCTTTTACCCCAAAATTTAACACCTCAATTCCCTATCAACAAGTATCATTTACGCAATTTTTTTATTTATACATTATGGATGGAAAAAATGGAAAAAATATTTAAATATCGGCAAAAGCAAGAAGCACGGATCCACGTCAACGACAAATTCTACTCAACTTCCGGCGAGTGAACCTGTTGATCCCGTGTACAAGCATTACGCCCGTATTTTTTATGGGGATACACACGCGTCCGATGGACAGACGCCTATTATAAATGGCAATAAATATGAATTTCGGGATAATTGGGCGGGGCCAATGAAACTATATAAATTGATCGGAGAGAATAAACCGATGATAAAAGAATTTATCGCCGGTGCCGGTGTAATGTCCAATATATTTTCAAGGGTGATGCTGAATTCCGACCAGTGCATTGTGACGACGATGATCGAACGTTTGTGGGACACGACGCATACCTTCCAACTGCCGTTTGTTGAAATTGCGTTCATGCCTATGGACTTCACGATGCTTTCCGGTATTATTTATTTCGTATTAAATCCCTTATTTAATTTTATTTATATTAAATTTAAATAATGTGAAGGTGTACAAATAATTTGTATATATGACGTGTATTGTTAATTTTTGTATAGGTATTCCGATTGGGCAAGGGTTACCCATTCTAAATTTACCGATAGAAAAATACACAAATTTTCAAAATACTGTGAACGAATTTTTTCCCCTAATTCATATAGAACGATTTTCGGGTGCGGGAATTTCGGTTGCCGACCTTAAGAAATACATTGTCAATTTTGTGAATCAACCGGACCTTCCCGATTACGTGATGTCAGTCATAGCTCGAGCATTTTGGTTTTATGTAATTGGCAGCCTATTCTTTCCAAATGCTAATTCCACGGCGGACCTCGGGTATTTACATTATTTGGAGGATGTTGCGGCAATTGGCACCTACGATTGGGGTTCGGCAATTTATGCCCGTATAATTTGGTCAATGGATAAAGCGAGCCGACGGTCATCAACTAGTGTCGAGTATATGTGGCAATTAATAGAGGTACAATTTATAATATTATTATTTAAATGTTTATGCATTATATATTTAGTTACAACGAATGTACATGTCTTCTAATCAATTTAATTTATCTATATATTTTCCAGTGCTTACATCACGAGTATATGGCGACCGCATGTTCGATTATCGTTGATCCGATCGTAGATGTATGGCCCTGAATATTTCGTTGGTCAAAGTCGAACAGGAGCCGGGCGAAGGGCGTGCAACGGTTTAATATATCGGGCAGCCAACATCAACTTGAGATGCGGTCCCCTGAATCCATCATAAGGCAGCTGTACGAGACGTCGATGTACCGACATAACGATTTCATTACATACGCACATCATTTATCTGGGCTGCGTATGATTTTTTGGGATCCCTTATTTAAGGGATTTTGGTACTTAAGCGACCGGGGGTTTCGACAGTTGACGGGTCAAATTTGTATAGCAGACAACCATCCCCGAAATTTGAGCTCAGTCCCATAATCCGAATACCAATATGCCCTTGCCCAGAATTGGCCTCTTGCAAATGCACATACATCAGTTGTGACCCAAGAAAAGTATGATACATACTGAAAAGCAGTTGCGCAGGGGCCCTTACTTCCAATGATGGCACGCTATGTTAACGTTGATTTGATTGGGGTTGGGACAGTGGCACTATCAACATTGCGCATCCCACGGGCGCCAGCACCAATTAACCAGTCGTCTGAGTATCATACACAGTGTGCATCGGCTAGACCCACACAAATATATGCGCCTAGCCAAAGTTGGACGATAGACGCCGGCCTTCCGTAGGGTGCTTCATACGAAAGAAGTGTACTGCGACCTGAGTTCCCAACGAACGCTCCCCTAGCGCATGCGTTGTCATAATTAAAATGGTGTTCTTCATTCATCAACGCAACAGATAATATTCGTGGTCTCTGTCATTTACTCCTTTCTGAGACTCGAGAGAGTGAGGATAGGATTGAGGAACTCGAGCGACAACTTGTCACCTGTAATGTGTGTGGTACTGGTCCTACCGTTAGTGGTCCAAGCTACACCTGTGAGGATGTTTACGTACCTCAACCATCTCACCCATACTCGGGATATCAAACGCAACCGAGTTGGGGTAGCCATATTGGCGACGATCCGATGTTGGGGCCGCACGTTGATTTGGGCCAAGATTATGAATTTGGGCAGGGGCCATCTTGATTGTATTTTTTTATACATTTTAATTTATTTTGTATTCATATTATTGTACTGTATTCAATTTATTATTATGAATTCATTTGCAGTAGACAATTTAATTGTATTGTATTCATATTATTGTATTGATGGCACACAAATCGATGGCACATTAACCGATGGTACACTGACCGGTGGCAAACTAACCGATAACACACTAGAACTATAATGGTTGGTCCAACATCCGACCTATAAATATTCGTGGTTTCAGTTGGGTATTCCTCCACAACATCATAATGCATAACTATGAGTACATGCCTGACGAAGATTCACCTTTCTTAACCCATGTTCCCAAGAAACTTTGTCCGGCCAAAAGCTTCCATATCATAACTGGTCACCACCTAAATAGGTAGCCGATGTGATTACCTCTCAACTGGAGGGACAAATATGAAGCATGACGTCGAAAAAAAAGGGGTAAGGCTAAAGCATCAACATCAGCTGTTGTTGAACATTTAGCGGTAACGCGTAGTAATGTTGAATTAGTGTTAACTAACACAGGGATCTATCAAGATCCTCATGGAGGTAGCTGGTTTGGAGAAAAAATACTTTTTGAAAACATTCCTATATGAACGCTGCATTCTTTAGGCGACGTTAATCATGTTATGAAATGGTTAACACCGATAAAAGGAAATATTCCATGGGATGATCATTTGAAATGACCGAGGTTATTTGATAGGCGTTATGATTTGGAGTGCTACTGCCATTGGCATGGTTTACCCGTGCCATAAGCAAAATTGTACAGATTTTGCAAAGATCCAAACAAAGATAATGAAAAATGTTTACAATTGTTGCAACGCGAAATAGCACAAATGGAGAAAAGGCTAGAGCGGTGGCATGCTAAATATTTGATAAATACTGAACTTGATAATCCAATGTATGCATCAGATTCGGACTTGCCGAATTACAAAGGGGTCGAATCGGACATGTACATCATCTACCAACAATGTTAATGGGGGATGAAAATGCATTATGTTGTGTTCCATGGTTGCCTAGGATGTAATTGTAATCACTAGACAAATCATTCATTACTATATAATGCACATTTCTGTGTGAATCACATTTCTGTTTTATATATATATTGTAGTAGCTAATATATATTGAAGTAGTAATTTTATATAGCACGTATACAGCGGTAATAGTAAATGCATACATTTTTTACAAATAGCTGTAGTAGTTAATATGTATAGAATTAGAAATTTTATATAGTAAATATAAAAAGGTTATAGTAAATGCATACAGTTATTACATATAACTGCATTAGTTAATAATTATTGAAGTAGTAATTTTATATAGTAAATATATAGAGGTAATAGTAAATGTCAATTCCAATTCCTACCAGCACACTTACTAATTCCTACGTCAAAATGACACACTTACCATAGTACATCAGATTGTTTTCTGTAGGACACACTTACCAATTCCTACAATAGTAACTGCAAAAGTTCATAATTATTGTTTTTTTAGGACAATTAACCTTTGTACATCAGATTGGCACACTTACCAATTCCTACCATCACGATTATAATACAACTTACCAATTCCACAGTACATCAGTTTCTGTTTATACAATTATAAATAGAAATACAATGTATAAAATAATATAATACAACTTCTTACATTTCATAATTATCCCGAGGAAAAAACATCATGGATTACTCCAGTTATAGCGATGAGGGACATAATCTAATGCTTCAGTATGCTCAATTTAATGATGGCGCATCATCAGATGATTCAGATGAGGAGATGATAATATGCATGGAGATTACACGTTGGATTACAGAACAAAATATAATTCGAGATGGGAAAGAACTCGAATTTAGACGTCGAGTGAATCGAAGGAGAGAAAGGGGACATCAAATACTATGGGAAGATTACTTTGGTGAAGATAAGGTATATAACGAGTATTTCTTCCGGAAGAGATTTAGGATCCGGTATTCCATTTTCAATCGCATCCTATATTCTATTTGCTAGTACGATAACTACTTTGTACAAAAGTACAACGCATGCGGTCGGCTAGGTTTAAGCTCACATAAAAAAATTATGGGGGTTATACGACTCTTCGCTAACAGAGGATCTCATGACGTTTGGTCTGAGCAGTACGCAATAAGTGAAATAACTCTATTAGAAACGGTTATTAGATTTACTGAGGTAATTGTGGTTGTATTTAGTCCCGAGTATGCGAGAAATCCAATATGAGGCGATGTCGCCAGGTTACTCGAACAAAATGCAAGCTGAGGATTTCCAGGAATGCTAGGGAGTATAGATTGCATGCATTGGCGGTGGGAAAACTGCCCCACAGCCTGGCACGCTCAATATAGTGGTAAAAAATAATCCCCAGCTATAATCCTAGAAGCGGTTGCCTCGTATGATCTATGGATTTGGAAATCGTTCTTTGGGGTTCCTGGATCATGCAACGATATAAACGTCTTGCACCGATCTAATGTCTTTCGAGAATTACGCAATGGGACTGCACCTCCCGTTAATTACAATGTTAATGGAAATATATACAATATGGGTATTACCCTGCTGATGACATATACCCTCCATACGCAACCATCGTAAAAAAATTTAGGAACCAACCTGGCCTATCACAAAAACAAAAATTATTTTGTAAGAAATAAGAATCGTGCAGGAAAGATATCGAACGTGCTTTTGGTGTACTACAAGCACGATTCGCTTTCGTGCGCGAACCTTGCAAATTATGGAATAGGGCATCCTTAGCAACCATAATGAAATCTTGCATTATAATGCACAACATGATTATTGACGATGAACGTAGAGACTGTCCCTGGCAAAATGAATACGAACAAACTGATCCCACACCTGAAATACTACGGGGGCAAACTGATTTTTACGACTACCTAACGCGGGATGCAAATGTTAGGGACGTAACTACACATCAATAACTACGAGATGATTTGGCGGAGCACATTTGGAACACCAGCGGTGATGACTTGGGCGGTTAATGATTATATAGTATATGTGTATTTGAAGGTTTCTATTCTCTTTATACATTCACTTTTTACATTGTTCTTTTATGGTGTGCATTTTAATAATAAAATATATGTAATATTTCTTGTGTAATTATTTTGAGTCGCATGCTTCAATTTAGAACACAATAATACAACAATTGCAACACATCTTAAAATGAAATAACATTTATTAAAATAACATTACACTTCTTATAACACTATAATTGACATTACATTTATTAAATAACGAAAAATTAAACAGGCCACACACTTAACATACTAGTCAATGTTATTTGTACCAGACAGACCGGAATCAGAATTTGACGAGCCTGGAGCGTTTGACATAAGCGCGATAATCGCAGCTTCCGTCACAGCTACCATATTTGAGAGGTCGGTGTACCTTTTCACACGAAATTGTTGTTGCATCTCGCTCATTTTGGTCATATCCAACTCCATGATGTACGACTGTTCTCAACCTAAACGCATAAGTTGATCTTGTTTTTTTGTAATTTGATCAGCTCTTTTCATCTCAATGAAAGCATCCATTTGAGAATCAATTTTCATGGCCCGACTTTTCTTCCACTCTTGCTTACTTTTAAAAATCTCGGTAAATTCTTCTCAATGTTTAAGTACCGTCGTACTATAATCAAGACTGTCTGAACGAGCACGTTGACGGGCACGTTGTTTCTCCCCCTTTCTGCCTGGGGGTCTGTATGGTGCGTCACGTACACCCGGATTGTCCTCCGAGTCTAGAAGCATAGGGTCGTCGTTGTTGCACGCCCTTTTCTTCAAATCAAATTTCGGTAAGCCTTTCAAAATTTGGTAGCATTTATCAAACATGAATTATTTGCTTGTTTCCACGCGATATGCCTCGCGGGACTTTTTAACCGCGTCGAACTCATTATTGCCGCTTCCTATATTATCTATTTGGTGAGACAACTTTGAAACTTATATCATTACACGGGACGAAATATGATTGTAGCGTGTTGAAAGCATAGTCCTCGTACGTTGAATATAAATTTTCGGCGTGTTGTTATATTTATTCATTACGGAATCCCAAAATGTTCCATGCGATATTGAGTTGCTTTCAATACCACGACTCCTATATTTAGCATATATGGTATATAATATTTCATCTTCGATAGGAGTCATATTTTGTTTTCTAGAAGTACTAGAATTAATGGGTTGAGATGAAGACCTATTAGTCGGTAATTAAAATGTATAGGGAGACAAAATGGATTACTCGAATATATTTTTTGAAAAGAATTGGATTGGATGGAAGCAAAATGAGAGAAATGTTGGACTGTGGGATTTTAGGGGGAGGAAGGATGGCATTATATAGGAAAATAAGGGATAGCGGCCGTTTGTTATTACTGTGGTGAAAATGTTTCCTACGAACTTCTGAAGTTCGTACCAATTCCTGCGAACTTCAGAAATTCGTAGGAAACATTTACAAATTCTGCTTCCCTTTTGTATATTTGCAAAACCTTTGCAAACTCATCTACAGATTTTACTCGTTTTGCCTCACCACTGTGATTGTATCACTTTGTATCAATGTGTATACTTACCTTTTCTTCTGTTGTTTTCCCCCACCATTGTATATGCTCTAAAGATTAAAATTGAAAATTTGAGTTGCAATTCTCGAGTCGTTGTGGTAGACTGAAATATAATCAAATTATTGACTCGCTTAAAAGTATATTAAATGACTATTATATGTAATTAAAAATGACTCAATTACTTATTATGGTTTATAGTATTCAATCTTAATTCATTTGTAATTCAAATAAATATATAAATAAAATGCTCAATTTAATAACGAGCTTAATCTTAAATTAATTAGATCATAGTTATATATCAAACTTTCCCGTTCCATCTAGGGAAGAAATACAGAGATAGAAATTTACTTCGCCTGGAAATGCCATGTATCATCTACAACTTCTTTATTTACACTTTTGACAGGTTTTATGATACTTTTGGTGGCACAAATTTAACTCAAAGTGTATCCGTAATGGGAGGAGTGGTGTGAAATGAAAATAACTATTTTCAATAAAATTACTTGAAGGCGTAACTAACAAGGATCAAAGTCTATATAACTTAGATATTGGTCTTTATACTTTAAATTGTATATTTACTCCAATGATTTCATGTTTGAACGCATGGTTCAAAAATAAGGGAGGCTTGTGCTTTGTCTCTCATCTTCCACTCTTTTAGAGGATTTGGTTCTTATAGAATTATTTATCAATTTTATAGAGTGCAAGCGCACGCGATGCTTGAACTAAGTCATTGTGCATATGTGATTAAAAATATGCATATCTTTTTAATCAACTATTATTATTACAGAAATAAGATAGTAGACTATCAATTTATAATATTTTTTTTAATATATACTATTAGTTTCACCATATGTGAATTATTATTAAATAAAAACTTTGGTTAAAAAAACTAAAGGATATACATAGTAACAAATATAAAACTTGAATACTCAAAAGGGGGATGAATTGAATTTTTGCAAACTCTTTGACTTCTTTAATATTAAAAAAATTAACTTGAATTTAAAAAAATTAATTAATTACAAAATCAATTAATAATAAGTTTAATTAAAAAAATAATTTTTGGAATAATTAAAATGGCTAAAAATAAATCATAAATAATCAAAATAAAAAAATAAATAAATAATAAAAAATTAAATGCACAAGATTTATAGTGGTTCCACTCAAGATGGTGAACCTACATCTACTCTTCAAGTCGATCGCATCTTCTTGAGTTTCACTACCATAATCCGTTGAAGGTGGGATCAAATCACCACGTACAAGCCATGTAACTTAATCTAGCTACAAATTTTTACACCGTGAATCTTTTAACCGCGCTTCAAAATTAAATATGAATTAATTATTTTTGTAGGACTATAACTCTATTAAGAACATAATTTGTGAGCTTGAGTTTTTCTTCCAACAATGCTTGAGTAATGAGACTTTGTTGTAGCAGAACGTCAATATTGTTGCTCTTCAAATAATAATTTATTTCTCTATCTTTTTGTATCTATTATAAAGAATTTATCAAAGAAGATGTCTTCTCTTGTAGGACTCCAAGAGAATATATCAGTTTGAGAGAGGCTTCAAAGAAAATGGATACTTACTTTGGTAGGCAAGGCTTTGCATTAAATGAGTCTAACAAGCCATCAATGAAATTGAATCGATTTCATTAATGAGGTTTGAAAGCCTTGATGATAGCCCCATGACTTCTCCAAAAGAATTAGTATACAAGAGAAAAAATAATATGTGTGTAGAAATAAGAGAGAGACACTTGTGAGAGAAAATAACTGTACAAATAATTAATTCACATATTTAAATAATACATAATAAGTCCAAGTGTGTGTTCATTTAAGTGTCCAAGAGTATAATATTTTTCGAATGTAAATATATATATATATATATATATATATATATATATGATGAATAATTTTGGACTATTTTTTTATTATAACTAATATTGTAAAAATATATTAGTTAAATTATATGTTTGTTATCACATGTACATACAATATTTTATAGCAAACATCGTAAGAATATATAAAACATTAATGGTTAGATGAAAGTTAGATATCGTAGATAATATATGAATACATAAAGGTTAAATTGATGTTAGTATATAGGTATATAGTTATCGTCGGGTTAATAGCTGTCAGTGTATAGTTATATAAAAAAGTTATGTTAGTAGTTATTAGTATATAGGTATATAGATAGGTTACGTTGCTAGATGTTA